>JARDVY010000042.1:4938461-5555769 GCA_029030555.1 Ornithoptera alexandrae | reverse complement strand
TAATGCTTTGCCTTTATTTGTCTTTTTTGTTGACGATCACTTTAACTTGGTTTCAAGTGATAAAATAACTAAAGGTTATGGAGGCAACTTGGCCTAAAATAATCTAGATCTCACCTCAGCCATCTCACACAGCAACACTAGCAAATTTACAATATTACACATTAATAAATCGAATTTCATTATAATTTAATAATTTATCAGTCACTGGAGAACTGAGCTAACAGATGTCCTAAAGTCTTAGTCATTACAGAGTACCTGCAGCTCTATAATTATTGTTCATAGTCTAAGTGTAAGCTCACTTTGTGTTGAAGTATTTTTTACTTTCATGGCCATTGATATAATGTTTTTTTAAATATATTACGAGTATAATAAGCTACGACAACGCTACGGCAATACTACGCCGTCTCCCCTTTTATAAAGTGTTGTTTGATGTTTTTACAAGTCGCCACCCGCCAAGATATTCACAGACGAGTTGGCGATGAGCCCTGCATCTCACCCCTTTGTGTGGAAACAGATAAACGGCACACTTCTTTTTCATTTACATTCAGTGATTGTTAATTTTTAAATTTTCAAAATGTCTACAAACATTTTCAATTTGTATTTCTAAACGGAAACGTTATTGCCCTATAAATTTCTATTCACTAATTCAATAAAATAGTTTCTCAACAGTATCCTAGCAAAATAATTATTTTATAGTACTTGTATATAATAATTTATTAATCGTACTAACCACAATAATACTTAAAAAGCCTGAAAATTAAGCTTTTAATTATTTTACTGGTGGTAGATTCCCTTTGCCGGAAACCATCTACGTAGGTACCGCCGCAGCACCTATTTCTATCGCCACACAGTAGTGCAAACATTACTGCCTTCCAGTTTGAAAGGCGTTGTAACTAGCGCAATTACTGAGGTATCGCAACTCAACATCTTATAGACGACAAGCGTAATGCGGTGCAGTGTATAACATCCTAACTATAGCCACGTTGTTATAAGCGGGCGTATTACTTACCATCAGATGAACGTCCCGCTTGCCCCATTACTTCGTAATATAAAAATAACAACCTGAGAAATATACTAGGTTTTTTACACAATGTTATTCAAAACTTAAAGCTTTTTTTAACTTAATAATATCTTTCGTTCATTTTAACTGTTACTCTTATTTGTCTTGAATATAAACAACAATTTCATAATAAGTTCTTTATATATTCTGTATTTTTATTATATATATATAAATTAAGTGCCCACACCAAATTTATCAGTTATTTTTCCATATTTTCCATCCAAAGGTTATCTGGAAGAGATCGCTTCCAGCGATAAGATGATTGTTATATAATATTCTTTTGTAAAATGTAATATTATTTGATGTCCAATTAAGCATTTTCTATTCTATTCTATTTTTTATACATATATTGTATATTCTTCTTTAAATTCAAAATAAAAATATACTAGGTATTAGTTAACAGCAAATTGACTGTCAAAAAATTTTTCGTTAATAGGAATGCGACTTTTCTCTTTTTCGTCTTATTATTCCGAGTGCACTTCCCCCAATGAACGTATACAGATCATTTAATCGCCTTGTTATCGCCGGGGTTGTAATTCCGAAATGGCGCGGGGCGCAAAGGTCGCGACATTTGGTTACCAGTTCGCAACCTTTAGCAAAAACATTGCGACCGACAATAGTGGAGCGCGCAAAGGTTAGATCAAACATAAACCGTGCTGTCTTCTTAACTTTGACATTTTTCACTTTAACTTATAAACCGTAACAAAAATTAATTTTTAGTCTATTATTATTTCAACTGGAGCATAGTTAAGTTTACGCACTATTGCTTAGTGGACGAAGTAGGCGCTGAAGCGGTAATCACACGGTCTCCAGCAAGAGACCTAAGAATCTAAAGGTAATAGAAATCAAAACACTAAACAGAGAGGACTATAAGATACACCAGGGTTTTTTTTGCATCTTCAATGAAACTTTTTTTTTTAAACACATTTGTGTCCGACATGAATTTCACCAAATGTAATTTCGGCAATTTTTAATCTATTCTACATTTTAAACTTAATTAACCGCCCTCCTAAGTAATAACCCCCAGAAGTACGCTGTGACGTTATAGTTCTAACAGGAAGTAATGTGGAACTTGCTAACTAAATTAATTAACTTCTTTTATAATAACAGGGCTTCCTTGTTAGACGGGCCACATGTTGTGGAAATTAATTCATCATCAGTCGTTAGGAGTACACTGCTGGGCAGAAGCCTGCTGAAAGCCGCTGGATGCGGGCAGTGATCGGTGTGGAGAATTTCGGGGAAAGTTTAATTGGTGTAAATCTGTACCATAATATTGTTAATTTGATACTATTAACATATATAAAAGCTAGAGTATCCTGAACGACACCTCTTTACCATCTTTAGTCTCATTGTCTCTTAAAGCCATGTAAAATTAGGATCTAATATAATAATAATAATAATAATCTAAGCTCGTTGTATATATAGAAAAACATTTTTTTTTCTATTTATGTCTTTCGCAAATTTGGATGTTGAGTCCGCCAAACTATTTTGTATTAGATCAATATCCATCTTATTCTTCTTATCGGCTGGATAACGCCCACTGTTGAGAGTAAGCCTCCCTCAAGGATCCACATTGAGTAGCAATAAGGCATTAGCCTCACCACGTAGGCCCACTGCGGGTTGATGGGTAGTCAGAGCCTCGTCTGTTCTTTAACAAGGTGCACCGCATGCAGGTTAGGTTGAATTTGGCTCCGTAAGATGTTGCACGGAACCCCTTACACCTCATCAACATCCACGATGTTCGCATAACCAAAAAGGTATCTCTTTTTAATTTGTTACTCTTACAGTCCATCAGCAAAAGCTAATAAAGTTATATTATATAATACAACACTGAAATTTCGTACAGCACATGAAAACGCTTGAACAATTTAATAATTCCCAAACTTCTGCGATATCTTCATGGAAGCCATTTTATGTATCAACAAAGCGGGAATTATCCTGGTAAATCGCCGTTATTAAAGACAACATAATTTCGTATCATTAACTCGGAATTATTTTAACGAAAGATATAAAAAACCAACAAATTTACTTAGACCTCTGTCATACTATCACATCTCTTAGATTTGAAACGGTTATATGAGAAAATCAAGAGACGAGAGGTCAAGTTATTTTTGTGAACAATTTTGCAGATACGTCTCGAGTCATATCTTATCTCAAGTTCTCCGTGTTAATATCAAAAGGGGAAGGATTGTGAGACCCTTCCTCATTTTATGTAAGGAAGGGATAATTATTAGCACCTGTGACGGACGAGTAGCTTTATACCATCATATTTCTTTAAAGGAGATTCAGTATCTACAGCAATAAAGCTTTAGTATTGAAGCAATAATCTAGACATTCAAATAGGACATTTTAAGATATTATAAGATAAATTTATAGTTATCTGGCCTATTTACGAATAATACAGAATAAATTACAATGAATTATTCTGGACATGTTTTTTTTATTATTGTCACCAAATTAGTTGTTTGTTTATTTATTTATTTTATCTATACAATCCAAATGGCGGAATAAGAAAAAATACATTATAATCGCCTTTTGGTTTAACAAATTTCTGTAATATTATACTTTTCACTTATCTGATGAAGAACTATACATTTAAGTCTTGATTTTCAAAGTTTTTTCCTTCAAAATAATGTTTATTGTATACTAATAAATTAAAAAATTATTAAGTTATCAAACACGTATAAGTTCTATATCATTCTGTCTTCGTTACCCAAGCACAATCATTAATATATAGTTTTGTATTTGTAATATAACATTTATATCCATACGTATATTAATGTTATAATTTATATTGTATATTTTTTCCACTTTTTTGTTTATTTTATTATTTTTTTCTTTTCACAGCCTAAAAGAAAAATACACCTCAAGACCACAGCAGATTTAGATGCCATATAAATTAGTCGCCTCGGTTTGGATCGTAATGAAAATAGTTTAAGTGATTTTATGTTAATAAGTTTACAACAATTACTTAAACAATAAATTTAATAAGGAAATAATTTATAAATAAACACTTAATCAAATCTACAGTGACATTTTAGAAATGGATCTCGTGTAATTTCAAATTTAAAATGTCCGTAGCTGGCCCCTTGCGCGCGGATGATGTATGGCACCCGCGGGTGTGATCAGCCTTATACATTATCACCAACTTCTAATACGTCGATATCTCAGAATATAATCCTTATTTCATACAATGCAAAGACATATTAATATGTATTTGTTAATTTTGTTTCCAAAACCGTAACGAATATTGGCTGTCATAAGAAATTATTATATGGGTATATATTTGAGGTTGCAATAAACATCTTCTATTTTAAGAGCAATTATTTTTAATTTGTAATTATTAATTACATTATAGATAATCGGCTCTGTACCTATCAAAGATTAAAAGATTTCTTTCCTATACCTTATAACTTAACTATAGATAAATATATGAAAAGGGTTTTATTATAAAGAAAATAAGGGAAAATAGGAAATCGATTGCAGATACCTGTGTTGAGTAATAGACGACAATAGACTTAAATCATGTTAATGATATTTAAAATTTCAATAGCGGCTGAATATGCAGATGGTGGATGAAAGCAAGTTTTCAGAGCTCACCATATTAAACAAATTGCATATATTACGTATGCACAAAACTAATTTCCGAGGAGTTTCAGCTCTGCGATCCATCATAGCATGTTATTGAGTTACGACCCCAGCGCACCCCGCTTTCTAACCGACTCATCCAATTGCCGCCAGTTTTATTAAAATTAGAAAAGCAGGGTTATAATTTCTAATGGTGTTGCCAGTTTTAATTTTTCTTATTTTTAATTTACAAAGGGACAATACGCGAGCAAGGTGTTCACCGTAATAATACACTCCATAACAACGTGGAATAAGTTAAGATAAAGGACACACAGTGTTAAGACTCGGTACCTCAGTAATTGAACTGTGTTTGCATAATACTATTAAGTTGTAGAAATAGGAACTGCGGTCTACCTAGGCTATGTTTGAGAACCATCAATAGACAACTTAATCAAGGTATCATAGACATTGACATTCATAATCTCATAGACATTTATAATATAATTTTTTCGAATAAAGGACTATTTTCCTTTAAAGACTTCCACTAACAGAGTAAACAAGTTGGATACATTTTTTTATACGCTGATACATCATGAACGCGGCATCCGGTGCGTTTCCGTCTGTCAAGTTTTTAAAACGATAACCGAGTTGTGGTGCTCGCTGAGGGTGTAGGTGCTCCATTGTGGTGACTTCGCATTGCACTAAAGGGGTTTTCGAGTGTGCTTTTCAATTTGCCGCCGCCGCCATAGAACTGAGACATCAGTAGAGAGTTACACGTACTAATTTTTTTACAGTTTACGTTACACGAACTTCACGGGGCTTTTGCAAATATTTAAAACGTGTTAAATACATATATTTATTTAAGAGATAATAAAATGTAAATAAGTATAACACTCGTCGTCAAATTATAGATTCTAGATTCGTAATGATGTTAGCGCTGCAAGCTAACGCGACTCTTACAGCTTATCTGACACTGGGCTCGTGGACCCGGATCCACGGCCTGTTACGTCAAATTCTTTAACATTATCCACTCTTTAATGTAGTTGACTCCAACCTTACCATGCTGGTAACTCTCAGAGAGAACAGCCTTTTATGATATTCTGATAGTAACGTAACAGTGATAATATTTCAATTTGTCTCCTACAGAAGGGAATTGTGTATATGATAGATACCTCTAAAATGATTGGTGCTAGGATTTTTTGACCCTACCTGGTGAATTACCTTCCATGTATCAAATTGTATATCTGCTATCTTAAATGCTTTGCTAAATTCCAGCTATACAACATTTGACAGCCATGGTTTTTTCGGAGTTCACATTTCACTATCACCTAAAATTGGCGTTTAATTTAGGCTATTGTAGATAAAAAAAATATTTGTTTTCGTAGAATCAATGACATGCAACGTATCCGTTACTTTAGCTGTTCTCAGTAAAATCAAGTTTATGTAATAGTGAAAAGTTTTTTTTTTTTCAATTGTCCGTTCGCACACTCCGTGGACAGGGCGCGGCGGAAATGAAGCGTAACATGTGTCGATGGAGTCGGCCGCTATTCTGTCAAAAAAGCGCGCGAAAGTTGCCGCCATTGCTCACACTCGCAGCTACAGCGTGACAGAAATTTAAAGATATCAATCTGTTTTTCTAATGGACTTTCGTTCCAATCCTTTAAAAACGCATAATTCGTTGCCGAATAATATTTTTTTCTGATGATATGTCAATACTGGATACCACTTATTTGCCACAGCAGCTCTTGTTTTTGCCCAACAGTAACATACAAAGAGTACTGATGGCGGGGTTACGGGAAGGCTTTCGCAACATCCCCGACCCCGCCGGCGCTGGCCGGTTGGTTAGCCCCACCTCGGGAGGGAGGATTGAATCCTCCCTTTCCACCTCCGCAGGGGAAAGCCGGAACATACAGCGCGCCTTCCTCGGCCTCCTGCAGTCGCGCGAGCGAGGGATCCTCCGAACCCGTCGCCCAGAGGCCATGGGAGCCAAGAGAGAAAACTCTCTCGGACCCCTGCAGCCCCCGGCCACTCCGGTGAGCTCCAGTTATTCAGCCGGTGCCCGAACCTGGAGCGGCCGCTTCGGCCGGCCCTTCGCCGCGGGCCGACCGGATGGATTCCACTTCGCTTCACCGTGTGTTCGTCCACAGTTACTAAGGTCCTCCGCCACGACAAGGCGGGAACCTGTTGGGGGGAGCACAATATGGTGCGTTGCATCCTAACAGGTAACGAGTTTTTCGTTTTGTGGAATAGCAATTTTATCAGATAATATTTGAATGAGAAATATCTACATAAAAAAAATTATAAATTAGATGTTTTTAAATGGACTATGAGAGATATAGCATCAGTTAAGTAATTAGTTCATTTCTTAAATATATTTGTTGTAAAATTTCTCTTAAGTTACATATGTAATATATGGTGAAGTTCTAAGTAGAATAAGTAAACATAACCTGTAAAAGTACTGCTAACCAAAACAGAATATGAAGATATGACTAGTATAAATAGATATATTATATTAAAGTGCAATTAGACAAAACGTCAGTCGATAGACGTCCACTGCTGGACAGAGGCCTCCCAAAAAGATCTCCACATCGAGAGCTCCTGCGCTGCCCTGTTTCCGACGCCTTGACAACGTCCGTTATAGTCAGCATGACCTCCGCCACCACCGGATACTAGGAGCCGTCGATTATCCTCCATTAGACAAGTACTAAAATATAATTTGTTTTATATCTAACAAAGTATATCTTTACTGCTACATATAAAAAAAAAATTGACAGAACGACAAGAAGACATCCTTCTGATGGTAAGGTACAGGTGCCTATTACAATATGGCAATAAGTAAGATAATATAATGGGTCCCAAATTGCGCTCCTCGCCTTTAGACAAGATGTTAGGTCTTGTTACTCTAGTAATTTCACTAGGTGCAACTCCCTTCAAACCGGAACACAGTAATGTTTGCACTCTACCGCGTGTATACAGAAATAGGAGCTGCAGTAGTAATGGGAGCTAACACCATTAAAAGAATGTAATACAAATAAATATTCACGAAGTTTATTCACTAATCTACGTTTTCCTGTTTACCATAGACAACATAAATCAAAGTGCTAATTGTCTGAACCATATTTTTCGCTAATTTACATTTAAGAAAAATGTAGTCGCCCCCTTCCCTCTCCCACTCAGGGCAAAACGTGTAGCTAAGTTTAATGAGAAATTAGAAAAAAAATTGAAATCGTTGGGCGTAAATGAAAAATTAAAAACGCACCGCCGGAAGCGGCAGTGCGGCCATGTTTCTTCTTATACCGTAACGGCCTTAATTACCCGCGCCAAGAAACAAACCGGAACAATGTTTATGGTATTAATCTAATTACTTTCTTTCTCATTATTTTAAGATTTCAAAATGAAAATAAATTTTTGATTAAAATGATATATATGGAAATTGTATATTACGTATTGTTTTATTTTAAGTACCACCGTTCTACTTTAATACAAGAAATATAAGATCATTTCCTTATACTATCATCATCATCATCACCTCAACCAATGGACGACCACCGCTGGACATAGCACTCTTGTAATTTATATCACAAAACACAGTTAAGTTTAGTTTAAATATTTTTTATGTATAAACCGCATTATATAATATATCTATCTCTACAGTTATAGTGTCGAGTGTAGTGTATATTTTTGTATAATTTCCACAGATCCAGCACCAAATGGGTCTGAATAATCAAGGTGCTCTGTGACTTCCGATGCTGTCGACTCTAAGCTCTTCGTACGACCTAGTTGCTTATAGGGTTGAC
Organism: Ornithoptera alexandrae; assembly: GCA_029030555.1. Taxonomy (NCBI): domain Eukaryota; kingdom Metazoa; phylum Arthropoda; class Insecta; order Lepidoptera; family Papilionidae; genus Ornithoptera; species Ornithoptera alexandrae. The sequence goes on along the minus strand of JARDVY010000042.1, from coordinate 5,547,345 downwards.
CGCAGCTGAACTAAAAAAAATATACAAAAATTAACTACAGAATTAATACAATAACCTCAGAATGATAATTCCCAGATATTTATCATTTTAGTCTGAACTACCTTAAAAGCCTAGGCTGAAACAGAGTTTAAAAAGAGGACTATGTATGTGGGTTGCTTGTGATGAAACAGAAGAGATACATTTTTATTTAGATAACCATATAAATTTTAGCCTTTACAGCGTAATAAAAAACGAAGTCTTATATCTAAGACATGTAGCATGACCTATACAGCCTTCTACGACTTACCACGATAGTCAAGATAGAAAGCAAAAACCGTACTGGCGAAACGAAGAAATCATAGTTACTTATGGATGGGAACTTTTCCGGCTTGCAGTTAAACGGCTGACTGTTTCAGAGTTAACCTTCAGATATGAAGAGATATAATATGATAGCTTTTCCACTTTCAATGTTTATTTCCCAGAGATTGTTATTTTTGGATTGCCGTCATTATTCTGGTAATGGGACATACTTCATATCGTGGTTATACATCGAACAGTGCATCCCAAACTCCCTCACAAAATCTTTTAACACACTTCTAAATAATTTATTCAAGTGTTGTATTATAACGTTTTACTGGCAGTAGGTCGCTATTGCCGGAGACAGTACCATCGTAGCTCCTATTTCCGCTAACTTATTGCATTACCCATACATTACTGTAGCTAGTTAAATGACTGATGTAAAGAAACTTAACAACTTGTCTCAATACAATAGAGCATAATGTAATGTTGTGTATATGATCCTAACTGGTTTCATGTCGCCATGGCCCATCGTATTATACATACCGTCAATTGCACATCCTGCTCGGCTAGTGAAAAAAGGGTTATGTGATAAATATTCTACATTTATAATTATGAAGACTTTGTAGAGTAGATGATTTTTTTTTTATTCTTTTATACTACGTTTAATTTAAATATAATTAAAAAGCGACTTCACTACATAAATATTTTTAATAAAGCGCCATCTTTTAAAAAACGATTGAAACAGTAATTAATGACTATTGTGTCCAGCTCTTACTATATAATGTATTAATAGCAAATTCTGTTAATAAATATACAGCACTAGATGGCAATATATCAACATAGTAAACAAGACAAGTTATCAGCAATATCTATATATAAATTATTAGTTTATATGATACTAGCTGTTCCTCGGGCGCTTTGCTAACCGTAATATAAAATTAGACTTGAAATTAGTCTGAAATATACTTTAAGACCAACCGCAATCGCAAATGACTTTCTATAGCAATTGCTGCTATAGCAACCGTTTAGACAATAGTAAATGATGAATGATGTATGAAATTCACAAAATAAATACCACCAACCATCTACAAATCATTCTGCGTCGAACGCTCATGTTTCCGTTTCGATACGTTCACTAACTTTTACGTGACTAGCAAACAAACAAAGCTCATTTTCATTATATACATATGTAGATTAACAGTAAACTAATTTGAGGTTGGAATTACAAAGACCTATTTCCTATTGATTATATATATATTGGCTTCAATGCTACTGAAAATATTCAAATATATAACATAAAACAGAAATTTAATTTTTCAAGCAAACAATTTTTATTCCAGCTTGAAACTAAAGGAATTAATTCTATGAAGGCACAATTATGAAATAATAAAGTGTGTAAAATAAGAGTGAAAGAAAAATAGAGAATGTTAATAAGAGTGTTTTTTATTCGGATCATGTGCACATTCCTTATATTACAGTACCAAATGAAACTGAAGCCGTGGCTAAGCACCATGGATCCAGGGATCTCCATGTTGCAAGGCACCTGCCTGCCTTTCGATTACAGAAGCATATAGCAGATTTTGATTCGCGGTAAGGATCTTTTCAATTCACTTGGCTCGTTACAATCTTCATATCGTAAATTTGCCATTCTAACAATATTGGTACGTTCCGGATTTCAATGTTTAAGAGTCGGAATATTCTTGACGATCTTCACCATTGGCAGCCATAGTCACTTAACATCATTGGAAATTAAGTTCAAGTATTAAGGTGTTAGGTCCCAATCGAAATGAAGTGTCATCTTTATAGGTTACAATATTACCCGTTCCTGTGTTTTTAATGTAAAATTTTTGTTTCTCCTTTTTATATACATTATTTTTTGTAGAAATAAGTGTTAGCTGATTATAACTAACTTATTTAAACCCAAAAAAATATATCCTTAAATTAAAAATCGTGTTCTAGTTTTGTTAAAACGGCACACCCCTGCACCGAGCACATCATTATTGTAATGGAATGTCACGGACTGCAACTGCGAGTACTCTTGAAAGCTGCGGCTCACAACTGTACGTCTACTATCGGAGTAAGCCAAACCAGACTCTAAACAAAACGAATAAAGTAGACATTCGCTTGATGGTTAACCTGGTGATGGTACAGAGCAGACGCTGGAAGGATAGCAAGAGAGCAACACATTAGCGACATCTCTTCGCGCAAGTGAGAAAATTGCACCGAAATTATCATTTTAAGTCACGCCGCGGCTTTCAGCTTCTTTTTAGTTGTCGCTTCGGATAGCTCTCTAGTTTTAAAAAGATTTCGCACTTGTTATTACGGAAAGCGTGTTGTGTAAATGCTTTAAAGCTGCAATTGTATATGTTTTATATATTAAGTAAGGTGATAATGCAAATTAACAATTATGTATTTAGTATAGTCAAATATACGACGAGCGCCTGCCAGTTGAACCGATGACGAAGAGAAAATCAAAAAAGGTGTTTAGATATAGATGGCCACGATACCGTTGCGCTAGAAATCGATTCAGGGTACCTATGGTCAGCTGTGGACAGCAATGAATTGATATGATGTAGAATAGAGGAACTACAATGATAAGATTATATTAGTTACATTACCGAAGTAAATACAATACGGGAAAGAATGATCTCCGTTGATTTCCATAAATGTCGATTTTACATCTGCCATTTATATATAATATTACTTTTTTTGTTTATACAACGAAACGACGAGACGAACGGGACGTTCACCTGATGGTAAGTGATACGCTCGCCCATAACAACGTAGTGCTAGTTAAGATAGTATACACTGAACCACGTTGAGATGTTGAGTTTCGTTGCCCCAGTTATTACACTAGCTACATCACCTTTCAAACCAGAACACCGTGTTTGTACACTACTGTTTGGGGGAAGAAAGAGCTGCGGTGGTACCTACCTAGATGGCAACAGAGACCTACCACTAGTATGTTTCTTAGTTTCATTATGGTTAAATAGTTTTACGTTTTCATTTGACTTGTAGTAAAGGGCAACGCAATTTGAACTCTGCTCCGAAATAAGTACATTTTAAAATATATTAAAGATAAATTGTTCCTCTAATTTGATCACCAAATGTAGACATTTTAAGACATATTTAAGATTTAAGATGCTGTTAACTTATTTGTTACGAAAGCACTCCATTTATTTGTAATAGAATTAATCAATTTTAAAGCGAGTAATGCAATCATTGTTTCATCAAATTTTCACGAGAATACACTCTTCTTGTTTGTCTACTGTATTCCAGTTAGATGGAAGTTGCAGTCAGTCATTATTGGAGTAAAGAGATTAATCATCGTGTAGTGCGAAGGAGAATATAATGCTGTTGACGATGTAGCCCTGAATGTATTTAAGACAAACACAAGATATACCATCAGAAACACATTCAAGATAACAATGTATAATGGTTGCACATAAAACTAATATTGCCGTATAAAGTAGTTAATTATTTACGCTTTTAACTACTGTAATAATTTTTAACAGCTATGGGAAATAAACTACCGAAAGAAGAAACAGAAAAATTATATGGTTACATGGATTTTAATAGAAATTATATCATGATAAGCTTTCCTTGATTGTGTCTGGAGACAGTATTGTAAAGATACCAATCTCTTGGTGATGATGTCAAAATGGGAATTTTGCCAACTAAAACCTACGGTTAGCTCTAGCACATTACAAGGATACCCAGGATTTCAAACGACACGCACCGACCTACCATTAATACGATACATAGATTCCCACCAACCTGCATTGGGCCAGCGTGGTGGGAAATGGCCCAAATCCCCCATATGAACCTCTATAAATGATGGCCGCTAGTGCTCGGCATAACCGGAGGCGATATTGACTATAGACTGATCGATGTGGGAATTTCTGAGCCAGGCCTATGTCCAGCAGTGGACGTGTATAGCTGAACATCATCATGATCTATGTCATCACATAGGTTCAATTACTGTTGATAATAAAAGACAAATTTTCTTGAATTAGTCTTCTCATCATTAGTACTATATAAAGCCAAAGATACTATAATTATAATAATTAGTTATTGAGGCGCAATGGTTAAGCGCTTGCCTAGTAACACGATATCCCCGGTTCGATTCCAATCAAATGTATTAGGTTGGTAGTAGGCCTTTTTTTTTAACCGCTATCCAGCTACCGTCATACTATACATATGCTGCTTTAACATCGTTTACTTTCGGCTCTCGACACAACAGCTGGTGTATTCTAAACGACCGATTTTAAGATAGTAAATAAAGTAAAGTATTAAACGTTTATTATATCAAAACAGATATAATAATCGTCATACATATTAATATAAATATATATGTAAAGCTAAGTTAAAGAAAAGAATAGTTCAGTAGATGAAAATCTTTCTAGAAGACAAAATCATCAAATTCAAATTATAGCTACTGCCTATTGTAATAAGCGTTTTTATAAATTATCTATCTATATTTATATATACATAAATACATATATATATATATACTAGCTGTTCTCCGCCCACTATGTTGGCAGTAATATAGAATTAAACTTAAAATTTGCTTGAGAAATTTCTTGAGAGCAACCGCAACTACAAATAACTTTCTATACCAACCGTTACTATAGCAACTGTATAAATAATACGAAATGAAAATGTTTATAATAGTTAACCAGAATTGAGATGATGGATGATCTATGAAATTGAAAAAAATAAATAGCCTATGACCATTTACAAATCATTTCTCGCCATATGGTTGTTCCCATGTTGATATGTTCACTAGTTTTCACGTGATTGGCGAACATTTTCTTTATATATATATAAGACATCCAGAGATTCATTGACTTATCACGAGATCTCCAAAACTATTACACGTAAACACTCAAAATTTAGTAAAGACATTGCTTCTGCCGTTTAGAGGTCAGCTAAGATTATATATTACAAAATTCCTCCCCAAAGCGAGTCGCGGGGGTGTTACAGGCAGCAAAGCGGTAAACAGCTAGTTTAGTATTCTTCTTCTTCATTGGTATCACTCTTGACAGAGTGGTCGTGGTCATCACTTGAGGTGTTGGTCGCAAGCTTAGCAACACGTCGCCACTCCTCTCTGATGGCCGCCTTCTAGTACATTCGTATACTGTTAACGATATACGAGTATTGATATAGTTTAGTATACATCCTTAATATTGTATTTTATTTGTTACATTGTTGTTTCGCTTTAACAAATAAATAAAAACATATTAAGTAAACATCTGATATGCCGATATTACAAACAAACAGTCACTATGTAAGTTATTTCTAACAATATGTTTATATTCGTACATTGTAAACGCGATATATATTTTTCCACCATCTTGTAATAGATAAGGGAGACAAATATTTACGAAAATATTTAATAACATATCATTGTTTATAATAAAAGACTATTAGAATTCATATATCGGCTTTGTTGTTATTATATTTATAAATAAAATATTCTTTATCTCAGTATATAGTTTATATGTTAATTCTTGTTTATAAATTTAAAAAATTTATTCTAAGACGAATTGTATAGGACTTTAACCGTTTTTTATCCATAAAGAGCTACTTGATCTCGTGTCCGCGGATGGTGAAGTGTGCTTGTGCAAGGATACTTGTTTTTTTTTGTATTACTAAGCGACGAGACGAGCAAGACGCTCACCTGATGGTAAGTGATACGATTTCCCATAACAATGTGGTGCTAGTTAGGATGTTATACACAGCACCACATCGCGCTCGTCGACTAAAAGTTGACGTTGAGTTTTGTTACCCCAGTAATTTGATTAGCTACAGCGCCCTTCAATCCGGAACACGGAGATGCTTGCACGCTATTGTTTGGCGACAGTATTAGGCGCTGCGGTGGTACCTACCTAGACAGTTTCTGGAAACAGATCTACCACCAGTAATCATCCGGCTCTCGTATGTTTAAAGCTGGAACACAATTATGCTGTAATTGTAGCATTAACAATATTACCTTCGTAGCTCTCCAAGCGGGTAGGACCATCACCAATCAAACTTCACATATAGCCCAGGAATCAAAAAAGGATCCTCATTTACAAACTACACGGTTAGCCACTTCAGCGTGGAAGCAATTATCACCTGATGAATCTGATGGTAAAATATAGGTCTACCTAATAATATGCTCAATGATACCACCACCACCGTATCCCCATACACAGGTATTAAACATCTGTTGCCGGAGACCGTCTAGGTACTCAGCTCCTATTTCTGCCGGCACACCGTACTGTAAAAACATTACCGTCTTCCGGTTTGAATGGCGTTATACCAAGTGAAATTACAGCTCTAGGATAACGAGACAATATCTTATGTGATCGTGAATAATGTTTACCATCAGGTCAAAGTCTCGCCCGTCCCCCCGCTTCGTCGAATGAAAAATTCCCTCGTCCTGTCATCACATAAGTTCCTGAAGATTTTTGATGAGCATTCTTCGATGATCTCCGTTTTCATTATCAATGAAAATGATCTAAACTCTTTACTATAAAGTCAAGTTTATTTAATTGACATCGTATAGTGCTTAGCGACAAGTATTGTTTACTTGTTGCTAACTATTATATCTATGGTTTTTTCTATCCGTAATTTAAGGGGAAGCGATTATCTTGCTATGTTTATATCTAGTAAAATGTTTATTATTCCTCTTCTATTGGGCTATACAAAAGCTAAATAAACCCTTAACATTAATAGTTTCATTTGTCGGATCGATATACTTACGTGATGTGTGGTCGCAATTGTTATTAACAATCAAATAATTATCTAGACTTATCATGTTACCTTGACTATTACTTGAACTGTAGATATAAGTTGTTGTTTAACAATAAACATATCCAATGCTAAACTAGATACCATTAAGTGACCAAGTTAGAAGCGCGTATGAAGAAGCAAAACAAAATCCTAATAACAATTTATTTTACATATTGCTTTATATATTTTCAATTTTTTTTTTTTTTGGTATAAATAAAAGTCCTGAGCTTTTTCCTTTTATATAATCTAAGGATAAATATTATTATGTATGTACCAATGTTATTCATTCAATAAAGTTAGTACGATAGTAACCAACTTCATTACTTGCTCTCTAATTATTTCAATTATTTATCTCCTTTAACTGAAAATGGTGAAGTTTCTTTCATTATTCAATTAAGAGATGAACGCGAGGTTCATCTGAAGGTGATACGCCCATTAATAAATACGTGGCGCTAGTTAAGATGATATATACTACAGTATATTACGCTCGTCGCGTCGACGTAGGATGTTGAGTCCCGTTACCCCAATAATTACTCTAGCTACAACACCCTTCAAACTGGAACACAGTAATGTTTGCACACTGCTTTTTGGCGGCTGCAATAGGAGTCGTGATTACTACCTAGACGGTCTCCGGCAATAGAGACCTACCACCAGTAAAACTAAATGGAGTATTGCGTTAATAAAATTCAAGCAAATATTTTCCGTAGAAGTTTATTCAATTTAAACAAATACACACCTGATTATAAAACTTAATAGAGAAAGGGCATTGTCACCGAAGTAGCTCTTTGCTCACTTTTCATTCTCGTGAACCACTTGGGGTTTGTAGTCCAAGTCGAGAACCTTCCTGAGGCTGTCCGCGTACATGTCCAAACGTTGTGTCATGTAATAACAGCGGCGGTCTCTAATCTGTCTGTTCATGTTCAAATCCATTACACCGATGAGAAGACCGTCCTTAGTGCGCGACAGCCCTGGACACCTGACGCCGTCCGGCCCGCAGAAGTAACTGGAGCCGTAGAAAAGACCTAGGTCTTTGTGTGCCGGCTTACCGTCGGCCGAAGTAAATTCGTTGGGGAATTCTTCATATCCCACTCTGTTGATGGCGGCGGTGAAATAACAGTTGGTTATAGCCGCGTTCCTAGCTTCGATATCCCACATATACTCGCTGCCCGCCTCACCGGCCACGGTGGCCGACGGGTTGAAGACTATCTCAGCACCGTTCAGACCGTACATCATCCAGTTGAGGACGTGGTGACGCCCGAAGCAAATGTTAACCCCTATCTTGCCGTACCGGGTCGCGAAGACCGGATGCCCCGTATTACCTTCCATATAATAGTTCGACTCGTTGAAGTCGCCAACCCTGGGGATGTGATTCTTGCGGTGTTTACCAATAACGTTACCAGAATCGCTAATGACTACAGTCGTGTTCCACAGGATGTCGCCGTGATTTTCGTCACGTTCCAGGATCGAGGATACGATCACCATCGCGTATTTAATCGCTAGCTCGCGCAGGAAGCGAGTGGTCGGACCATCTTCGACGGGTTCGGCGAATTCGCACCACGGTTGCTTTTCGCGTGTGCAGAAGGCGAACGGCATGTTCCACAGTTCTTGGAAGCACAAGATGTTGACTCCCTCTTGACCCGCAACATCGACGATCTTCTTAACTTTAGCGAATATTGCATTCTTCTGTTCGTTTATCGGGCGGTCGGTGGGCACGGCGATGGAATGTTGGATAACACCTACCTTTACTATTCTCGGTGGCCTCGTGTGTTCCTTTTTGGCCGGGAAAGCGTACGCTGCTATCTCGAAATCCGCCTCTTTGGCTGCCGCGATAGACGAGTCCTTCAATTTCACCTCATTGTGATCTCTCCGTCCATAATATATTCTGTTGAACTCCTGCAGATCGCGACCGGTTAAGTTGTTGTTAATAATAGCCTCCAAGCTGACAGTTTCGCCTTCCATGTTGAATTTGCGTCCGTTGAATAAGTGAACTCGGTGGCGACTGATGCATCTCGATCGTTCGAGCTATTTAAATACGCGATCCGTTGCTTCATCAATGCACTCAACACAGGCTGTTCAGTTGTGTGGTCTAACCGTATCCGAATGAACTTAGACCTTTATGATAGTAAAACAGTACCAGAATTAAATAAAATTATTTTATCAATAGAATAATAACCTAAACATGCGCCAACAGGCGTTTCTCGAAATATATTATTTAATAGTCAGTTATCGCATTTTGTAGATAGTTAACAAATATTTTAAAAATTCTGTGTATTAAGAAAAAAAGTATTACTCAAGTGAAACACTAAAATGAATTTTATTCAGGTAAACACAAAAAATTTAAATACTAGTCTTTATTTAGTCTAATGGCTAAAAAACTTTTGCACATAAAACATTGCCAATATAGAAGGACCTTAAACAAGTACTACATAATTACACAGTCAATACATGCAGAACCTGTCTTAAGACTCTACGTTAAAGAATCTGGTGTCTATATAAAGATTCATAGATAATGCGTAGTGTATTTACTTTAATCGTTATATAACATGTAGTGAATATATAATCAATCTTAGTTTGTTTAGTGAAACAAAATGGCGTCGCGTGCTAACGATACGCTCGATGAAATTATTAAAGGAAATTTAAATTTTGAACAGTTAAAACAATTCAATCGGTTATATTATGGGCGCGAAGGTCATTGTGAATTAAAACTAACACCAGCAAGTTTGATATTGAGTGAAAAGCATAACTTTGATATAGCAGGTTATTCACTTCATGCGGCAAAAGAAGAGAACAGAACTTCAAGGTTAGTAAGATTGGGGATAGTGCAACATTCGATTGTCTTACCAACTAATGAACAACCTGAGGTGCAAAGAGAAGCAATTTTTCGTAAACTTGAAAATATTATAACAACTGCAGCGTATGAAGGTGTAAACATATTGTGCTTGCAGGAGACCTGGTCTATGCCATTTTTTCTTTGCACGGGAGAAAAAGATCGGTGGAAAGAATTCGCAGAGTCCGCACAAAATGGATATAGCACTAAATTTCTCAGCAATCTTGCTAGGAAACATTCCATGGTCATCATATCACCGATTCTAGAGAAGGATGAAAATGGTATTTGGTGGAATACGGCAGTGATTATAGATCATGAAGGAAGGTATGTCGGGAAACATCGTAAAAATCATCTGCCAAGTGTTGGCAGGTACAGCGAAACCGCATACTATGCCTCGGGCAACACTGGCCATCCAGTGTTTGAGACGAAATATGGTAGGATCGCAGTCAACATTTGTTACGGACGTCATCACGCTTTGAACTGGTTGATGTTCGCTCTGAACGGTGCTGAAATTGTTTTCAATCCAGCCGCTACTATTTCCGAATTCGGTGAATCGTTTTGGGGTGTTGAAGCGCGAAATGCTGCTGTGGCAAACGGCTACTTCACTTGCAGTATAAATAGAGTCGGCTCTGAAGAATTTATTAAGATGAAAGATGATAAAGAGATATCACGCACTTATTATGGATCCAGTTATGTTACAGCTCCCAACGGTTGCAGGACGCCTGGTCTATCCAAAATAAAAGATGGTTTGCTCGTGGCTGAAGTAGATCTTAATTTATGTAGGCAGGTCAAAGACCACTGGGGATTTGCAATGACTTCACGGCTAGAAATGTACGCTGAAGAATTAAAGAAAGTAAACTGATTTTTTTTTCTTTTATTTTGTTTTATTACAATTAAAATTTAAAAATAATATCATGTGTGATTGAGTGTAAGGGGTCCTGTACAACAACTCACTGGTTACAAGCCAACCTAACCTACTCGTGGTGCACCCTGCTAATCAACAAACGAGCCTCTGTCTCCCACCAACCCATATTGGGCCAGCGCGGTGAGAAATGGCGAAAACGCCCCAAATGAACCCCTACAAACGTGGGAACCTATGGGGGAGGCTTATATCCAGCAGTGGACGTCTAGCGGCTGCTGAAGATGACGATGATTATATACTATACTGCATCAATTGATCTGAATTTATTTGAATTAATTTGATCAGTATCCTGCCACGATTGTAAACAATTTCATACCGACATATTATCGCTATTCTTTTTTTACTGGAAAATTGATGCAAAAAATAATTATATACATGTTAATACATGATAAACTGAGCAAGTTTTTAAAAACAGTTGAAATTAATAAAACTACTATTGTGTTTTAGTTTCAAATGTATGAATTTCAGATAAAGACGATCTTTAAAAAATTCAAAAATGCAGGTATATTTACATCATCTGCTTCTTCAGATAAGTGAAATGTTGCTATTTCAGTTCGACCGGCGCTATATATATAGCAGCCGACTAATTGTTACTTAATAATATTAAAAAAATTATGTATAAGTATTAATATGTGAATAATACATAAACTGATATGTATAATATCAGTGTGACAAACTTCAAATTATTTCTCTCTAATTTTAACTCTGATTTTCTATGATTTAATACAATTCCAATAATATTTAGAACCGTTTTTGATATTAATTTCAACTCTGAGATGATATTGTACCAGCAAAGCTCAATATCGCTTCTAATCATCACAGCATAGTTCCAGGGTTCAAGCTGGCACCTCGGTTACATTGGCATCATCAGCGTTGTTTTTTTTATCTTTACTAATTATTGAGGATTTTATTATTAGTATGTCACCATCATTGGTCTATTATAAACTAATTACTTCAACTTAACAACATTCACATGACTTATAATTGCAAAAAATTTTATTAAACAATATACGAGCTGTCTTAGGTACAGGAAAGACTAGAACGCTATTCCCGATAGGAGCCACCTACCTATCAGTGGAAGGGATACTTCCACTGTATCGTGTCTACTGATTCCCATCTGCAAAACCAGGGAATACTGAGCACATGGGATTGGACTGTCCTATACCAAATGCCTTTAGACTGTGATCTGAAGTCCAAATATTCTCTCTGCTGCTTTTTTAACATGTTTCTTTTATAAAGTACATAAAGTTTTAAAAATATATAGTATGACACTGAAGCGATAACTAATTACCTACACATACCTGTCCACATAGGAATATAGGAAGTTAGAGAGCTTCTATATTTTCTAGATCATTAATAAAATTTATACTGACTGACAGACATAAGATCCTAAAAGACGACAGGTCTCCGTCGAATTAGGATATTAATAGTATTCAATTTATTGTCACTTTTTCTAGGTATTTTGTAATAGCATTCAAATAATACGAATAATGTCCCTTCGCCAGAAAAATTTCAATAAAAGGTTTTTCCATGTTTTGTGTAGCTGTCGTTTTTAAATACAATTTTAAAAAAATCAACGTCCTCATACGGAACAGAATTCATATAAACCCAGTTGACTCTCTCGCCAGTGGTAAGTCTCTGCTTTTTATCTATTAACACCGCCAGTCTTTCCTCTGGCAGCTGCTTTCTCTGGACACTTTCCAATTTCTACCCCTGACGCAAGTCAGAGTCCTTTATGATCTTAAATTTATTATTGTCATTAAGTGAATAGTACCTTAACTATAATTTAGAACAATTATAAATAGCATTGACTTTGCCGACTTTTTCAAACTACTAATCATTTATGTACATTTTTTTACTTAATTTTTTATTATTTCTTTTTTATTCTTAATTAAGTAAACTACTATAATCCTTCGTATCAGACATAAAAGTATAAAATAACAAATTTAAATCTACTTATTGAATCAGAAATAGCGTATTATACAATAATAATATCACTATTTAATCAAGTTTATTATAGTCCTAATTGCTTTTGTTTCTTCTAACGGCTTCATTATTTTTTATCATTATTATCTCGTTAAGATTCTCTTTGCTTATTTTGATTCCTGATCTCAATTCTATATCTACCCTTCCCTAATATATATTGGACATTCCGTAAGTATGAGAAGTCTCTATTGCCGGTGACCGTCTAAATACGTACTACCGCAGCTCCTATTGCAGCCGACAAAAAGCACTGTGCAAACATTACTGTGTTCCGGTTTAAAGAGCGCTGTAGCTAGTGAAATAACTGGATAAGGTACCTAATAACTTATGTCTCGAGGAGACGAGCACAATGCGGTGAAATATATATAAACCTAATTAGCGTAAGGTTAATTAACTTTAGATACTTGGATGCGGGTAGCGCAGGAGAGAGACAGGCAGAGATCTCTAAGGAAGGCCTATGTCCAGCTGCGAGCGTCTATCGGCCGATGATGATATAACATTTAGTCATTAATTTATTTATTTGATAGAAAACGTGATATGTGCATTAAAACATAATGACAATATTAATTATATTAAATAGTTTTAGTACAAGTCATACTTAAAGGATAACTTATCCTGTTTACAGTACAATGAAATAAATCGGCTTAAAACAATGAGTTGATTACATAGATAAAGTTATATTAAAGTAAAGTGTTTTTTGATCTTATTCTTCAACTTGATATTAACCAATTTAGATATTGTATTGTATCGTTTTAAAATTAGTTTTGAAAAGATTATAGTTTTTGCTTCTTAAATTGGACCTAGGAATGACACAGGATACTTTGTTTACAAGTTCTGTAGAGTTCAACTTACCGTTTACAATTTTAAGTAATAAGCACAAATCCAAGTGTTCTCCGGTAATAACGACATCATTCTGTAATGATCTTCTTTGTACTTTGATATTTGTTTTTTTTTTTCATTTATTTCATTGAAACAGATGTCTTATAAATTTCTTTTGGACTCTTTCAGCCCTATTTATGTGTACCTGATAGTATGTATTCCAAATGGTGGAACAATATTCCATTTTACTTATGATTAATGCCTTAAAAAGAATTTGTTAGTTTTTGTGTTTTTAATGGGTTTGGTTAATGTTTTTAATAAACGCAATAGGTTTAAGGAATTTTTGATAATGTGATCCATACGTCCAATAAAGCTTAGTCTGTTTATCAAAATGCCTAAGTCACGTATAATATTTACGTTTTTTGTTTGATTCCATTAATTTCATATTTTGTACGTAACGGGTTTGTTTTTTTTTTTGTTGAATGAAGTCTCATTCTGACTAAACATTATTTAGAAGATAATCAGTGTTAATTATGTTTTAGGCGAATCATAGTGATTATTTGACGATGAAATAAACTTAGTTTCGATAAAAAGTTTAATTACTATGATGTGACAAATTTTTAGATAGTGCTGACTTGAGTTTATGTTTAATGAAATTTGATTATACCTGTAATAGTTTGCAGCAGTGTATAAAAATATTAATAACTGTAAAGTAGCTTATTTTTGTCTGTTCAACAAACTGTTGGTAGGTCTTTATTGCCGGAGACAGTCTAGGTACCACCGCAGCTCCTATTTCTGCCGCCAAATACTGTTTTCAAGTTAAAAGGAGCTGTAGCTAATGAAATTACTGGGGTAACGAGATATAACATTTTATGTACACTATCCCAACTAGCATCACGTTATGGACAAGCCTATCGTTTACCACCAACAAAAAAATTATTCAAGAAACAGTTGTATAATATATATAATCTCGTTACCATGTAACAGCTGATGATATTGATGCTAAGACTATATTTTTTTATTTATTAAAGCCATAAGAGACAACTACATCAATCGGTTACAATATAGTAACACGATTATAACTTTTTTCGATTATTTTTAATCATGACTTAACACTTCTTACAAACTTCACAAAGTAATGTTATAGGACATGTTAATAGTGTTTATTAAATTACTACTAGAGTGTTAGGGTTCCCGTACAATAACTCACGAGATCCAAATCAACTTCTGCCCGTGGTGTACCCTGCTAATCAACAAACGAGGCTCTATCTCCCACCAACCCGCATTGAGCCAGCGTGGTGGGAAATAGCCCCAATCCGCCCATGTGAAGCCCGACCCGATCGATGCGGTTATCTTTGGAGAATACCTATGTCCAGTAGTGGACGTCTATCAGACGATGATGATGAAATTAATAAATCGGATAATAACAAATTCTTATCAAACTATACAAATAACATATTCTTTGAACATTTAACAGCGAAAAAGTCACCTCGTCATCATTAATCGCAAATTAGTATTGGTATCACTCTATCCCCCTGCTCCTCAGCATCAATATATCACGCTTCAACTAAATGTTGTCACGACATATGGTATTATTAATATTTATATTTGTTTGTCTAAAAAAATAATACTACCTAAATTAAAGAAAAAAATTGAATTGGTGTACAATGAAGAATATTATTATTATTATAAAAATGAATCTACCCGCAGCTAACAAGCACATGCCGTCCTGATAAATTTAAGATAAGTGATCGATATATATATGCAGTAGGGGTAGCATTAATTTGTTCTCTGGACGAGGATGTCTCTCTCTGTACGAGAACGGAAATTACGTCTTATTGTGATCACAACAAAGTATGCAGACTACTTAGCTTATTATAAAAATATGGTGGCACTATGTAAGAAAATTATTAAAAAATGCTAAATTCATTATTCTCCATTTTATGCACATCTACCTAATACATTATTATAAGGCGCGTCATAGTAACACTATCTATAGTAACGAATGACAATATGGATCACATATTCTGAACAGGCTTTAGAGGTTTTTTTTTGAAGAGGTACAGTTATGCGTTATTGTAAAAATTACAAGAACACTTTAAAGGATTTAATATTTTAATAAAAACATGCAAAAAATTATTTCCTGTTTTCGTAAACAATTTGTGGTTTAAAATCCTTACTTAAGACTTTGTTTAAACTGTTTGCATATAGTTCCAAACGTTGCGTCATTTGGTAACAGTTACGATCTTTTACCTGTCTATTTAAATTCTAATCTAGGAGTCCGATAAGCACCCCGTCCTTGATGCAGGAGAGAAGACCTGGACCTCGTACACCGTCTGGTCCGCAGATGTAGCTTGATCCATAAAATAGACCTAATTCATTGTGGGCAGGCATTCCATCACCTGACGTAAACTCGCTGCTGAATCTTTCATACCCGACTCTGTTGATTGCAGCTGTAAAATAGTTGTTTGTAATAGCAGCATTCCTTGCTTCTATATTCCACAAATGTTCACTCCCGCGGTCTCCGCCTATCGTAGCTGATGGATAGTCTTCACTATCTCGGCTCCGTTCTGAGCAAACATCATCCAATTAAGCATCTGGTGTCGGCCAAAACAAATATTGACTGCTATCATACCATAACGGGTCGCAAAGACCAAGTGTCCAGTGTCACCTTCCATGTAGTAAGTGGATTCATTGAAGTCACCAACTCTAGGGATATGATTTTTACGATGCTTGCCAAGGACTTTTCCACTATCACTAATGACCACCGCTGTATTCCACAGAACATCACGACTATCACGGTCAAGAATCGAAGACACTATGACCATCGAATGCTTTGCGGCAAGATCACAAAGAAAGAGCGTAGTGGAGCCTTCTTCAGCGGATTCGGCGAATTCGCACCATGGTTGTTTTTCCCTTGTCCCAAAAAAAATTGGTATGTTCCATAACTCTTGAAGGCAAAGTATATTAACTCCTTCGTCCCCGGCGGTATCAATAATTAATTTAACTTACATTAACAAATTAATTGGTTCGTCTGTTGGTAAAACTATAGAGTGTTGTACTAAACCAATCTTGACGATTCTGGGAGATCTGGTTTGCTCACTTTTGGCGGGAAATTGGTAAGCCATTATATCGAAGTTTTCTTTTTTCCCGGTTGCTTTTGAGGATTCTTTAATACTAACTACTAAATGATTTCTTCTTCCATAAAATATTTTATTATATTCTTCTAAATCGTAACCGTTTAAGTTATTGTTAATTGTAGATTCAAAGCTATGTATTTCGCCGTCCATACTTCATAAATGTTGATAGTGTATTAATTTGACGCGGACCGGTTTATGTTTGACCAAAGATTGCGCTTATCATAACTACTCATTCTTTCCCGATTAGATAATTATGAACGAAAAAAATTCTTCTGCTATTGTTACTTATGTTATATCAATATAATCGATAAAAATACAGGTAATGATGTTTTGATCCTGAAACCAGTTTAGTTTAATTATTTTGTTAATTGCGAAATCACATTTTTGTCTATGATAAGTTGAATTTTTTATCTGTGAACATTCCATGATATGTCATTTTTCGTTTTCATTTTAACAAACTGATTTGTTAGTGCCGTTTCTGTTCAAAATAAAATAGCATTATATTTCACATAAGAAAATTATTGAATTAATCTGAAATGGTATGTTAATCTTATTGTTAATTAGCTAAAGTTAACTTGTATATAAATTTTAATGCATGTGCAAAAGTGCCGGTCATGCATCTTTTAATATGGTTAATCTTAAATTTCTACAATGTTTGTTTAAATTGCTCATTCGTCTTTTTAATATTGTTAAGAGTACTTAAGAACAATTTCCAAATTTAATGTATCTATCGTTATATTATTGTAACTGTTGGTAAAGAGTGTTATTACAGTCTATTTTAGCCTATAATGGGGGTGCAGTAGTGGCCATGAAAGGCCAGGACTGTGTGGCGATAGCTACTGATAAACGGTATGGTATACAAGCGCAAACAATATCTACCAATTTCCCAAAAGTCTACCAGATGGGACCAACATTGTATGTAGGGCTTCCTGGTTTAGCTACTGACACACAAACTGTGTTCCAGAGGCTGAAATTCAGGTATTTATATATTGTATATAATAATATTTGCTTCTTAATATTGTATTGTAATAGGTAATTTTTATTTAAATTAAAATACAATATATTTAGAAAAAAATTATAATAATATTGGCCACTTTGGTATAATTATGACAGATGTTTTCAATTATTAGTACATTAATACAAAGTGAAAACCATTTTCAAAATGTAACAAGTATATTTATATACTATATTTCCCTTCTATGTAACTATTATATTTATGTATTATATCTTATTTAATTTATCTTAAGTAAATTTTTTTAGAATGAACCTATATGAATTGAAGGAGAATAGAGTTATGAGACCTAAAACATTCTCTGCTATGCTGTCCAATTTGTTGTATGAAAAGCGTTTTGGACCTTATTTCATTGAACCAGTTATTGCTGGACTGGACCCTATTGACAATCAGCCCTATGTTTGTAACATGGATTTGGTAAGTATTTTCTTCTTACTCGGCAATATTTTATAAATTTAAGTATCAGAATTAGCTGTGTGTCAAGCAGTGTCTTAACACTGCCTATTACAATGGAAAACTTTTGTTCTCTTATATTTAGAATCCTATACATCATTAATTTATAAATAAAGTCATTTTGCAAAGCACACTCTAATAAAAACTAACAAGCAATTCATCAGGCTTTTGTGATCAATCTATTATAGGATATCAACCAATAAACTACATAACCAGTAACTTTAAAGTAGCATACTATCTTTCAAATTGGCACATACTAAATTTCAAATTATCAATTGCCGATAGACATCCACTGCTAGACACGGGGCTTTCCCAAAGATTTCCACATACAGTCAGCATGGCCTTCAGTACCATGGGACGCTAGGAACTGTTGTATGTAAGGGTTCATTTGGGGGATTTGGGACATTTCCCACCACCTTGGCCCAATACGGGTTGGTGGGAGCCAGAGCCTCGTTTTTTAATTAGCAGGGTGCACCACAAGCAGGTGAGGTTGGCTTGGATCCCATGAGTTGTAGTATGGGACTCCTTATAAGTTGTGTGAATGTAAAAAGATATAACAAATGTAAATGTGTATTTAATTTAATTTTAAATTGTTTTTAATTTAATAATTTTTTTTTAACAGATTGGCTGTCCTAATGAGCCAGAAGACTTTGTAGTGTCGGGAACTTGTTCAGAGCAGTTGTATGGTATGTGCGAAGCGCTATGGGAACCTAATCTAAAGCCAGATGAACTGTTTGAAACAATTTCACAGGTATTGTGCAATTCTTAATATTTTGTACATTTGTATAATCCATGAATACATGAAAATAAATTAATACAATTTCATAAGGATAGATTTCATTACATGACAGTTTTATTACAAACATCATTGTGGTTGACAGGCTCTCGTGAACGCGGCAGATCGCGACGCCATCTCCGGCTGGGGTGCGATCGTTTACATTATCGAAAAGGATAAAATCACTGAGAAACATGTCAAAACGAGAATGGATTAATTTTTAATGCTTCTTAATAAATATTTTAAAACTTTAATGCCTTTCGCTTTTTTTATTAATAAATATTCAACATCACCACACATGGAGATATTGATATTATATACTTGCGAGCAAAAGTTTGGAATCACATACTTGCAATTGGTTCTGCGCGATCTTGCTTACTAATTATCATAAAAATAACATCATTTTAAAGGTTCAACTGTCAACTTTAAAGATAGGAAAACAAGGAAATATGGAAAATGATGAATGAATAAAACAAATATTTTATTTAGCTTTAAAATTAAGTGTCAGTACTTTGTGTTCCCTCCCCTCGCCCTAATAAGTGCTCGAAGACGATTCTTCATAGACCTAATCAGCTTCTGAATTGATTCTTGTGGTATACCTTCCCACTCCTCAATCAACGCAGATTTCAGCTCATTCAGACATGAAGGAGCAGGAGTTCTGGAACGAGCCTTCTTCAGTTCATCCCACATATGCTCAATGGGATTAAGTCAGGGCTGAGCGCTGGCCAGTCCAATGTCATATATATGATACTGATACTGACTTGTTCTAGGTATTCAGTTGTTACACGGGTAGTGTGACGAGTGTTATCTTGCATAAGGAGGAAGTTATTACCAATATATCTCGCATAGGTAACGATATGTTTCAGCAGAATATCGGGAATGTACCGGTCCGAAGTTATGCTGATTTCAGAGAGAGGTTGACGCGATAAAACGGTCATCCCTCTCCGATGTGCACCGGCGCCGTCCAGATCTTGGTCTCGGGATAAGGCCACCAAGTCTCCCGAAAGCGCTTGTAAACTTTCGAAACGGAAGTGGCTTATGTGGAGCCGACAAGCGACAACCCGCTGTCTGAGCCCTTCTTGCAATAGGGCTAGGGTTGTCTCCATTGTCGTACAAGGTAAAGCATCAAAAGTAGCGGAGACGTGTACCAGTCAACGTGTGAAAGTCGACTGATAAAGAAAATCCGATAACAGGTGCTTTTAAATCAATAGGTCAATTTTTTTAAGATCAATAGGTCGCAACTTGAGACGTATCAAACCATTGAAACACGTCTTTTTCGTTATTCCTGCAATTAATCCGGGATAACTTCTTAAATGCTGGCTTGATTTTAATGAATTTGGTATCAGTTTAAAGTTAATAGTCGAACCTTTAAAATGATGTCATTTTTATTATTATTAAAAAAATATTTAGTACACAAGATCTCGCCGAAAAAATTTCAAGTAAGTGATTCTCAACTTGCTCGCGAGTGTAGTACATGATTATGCCACGTTATGAGCAGGCGTTTCACTTATCAGGTGAACATTTCGCCACTTCAAAGGATAAAAAAAATTGAAGGTCTAGTAAGTCCAGAGGTTTTAACCTTTTTCTCATGGAAGCCACAAACTCGTTAGTGATAGTGATCACAAAAAATAACTTAATTATTTCTTAGGTTATCATTTATTTATTTAGTTTTATTAAACTAAGTATGACAAATTCATCGCCTATCGTCATTTTAACATTTCAAATGGCCGCGAAATTTAAATTAGTTTAAAATAAGGCAACACCAGATGTGCTAATAAAAAAGGAGGGTCACAGGTTGAGTATAACTGGTCTATATTCAGCAGTAGACAATAGGTTGAAATAATGATGATCAATTCATATATGATGTTTTTATTGTAGAAAAGTAGATAGTAAATTTAGCAGGTAATTTTTTCCATCAGGCCACACAGCATTAAAACGCTTCATCACTATAACACAAGATGGTATATTCCCCCTTCCCTTTTAATACATTTATCACCTTACAAACAGGAACCCACGGAAGTAGGTTTTGTGATGATCACCAGACGATCCAGTGGGATTATCAAAAAAAATTTAAGAATAAAAAGCTATGCCTAGCGGTGAACGTCCATCTGTTGGGATGATGATGAAGAAGGCACGGGGTAAACAAATAAAACAGTTGTGCTTCAGAAAGTTTATAAACCGAATATTACAAAAATTATGTTTTTATTTTTTTTTCCGTACATATTTTTTGTCTTTGCTAAAATGGGGGGTAGACTAGAGAAATAACATTTCAATTTAAACCTTACCGCCTAAATACAAATTGGAAAAGCGAAACTGTAGTTAATAAATACACGGCGCGCAACGTCCGCCGCCGAAAACAATCATAATATAATAATAATAAAAACTTATCAGTAAAAATAATTATTAACTAAAATACAATTACCAACCTAAACAATGGCAACACATATGACATATTTGAATCATTTCATGACTAACACATTGTTCAGGAATCTTGTCTTCTTAAAAGGACTTTAAATATATGAGCCGAACGTCAGTGGTGAGATATTTTTTTTTATAAATCAACTGTAGAATCATTTGCCAATATAATTTTATATTGAAACAGTGTGTAGTTGGGCTTCCAACATTCTATTACCCTGATCATCGATTGACCCGTTTGGTACCTTCAAATACAATTTAATTAAGAAAGTAAAGTACGGCATAAAAATATAACAAAATCAATTTTTGTCCTTAACGTTTTTGAAAATCATTTTATGTTTAATTTTGATAAGTGGCCAAAAAAGATTGGAACCTCTGATATACTATGAACTGTTTCAACATTAAAAATATCTATAATTTAAATGAATCTCGTGCTCGTGTATTAAAATACTTCGCCTCATACATTAAACATGATTATTCAACAAAATGAAACTATGGAAAATGAAAAACAATAATGCAATAGAAAAAAACTATTAATACAATATGATAAAAATATAATTTTTTTAATAATATCAACTATAAATAACTATCACAAAAGCTATTAAAAAAAAAATAAGATAAATTTGAAAATATTGTTATTTAATTATATAGTATTTTAACAGCAATGTCTAGGTAATTTAAATACAATGTTTTTGTAATAATAATAAAATTTTAATGTAGACAGAAATGGCGTCAAACGTGTTAATACGAATTATAATGTATTAATTTGCACATATCTTTTAATATATTAAAAATGTAGTCCAAGACAATAAACTAGCAATACCCATTTATAATAAAAAAAAAGCATAGACAATAAAGACAACAGAAACTGCCCCGGCAACAAACCCCACCTTATATAACTTGTATGTAACTTTCCAAGTATGAATTCGTGTAAACAACAAAATCTTACAGCACAGTAAGTTTAAAACACTACCCTAGACAAAAACTAAGCGAACCTATATAATATAAATTGCCAAAGTGATACACTGTAAGCAAAAAACTTTCGATAGTTAAAAGTACAAAACGTTAACCAACCGCACAATTGTTATTCGTAACCGTTTTAATATTTAAAAACTCCTATAAAAACTCTTACATCGGACTCATCGCACCCGACGTGCCAACTTTTGGCCAACATTCAGCCAGCACTAGATAATTTCAATTTCAATGATCATCATCAACAATTGTTCAAATATCATGTAACTTTTAATTTATCCGATCCTAAACAACAAGATAGCAGAACATTATAAAAGCTAATAACGAGTTATGAATATTATTGCAATGTGCTATATTATATAAGAATTTAATATCAGTT
Source organism: Ornithoptera alexandrae (assembly GCA_029030555.1). NCBI lineage: Eukaryota > Metazoa > Arthropoda > Insecta > Lepidoptera > Papilionidae > Ornithoptera > Ornithoptera alexandrae. Next base: position 5,524,589 of record JARDVY010000042.1, on the reverse strand, counting down.
CGTGAGAGTCAAACGTTCAAGATGGCAGCGCAGGGTACGGTGTATAATATATATACCTCATTTATAATAATTATTATTGTAGCTAACAGCCCTCTTATTCCCATCACTGAGACTCGGAACATACTATGGAGAGAGTCAAAGCCTCCGACCATGGAAAAGTGACGGTTGACAGATTTCCACAGAAGCTGTTCATCATCATATTATAAGGACCATTAAATTTCTCGTGTTATGTTCACTCATAATTACGAAACAAAGTGTTCACTGTCAACGAGATCTGCTAAGCGAGTAGCAGCGTTTTATAAAATCGATACAATATATAACCGCTTAAGCGACTCTAGCTTTATTTTAGACATAAAAAGAGGTAGTACAGACCATATCCATCTCCATCGGTTGTAATGATGAAGACGGATCGCGCAGTCTTTAGAATTCGGTCCACAGTTAAATGACTCCATGACCTGGTCAAATGTTCCGTCTGTCCAGAGGCCCACAGTACAGTGGACCCACGTGGACCGTGTCATCTTGAGGCGACGAGCGTTGTGCTACATTCCAATACCTTACCATGTACGTAAAGCTTAACGTACTGCGAATCAAATCAATCATCATCAATCAAATCAATTAATTCCTTTAGTGAAAATATCTTTAATAAGATAAATATCGCAATGCTTCCTTTAGTGAACTGAAATCTTCATAAGCGTCTCCTCTACTTCCGGTTTACCTAACGACACCCTGTTAATTCCGTTATTGTAAATCCCTTCAGCTTCAGCTAGTGCGAGGAGTGGAATTAATATAAAACTAAAAACATTAAATAAACACCGAATACAACCATTGCATTGTTGATATTTATATTCATAATAAACATTAATAATTTCTCGTATTAATAAATTAAAAATAATTATGACAATTATTAAAATTGCGACAAAGTATCTCCTTCTGTCCACATTATTACATTGATTTGAAGATGTTCACATTATGACATCCAGTGTGGGAGGCAAGGTCCGAGTATACCAATCTCTCTTCCATCCGCGTGTCGTAAGAGTAATCAAGAGGGAACAACTCAAAGAAATGAGGAGCTCTTCCTATATGCCATTAATGATGTGCACGGGAATCACTCCCAATATTAGGAAGGTTCAGCGAAGCAACTCACAAAACCCATTTCAATTCCGACACAAACCACTTTCGATATAATTACATCCCTGCGCAGTTTTTTTTTAATCGACAATGTTGGTAATACTCGCCTTTAGCTTTATAGGATGTTAAATGGCAATGAGTCCAGCGGTAATGGGTGCTTACCCAAAATCGTCAGGCTCTCGTTTTACCACCGGACACATCAACGCTGTTATGTACCTTTGACAATATGGTAGCTAGCTGATTGGGTTCGAACGAGAACCTCACCACCATTCCAACTCCAAGGAAATGTTATTTATAATATAATAATAAGTGATTGCGTACGTCACTAAAAGAAGCATGGCGTCCACGTTCACATCTAATTGCCTTCGATCGCCTTCGCGACGAACTCTATGAACCTCTTGCCGTACTGCTCCGGGTCGCACGTCGATATCCCGTCGACGTTGCTGCCGTATTTAACAGTCTTCGCTGCTTTCGCCGCCTTCAATGAATAAATTACACCATCAGCAATTTTAAGATGTAAGTCATCAGAGAGCGCTGGAGATTGTATCACGTTAAAACAATTTTTTAATGTTAATTATCATCAAGTACCAGGTTACTAAGCTAGTGTATTAAGACCGCAGACTCTGGTTCCGCGAGGCTAGTACCCGATGACGTTAGTTGGTCAAATGATCAAGAACTGAACACCAAGAAATAAAGACTAGTATGTTTTACTACCGGAGATCAGATAACCACTTAATACCAGGATGGATCTTTGTTAAACTTTAACCTATTCTATTTAAAGAGAATTTATCATTGTATTCATTTCATGATATACGTTAAAAATATACATTAACCTGCTTTTTCACTCCATAATGCGTGAGAACATCGATCAAGGCAACAAAGTATATCTCTTTTTTCGGCGCACCTGCAACAATAGAAAACTCATTCGCTGTCACTAAACATATAACACAAGTCCCAAGGTGACGCGCACAATGTGGTGCAGTGTATACCATATCAAGTTAATCCAAGGTTTTATGATAACTCCTACGTAATTTTGACGCGAGAGAGGTGGGGTGAATCTTCAAAGGCAGACTGACGTTAGGGAAGTCAGAGTTAGCCCCGTAGTCTCGGGCTATTAAGAATAGGACTAAAGTAATCACTGCTTGTCGTATAAGGCGACTAAAATGGTCCTCAGGATCCTGAGCCGTCAGGCCCTCAGAGCTCACAATAAGCAGGCTTTAGAACGACGGTAAATGCATGGTGGTATTGTATTTGCCATAGCATAGCGTGGGTGCTAAGGAGACTTGACCCTTCTCTTCCGTTTTAGCAAGAGAGCAGGGAAGCACCCGTGCTATCCGTAGGAGATCCCGGAGCCCGTCCTAATGCACTGACGGAGAACATCGAAAGGATGTTATTGATGATGAATTAGCCTACTACAATATGCAGTAGGTTGTAATAAAAAAAAATTATAGTAAAAAAAACTTACCGTCCTGGCTGGGAATTGCATAAATATCCAGTTCGGGTATAATTCCTTCATATCGGAGAGAGGATTGACGCGCAAAACCCCGCGGGCTGTCGGGGGGCGTGTTGCAACCCCACCTGGTGACGACGCACACCGCTCAAACAAAATGGTATTATTTCAATCTATATTATCATCAGCCGATGTAGATCCACCGATGGACATAGATTTGATTGCTGATGAAGAAGACAATGTTGTGCATAGTATAATACTTACCAAATGATCGTATACCTCATCTGGTCGTTTCATCGAGAAAAATATCGATTGTCCGACATCGACCACAATTTGTTATATATATTAAAATATATTTTTTTTCCAACCAATTTACGTCCCCACTGTTGGGGCACAGTCTACCCTCATATGACAGCGATTGGCCATAGTCACCACGCGGGCCCAATACGCTTTGGTGACTTCACACACACCTTAGAATAAATTCTAATTCATTGTGCCGGTTTTTGCGCCATGTTTTCCCTCGCCGTTTGTGTTTCGCTGTTGTTACTAAAGTTTACAAATGTACGTAACTTAAATATTAAAGTCATCGGTACATGCCGAGATTCGAACCCGCGACCCTCGCAATGAAGGCCGCACGCTCTAACCATTAGACCAGCGAGCTACTATTGTTATTTGTTTGGATGAAAAACCAATATTATAAAGGTTGTGGCAATTGTTACAATTTCGGTTATTTGAATATTCAATTCGCTAAAAGTAATGGGCTCACCTGTCGCCGTGGTGTCGGTTGTCGGTATCGCTGTCGGTGTCGGAGTCCGGCTCGCTGTCGGCCTCGGCCTCGCGCTGCCTTGCAGCCTCCGCCTCGGCCTCGCCACGGCCACATTCGTGTACACCCAGCAACAAGGAGTAATCCATTAAGTGAAGTTTAGTTAGGAACTGTAAAGGAAAAATAAACATTTAATTTTTTTATATAATGAAAACTATTCAAGAATTATGTAAGCGTTCATTTTACGTTACTAAGGTTACAAGATAAAAAAAGGTATTGATGGAGTCATTACTTGGTAAATGAGATACATCAAATTAAATTTAAGATCAGCGTTGACCGTATATGGTCAAATGTGCTCACTGAGAATTCTTTGGACCTCATAATTTCAAACTCAAACACTGTAAAAGCGATTATTTTATAAAATTTAAATAATATATAAAACTAGCTGGATTTGAAAAAATCGTGCCAACCCTTCAATTCCACCATTTATGGCGAGGGAATCGAGCTAAGGCATGAGATCGTGTAAAACCCTAACTAGTATCCCAATATTATTAGACAGGATTATCACTTCTCTTTGTGTTCATATATAGAACAAAAACTAACTTCCACATCAGCGGTGAGGGTCTCCAGCAATTTATCTTTTGCTGCATCGCCAATATCGATCCTGACTCCTTGCTTAATGAAGTCGTTGTCTTTGAGTGTGGGCAGCTCCTTCTCCAGCTCCTTCTCTGATGCCTCGCGATCAACCGTGGACCCCTTTAAGTCGTACTTTCTAAAACCGCAAGTATTACATTAATGAAAAAGGAGAGCAAAATATATAAATGTTGAGTGTCGTAAAAGTCGACTAATTATAGACCAATTTAAGTGAAATATCACTCACTTTCTTGGGGACAGTTTGCAGCATCTAACAATACTCTTATTACTACAGTAACTGTTCTTATAGTTACGTGGAACATCGCATAGAAAATCCTTGCAGCCTTTATTTTCATGCGTCATGGGAACTGTTCGGGAGAAATGGGTGCAGTTTTCCATCATCATCATCCGATAGACATCCACCGTTGGACATAGGCCTCCCCCCAAAGATCTCGTTTGTAAGGATTCTTATGGGGGATTTAGGCAAATGCGGGTTGGTGGGAGCAAGAGCCTCGTTTGTTGATTAGCAGGGTGCACAATGAGCAGGTGAGGTTCGCTTGGGTCCCTTCAGTTGTTATGCGGATTCCTTGCGACTATCAAAAGCGTACTATGCTGACAAACCTAAATACCATGTGTAAAGTATGTACATTAGTCAAATTGATAGGATTTATTACAGAACGGTAGAAAATCTTCCCTGAACTAGTTTAGTATAAAAATAAGCTAAGCATTGCTTAAGTTGTCCTGTTTACGACATCCCCATTTCTTAAAGGGTTAAAACATAGAAATAAACTACGGCTGTGATGATGAAGACCAGTTCTTAATCTGCTTGAAAGACGATTGTCGGTACCTGTGTATGTTTAAATGGTTGGAGAAGACGTTTCTGGTGGCGACCAAGTAATGCTCGATGCCGTCAACGGTCAGCCGATACATCCCGAGGTACTGCGGCAACAGGGTCTTGCCGTGACGCTCCACGATGTACTGGAGACAAATGGTCTATCATTACTTAAATATTTAATAATATGGATTTTACTTATTATATAAAGATATGTTATAAAGAGCGCTAATTTTTTTTTATCTTTAGTAAGAAACGAGGATAGAGTCCTCTTGATGATAAGCAGTTATCGCAACCTATTGAAGCCTGCTACACCAGATTTGTTAGATAAAACACTTGAATTCAGTATCACATGGGAATGGATAATGAGGCTGTGGATGATGGTGTGCAGAATATTTTATCTCTAATTTACTGTCGGTAAGTCTCTGTTGCCAGAGACCATTTAGGTAATTACCACAGGAGCACCTATTTCTACCGTCGAACACTAGTGTGCAAACATTACCGTGTTCAGGTTTGAAAGACGTTGTAGATAGTGAAATTACTGAGAAAAAGGGATTTAAGTAACGAGGCGACGAGCACAATGCGGTGTTGTGTGAATCATCCTAACTAGCGCTACATTGTTAAGAGCAGAAGTATTATGAACCATCAGATGAACGTCTTACTCGTATGGTCGCTTCGTGAAATAATGAAATAAAAAAAAATGTTGACAACCGGAACCACAGCAATGCTATTATGGCGGCAGATGGTAGATAGCTAGGTTTGATTTGACGAAAACTATTACCAATCAAACTCCTAAACCTGTGACTCCTGAATCGACCTAGGCACTTAGACATCTGCCATTATAGTCTCAGACCATTAAGAATAGGACTAAGGTAAGCCCTGTATGTTCTTGAAGGCGTCTGAAAGGGTTTTCACGTTCGTGGGCTTTGAAGGTGGTGGCTGCCATTGTCCACTAGCGAACCAAAGATGGACTACAAGTAAAAGTGGTCTTGTGCTTTTCGTAGCAAAGAGAAGGTGCTGGAGAGGGTTACGGTACTCCTCGGCACCGCTGTATTTCGTAATAGTTCGGTCCTCATGCAAAGCGGTTTCAATAGGTACAAATCCCACACAAAGGGTTACGACTTCCTTCCTAGAAGCAAGGTATCTTTTGAAGAATTCCGCCTCGACGAAAATAAAGGTATTAAGACATTTATACGTCAACGCTCCAGAAATAAAAAAAATCAAATGAAATAATACATTTTTAACATGTTCATATATATATGTAGATTCCTCGTGTCCTATAGCCGCGCATTTATGCTTCATAAAATACAATGGAAATCCAGCAAAGCAGCGAGATTAGATAATATATTAATAGAACAAAGTATCACAAAGTATATGACCGTCAAATCTTGTGTTAAAGTTGATAAATATATGATATATATATATATATATAATATAGTAATGTGTTCCTCAAGACCGTGCTTTGTGGAACACATTACAAAAGACCTATGTCCAGGAGTGGACGTACATCGGTTGGTAGATCTCTATTGGAGGAGATCGTCTAGGTGGGTATGACCGCAGCGCCTATTTCTGCCGACAAACAGTAGTGTCCAGATATTACTGTTTTCCGGTTTGAAAGACGCTGTAGCTTATGTAATTGCTGGGGTAACGAGACTCAATATCTTATGTCTCAGGCGACCAGCACAATGTGGTGTAGTGCATACTATCTTAACTAGCGCCACGTTGCTATGGACGGGGCGTATCACTTATCGTCAGGTGAACATTCTGCTCGTACTGTCGCCTAATTACATATAAAAAAAATTATGATGATAATATATATATAACAAAACAAGCTACTACATTCAAGAAAAGTATTTCAATAAGACAAAGATATTTTTGACATCAATCAATGTATGTAGATGTTCCGGTTTGAAGTAGTTGTAAGTAGGGATATTAGAAGTACGTGGTGCTTGTGTTAACATCCTAACGACAACTTACTATAGGCTAGTTCTACAACGCATTGATTTCCAACCTTTTATCGCTCCGGCACCCTTATGGATAACAATTATTTTAGTAGTCTTAAAGCAGTTCGAAGGAAAGAAGAAAGTCTTGTAATGACAACGAATGAACTGTTTGGATACATTTTTCATTACTACCCTTATGTTTATGGAGAGTTTAGTTAAATTTTATAACAGCTGAGGCAGTATGTGTGATGAATACTTTCTTACTTATACTTTCCAAAAAACATATCCTGTCTCTGGGCAGAAAGACACGGATATACGAAATTTCCACCCACTAAAACCCTTGATGGTCATCTACAACATCATAATGGTGTTTCTGTCTTGCGCCTAAGAACGTCCCGGGGGCACCATATCTCACCCCAGAACCCTCTCTTTACTACGACAAGCGCAAGACCACCCCGTTCTTGTCATCCACTCCTGACTCGCTTAGTGGACAATGAGTTTCCGCACCATCAAAGCCTATAAACTCGAAAACCCTTGTGTAGACTTCTTCTACGACAGGAAGAGCTTTTCTTAGTACTAATCTTATTAACCTTTCTTAATAGCTCTAGGACCTAGACTATAACGTGCTGGTACTTTCAGGACAATGACGTAAATGTCCAGTCTGACTCGGAGTCTGAAGTTGAATAATTAAAAAAGTAATTAATGTTGATTTTATACGAATTGATTAATTCCTTGGTCTTGACATTTTTGTTAGTATAACAAAGGAATGAGGCGAGCAGGACGTTGTTATGGATACGGCTCATAAGCTAATTTTAAGTGAGCTTGATAATCGACTTGATACAAGTTAAATAATGGAAAGTTAAAATATTGGAGAGGTATCTAAAAGTTCAAATAAATCTTAACAAATATTAAAACTATTTAAGTATTGATATAATTGGCAAATAAATTAGAGTAGTATCAATGACGTCGTTACAAACGTCATTACATTATTTTTGTTGAGAGGAAATCATCAAAAGATGCCCAGCTTCTCGGGTAAAGATAAGGTTATGAACTAGAACCTCCTTAATGGTGTAATCCTCAGTGTGTTGCGGAAGTCTACGTACGAGATCTCCTACCGATACACCCGGTGTCCCTCTGCGCTACGCCTGAGAACGTCTCAAGGAGGACTGTAACCCTATCTAGAACTCTCGCTTGATTACGACAAACAGGAGACGACCTCGTACTTAAGGTTCACCCCGGGAACGCCTAATGGGCAATGAAAGCACAACATTCAAAACCCAAGAACCCGAAACGTCATCAAATGAGCTAGTATGCAGTATTGCTTAAAAACTGTTCGGTACTACATGCAGGTTGACTTCTGATAAATCATTTACTCTTAAACCTAATCCGAATGTGTCCACTCTCGCCCTTCCGGTTTGGAGATGGCATGCACACCGTTTACTCCGACTTGTAAGACAAAGAATTGTATGCAATCATTAACATATTAAAACTATTAAAATTCTTCCGCCGTACTTAAACATTGCTACTAAATACATTTTAACCGACGCACGCAAAGCGCAGCATACCCTGAATACTAACATTTTATGGGAACCACGTCAACACTAAGGTCATTAAAGCATTCTTAATATGATCATTAATGTAACATATATCACAAAAAAAATTATAATAGCTTTGCTGGCCCTTAACACCCCCGCAACACCGTTTGGAGAATTTTATAAAGTTTATTCTTAGTTGATCTAACCGGCAGAAGTAATATCTTCATCTAATTTTCAGTATTTACTTCTAATAATTTCGGAGATCTCGCGATGAGTGTATGATTCTCTGGATATCTCCTATATCTATATATCTTGGAAATCACTAATTCACTGTGACCAAATGGTATTCAGACCAGCGGTTGCCAAAGTGATGGTTTGCAAAAAACTGTGGAGCACACTCACTCATCGCGTTAAGTTTTTTTATTAAAGGTTTCCTAATTTGGTTCTTCTTAAGGTGCCTGCCCCACTAGCGGAGGTTAGCGGTCAGTTCACCGTATTTCGTCCGGTATCTTGCGAGGGGGAATTTGGTTACAGCTTCTAATTTCATATTAAAGACTAGGTATGTATTTATTTATTAGGTCTACAGTCAATCATACACGATTACGTTCATTAAAATATACAAAGGATTTTAACAAGAAATCTTAGTAGATGATTGTTAAGAAGAAGCCACAGCATTCACTAATTATACTCACTGTTTATGGATAAGATAGTTTAGGGTCAGCAGCAAAAGTAACTGCGCTTATGGAGTCAATGTGTCAGGTTTACAAAAGAGCAACCCTTTAAGAAAGATGGACTATATATATTTTATGTCCTTAGTTGTTTAGTTTTCAATTTTGTATAAACATATTTAACCCTGGTTAAAGATTAAGGGATAAAATCGGGAAAGAGAAAATTCGACAGAGAACTGAATTGTTAACGTAGCTCTCAAATTCTGCAAGGTGAAATGACTTTAAGCCGGTCATGTCTGTCGTGCCAGTGACGGCCGATGGGGAAGAAGTCTTGGAGTGGAGGCCGCGCTCCCTCCAGATGGACGGACGACGTCATCAGGGCGGTCGGAAGTGGATGAATGCGAGAAGCTGAGGATTGCATTTGTTGGAAGACATTGAGGAAGGTCTATAGCCAGCAATGGATAAACAAAAGCTGATAGTGATAATATTAACACTTCATGATACTAGTGTCCCCCGGGATTAAATTATTAATTTACTGGTCTGTAAGATCAACAAGTTTGGCGACCACTGATTTAGACTGTAGTTTTTGTACCCCTCTGTTATTGTATATTTTCTCGTTAATCAGCAGCGATAATAGCATTTTTATGTTTTGACTATTAAGATATAAATCGGAACATACTAGACAAGCTGAAGCTGGAAACTGGATCTGCACCCTCATTGTCTAGGATAAAAAGTGCTGTCACTGAACATGTTCGACATAGAAAACTATAAAGAGAATATAAAATACGAAAGTTGAAATTCTGGAATTAGACTGGAATTGTTGTTTTTTCAGGTTATATTTACTTTCGATTTAATTTTTTGTGAAATACTTTTACATAGAGCCAGCAATGAGCAGAAAAAATGTATGCGTGTTAAAATCAACTAAATTTTAAATATTAATACACCCCTCTCATTAGGGATTTTTATTTTCAATATTTAATTTTTGACGCCAGCGTACCGGTAGACGTAGTGTTGGGAGGCCTCCCACAAGGTGGGCCGACGATCTGGTGAGAATCGCGGGAACTCACTGAATGCGAGCAATACGAGACCGATCGATGAGGAGATCTTTGGGAGAGACCTATGTCCAGCAGTAGACATCTATCGGTTGATGATGATGATGATGATATTTTTGAAACTAATTGTCTCGAAATGCCAAACAAGTCTTGCTGAGCTAGAGTTTAAAAAGACGATGTAGTCACAAGTGTTACTGCTATATGATATACATATATATATATGATATACATAATTTCCCACCTAAATAGAGACTCATGATATCTCTTGAAGATATGTCCTACAGACTTGTAATTTGATAGGAATATTCTTACAGGACTTCTATCGGCTGATGATGATTCTTTTTCCGAGTATAAGTCAACAAAGAACAGATTATACGAAATGTTACCCTCCAAAAAAAGGAGTTGCGGAGGTGTTACGTTCAGCTAAACGACTGCTCGCCCCTGCGGACCCGCTAGTTGGTATATGTAATCTAACGCTCGTAGCATCAAAGCATTGCTCAAACGAACACGTAATTTAATGTGATACGAAGGTTGAATCATTTAAAACAGATTACTGGGCATCTTAATGTCTTTATACATTGTGGATACGTCATGTTGCGCTGCGGCCCCATGCCCTCTAGTACGCATACGGCTTTATTACTTAAACAGCCTAGCCTGTGCCAGGTCATTTAATGAATACTAAATTAACAGCCCGAGTGTACCTGGGAAATGAAATCCTGTTTCCTTAACTAAATCACGTCGCAAAAGTAAACTAGACATTTTACTTGTTGTATACAAAAATAACAAAAAAGTATAATGATGGCGCAATTTGCGAAATTAAGGCAAATTAGGAAAATGAAGGATATAATATACTTTTTTTTATTTTGTTGAAAAACTATATTTTTCGTTTCCCTAACAAAACTCTGTCGACTCAGATAAAAATCTATGAAAAATTCTTGGAGAAGAATGGCTTCTTTAAACCTTTATCATGTTTATTATAGAAAATAAATCTTAGAGAAATGTTCCATATAGGATTTACTGGTGGTAGGTCTCTGTTGCCAAAGATCATCTAGGAAGGTTTGTTATTCAACCAAGGGACGAGAAGAGCGGGACGATAACGTGATGATAAGTGATATGCTTGCCCATAACGACGTGGATATACACAACACCACACTGTGCTTGACGCATTAAGACATAAGGTGTTTCTTTATCGCAGTAATTAAACTAGCTACAGCGTCATTCAAACTGGAGTAGAGTAATGTCTGCACACTACTGTTTGGCAGTAGAAATAGGCGCCGCGGTGGCACCTACCTAGACGGTCTCTGCAACATGATCTACCAGTAGGAAGGCAGCTCATGTGACGATAATGAAAAGGAATAGGTTCTTACTTGAATATTAGTTTTGATTAAATTTCTAATTACTTACTGGATGATAATGTTTCAGAAACGAATGCATCCTTTCCACCTCCTCCGATGTAAGGGTCTTAAGAATGAACAGCCGGTCGTAGCTCTGATAAAACTTCGCGCCGGACTTGCCTGAAGACTCGTCCGGTATCGGTTGAGATCTGTTGACAAATTCAATAATCACTTCATGGATAACTGTAAGAGTAATTTTTTTTTCGGTTCAACGCAATAACGTTTCTTGTAGAATTTTAAAAACATCTAAAAAAACTTTTTATTAAAAATGCAAAGTGCATTGTGCATTAACAGTGATTAACTTACGTCACTTAGTAATAAGTATCAACATTTATTGAATTAACAGTTTTACATATTTAATTTTGTATAAAAATATTTAACTGTTTTTTTTTATAGTTCATATTCGTATTGTATAAAACACTTAAATTAATTGTTAAAATAGCAGAGCATTATCCAAACCGCTTAGGACATCAAGTTAGTAGGAATACCATTCCATAATCCACCACACGCATTCCACATATATTCAGAGGAACCTGGTTTAAGAATAATTTAACTAAACCTGTCATAAATTCAACAGCCAATTTACGTCCCCACTGTTGGGGCATAGGCCTACCCTCAATATGAGAGCGATGGGCCATAGTCACCACGCGAGCCCAATGCGGATTGGTGACTTCACACACACCTTACAATAAATTCTAATTTACGTGCATGTTTCCTCGCGATGTTTTCCTTCACCGTTTGTATTTTGCTGTTGTAACTAAAGTTCACAAATGTACATAACTTAAATATTAAAGTCATCGGTACATGCCGAGATTCGAACCCGCGACCTTCGGAATGAAGGCCGCACGCTCTAACCATTACGCCAGCGAGTTACATAATAACTCATAAATACTGCACGAGTTACTATTGTTATTGAACAATGCTGTCTATTTGATAATAGCTATAATTAATAACAAAAAACTTCGTTTGTGGCAATCTTGTTTTTTTTTTTATATACAATGAAGCGAGCAGATAAGCAGGACGTTCACCTGACAGTGAGTGCTACGCCCGTTCATAACAACGTGGCGCTAGTTAGGATGTCATACATTGCACATTGCTCTCGTTACCTTATGAGACCTATGTAGTCTCATTATCCCAGTAATTTCACTAGCTACAACTCCCTTTAATCCGGAATACAGCGATGTTTGCACATTACTGTCTGGCGACTGTAATAGGAGCTGCGGTGGTGCCCACTACCAGTTATTAGAACAATACACCTCACGTTGGAGAAAATAATTAATATTAATTAATTAAGTATGTTAAAGTATATATTGCGCTTTTTAAGATCGAAAGATAAAGGTTGTTTATTAATTTATTGTTTCGATAAGTTTATTTACTAGTAAAAAGGCTGTGTAGGTCGTATAGTGATGGATCCGAAAAGTCCGACTTACCCTACCAAAGCAATTATATTAATTTTTTTGGGTGGTGCAAGGGGTTCCGCTCAGCATCTTACGGCGCGCAAGTCAACCTCACCTGCACGCGGTGCAACCTGCTGAATAACAGACGAGGCTCTGACCACACATCAACCCGCGCTGGGTCAGCTTTGTGGGTTACGGCCCAATTCTCCTCAATTAACTCCAATAAACGGGGTGGTATTTGGGAGAGGCCTATGTCCAGCAGTGGACGTCTGTCGGCTGATGATAATAAAGATACTTTTTTTTATTCCACGAAACATCGTGGCGCTGGTTACGATGAAACAGCGCCATATTGAGCTCGTCCTCTTGAAACATAAGATATTGAGTCTCTTCATCCCAGTAATTTCGCGCTACAACGTCCTTCAGACCGTAACATATTAACGTTTGCACAACTCTGTCTGGTGCAATAAAAACTGCGGTGGTACAAACCCAGACGGTGTCCGACAGCAGACTTATCACCAGTGAAAAAAACGACAGCGAAGATAAAGAAGTAAAATTTATAGATATCATCATTTTTACCTTTGTAGTTTTAGTAAGCTGTAAAAGTTGAAAATGTTATCCGCTTGCGTAAATAGCTACTGCTCTCAAGAAATGTATAAATAACCGTGTTCCAGTAATAAAAACGTGGCTTACAGATACTAGAGTATGATAATAAATTATAATTAAAACTTATTAAGACACATTTAGAACATCATAAACTACCCTCTTAATGTCATTACAGCTATGGCCTGAGGTTTCTTACAAGGAGAGTCAATGCCATTTTCCTTGTGAGAGAAGGCGTTGTGACCCAGTAGTGGGAACAATAGAGACGTCTAATTTTTCGTAATATAGTGTTATTTATTAAGTTTTTTTTTATTCGACGACGAGACAAACGATATGTTCACCTGATAGTAAGCGATACGCCTACCCATAACAACGTGGCGTTAGTTAGAAAGTTATGCACTGCATCACATTGTGCTCGTCGCCTTGAAACAGAAGATATTAAGTCTCGTTCCCCCGTAAATTTTACGAGCTACAACGCCCTTCAAATCGGAACAAGTGTTGGCACGAGTTTAGTATCTAAGAATCCAATTGACGATTATCGTAGACATTAAGTTAACCAATAGATTATTCCGTTTCTATCATCTATACGTATATACTGTGTTAGGAGACCGCTTCCGAGAACGAAGAGACGATAGTACTAATGACACCTTTGAAGATGGGACGGAAATAAAAGCGATCCTGAATAAAAAAAAATCATATTTTTAAAACGTTTTATTAGCATTATTTACGCTCCATCATGTTAGCACAGCTAAATGAAACGATAGTTTCATAAAGAATACATTACTTTACTGAAAAAAAAAACAGCAATGAAACTGTTTTTGATTTTGTGTTTTATTGCTGGTTTTTCTTTTTTAGTAAATTAATGTATTTTTTATGAAACTATCGTTTGATTTAGCTGTACTAACATGATAGAGCGTAATTATGCTAATAAAACGTTTTAAAAACGATTTTTTTTTTAATCATCAAAGGTATCAATAGTACTATCGTCTGTCTTCGTTTTCGGAAGCGGACTCCTATCAACCAGTATATTATAAAAATAGGTTTCTTTTGTTCGCCAATCACGTGAAAACTAGTGAACGTATCGACACGGGAACATGAGCATTCGACGCCGAATGATTTGTAGATAGTTATAGGCTATTTATTTTTTTCAATATCATAGATCCGTCGTTTTATTTTTAATTAACTTTTATAAACATTTTAATTTAGTATTATTTATACGGTTGCTATAGAAGTCATTTCTGGTCGCGGTTGCTCCCAAGGAATATTTCATACAAATTTCAAATCTAATTTTATATTACGGCGCAAAGCGGGCAGTAAATAGCTATTATCATACGAAGCTGAAGCTCCACAAACCCTCGATGGTTATCGATCGTCTTCTGAACAAAGAGTCCATAACCTTTTCGTTTACGTAATTTGAAATATAACTTACGAATAAATGGCAATTAGTTTTTTTATTCGACAGGCTGCGTGACAAGCGGGACGTTCATCTAATACTAAGTGCTCCCGTTGACAATGTGGCGGTTAAGATAATAAAAACTGCAAAACGTTTCGAACGCACAGAATCCAACCAATGAAGTGAAAAGCGGACATCCTCCATCATTTACCGTTAAGAGCAAAAGAAAATATTATGATAGCGAGAGCGAAAAAGAAGAAGGTAAAGTTGTAATGGGTAAAAGAGCACGCGGGGATAGATGGGAACGAGAGGCCGGACTAGCTGGCCAAAGATGCGGCCCTGAAGAATAAAAGGAGACCGATGTGCAAAGATTGCCCCATTTCATTAGTCAAACGACGGCTCAGGTTGAAATGGAATAATAGGTATGTAGAAATTACAAAGGCTTCGACAACGGACTTTTTTTCCGGACGTAGCATCGGCCTATCAGACATTCCTTCGGCTGGAGCTGAACTCTGTTCTGGTTCAAATGTTCACGGGGAACGGGGGATTCTCAGAGCACCTCTGTAGATTTAAACTCAAGGAGAGTCCCGCGTGGCTCTGTGACCCCACGGTGGATCAAACCGTGACCAGATCAAACCGTTTCACTTACAATCGGGTGGACGTCGTGCTCGTCTTGTCATTTTGGCGAATAAAACTTTATATTTATTAATTAATTATTCATCTGCCCTCTTTATAAATAAAATTTGTGCGTGTATATGATCTAACATCGAGGCGAGACTTAGCAGTCTTAATTAATTGGTAGATTTGGCATCTTAACATGACTATAAAAATTCAAACTCGTTAAAGTTTTCCTAAAAAAAATTCTTAATTATTTTAAAATTAATGTTAAAGTGAATCTTGTACAAAATAACAAAATTATTTATAAAAATTGGTTTAAGGTGCAAGTACTTATAGGTGAACAAATGCAGTGTGGTGAGTATTGTCACAACTTAAAACCATGGAGGGCAACAGGTTATTTAGATTAAAGAGGAATTGATGAAAGGATAACAGGATCAGTATTATTAACGGTAAATTGATTTTTTTTTTAAATGCATTTTGGACCCCCAAAATTTTAGGTAATTCTTTAGTGTTGCAAAAGATGATAAAACGTTCGGTGACTTCGTGGGATTTGCGAATGATGCTTTTTGCTGTGTCAGTTCGGAGGCACACTAAATACTGTTATTTATAAAAAAAAAAATAAAAATTCGTACAGCTGCTAAAAACTGCCGCTGACCTCAGGCGTTTTATCGTCAAGCCACGGATGACGAATGCACTCGCATCGTGGAATAATCCCTCTTGATGAGTTTCATTTTTCATGTTGGCAACACTGGACGGTGCGGTCTCAGACCGCCGAAGTTTACTGGTAACCCTCTTCATTGCCCGCGAGCACAGGTAGTTATCTGGCTTTCTAAACCTAAGGACCATAGGATGGGGTAGGAACAGGGATACCAGTCCATAATAATGACGGAAATACAAAAATGCTCATGGTAAATATAGACAATATTTAAATTACTATAAATACGAACACAGCTTGTATTAACAACCATCTGGTTAATACTAGCTTTTTAAGCATTTCTTACCTTGTGAGGGATTCCTTGTAGTCAAGGTCATCAATTCCAAATCTCTCTCGTAGGTTTCGGAACACCAAGGGGCAGTATTCTTTTACTTTGAAATGAGATGGCATGTTTTCTCTAAAAAAAAACATCATTATATTAAGTATTCATAAATTATTTGTATTTAGAATAATAAAATATACTTGCTCAATATTGTACAATACATTAAACCATTTGCTTCAGTAAAAAAAAGTGTGTACTAATAAAACTTCTGATACTCTGATTTTTTTATTTAAAAAGTTGAATGAATTGAAAATGAATTAAAATTTTATCATAATGATGAATTTTTGCAAAGAACATTAAAACAAAATGTATTTTTATAAATATTATTCTTGATTGGAAATTGGAAATTTTATCTGCTTGCATTATGATTCATTAAATATCCATAAGACTACAAATAGTGACAAGACTTGATTTAAATCCAGGGTCAGTCAAAGTCAGTCAGTTCAAGCATTTATACTTTTCAAATTAGAAACAGTAAAATCTGAGCAATGATGCCATGTACATAAATATAATCATTGGAGTGCTATAGCTATTTAGATGGTTGTCCCACAATTAATATATACCCATCACTTTTAAAAGTTATCAATAATATAGCCTTAATAAAAAATATGAATAAGCAAGATAGAATACAGTATGATGTAATACTAGTAATCTATGAAAGTTTATAAAAAGTACTTATACTTATATGACTATTATAATCTAAAGTATTTATTTTATTATAAATACTAAATATGTTTTTAAAGCCTTATTGACATTTACTTGTGATTAAACAATATTTTCTTATGAGAATCCCAGAATACACTTCAATATTTACAATATTTAGCCTCTCAATGTAACAAATTTATTTTCACATATTATCAGTTTGCATTTGTGATATGAAGAAATGCAGATAAGATTTATGGTGTTCATTGTATAAGTGAAACATATGACATTCATTATTAATTCAAATTTATTTCAAGTCTTTAAAAAGCTACATTTATAAGCTATGACTCATTTATGAATATCATGCACAATGCAAAGAAAGTAATTAAAACATACTTACTTATTAAACAAGTGATTGTCAACTTTGAGCTTAGAATAAGCTCTGAAGTCATCTGGTAAAAGCATGACTGGTATGGATACGTGACTTAGTTCATTAATCTGAAAAGGAATATTATATCTTTACCTTTACAAAGAATATGTGAACAAGTATCTTTAATGATTAATAAATCTAAACAATAATGATTGTCAATAAATATTCTTACAATGTTTAGTTTTAGTAATAGTTATAGTTACAAAGATAATACATAGTAATCAAGGTAATGATTTTTCTGTAATACACAGATTTGGCACATCAATGAATACATATACGCGACAATGATAGACTATTAATACACTCAACTAGGGTAAGAAATAACGAATTGAATGTTTGCCAGATGTATAATCTACTTGATTATAATGCATAATCAAACTTTTATCAGAAACATTTAAATAAAAATGCTAATAAAAAACCAGTGGTGTGCGAAAAAATGTTTACGCGCGGGATTTACTATGGAGCGAGACATTCGATTTCAGAAAGCGAAATGTAATATTCTTAAGACATAAGTAACGTTACGGAAATTATAAAATTACATACCGTATGGTTGACACCCCACATAAATACGGATAGTAACGGTTCATTGGCACGAAATAATTTCACTTTTTGATGTTTTACACGAATATGTTTCTTCTTTAATTTGCTCAATCCTGTGGTGGGTACGGACATTTTGGATTTGTTTGTAGCAATCAATGCAAAATCTCAAAATATTAAGAATAAAACGTAAAGGTGTTTAAACCATCTTCGAAGTACAAAACAAGAAATTATTATAAAATTAATGCAATAAATTACTAATCTAATATAGAACAATTTCTAAGACCCATCAATAGAGCGAACGGCTTTTTGACAGTAAAGATTCTAATTCGTAGTGTTGCATGCAAGCAATATTACTTATAAAATAGGGGCAATCGTAATCCATCTAAATTCTTGAGTAATCTCTTTAGTATTCTACAATAACTTAATTTAAAATATGTTTTTATTACGTAATACATAATGTTAGTATTAAGAAGTAAATAACGTGTTTCTAAATTAAATACAAAATTATATTTATTTTTCTTTTATTTGAAAGAAAATGCGTCCGTAAATTATTCGTTTGTGTTTCTCATATTTTTTATAATTTTATTTTCTTACAATGGCCAATTACCTGTAAAAAGTAAATTGAAATCAGATAAAAGAACATTTCTTGAACTGAATCAGTGGTGTCAAAAACAAGTATTATTTTTGAAAGAGCTACTTTCTCAAAGTCAACAAAACCGTACAATATATAAAGATACTGCGAAAAACTGTTAAACGTTTACAGGTCGTGGATCCAGGTTCACGCGCCCGGTGTTAGATAAGCTGTAACAGCGAATGGCTTGCAGCGCTGACATCATCATGAATCGAGTGTTAAACGTTTCTTAATCTTTAACGCGAAGAAACGTCGGACCAATTTTAATCCAACGTGTCTTTTTTGTCTCTATATTAAACACAATAACATGTGAATAGATTACAAATAATTTGATTGCTAACAATGACAGTACATATAAAATATATAGTGACGTTATAACTTACTTCCTCATGAAGTTATAAAAAAAACATACAATTACTTTATAATGTCATAGTCATCATTATTTTATGCATGTTCTGTGACGTCTGTGATACATAAACTTGTCTTTGGTTCATTATATTTGATAGTGTTTTCATAAGTTGCTTAACTTTTTATAACATTTAGTTCATTTACATTTTAAAACTATATTATTTTTATATTCTGATAAAGTTATGGATGAATCAGAAAAAGAAGCTCAAGTGTTCAGTGTAGAAGAATTAAAAAATAAGGGTAACGATTGTGTTAAAAATGGAAAATTTATTGAAGCTGTATTACATTACACACATGCAATTAAAATGGAGCCCAATAATTATGTTTTATACAGTAATAGATCATTCGCATTTTTGAAGTTAGATCAACATTATTTGTCTCTACAAGATGCAAATGAAACAGTTAAATTACAACCTCAATGGGCAAAGGTAATGTACATGTTTTTCAATTTCTGTAATTACCAAATTGACAAATTCTTATAATTTACACCTATATAATTGTTATAAGATTACTCTTAGGGTTATTTTCGGCGTGCAGAAGTTGAAGCTGCTAGTGGTTTATATGATGAAGCAATTATTTCTTACACAAGAGCTTTACAACTTGATCCTCACAATCCGAAGTTAATTGAATCTATTAAAAATATAACTGACATGCAAAAACAGAAAGTAAAAGGTAAACAATAATACTACTACTTATAAATATATTAGAGTGCTTTATCAATTTGTTTAAACTTGTTTACTGAATCTTATTTCTTTCTACATTAAATATATGACATTCAAAGACTACTTCCTAGGGCATGCATTTAAAATATTTAAATTCCAGTACATACTACAAATAATTATTATTTAATAAATATGTTTGTTATTAAATATAATAATCATCATATCATTATTTAAGCTCAAAATTAAAATGTGATTTTTAGTCTATAAATGTTTAATTAAATTTTGTTATACTATCATAAAATTAAAGCTATTAATGGTTTTACCCATCTGTATAAATTCTGTTACATTTTGAAATTAATGATAAACAGCTATCTTATTTTCCAACTGCTGGGCTAACCTAATACTTATTGACAAATATCACATGTTTAAGGTAGCTGTTATTTGTGGTATATGTTTTCATTAATTAGGAGTTTAAGCTCAACAGATATCAAACCTCCTCCACCTTGAGTAACATATGAGTGTGAACAGTATGAATTTAGCTATTACTTTGTCATGTTACTTGATGGATATTTTAAATAAACAAATGACATTTTACTCATTTCAATATTCCTTTAACATTTAATTAGTTTTGAAATTAAATTACAATTTATTATTATGTATTTAACTAAACTAAATATTTTCTTTTGTATTTTCAGGAAATCAAAATACAATTTGGATATGTACATGCATAGGATTAGTTATAGGTATAACAGTTGTAATATTGGACTATTGTTTTACAACAAATCCAACATTAGTGGTAAGTAAAGATTACAATCAAAAGTAAAATATAATTTTATCATCCATAGATAATAATAGTCACGTTCACATTTTTCAGCATCCCTTGGGTATGGTGGCATTTTCAATAGCGCTTGCCGGTTTGGGCTGGTCCATTGGCAAATCTGTCACATTGATGAATACATGGAGTGCTGGTAAATCCCTTCAACCTCCAGAAGATTTAGGTAACTTATAACTATTATTATCATTATTATAAACAAATAGAGATCTTAATGTTCTCGCTACTAGAACTTGGTGTCTGTACTCCAAAAAAATAGTTATAATGTATCAATGGAAGTTTTTATTTTTGGTACACATTGGTTTCTTCTTGATGTTTTCCTTCGCCTGAAGCTTAAGCTCAATTGAGATGGAACCTGTGTCTCTTTAAGATGTACAGCCTGTACAACTTCCTTACAAACTAAGCTCACTGTTTCTCTGCATTCCATGAAAACTAATTTTGATTTTAGGCCGACTCATGTTATAGCATAGAGTACACTTAAAACGAAATGGCCAATGGTCTTCCTGAACTGGATTCCGTTCCGCCATGATGTCCTTTTCAATAGTGGCCAGAATTACAATGCTGAGGCAAATTAGAATTTACTTAACATGCCTGTGCCATAGGATTCTTGGTATGCCACAGCAATATTGTCATAGGGGTGGAATTTTGTGAAGTCATATGCGGTTTAGTGTTTGCTTGTTATTAATGAATTTATTGGATTTAATAAATTATTAGATTTAAAATTATTATATATAAAAATTTCCATACAATGTTTTTAGTCATTGGTGATTAGCATATCATATGCTAATGACCAATGACTATGAAAACTGCATAAACTACTGCATCATAATAATGTGGAATAAACAAAAACAATTTATTTATTTACCTAGTAGTTAGTCTCTGTTCTCAGAAATGGTCTGTGTAGGTACCATTGCAATGCTTTTGTTTGCCGCCAAAGAGTAGAGTGCAAACACTACTATGTCCTGCTTTGAAGTTCTTGGAACCTGTTAAGTTATTAGGGACAAGACATCTTTTGTCTCATGGCGACGAGCACAATGTAGTGCAGTTTGTTTCATCTTTACTAGCGCCATATTGTTTTAGACAGGCGTTACTATCAGATGAACATCCCGACTGTCACGTAACTTCATAAAAAAAAAACTAATTTTGATGTCTTTTTTTTCCAGTCGGAAGCGATAATCCCAGTAACGAGACCGCACGCACTGAGAAAAAAACTAAATATAGTAAAGCTCAAGCAAGACAAAGATACAAACAAGGAAGACTTTAGTGACTCATAATTATATACATACATATAGTATATTATATAGAGGACTATGGAAATGTTGCGATATTGTTGGTTTGACCAATGGTATGCAAAATAACTTATCCTATATACTATAATAAAAAGATGGTGATCAGAAGTAAATACACAGTGTTGAATGCAAATTGTTGCAATACAACTCACAATACTCATCAGGAGTGTTTGATTTCAAGTATAACATTACCACACTGATCGGCTAGCAATGGTTATTTCAGGACATGGCATTTCACTGCTGAATATAAGCATGAAAGAGCATAAATAGCCCTCTTAACTTTATCCACAGAGCTAGCCATTCATTACTGTGGCCAAATGTGAATTGGCGAATGTCACAATTCAACAAAAGCTGCTGTACTAGCAATATGCCTGTTTCCCCTCGATGTTTTCCTTCACTGGAAGTCTTCAGACATGTGATATGTCTGTAAGGCAATTGTACATGTTGCACCACTGAACTTCCGGTAAAAGAAAACATCATTACCCCTACTATTTAATTAATTTGCATTAGCTGTAAGTATTGATCTAGTAGCAATTTATGATAGTTCCTTTTGTGTGATGAATTAAAACATTGCTGTATTGGTTTGTTATTTGGTTTTGGGTAAAATAGTTTTTGTTGTTAATATACAAAATTTATTGAAAAAAAAAAGTTCTATAATTGTCTGTGTGACCAAATTGTGATTAGTATATAAAAGACAAATATTATTGTAATTTTGCATTATATTATATTAGCTCATTGTTAAAAATAATATCATTATTGGTAAAATTTAATAGTAATTTTGTCCACAATGGCCTTATACTTGATCGCATTTACACTTAACTTAAAGTAATCATGAGGCCAATGATGGTAAAATATTGTCATTTTGAATACTATTTTCAATTCTTAATAGTCACAACCGTTTTATTATGGCGGTAGATTGACAATTTAGGAGTAAACTTCACATGTGGCCCTAGAGTCGAATCAGGGACTTGAATGTTACGAGTCTACCCCCACATATTCATTTGGATTGTACAAAAAACAAAACAATGTGTTCATAAATCATGTAATAAAATTGGATAAATAAAAACTCCCTAAAGGGGAATAACTTTATTGATCCTAATGTAAAATGTATTTCGAAAAATGTATTTATACAACTTTCTTTTAAAAAAATTATTGGTCTCATGCCTTACACTTAAAGTTAAACCACTTAAATATGATGACTAAAAATCTATACAACAATATATCTATATTTATATTAGCTAGTAATTGTGTAAAAAAATTTACAATGGATTTAATGATTGACTAACATGGACATCAACCTCCACTGCAAAAGTGGCATTTTGTGTAGATGTAAATATTTTTTTATGACCAAAATCTTCATTTGTGCAACCATATTTTTTAACAAAGAAAAATGAGTACAATACTATAATAGGTTATATACAAAATACAAGAAAAAATCATTACTCCGAAAAGTCCTTAGAATAATCGACACTTGAAATTATTTTTAAACAACTACTTTTTTGCTAACCTTGTTATTGTGTACTACATACTTTATAAGTATATAACTATTTTCAAAACCATTGCACATTATCTAACAACAAAGTTTGTAAATGAAATAAAGTATAATAAATAATAGACATTCGAAACCACACAGCGGTTAATGCCTATATAATGTTTCCACCACTGGGACTCTGGCTCTTCCCCCACAAGAAGATAGTCAGTGCCGTTTATCTACCACATTGGCAAAGTTATCAAGCAGGGTTAATAGATGTCATGTGTCCGTAGTGGCTGGTATTATTCGGACATGTCAATATCTTCACAATATTTTCTTTCACAGGATTATTCTAAGGAATATTCTTGTTAAATTAAAATCAATATTGCCCTATAACAAAAAATTAGTCACTTCCAAAATATGGTAACAAATTAAAATTGTTAATATTCGTACAATTAATTGTATTTGAATGTTGCACTTTTGTATTTAAATTTACCAAACCTTCTAAAAAATTCACGTCATTCACTATCTGAAATAGCTTTTTTCCGTCTCTTGGCTTGTTTAGGTTTCACAATCTCTTCTTCCTGAAACATAATATGATATAAGATAATTTAAATTACATTATTTAAACAATAATTTAAAAAAGTTTTTTTTTTTCTACAATGGGCTAACACAACCTATATTTCAAGTAGCTACAATAAGGTTGTGGATTTTTAAATGTGCTAAACACGATCCACAAAGTGTGACTCCAGAATTGAACCAGGGACTTTATTGTCATAAAAGGCATGGACTAAATCACTATGTCATGACGGCAGTTGGAAAACTATTGTAATTACTTAAGTATTATTTTGTGTATTAAGTAAATTTTGTAATTTAAGTCACCTCACTGTCTTCATTAGATGAATGTAAGTTTTGATTCAAGGGTAATGAATTTGATATTAATTTTCTTGCTCTCCTTGATATTGGAAGTTCATCTTCCCATGCTAAAGAAAATAATTCACTGTATTGTCTCTGAAAAAATATTAAAATAAATTATGATTTGTTTTAATTTTAAATGTTTTACTTTAAATAAAAAATGAGGCATTACTTACTCTAAGGCTGTCACTACTGTTTGATTGTGATTGTTGTAAAGCTTTTTGCATACATTCCATGTTAAAAATTGACATATCATCTTGGTCTACACAGCATACCCGTATTTGCTCCAAATGGCCTAAAACCTATAAAAGATTCACATGGTTCATATCTTTCTTGGAATTGATGTATATTGAGAATATATATTAAACATCTATACATACCAACTCTGCAGCAGGTGGAGCATTTGGGGGTATGTTATGTTTTCCAGGACGTTTTCTCTTATTTGGACTTGTACCAGGATAACGAGTGCTTAATAGCACTGAAAGTAAATCTCCCACTTTATCCTCATAGTCTTGACACCAATACATAACAGTGGAAACAACAAATGGGTCATCAACATCTACTGTTCTACAAAATAACTGTCTAAGAACATCAGCTGTTGGTCTTTCTTGCTTTAACATTAACAAAACTGAGGTAACGGCTTCAGCATGAGCTTTATAAGATAACTTAGGAATGATTGGTAAGACATCTTCTACTGATATATCATGGGCAGTTAAAAGTTGCCACAGACAGTACTGTTCAAAAGTTTCCCATTCTAGACTAGTGGAAAGCATTGTAGTTATGTCGTCTGACTTAAACATCATTAAATTCCCCTGCAAAGTTAGACAAACCAGACGTTGTAATTGAACTGCATCTAATGTTGAAACAATTACATTCAACAATTTTATATGGTTCTGTGCTTGATCTTTAAACTCTCTATAAATATCAGGTATTAACCATACTAAAAGATTTGCATCATTTTCTTGGCACTTCTCAAAATCATTTGCCAAATTATCAGCTAGCTTCAATTCTAAGTAACTACAGTAACTTTTGTATATGTCTACTTTAAATTTCACATTCCGTCTTCTACCGGCGTCGCGTTCAGCTCGCCGTTCACGTTCATAAAATACCTTCAAGTAGAATAACAAACAAAATCCTATATTATGATAAGAATTCTGGGCATAGATTTCTTTAAAAATTTCTAAAACAAGTTTCCTCTTTGCCTCTGTACCTTCGCCATTTAAATAAGCGAACATAGCAAATATAGGTGAATCTAAAGCAGCCTCTAGTTCTACAGGTTGTGGATTAGGGCTAATTTTTAGTTGAGGTGCGTCTTGTAAGATAGCTGCAAACAGATCAGCAAGTGCTGTTGCAGTTGGCATTGGGCTGCCACATGCGTTTAAAAACGCTGTAGTAGCAGTTGTGGAACGTTCATCTAATAAAGTTTCTGCGAATGGACGTAAAATCAATGGCAGTGCTGCTGCAAGCTCTGGTCTTTCGCGAGCTCTAACTTCTGATAATGGTATATCGTCGTCATCCGTATCTTCAGTTAAAATAGGTTGCGTCTCTTCTTCGTCATCTGAAAATGCAGGTTCATCAGATCCTACTTTAGGCAAATCATCACTACCTTCTTCACGAGTACCAGAAACGCCTTCACCATTGGTATTATTGCAAAACTCCTTAAATGTGTCCCTGACAGTTGTTCGTAGTTCCCTGTCAAGTTTTGGTGAATCAAACAAAGGTTGCAAATTAGGTAAAACTCTTTTTTCTATGATTTGTTGTAGAGAGTTAAATATTCCTTGTCTAACTTTATCAGAATATGGTGGATAGAAATTAGGAATAATCCGACATAAGAAGTCAAGTAAAGTTGCAGTTACAGCTGGATGGGACCTCATGGAATGATGCATTACTAAGATTGCTGGTTCAATATTCATAATGTTATCTTTTTCTGGGTCATAAAATAACCAGTCATAAAATAATGCTAATTTAGCGTTTGATGCAGCCACATTGGAAGTGCAAGTTGTGAGTAGCCATCCTATTACTGCCCAGCGTGGTATTATATCTGAGCACAATAATTCATTTGTAGGATGTATTACACCAACAATAAACCTGATCATATCACTGCGTAATGTCTGAGATTCTGGAGTTGCTAAATATTGTCTTTGGAACCATTCTTGATACTTTTTATGATGTCCAAATCTTACTTGCGATGTAAGAAAAACTAGTTTTCTTTCCATATCAGGTGTGATTCTTGATTGTAAATACCTTCTTGAAGTTCTTGTATGCAATAATTGCAAAACATTTGTAAAGTTTGGGCATAACAATCTTGGGTTTAAAAGGATATCTTGCCATAACTGGTTAAATTCAGGAATGCGTGCAACATTCTGAAGTAATCGTACTAAATCCCGCCCTAAAGTTAATACATCTGTGAAATGTTCTCTTATAAGAGCTATTACAAAATTGACTTCCTTCTGACGCAAAGTCATGAGGTGTGGTATGTTGTGATCTTCAATTAATCTTAAGTATGTATATACTACCATACAAATGAGAACAGGGTATTTTTCTAGCCATGTTCGATTTTCTATGTATATATCCAAAAGAGATTCTACTAAATATATATTTTTAGGTGTTATATCACCTCCCGAAGCATATCGCATTAGATTCCAGCATACGTTATCTACACCAGTAACAGCATTTCTCATCATTTCTTTTATTAGCCATAGAACTTGGTTACGAGTAGTGTCTTGAAATTTTAAGTATCTTTCTAGAATTAAATTAGACAAATTGTTTAGGACGCACGTTAATCCATCTCTAGTAACTAATGTAAGATCTCTATAGCATTTAGTTGCATTATGAGGTTCAGTTAGAATTGACATGAGCATTCCAAGTGATACATCTTCATGGTTTTTACAAACAGCATTATTAAGGGCATCATGAGCTTCTTTTTCACTGCAGTCAGCCACAAGAGATTGGAAGAAAACGTACGCTCTTTCATATCTCTGTAAAAAAAAAACACAATATGAGTTAAATATTTTAAGTTTACCTAAGTGCAATTTAAAATTTCGCGCCATGACTACAGCGCCGCTATCGACACTAAGAAAATCGTGATTTACATGGCCGACTAATAATTTACTCTTTGTTGAGGAATTGTAATTTGTTATCAATACCTCTTCAATTTCATCTTTGTTTTCAATAACAGTACACACAAAAAGTTTAGGGGTACTAGCTTTTGCCTGCTCCATAATTGTTATATTTACACAATTATCCCAAATAATCAAAGTATGTGTGCATAGCTACTGCTGCAGCCACTGCCGTGGGAGAAAATACACATATATACCAACTCAGAATACTACACGCAGATTAAAAATAAAAGTTGACATTAACATTATATCAAGGAAGTGATAATGCAGTTCTGTGTTGCTGCTAGATATAATATTTTTTCTTTCATATAAATATTACGTTGGGATAGTAATTATTTTTGACAAATACCATTTTAAACTTACGAATATTTGTCTTTTTGTTTTTGATTGGTTAGAAAATCCCGATCAGAGATCAGATCAATATAAATTATTGGTGTAATTTACGACGTTTTATTAAACGTAGTTGGTATTTTTATTATACTTTTCATTTATTTTTAAAAACAAACTTAGTTTTACATTGTATGAGTTCCGTCCTAGAATTTGTTAAAAATGTTTATATTTATTTATGTCTTACATAGAAAAGTAACCGCCTCATTTTGAAGCTAAGTAAAGCTGAAATTATTTTAGAATTCATGAGACATTCTATTTTTTAAGTAGCAATATTTAAAATCATGATTTTATTTTTTATTTAAAATAATGTTTAATGTAATTTAATTTATTTAATATAGGCAACTGTCTCCAAATGATGTCTGTGGCCAAAATATACGATAAATATTACGCCATTTTGTGAACGGTTTGTGTAGAATTTAATTCCCGCTATTAGTTGTTATTAAGTGTTTGTGATTAAGTTAGTTTTAACTTTATAAAACATTTTATGTACTTACCTGCAACATCAAAAAGTATTTTTATTACTATTTTATTACAGTTTTATCAATTATGTTATTTACATACATCAATACTAAATTTGTCGTTTTATAGAAGTCGTCATGAATAATCAAAGAGAAAAAGAACGAGACCGTTCTAGACGTGGAGATAGGCCATCACGATTCTCGGATGCTGTTCGTGATCGGTCCACTGAACGAGAAAACACTGAAGGAAAAAGGCTTTTTGTGTCTAATATCCCCTATGAATACCGTTGGACCGATCTAAAAGATTTATTTAAAGAAAAGGTTTGTTAACCATTAATGTAGGATTAATGAGATCCCTAGTTTTTGTTACAACGACAAGAATTATTTTATGTGAACTCTTCGTCTTAACTTCATAGTGTACAGCGTAATCACTTTTTGTCAAAATATTATAAATAATTAACATCTAGTCATAATAACATATATATATATGTTATATCTTGTGTGAAAAATGTTATTACTATGATATACATAATGTAATAAGTTTATGGAAGGCCAATTTGGTGTTGTGAAATATCTTCACTCCCTGTTGTGCAGTATTATTCCTATAATATTTATGTACCATTCACAACAGAATGTACTTGTGAAATTACAATTGTCACCAAGTTAGTCTTAAGTCAAAATTATGAAAACTTCTAGGCTACAGAGAAAAAATTTCTAGGTAATTAGTTTGGCTTGTAATGTTTTGCAAATAAAAGTAATAATTTAATGATCATATTTATAAAGATAACCAGGTTGAGGAGCTCTATAATTCCTTAATGACAAATGCCTAACAGACGAGTTTACTTAATAGAGATTGAGAAGATAATATATGATTGCTATTATTTCTGTGTAGAATTGTTATTGTATTTAGTTTTAAAGGAATTCAATTAAGTGATTACATAAAAAATGTTTTCAAGTAATTAAAGTTTTTAGGTAGGAGATGTGGCTTATGTTGAACTGTTTAATGATGAAAATGGTAAACCAAGAGGTTGTGGAGTTGTCATATTCGCCACCACAGAAGCAATGAAAAAGGCTCTTTCTGTTATGCACAGATATGAACTTAATGGTCGAAAACTTGTTTTAAAAGAGGAAATGGGTAAGCTTTGTATTAGAATTTAAATATTGTTTGTGATGACATGCAATGTCTATTAATTACTTTTAAATTATTAGGCTTAGAAATCCCTAAGGAACTGTGTTGATCTAGAATATAGTGTATTGAATGTCTACTCATGCATATAATTTTATTATTGTAGGTACTGATAGAACTAGACTTAATTCTTCAAGATCTGGTGTGCCAGGCAATTCCAGGAATGTTAGAGATGACAAGGATAAGTATGTATTTTATATTAGTGCAATTATTGTTGTAATTATGTTGCCAAATTGTATATTAGAAGAAGGTCCAGTAACATTTAGGGAACAACAACCCAAACAACTCCTTTTACCTTACTTACTTTATCTCAAAATGTGATCAGTAATGAACTATAAAGATTATCACATTTGTCTGCAATAATTTCTTTAAGATATTTTAGTACAAAAAAACATTAATGTTAATAAATTTACACTAATGTTTTCTGAATATTTTCTTATGCACAAATAACAAAATGTTTAAAAGCATTACTTTTAATAGCTTTAGCTTATTTAAGTAAATAGCTTTGTTTTTAAATGTATTTTTACATATAAAAAGTAGAAACTAAGATAGAAAATACTGCTATATACATGTCATTTTAGTTGTAATAAAATTAAAGAATGATTATTTTTGTTCACAGTTGGGGTGCAAATAAAGCTAGGGAACCAGAAATCTTTAACACTTATGGTTTGAGTTTGCAGTTTTTGGATTCAATCAATGTCCAACCACCTCTTGTAAAAAAAGTGTTTGTTGCTAATGTAAGTATTGACTACATGTAAATAATATCTTCTTGGGAATCTTGATAGTAGTGAATTTTAAATTGGTTGATAAGGTTTTTTAAAATGTGCCTGGGTAGCTACCATATATACATTGTACAAGGAGGGATCAAGAAATAATGAGAATGAGATAGAATATAATGACTATTGATAACTTCATAATTTATTTTCGTACATAGTTTCTGAGTCTCTCTATACACAGAGTCCAGTGCTTTTCCAAGGCTTCAATCCCTTTAAAATAAAAGGTTTTGTCTTGGTCATGCAGAAAGCTCTCCATGGCATCCATCCCCTTGTTATCGTCTTCGTATCTGTATCCACTTAAGTATTCTTTCAATTTGGGAAACGAATAAAAATCGTTAGGCGCCAGATCTGTTGAATAAAGGGGGTGGTGAAACAATTTGAAGCCACCTTGCTGAATTGCAGCCATCGCAACTGCCGACCTGTGCATAGGTGCGTTGTGATGAAACAGCATGCTCCTCTCAAGTTTTCCTCTCCTTTTGTCTTTGATTGCATTTCTCAACTTGGGAATTAAAGCTATATAATATTGGCCTGTATTAGTAGTTCCACGCTGCAGGTAATCAATCAACAATATCCATTCTGGGTTCCAAAATATTGAGGCCATAACCGTGCCAGCCGATGCCAGGGCGCAAACCTTCTTCAGGGTCAATGATGATGGCCGTTTCCATTGCGAAGATTTCTGTTTTGTCTCGGGATCAAAATGATGGGCCCATGTTTCGTCCTTTGTTACGAAATGAGACAAAAAGTTTTCAGAATCTTTTAAAACTTGTCCAACAGTATCTTCGAAATGTTAAATCGATTTTGTTTCCGAGTGTCGGTTAACATTCTCGGCAGCCATCTTGCGGAGACTTTTCTCATATTCAAAGATTGTTTCAATATGGATTGAATACTTCCATATGAAATGCTTGTTTCTTGAATTAACTATCGGATTGTAACTCTTCGATCGCTCAATACAGTTGTCTCGACTTTCGCAACATTTTCTTGGGTGACTGATGTCGATAGACGTGGTGGCGGCCGCAACGATGTTCGTCTTCTGTGCTCGTTCTCCCTATTCGAAATTGAGAAGCCCACCTTGCGGCAGTGGAATACGGCGGAGCAGACTCTCCTAATGATGCCTCCAAATCGCAATGAATCTTTTGCGTCGTTAACTTTTTTAAACAGAGGTATTTAATAACGGCTCGCACTTCGTTTTTCTCCATTTTCAAAAACACGTTCCGACACGAAGCAAATAAATGACTATATTCAGAAAAAAACAAAAGAATCGAAGATTTTTTTCTTCATTAATATTACAAATATGTATCTGAGCTATGGCAATATTAATTTTTTTCTTACCAAGGAGTATATATGTCATTCTCACTACTTTTTGATCCCCCGTCGTAAATATGCTGCCTAAACATCATTGCTGCGTTCCAGCACACAACATATGAGAGCTGAAGAATTGAGGTTTCCACATCTGTAGCCTTATTGTCATTTAACATCATATGAGATTAATGTCAAGTGTTTTGCGCATTGAAGAAAAAAACTTGTAATTATAAGAAAATAAAATGGTCAGGTGACACATGCCAACTTGTTTAGGTTGTTATGTCAAATGGTATTTTATTACCTGTTGGTATCTCTGTTAAAGTTTATGAATATATTAGATTACTACCTTAAAAAAACTTTAGAGCACATTATTTGTTTTTTTTTATTAAGTTGGACTACAAAGCTGATCGTGCAAAAATTAAGGAAGTGTTCAAAATGGCGGGAAAAGTATACAATATCGATTTAGCAGTGGATAAAGATGGGAATAGCAGAGGATTTGCTGTCATTGAATATGATCATCCAGTTGAAGCAGTTCAGGTAATGCATCATTGTTACACCTATTCTGGAGTGAGTGGAAGAACCAAAGCAAAATAAATTAAAAATAAGTCTATACCTTTGCTGCAACTATGCAAATGTTGCTGCTGGTCAAGAGCAACAGTATACACACAACTATGACTATTGAATTGAATATGAAAATGTTAGTTTAATTTTATAAAAAATCATGTTCACTATTTCAGGCCATATCAATGTTCGATAAACAAATGTTGTATGATCGCCGAATGACAGTCCGTATGGATCGTGGAGTCTCAGATAAATCTGATTTTAGATTACCAGAAGGCCTGAAGGGCATTGGTTTAGGATTAGGGCCTAATGGTGAGCCATTGAGAGATGTGGCTAGAAATCTACCTCAGGCTGCAACCAATATTGGCTTAGCTGCAACTGGTAATGGTTTAGGGCCAGGGGTGTTAGGTGCTGTTCCTGCAGCTGGAGTTGCCTTAAATGGATTAGGAAGTAACAACCTTGCCACAAGTTCTGCATTAGGAGGAGGTCTAGGTTTGCAGGTAAATATATTAATAGAAATAATTTCTAACTTTACTTAGAAATCTTTATTTGTCTTTAAAAAATTACTTTAAAATATTTGTAAAACTGTTTGAATTTTTATATTTCTGATTTTATAAATGAAGAATAGAATCTCATTTATAAACAAAAATACAAACCTTAAGAGTATTTTCAATTTGCTTGATTATTGACTTGTTCCAGTTTGAAGGGAATTGTTGCTATTGAAATTACTGGAACAATGAGGCTTAACATCTTGGCCCAAAGCAATGAAGACATTTTTGTGGACAAGCTTATCACTTACTGTCAAGTGAATGTATAGCTTGTCAAGTTGCTGTGTCAAGTAAAAAAACTTTCTAGTAATTTGAAATTGAGATTTCACCTCTGAAATTTAAATATAGTACTGGAGTAAAAAATGCGAAATAAGCTTTATATCTATGATACTTGCCTATTACGATGTTTTAAATAGTCATTAAACTTTCACAGGCTTTGGGATTGACAGGGCTGGGAGCTTTACAAAATCAACTGCTACAACAAGGTCTTACAGCAAACGATCTAGCTACGGTACTCTCAGCGCAAGCCAATGCTAACCCAAATAATCACAACATGAACACACCAGAAATGGGATCCAACATGTTAAATAATCCAAATCACAGTGGTAATGTAATGGGCGGCAGTACTAGTTTAACCAGTGGACCTTTATCCGGTATTTACTATATGTTACATGATCTATACATAATATTTTAATAATAGGAATTATCGATTTAGGTTCACATTATGAATTATTTTAGGTTCAGGTCGACCAATGAGCAATGTAACAGTGCCGAGTCAGGGTTACAATAGAGATTCAGGAGTGCAGCAGCCTGCAAGAGAGAAATTATCTGATATGGTTATTATAACAAATGTAAGTAAAATTCGGCATCCTTTTTATAAGGCTGGTGTTTGACTGCATATATACACATTTGTTTTCCTTCACTGCTGATCAAAAATATTTTAAGGAAACTGGCATATTCTAAGGAACAAAACCGTCACTGTCATGTGACATTTCTCAACTTTCATTTGGCCAAAGTGGTTTAGAACTAATAGTCAAATTTTAAATAGTGTAAAATATGAACATGTTACTAACAACCTTTAGCAAAAATTTTTACTAAAACTGTGGTCTTTTAGACAAAAATAAAGTTTATATATTATAATTAAAACTGCCTTGACCCTCCTTTCAGAGAAAACATGGAGTTACAGCTGTGGGGACTTTAATATGGTTGTGTGCACAGTAGTTGTAGTCGAAATTAGTGTTGGTAAAGCACGAAATAATATGTTAAGAAATTAAATATTTTTTTCTTACCATTTGCAGCTGCCACCGACTGTTACTTGGCAGTTAATACGTGAAAAGTTCAGTGAATGTGGTGACGTGAAGTTTGCCGAGATGACCGCGCCCGACACAGCGGTGGTACGTTTTCATAAGGAATGGGACGCTGAGAGAGCAATACGTATCCTTTGAAAAAGCCATCGATTTTCTGAAATGTGCTTACATTTGATTTCAATTTTATATTGTTTATGTGACAATCTTAGATGGTTCAGCACTCATGCAGAATACTCTAGCCTCTCATATATCGACAGCCGGAATACAGCAAACCTGTAACGGCGTTAGATTTACAACATAAAGACGGTCGTTAGCTAGGTGAGGTCGAAGAAACCATAACACTATTAAATTTCACATGTGGCCCGTGAGTCACACCATGGATCCCCATATAATGCTTATGAAGAAGGAGCAGTAATATATGGATCTGATAATGTAAGAATCGCAAGTTCGAATTTTAGTGAAATTTCCTAGAAGGCTGTCTACTACTGGCTTCCATCTACATATTCCTCTGCCAAACCAATTTTCTGTACAATTCCTTTACTCCTCAACCGGAAAAACTTTGGAGCTGAGTTGAGCTTCCACCAAATATATGGGCAATTCACTGTAAAGCTCTCTTTAAGCGAATTTTCTGAGAACACTACATGTCACTAGGAAACATTTATTTTTCATTTTCTCATCTCATTTTAGCTATTATTAATATGCATATATAATTTTTATAATATATATTTGTCTTACAATATGTATTAATCACAGTGTATGCACTATATTTATTATGATTTAATATATATTAATATGATTTAAATATATATTTTTTAAACTCGTATATTTGTTCTCTGCTCAATCCTGGAGTAGACTGGGAGAGAATGCCATTTTGGCTTTAAGTCCGCCTTTTTTGTACTTTTTTTGTGTGCAAATAGTTTTTAATAAATAAATGTATGTATATGGTTTGCTACTAATGGTCTTTGTATCTGATCCAGGTTTTGCTTGTCCATTAGCATTTTTTTTTTGCTTTCGTTGAATATTCTGGGACCCGAGAAGTGTATTGATAGTTTGACATGCATAAACATATTTTATGATTTTCTTAACAAGACTATCAGAAATGTTCGACAGGACCCGCATTGATGGCAGGACGATCGATGTACGTTACTTCTGAGACCTCCAGGATTGAAGGTTTGTTTTTATATTATTTATTTATCTTATTGTATTTATTGTTGGCAATCTATATTGTTGGACAAAACGAAATGCGTGGGAAAACTATACTGTGGTTTTCATGGTTTATAGTATGGATTACCTAAATTGGATTCGAATTTGATTACTATTGTATACCATCATTTAGTATAATGTTAGTGTTTAGGTGCAAGTTTGAAAATCTCTTATCATGTTATAAACATGATTTGTATGCTGATAACATTAAATTCTTTAAAAAAGATGTTTTTTTAAAGAATTTAATGTGAATGTTGTTCATAGTATTATTTATTAAACGATCGGTATTTGCTGTTTATAGGCCAAGTACTCAAATATTTATGTGAGTCTCTAAATCTTATTACATGATTTGGGTTTTATGAAATTTTGGATCATTTTGGTATGTTATGTGTGTGTCATTGGTATTAGAACATATTGGCCATATTCACTATTTCTAAGACTAAATCTTCAAATGATCGTTGAGAGTTGACTAGTTCGGGGATGCCATTATGTATGCTCATAGGGTAAGCCCTAAGGCTATTATATGCAGCTATAATTTTAATATACCGTGATCTTTACAACCGTCGTCGTACCTTTATTATTGAAGTAATATTTAAAAATTTATAGATAAATTCTAATAAATAAATAGGTTTTTCCATCTGCATCTTACGTCTGATAAATTATTGTAATGTTCAAAAGAATGTCTACCGTCAGTTATGACCAGGTAAACGACATCATAGTAAGGGATTTATATATTTATCACAATGTATTCAGCTCGTATAGTTGAACGTCACTTTCTTTAGATGGATCACATACTTTATATTAACGATAGTGGGGGAAGAGTAAGTGGAAAAATAGAATTTTTATTTAGCACCCAAATTTATATTGATAAAGATTTTTTTTTTATTTAACGAAGCGAGGAGACGAGCTAGACGTTTACCTGGTGGTAAGTGACACACCTGACCATAACAACGTGATGCTAATTAGGATGATTTACACATTAACACGATGTACTAGTCGCTTCGAGACAATATGGTTAAGTCGCGTTAACCAGTAATTTCATTAACTATAACGTACTTCAAACTGGAATACGGTAATGTTCCAGTTTGCTACTATTTATCGGCAGAGATCCTAGACGGTATCTTGTAACATAAACCTTTCAGTATTCTTGCATTGTTACTATATAAAGTCCTTGTAAGAAATTGGTCCGTCTTCATGTACTGATTTAATAATAAGTATTCAAATGGTACAATGGTATTGAAATCCCTGTTGAGGAACTAAATTTTTCGGATTTTATCCCGTTTATTTGTATTATTTATTGTATTATCCTGATATTAAGAATTTATTTTTATCATACGTGTAGTTGTAGCGTAAACATAAGACACGATTATGCCGCTTAGTGGATAAACATAATTAGAAATAAACTGTATTTAATACAATAAACCAAAATTGGGTAAGGTCGGTTGCAGCAGATATTTAAGGTTCATAAAGCAAAATAGATAAGCAATGGTCATAAGTACATCCGCTGTCGAGTTATCTTTATTATTTGTTTGTATATACGTTTGTGGATATACTATAAGCTGTGCCTCGGTTATTTGAGTTCCCATTATCCGAAAGTTGTTATGGACGAGCGCCATAAATCATTTGAAATTTTTGTGTGTTTTCAGGATAATGGTATCGAAGTCGTTCTGTTGCTCTGAGAACAGCTTGTCATCGTCGTCTTGTCCCATCCGCTGCTAACGAGACACAGTGCTCGCTTTTGGTAGACTTTGATCCATTGACATATATTTGAATCTTAGTTTAGTATAGTGTAAGTTTCTCATGTTTGCTGTATAAGGTTTTTCTTTTTAATAAATGATTACGACTTGCGAAGGAAGATTTTGATATTCTTATTGATATTGTTCTGGAAGTCATTTAATGAAAGCAGTGTTTGTGCCAAAATGCTGTATTTCTAAAGGCAAGTATTTTTGATTCCTAGAGTCTTAAGATATTAAAACGTACATGTTGTTATATGTTCGTAGAAAACGAATAAACGTGGTTTTTGTGGTCTTTTTGATGAACGAATAGTACACAACTATATTATTACTGCCAGCTCGAGGACGTGATATAATATCTACAAAATTTATGATACATTGGTTCAATTCTATTAATTGACTATTGGACGAGTTGGTGACCATTCGAACACAGGAGTTTATATTGTTTAAAAAAACTAAGTCGCTCCGTTATCTTGGTTCCGTAACATTGGGAGAATTTTTATTTGTATATTCTTTGTTTTTAATTTGGGCATATTTCGATTGAACTCTACTAGATTGAGCAACACTGGGTTTTGGTGAGCTCGAGTCGATTTCTCGATTTATTTTTTTTAAAAAAAGAAGAACAATTCACTTGTGTTTTTGCATTGGTCTGTATGATATCGAAACATTACCACGTAACTCTTATATTTTCTATTTTCGAATTGTTATTCACAGTAGGAGTAATCCATCGGCAACGAATCGCTTTCTTCATAAATATATTGCAATGTTTATGGTAAGTTGATGGTAAGACATTGTTTATGGTTAATTTTTTTATAGGGGTACCAACACAATGTAACCACGACTATTGTGCAGCAATCTTGTGAGAAATTTTATTATAACTTTATTTGTAGTTTAGTTCATGTTTTTATTTTTACTTAAACAATGGAAGCATGCTCTTCGGGAATACTAGGACTTTTGTACTTGTGTTATTGTGTCTGATGTTCGGCAACTTGTTTTTACGATTCATTAAGTCTAGTATTACAATTTAACATGTAAAAATAATAGTAAATACACCTTAATTACCATTGTTGCAAATGTTTCAGGATTAAATGTGAATTAATAAGGTTATTTCCTGAAATACCCCGAGCAGATACGAAGCACAATAAATAAAGGTAAATATTATACCACACGTAGTAGACATACATAGGATTTTTATAATAAGACAGAAGCTATGACCTGTACGGTGTGTTTATGCGGTTATAAAACTTCATACGATATAATACACAACAAATTAAATTTAATTATTGTTATTATCATCATCTTATATTCCTCGGCTGCTGGACATTAGGACCCACTTTAATATTCCGTGCTCTACGGTTCTCCGTTGCCTGATTGTCGGCTCGCCTTTAACGTCTTACTATAAAATTATGTATTACCTTTCTTTGAAATATGACAACTTTTATAAAATTATGAATATGAATAACTTCGCTTCTATCTGAAATACATTTATTAACTACACCGCTTCATAAAACAAACGAAGCAGTTAAAATAATAAAGAGTAATAATAAAATTATTCAAGGTTGATTAAGAATAATTCTTAAATAATTTATGGTTTTGTAGTTGGGACATCGGACTTTTCTTCCATTTGGACTAATTGGTTGATCCGGAAAGAAGTGATAATGAAGAACAATAGCTACAAGAGAATTAATTTCTTTCTTGAAGTATTGCTGTACGCCGCTATTTGTGCTAACAACAAAGGCTCTGTAAGGTTACTTGTATATTATAATGTATTTACTGACATATAGGTGTCCCGTGGCAGATTTAGGATTTCTTAATTAAATTAAAGGTGTTATTATTTTAGAACATACATATTTGTCATAAAAAGAAAGACGGGACATGCGGATTTTATTTTTTGATGATCACTCCGTCCGAATGTTTTCCATCGCGACGTACACACTCGCGGAATCTTTCGAGAGTATTCCGAGTGTATCTCG
Source organism: Ornithoptera alexandrae (assembly GCA_029030555.1). Classification (NCBI taxonomy): domain Eukaryota; kingdom Metazoa; phylum Arthropoda; class Insecta; order Lepidoptera; family Papilionidae; genus Ornithoptera; species Ornithoptera alexandrae. Next base: position 5,485,773 of record JARDVY010000042.1, on the reverse strand, counting down.
CGAAGGAGGCTCATGGCGTCTCTTGCTGTGTGAGGCGTGACGCCATCTTGTTGAAACCACGTGTGAGAGCTATTCGATGGATGTTCTTTTAGTTTCGGTGTAAAAATGCGGCGATAGACATCACCATCAACAGTTACGGTTGCTCCATGAGCATTTTCAAAGAAAAACGGTCCAATTATTCCATTGACAAAAAGAGACACCAGTCCACTGCGACATCGTGACTGACCAATCCGCACAAATGCCGTGCCAAACTCCCCCGGCCCCCGCGCAACCGTTAGAAAAATATTCGAATTTCAAATGCTATATCCGCCACGGGACATCTATATTATATATGTGTAATATTACTAACGTATTATATATCATTACTGATATATCTTAAAAAATTTTTTGTTTATATTTATTTTTAGACGTGTAACAACATTACAGGAACTGTAAAGAAAAAAATGGTGATGTTACTTGTGGGAGAATTGCTGTGAATTATTTCGAAATATTAATATATCAACAAAGATTAACATTGGCAAGAAAAATAAATTTTGTATTATATATGCGTTGTTGTTTTGGTGTTGATCTGTATCCAACCTCTAGTTGGTAAGTTAGTAATAAACGTTGCGCCCTGGAACGGATTGAACGTATAGATTCGTAGTCTCCGAGCGTGAAGTAATTACACGTCGTAATGAAAGGTTATGTCTTGCACAATTAAAAAGGAAATTCCCTGGTTAACAGTTCAATCATCTAAATTTAAGGGCGAAAAAAAGGTTTATAAGTTTATAAGGGAATATGTAGGTTAGGCAAAAATCGTTGCAATATCTACCGTCACAAACTAATAGTAGATCTCTGTTGCTGAAAACCGACTAGTTACCAGCGCAGTTCCTGTTACTACCAAACAATGCATTTCCGTCTTTCGTTTAGAAGCTCGTAGAAATATTTAAAGCAATGAAATAATAGGACATTTTATGACTTAAGGCAACGAGTATATTATTATGTAGTGGATAACATATTCTGACTAACGCAACAATAATGTGCGGGCGTATCGCGTATCAGTTGGTAAATATCTGATCATCTCGACGGTTTTTCCATAGAAACATAACCAAATTAGTTTTTAATATTTAGTGTATATAAAAATTAAATGCCTTGTTTGATACAAAAAATAGAAAAACTATAAAAACCTTTACAGTGAGTGCTATCTATTGACCAAAATTCAACTTTTATAAACGACCGGAGACGCCATCTATTACATGTTTACCGAACATCGTAGACGTTTAATATTTTTTATTAATTCAATAAAACGGTCTTAATTGTTAAAAAATATTGTGTTGTTAATATATATTTTTTTATAACATCCAACTTATTTCCCGTTTAATTACATTGCATTTAATCGCTCCTGTCTCCCAAGGTTGACTGGCAGAGAATGTCGAAAAGGAATTGAGGCCGCCCTCTATCTAAATAAATTAATTATCATGGAACAACTTAAGTAAATTAAATTAACTGAACAAGAATTAACTTATTACAAAAGGTAAGTGCATTATTATATTGGTATTCGTAAATAAAATAGCGAACATTAAAAATGCTTGACATGCATAATTATAAAAAACAAGAAAAATGTAATATTAATAAAAATTTAATAAACTGCCCAATTTATATTCCCACTGCTGGCCAATTTATCTACAAGCTAATCATCAATATCATCAGCCGATCGACATCCACTGCTGGACTAAGCGGCTCCCCAAAGATCCCTACATCGATCGACATCAGGGGCCGTTGTTTGTGGGGGTTCATGTGGGGGGATTTGGGCCATTTTCCACCACGTTAGTCCAATGTGGGTTGGTGGGAGCCAGTGCCGCGTTTGTTGATTAGCCGGGTGCACCACGATAAGGTGAAGTTGGCTTGGATCCTGCGAGTTATTGTGCGGGGACCCTTTACAAGCTAACACGAACTCATTATAGCACGGTATTGAAGCTTAATAAGGCTATGCACGGTGAATCTTACTTGCCTTATAATACTTGTAACTCTCGTATGACAGTAGGAATAGCTACGGCAGCAGATTTATGTTATCAGGATAGTAACGCTTCGTAAAACCCTATCACCATCCAAACTCCTCATGTAGTTCTAATCGAGTCATGATCTACATAATTTTAAGCAAACGTTTGGCTACTGCGCCACAGAGGTATTAAATAAAGGGTCCTTACAAAGAAACAGTCAACAAAATTTCCCACCACGCTGACCAAGTAAGGGTTGGTTGGTTAATAAAATTTATGTATGCATTTAAGTAATAATATTATTATAATTATAACAATTATTAATAATAAATATTCTATTGAATTAATAAGAAAAATTATTTAGAGCTGGTGGCAGTGCCAATATTAAAAAGACATTTTGGTTTATGATTTGTTTTTATTGAGGGAAGCGACGAAACGGGCGAGACGTTCAGCATATGGTAAGTGATACGCCTACCCATAACGAAGCGCTGATTCATCATTATCATTAGCCCATAGACGTCCACTGCTGGACATGGGCCTCCTCCAAAGATCTTCACACCGATCGATCCTGCGCTTCCCGTATCCAGTTATCTATAAGTCGGCTAACAGGGCGCTAGTTAGAATGACTGCACCACATTTTGCTCGTCACCGTGAGACATAAGATGTCTCATTACCCCAGCAATTACACTAGCTACAATGCCTTCCAAACCGGAACAAAATAATATTTGCACACTATTGTTCTTCGGTAGAAATAGGCAATGCGGTGACACTTACCTGGTTTCTAGTCATAGAGACCACCAGAGTACTGTCTGATATTTTATTTATATTTTTATTATTATAATTTAGTTACTTATAATTATCAAATGGTTTCTTTTTGTTTAAGAGTGCATTATAAAACCTGGTGAAGATCGAAGGAAAGTGTTGAATAGTAGTGTTATCGGTTTTTTTTTATGGTGATGTTTGCGCCGCACTTTTATTAATAACCATTGCGGCTTTATCGGACTCAGGGCTCGCGAATTTGGTATCCGCGAGCTAAAATAATAATAAAAAGAAGGAAAAGAAACTGAAAGTAAGAATAAATTAATTTGAGATTAAACCAAAACTTAAAATGATCTCAAAATACAAAAACAAAACATATGTCCATAAAGTAGTCGTAAGTGTTATCGGCACAAGTTTGGTAAACGCAGTGCAAGGGGTCCACCTGCTCGTAGTGCACACCCTGCTAATCCATAAACGAGGCTGTGGCTCCCGCCAACCCGCATTGGGGCAGCGTGGTGGGAAATCTCCCCATATGAACTGCTAAAATACGACAGCCTCTAGTGCCCAGCGGTACCGGAAGCCATGCTGACTGTATATGGAGAACTTTGGGGGAGGGCTATGTCCAGCAGTGTACGTCTATCGGCTGATAATGATGATAATGAGTGTTAAAGGCGAGACCGGTTAATCAGTGGAAGACAACAGACAAAAATGATAATGGTTAAAAAACGATACTATAACATTTCAGTATATTTTCTTACGTAAATCATGCGAAACAACTATAGCTTGTAACATGTGTTATAGTTAAAGCTATATCTTTTTTTTATTGTAATAATAGGCGAGGTTGTGAGAGATGTTCACGAGGTAAGATGCAGTTGCATGAAAAAGGTCAAGAGGCTGAATAAGAACTGTACTAACATTCGTACACCTCCAACGTTTTGTTTAAGTGAAACTGGGACATGCACAGTTTTGGCTCCGAGCAGAAAAGGTAAAACAAAATATGTTTTGTCTGCTAACGTAGTAATATCAGTATGAATAAAGTAAAAATAAGTTATGAATAAATAAGTTTTAATTTTACTTAATTTAGTTTTGAACAGTAGTTTTTTCTGTTGTCGGAGACCTTGAAGTTACCACCGCATCTCCTATTTCTGGATATACACATTAGCGTGCAAATATTATTGTGCTCCGATTTGAAGGGTGCTGTAGCTAGTTTAATTACTATGGTGAAATAATATCTTATGTCTCAAGGCGACGAGCACAATATGGTGTAGTATATATCATAACTAGCTCCAAGTTATAGGCAGGAGTGGCAGACAGACCATCAGATGAAAGCCCCGCTCGTCTTGTCGCTTGAAAAAAATTCTGTTCCGGTTTGAAGGGTATTGTAGCTAGTGTAGTTAATTTGTTACGTAAGTATTTCCATTTGTTTCGTTCATATCGTATAGTAAGTTAGTAAACAGGTTGCAGCATACGTAATGCCTAAATGCCTTTTTTTATTCTGAACTCCTGATGTGATAAGAATTAGAGAAAAGTATAACGGATCATCATATTCATTAGTCGATATACGTCCACAGCTGAACATAGGGCTTCCCTAGATTACCACGTCGATCGGGTCGATTCATATGGGGGAGTATAACGGATAGAGATAAGGTATAAATATTTTGGAAAATTGGTAAGGACTGTGCTGATAATGGTTCTTGGAGAAGCTGTTACTCTTTTCTTAACGTTTCTCTCTTAGCAGCCATTCACGACGCGCCAAAAGTATAGAGGCGTGGGTAACATTCTCACAGGGGTCATACATATTTATCTATTTATACGTAATACAAATATAGAATAGACGGGGTTGTTTAGCTTAGGGTGGCTATTGTTTAGTTGTAACAAAACAATATCAGATTTGATTTACCCTTCACAATTTATTTTCCATTAACTATACATTATCCTGTTAAAGAAAAACATGGAATCGCGCTTTATAAATATATTGTATTAAATTAAGTAAACATTTTTTTTTATTAAAGATTTAGATTTGTGTTTGAAATTTGCTTGAAAATTTAAATCCTTCAAGCGAGCTTGAGACCGTAGCCGGGACCCTGAAGCTTTAGCTTGAAAATTTAAAACGTTACTAAGAACGACTAATCTCCTTTAGAAACATTTTCATGAATTATAACATATATGTTATAATTTCCCTCAGCTTCCCTAAATCTTATAAATAAGGTTTTTCTACTATATACACAATTAACTATTGGCTTATGTCCAGCAGTGGACGTCTGTCGGCTGATAATGATACACTATTATCCTGCAGAACCACTCACGGGACCCAAGCCAAGCTCACCTGCTCGTGGTGCACCTTGCTAATCAACAAATTAGGTTCTAGCTCCCACCAACCCACATTGAGTCAGCGTGGAGGAAAATGGCCCAAATGACTCGAAGGTACGAAGGTCGCGGCAATCCGCTGAATGCGAGCAGGGTAGGACCGATCGGTATGGAGATCTTCGAGGAGGCCTATGTCCAGGAGTGGACGTCTATCAGCTGATGATGAATAGATTATTAGTGGAAAGACGTCCACAGCTGAGCGTAGACTCCGCTCATTTATCTCCATTGCTACTAAATTTAGTCTGTACTGATAACTAGATTTAGTACGTGCCGAGAACTAAGTTTAGTCCGCGCTGATAACGGATTCATGAATCCTCACAAAAAGTATTCACTACGAATTTAAGTTCTATTTGTGTCCTCGAATGTCTCTGAAGCTTTTTCATGAAGATAAGATAGATAAATTAATCTTTTTTTTTCGTCAAAAATAGTATTTCTGAAAGCTTTCGCTTAAAGTACTACTAATGTTTTTCTTTGTATATTACTTTGGTTTGTAGTGGCAAGTATTTTTTTTTTTATTTATTTATATATATATATTCTTGAGAAAGTAATATTATTTTTTTATTTACCTACATTTGATAGAGCCTTTGAGATTATTCATTATCAGCCTTTGTTTATCTACTGCTGGATATAGGCCTTCAGCTCCGCTTCTCGCATCCACCCACTTCGGCTGCCCTGATGATGTCATCGGTCCATCTGGAGGAAGGGCGTCCTACACTTTTGAAAAATATATGTTGCCTACACTCCAGGTCTTTTCTCCCCCATCGGTCGTCACTGACACGACAGACATGACCGGTCTCCTGCCATTTCATCTTGAAAATTCTGAGCGCTACGTCGACAATTTTAGTTCTCTGTCGAATATCTTCCTTCCGGATTTTGTCTCTTAGAGAAATGCCAAGAATATTAATAACATTTTTATTCTATTCTATTCATTATATTCTATATTTATTTGCAGAGGTACCTTACACGATATTTTTTTTTATATATACTATCACGCCTTTTTTCCCATTGGGAGAAGGCAGAGGCGAATAAATGCCCACATTTCGCCAGATGTGGTCAGATTAAGTCCCATGTAACAGGGAGTGAGCCTGTTGCCACTTTACTGGGGCCACCACACACACAAAGATAATTTCAGTGTGCGGGTTTCTTTACGATGTTTTCCTTCACCGTTGAGTACGTGGTAATTGTAACAATATGCAGATTAGGCATTGAAAAACTGCCTAAGAGCTGCATGCCCCGGCCGGGATTAGAACCCTCGACATCTGATTGCGATGTCCAAGTTCATAGCCATTGAGCCAACAAGACTTTCGATAATTTCTGGGTGAAATTTTTACATACAATTGTTGTTAAAAAAAAATTGTATATGGTTAAATTTACTTCGCAAGTTGAACCTCCCGGCAGAGAATTAAAGCTTTAGTATTTGTCAAGCAACTAACAGTTCAGTAAATACAATAAGCGGACATGACGCGGTGTCACTAACGCAAATCCCGCTGTACTAAACACTGAGCGGCCTACCGTACATCTGAACTGTCAATCAAGATTGTACTGAACAGTATTTTATACAGAAATTATTATTCGACATTATCATCCGCCGATAGACGTCCACTGCTGGACGTAGGCCTCCACGTCGTTTGTTGGAGTTCGTCGAGGTGAATTGGACCGTAACCACGCTGATCCAGTGCGGGTTGGCGGGTGGTGAGAGCCGCGTCTGTTATTCAGCAGGGTGCACCGCGTGCAGGTGAGGTTGACTAGGGCTCCGTAAGGTGTTGGACGGAACCCTTTACAGCCCAAACAATAAATTATTATTATACTTAAAGTAAATCCTTATTCTTTCTATTTATTCAATTAAGCGACGAGACGAGTCGGATGTTCACTTCATGGTAAGTGATACGTCGCTTTAGTTAGGATGATAAGTACTACATCGCATTACTCTCGTCACCTAGCTTCTATTTCTATCGCCAAAGAGGAGTGTGCAAACAGTACTGTGTTCCGGTTTGAAAGGCGCTGTCGCTAGAGAAATTACTGGAGAAACAAGACTTAACATCTTATGCCTATAGACGGCGAGCAGATTGTGATTCGGTGTATATCACCTTAACCAGCGCTATGTTGTTATGGGCAGGCGTATCACTTACTATCAGATGAACGTCTTGCTCGTCTCGTCGCTTTGTAGAATAAAAATTATAATTATGAAAATGACCTCACTGTTACCGGACACCATCATGGATAAAGTACCACCGCAGCCCTTTCTGCCGCAAAACAGTTTATTATCTATTCGACCAAGCGAGGAGATAGACGTACATCTGATGGTAAGTGATACACCTGCCCTATAACAACGTGGCGTTAGTGAGGATGATATACACTGCATCACATTATGCTTGTCGCGTTGAGACATAAGTAAGGTGGTGTGATCAATAATGTACAACGCCCTTCAAACCAGAACAAAGCAATATTTGCACAGTACTGTTTGGCGGCAGAAATAGGAACTGTCGTAGTACCTACCGACGCTGTATATATTGGTGGGTATTACTGGTGACATTATCATAGAGCCAGTCTTAACATTATATGTCTTTAAGCAGGTGGTGCACCAACGGTCTGGTGAGAATCGAGGGAACCCAATGGATGCGAGCAACGCGGCTCAAGCGGTATCTCAATGTCTGTGGGCTGATGATGATGATGATGATGCAGTGTGTACAATCTTAAGTAGAGCCATATTGTTATGCGTAGGCGGAACAGTTATACATACTTTTTTTAATACTGAACTTTGCAGGTGGTGGTATCATTGGAACCATAAATAGTGTAAAGTCCACTATGTTCTATCTTCGTAATAATCATCACCATCATTTCATTTTATTGTCATCCAGTAAAAATCCCAAACCCACTGTTTGTCGTATACGTTACACTTAGCATATAGATTGAAGAGCATAAGTACCCTTTCAAGGGTCATGGAGAAAGTCGCTCTCCTCAACTCGAATCATTATCTTGTTTGTCCTTTTTTGCGTCATAACGAAGCAAAATTGTGGAAGGGATGTACCCATCTTCCATCCAGCGATAAAAAATCACTGTGGTAACGAGATTACTGAAAACATGTATATTTTCTGGTGATGTGGTAAGACTGATGTAATACTGGTGGTAGATGTCTACTGTCTACCGCCAATGTGTGATAAATATTACTGTGTTCCGTTTTGAAGGGCGCTGAAGTTAGTGATATTACTGGGGTAACGAGATAACATCTTAACGCGACGAGCATAATGTGGTGCTGCAAGCGTTTCACCATCAGGTGAACCTCACGTCGTTAGTCGAATAAAAAATGTGTAAATGGAAGCATCTGATGGGCGAATGTATTGCTGCTGCAGTAAAATTTCTTCAATGATTTGTTATAAAAATTGTCTTTTTCTATGTAATTGTACAAGACGGATATTTAATACAAATAATGCCTTTGTTTGAAATTAAACAAACGAAGCTAGAGCAGTAATCCAAAAAAACTAAATGATTTGCGACTCCATAGACTCCATAGGCCAATAAATTATTAGATAACAGGCGATTTCGTGCGATGGCCGATACTTAATACTATGTTTTGGTCACCAAACTAAAGGTGAACAGTCCGTGAATCATTCTAATCAAGAAAATGGCTCCATCGCTTCGCAGTACACTCGTGAAGGTTAAAAATAAAAAGAGAAATAAATTGCTACCCGTGAGTCGTAACAAGATTATTTCAGATCTGTGGAAAATTATTAAGAATTCAAATAGTCAAGAGTTACAATTAATCTTTTGTGATGATATTCATTGGGTGGAAAGGTATGAAATAATTACTTTAAACTGTATTTTAACTGAAGCATATAACAGATATTTATGTACTGTATAGAATATTTTTAAAATATTAAAGAATAATGACAAACGACGTCTTTCTGGTGGTAAGTTTCTTTTACCGGAAAGCGTTAAGTTGGTACCACCGCAGCTCCTATTTCTGTCTACAAAACAGTAGCATGCAAATATTACTGTGTTCCGGTAATAAAGAGCTGTGTATTTAGTAAAATTACTGGAATAACGGGACTTGATAACTTATAAAGCGACGAGTACAATTCGGAGCAGTGTATAACATCCTAACTAGCGCCGTGTTGTTATGGCCAGGCGTATTACATGCCCTCCCTACTGGTCTAGTAGGTTCCTTTATTAAATAAAAAATATGATGTACTAAAAGGTAATGATATTAAGTTAATAATTCCTTGGTATTTATTAAAGTTAATGGTGAATCGGTGTAGCTACTTGCTCTAAAGTTCACGTATTACTTAGGAATAGATAACTTGAAACTGTCAAGATTTACTACAGTTCCACTTATTTTCACGACTAGAGAGCATTTTCTTGTTCGTCCCTTTTCTAGCTCTAATTTTTATATATATATAATTATATTTATCTATATATACATTGGAGATGTCCAGAGATTAATTGAGCCATCACGAGATCTCGAAAACTATTAGACGTAAACACTCAAAATTTAGTAGAGATATTGTTTTTTCCACTCAGAGGTGAACTAAGAACGGATTTTACAAAATTTGTTCACGGAAGGAAGTTGGGAGGTCTTACTGCTAGTGGGCGAGGAACAGCTAGTTTCTTAATAAAATCCAAATGGTTGATTTTGATTTAATATCCTACCGTAATGGCTATTTCTTCTACGAACTGTGAAATATCAGTGTAGTAGTATGAGGCCAATGTAGTACTTCATAAATATCTTAACCGGTACCAAATATTTTATGGGCAAGGACCTATATACTATTGGTCAAGTTTTAAGTATATCTCTTCGTTTCAGGATATTTGGAATGGCGAGTTATCTGCTTTTATTGATCTTCGTTTATAGTCTATTATCATCACAATTTATAAGATACATAGTAAGTAATAAAACTGAAATTTGTACTATTTAATAATTGACTTTAAGATATGTAGTATTAATACTATGTAGTATTACTGAAGATTTAATATTATAATCATTATTATGTTATTTATTTTAAGATGAATACAACGTTCGCGTGGTGGTAAAGGAAACGTCTGTTTATAATGTGGATCTAGAAAGGATGACATACATTGCATCACGTTATGCTCGTTGCGTTTTTAATAATTACATTACATTTACATACGCAATTATATACAGGGCCCTATACAGGAACAGATCAAAGTTTGTACACTACTATTTCCGTCAGAAGGCACTACGGTGATGCTTACCTAGACGGTTTTCGGCAACCGCGACCGAAATATAAATATCATATTAATTTTAGCGAGTGACACATACGACGATTTTATATTGCTTTTATATGATTCTTTAATATAACTTATTATAGAAACGTTCTCTAATAATACAGAGAAAAGTATAAAGGAAATGATACCTTATATAAAGTTCATACACGATACATATTTGAGTGAAATATTTCCGCCGGGTTGGAATGTCAAGCTATCGAAATTTACAACAACGCAAATATATGTTCCAACTCCTGCTTTATTTGCTCATATTCCATTCCAAGGTAATGTTTACTGTCTCCATGGCGCGGCTGACAGTTTGCTTTGTGACACGAAGGTCCCAAATTCGGGGCCACATGTTAAGTGTGCATGGTTGTACTGTTTTTCAAACCCACTTAGCTGCCACACGCTCTAAATCGGCATTGTAGCTGTGTTCCGGTTGTCAATTTCTGATGACCAGATTTGGATCTCATGATGATGGCAATCGATAAACTTGCCAATAACAACATAGCGCTAGGTAAGATGCTATACACTGCACTGCATTGCGTTCTAACTGGAAAACTTTAGTTTCCACAGTACTGTTTGGCGGTTGAAATGACAGCTGCGGTGGTACTAGTCTAGGTGATCTCCGGCAACAAAGACCTACCACCAGTAAAAAAAGTTGTAGCTCCGCGAACAAGCTAGGGAGAGCTACGATTCTCCCAATTACCGGGGACTGTACTAGGGACCCTCACGATGCACTAATACCACCGAGAAGGTTTTAGTTAGAATGCCTATCCTATTTGCCAAACTTTCCCTTCACCACAGAAGCAGTGACTTCTAAAGATTTCCTTTGATAAGCCCACTTATAATGGACGTTAAATATAACATCTTGATACTTATTTTTTAAGGACTTTGTTAATAATGCTTTCATCTCCTGTCGTTTTAAAATTCTTTCTACTTTTTGTGGTTCTGATTAGATTTTTCAAACGCCTTTAAGTATATTGTCCTTTCAGCAAGCTTGGTCACTTCAAAGTATTATAGTATACTTTAATACGAAAGTAGTATACAACCTAAAATTTATCTGATTCCTCACATTTTCTTTACAAATCTTACAAACTATAATAGAAAATAAAGAAATTAAAATATTGTGGAAATTTAGTTTATAATTTTTAGAATTAAAACGTTTTAACAATATTTGGTACATAATGGTACTTGAGAAACAAATACTACAAGATCATCTCGTTGACAGGTTCTAGATCACCACCTTCTCAAAATGGTGGTAAATGTTACAGCACCTGTTCTGGGCTTGGCTCTTCGTAAGCTTATTTTTATCCAGCTAAACGAACAGGACCTCGCATATTTAGCATTATAAATGCTAAACTGTGTTCGTCGAATTGAGACAGAAGGCGTTAATATATCGTTACCAGAGTAATTTCCCTAAATACAGCACCCTTCAAACTGGAACAGGCTATTGTTTCCACATTATTATGGGCAGTAGAAATAGGTGCTGCGGTAGTAACTTTTTAGTGACTACGTGGATTCTGGTCAAATGTTACCGATATATGGATGTATATCCACTAAAATCCATCATTAATCTTCTTCAGTGTTTTAAGAGGAGTTCCAGGATCTCCAGCGAAACATACCGGTAACTCACGCCAAATTTGCTTAGTATGTCTAAAGGAAGGGCAAAAGTTAGGCAATTTCACATTTGCTGTCTCTCTCATGTCCGCTTATCTCGCCCTAGCTATCTAAGTAGTAGACTCTTTTAGTCGCCTTATACGACAGGTAGGGCTTATTTATTCTTACCATTCTACAGAACTGATGGTGGTATTTACCTGGACAGTCTCCGTCAGCAGATACTTATCTCTAGTTTTTACATGGAATAGCAGATATATACGAAGTGTACTGTATTGAAATAAATTGCGAAAAATTGATAAAATATTATACTTAAGTTCTTCTAGTCTTATTCTTCTTCTATAAGACTAATCAACCGATGGGAGTCTTTCAGGATGTAGACTGTCAGATATTTATATTCCTAAGTAACGAGGTGTCTGAAGTAGCTGTTCGATGTGTTATTCGGAGTCGGCGTCAGTATTGTAGTTTTCCACGAATTCCGATTACTTCCGGGAATAAATACGGGAATTACGGCTAAAAGTCCTTTTGAAATGTGTGTCGCGTCGAACCGAATGAATTTCATGAAGGTAGCACTAATAAATTACCACCACTGCGAGTTAAATACATGCGGAAAATTTGCGTGCATTGTGTGACCAAAAAAGTAAAAAAAAAATCCTCTAACGGTAGGCACCGTTTTTTGCTCGCAGATCCAAATCCATCATAATTGGAGTAATAAAGAGACGTTTCGACGTAGTAGGTCTCTGTTGCTGAAAACAGTCTAGGTACTGCCGTAGCGCCTATTTCTGCTGACAAACAGTCCTGTGCAAACATTATTGTGTTCTGGTTTAGAGGGCGCTGTAGCTAGTGAAATTAATTGAGTAACAAGGCTTAATATTATGTCTTAAAGCAACAAACATAATCCGGTGTTGTTTATATCATCATAACGTGGAACTTGTTAACTACTCTACATGATAGTAATTTTACTATCAGGTGAATGTCACGCCCGTTTGTCTCTTCGTTTAATAAAAAAATAGACGAAAGTCATACTTAAGATGTATTAATATATCACTAGCTGTTCCCCGCCTGCTTCGTTGGCCGTAACACCCTCGCAACTCCTGTGGAACGAATGTAGTAAAATCTATTCTTAGCTGAGCTCTAAACGCAGAAGCAAAATCTTAACCAAATTTTGAGTGTTTACGTGTAATAGTTTCGGAGACCTTCTGATGAGTCAACGAATCTGTGAATATCTCCTATACATATAGAAACGATGACAAGTAGATTATTGTAAGACTTCTATACATCTAAATTACAAGACATGCGATCCCGCAATGAGAATAAAAAAAATGTTTGTCTGCCTTTTACTCTGTGAAGGCATTCAAGTTAAATAACATAACTTTTATCATTGAACAGAACTCGCCCACTGTGCTGAGCGTGGAAATGGATTACTTAGAATGGAACGTGTCCTACCCGGCACTAACAATATGTCCCATCATCAAAATAAATTTACCAAAGTATCAAAGTGTCGTTGAGTAAGTACGTCATTTTGTATTAATTTCAACCATAGTTATCTAACGAGGGCGAGCTGCCCTGTAGAAAGCTACTAAAAGGATCTTTGGGTTTGCGGGCTCCCTAGGACTAGCTTCGATGTAGAGCAAAGAGGAACCTCTGCGTTTTGTAGCAAATCGGGAAGAGTGTGTTAGTAGGTACAAGTCCGCTGTAACTTTGTCTTCTCACCAGAAGCATTGTACACTTACAAGGTCTTCCCCGTTAACAAAAAAAAGCGACGGCGTTACCGCCTAATAGTGGTCGCTGAAGTTTTCTACCGATCTTAAGACACCGCTTTGGCCTGCGAAGGACTCGTAATAGATTAGCTACTAACTACTATTATAGAAGAATCTATTAGTGTAGCTAATAGAAATACCAATTTGTTTCAGAGATCTCTACAATAAAACGGGGATGTATCTGGAAGCATACGTATGGGCGATATGCACGGCATCTGTACTTAACCTGAACGCTTTGGCTTTAGTCGATCCAAACAACACCAATGTAAGTAAAATGAAATCTTTTAGGTTTTCTACTTTGGCATTTTCGTGAAAAATCGTCAGGGGGCGAGGCCTGATATTTCCTCTTAACGTACTACAGACGACAATCGATGTAAGTGTATTAAATTATTTGAAGGACTACATTTTATTTCCACCGTCGTTTGCACGAACGCCGTCTTTTCTGCTTTAGATATAATGTTAAACTTATTTTTTTTTTATTTTATGAAGCGACGAGACGACAGACAGAACGTTCACCTGATGGTAGTGACACGCCCGATCCGAACAACGTGGCATTAGATAGATTGATATACACAGCACCAGCGCTCATCGCCTTGAGACAAAAAAAAATTAAATCTTATTACTCCAGTAATTTAAGTAGCTATAACGCCCTTCACACCGGAACATAGTAATGTTTGCCGGTTGAAATAGGTGCTGCAGTGGTACCTTTTGTTTAGTTGTCGAGGGGGAAATCTAAAAATATACTATGCTTCTGGGGGGAAGACAAAGTTATGTGGGAGTTTTACCCACTAAAACTCGCTCGGTGGTCATCTTCAGTGCATTGCGGGAGGCCCCGAGATCTCCTAAGGAAGATACCGGTGTCTCCCGACACTACTTCTAAAGCACGTCCCGAGGAAAGCTGTAGCCCTCCTCGACACTCTTGCTTTGGTACGACAAGGACTAGAGGACCTTGTACTTGTAATTCATCCCGGGCTAGCTTAGTACACAAAGGAGCGCCCTCTTTCAAAACCCACGAACCCGAAAACCCTTTTAATCGCCTTCTACGACAGGCAGGACTTACCTTAGTCCTATTCCTACTAGCCTGAGACTACAGCTAAAGGGCAATTGAGACCTACCACAAATCCTTAACCAATAATAATATTCATCATTATTATTATTAATTTAGGATAGATAATATAACATACGAAAAATATACTCAAGGCTCTAAAGGAGAGAGTTGAAACACTTTATCCACCATGGCTATGTTAGTGTTGGCGATTATCATATGCTCAGGAAAGCTGCTGTTCTTGAAACATGACGATTTATTTACGATGTTTTCATAAACTAGTAGCTTAAAGTCGACGGGGATCGAACCCGAGCTCTTTGATACGCAGCTCATAAACAGAGTCATCACGGTTCAGAGCACTGTTTAATAATAACAGGAACATAGGTAAGGAAGGTCTTTAAGACCAGATTATTTTTTATGTAATATAGATCAGTGCTTGAGTACAGTTCTACCTGATTGTAAACGGAGAAGTTATTTAGGTGATAAAGTAAGTAAGTGATTTTATGTAGGTCTCTGTTGCTGGAGATCGTCTAGGTAGGTACAACCGCAGGACCTATTTCTGCCCCTAAACCTTAGTGTGCAAACATTGTTGTGCTTTGGGGTGAAGGGTACTGTAGCTAATGAAATTACCGGGGTAATTGGATATAACATCTTATATCTAAAAGCGACGAGCAGAATGTTGTGCTGTTTATATCATGTTTAATTGAGGACTACGTTGTTATTACTAATATCAGGCGAAGGGACCATGGGGGATCACGGGATCCAAGCTAACATCACCTGCTCGTGGTGCACCCTGCTAATCAACAAATCAGGCTCTGGCTATCACCAACTTGCATTGGGCCAGCGTGGTGGGAAATGGCCCAAATCCCTCCATATGAACCCTTAATAACGACGGCCTCTAGTGGCCGGCTATGCGAGCAGCGCAGGACCGATCGAAGAGAGGATCTTTGGGCAAGGCCTATGTCCAGCAGTGGACGTGTATCGGCTGACGATGATGATGATGATATATATAAAGCGAAGACCAGTGCTTGTCTACGAATCCACCTGATGGTAAACGGAGATGTTTTATAGATATAGCACACTACTCCAGATGAAGCTATTGATTAATAGAAATAATTTAATTTCAGCCCATTAATCCTATCGACTATGCGAAGACGGCTGCGGAACTTTTCAACAAGTTCGACAAGCGTGGTCTCTCGACAAGCCTCAACTATTCTCTCTCCATACAATCAGCTATGACCGAAATGGGCATGTGCCATATTATTAATTCAAACGTCGCTATATTCGACGACCCTTTGTAAGTATATATCAAATATCAAGATTGTTGAGTTTAACTCTGAAAGTTCTCGTTCAAAAGGAAATTTGTAGTGTAACCTCAATATCTATTATAATTTAGTTAATGAGAAAACTACTTTAGAATGATTATACGAAATGCGGTAGTAAAGTTTTGACACGAGACTTTCTTTATGTATGGTTACGGTTTTACAATGAAATACACTACAATTATTTTTAATTAGTTTAATATCGAAAATCTATACTTTTCTGTGGCTAACGACCGAATGACTTGACAGACCGCCCGCCAAACATTATGACGTTTGTTCAGTGTTGCCATATTCGAAATGTTGACAGTTTATAATTAACGAAGATAGTGTTACTAACATAAAAAGCAGGATATTTTATTTTTAAACAATAACGCGAAGCGACGAAAAGAGTTAGACGTTCACCTGTTGGTAAGTGACACGATTGCCTATAATAATGTAGCGCTACATACATACGATATACACTGCACCACAGTTACCTCAGTAATTCCACTAGCTACAGCGCCCTTCAAACTGTAACACAGTAATGTTTACAAACTACTGTTTGGCGGTAGAAATAGGCGCTGCTATGGTACCTACCTTTTTTTTTATCGTAGGGGAAATCTTAAAAGACCCCCTGCTTCTGTGAGGAAGACAAGGTTATGTGAGGCTTCTTCCCACTAAAATCCCATCGGTGGTCTCCGTCAGTATCTTAGGAAGGGCTCTGGGGTCTCCTACGGAACGCACCGGTGCCTCCCTGCATTCTGGCTAAAACATCCCACGGAAGGGCGAAACCCTCTTTAGCACCCAAGCTGTTCTACGGCAAATACAATACCACCATTTGCCATCCTCCTAACGCTCGCTTATTAAGCTCTAAGGTCCCACAGTCTCAAAACTCACGAACCCGAGGACTCTTTTAGTCGTCTTGTATGACATGCAGGGAGTACCTTAGTCGTATTCTTTATAGCCCGAGACTACAGGGCTGGCGATGGCACCTGCCTAGACGATCTCCGATAACGGACATATATCACCAGTAAACGAGATAGGCTCGCAAACAGAATACAACATCTATTTATGTCTAGTCTGGTATATGTATATTAGACTAGATATAAATAGATATTGTATACATATACAATCGATAGTTCTCTGTGACTGATGACGTTATCTTATCTAAGATTATGAGCTACAATATTTACCTTTTGTTTACTTCCAATCTAATCATCCTTGAATTATACTTGCAGGAAATATGACGACAAGGATGTGAGCTACGTCAAGAGCAATTTAGAACTTTCCGTGTTCGATATGGACTTCTACACACAAATTATTAATGACGATGTCGTTGCCCATGTTCGTAACTTAATCACTTAATAATTTTAACCTTCTACGTAAATAACGAGGGTGTTCCAGATTTTACTCGTGTTTTCTTCGGATATCTATGTTAACATTAAAGGATGAATAGATTTTTTTTCCTGCTAATCTTGCTGTTATTACTTATGCAGATTCATTTGGTTCCGAATTTAGATCCTTTGTATCAGTTTCACTTTATTTTTTATTTTTATTACACGCTTATGGAAACATTAAATTTTGACACCTTCTTCATCGTTTCTAGGCAATAGTCCATAAATATTTCCTTTAGGAAGTCATTGGAGTAATAGATTTGGTTTTTGTATTATATAAAGTCTACTTCAGCTTTTACTTTAAATTCTTTATATATTTCTTTTTTGTATTTCAATTCTTTCTAGTTGTAATTTAAGAAAAATTCCGTTAAACTATTCGAAGATTAGCAACCTTCGTAGTTTCTTTGTTTCTTGGTTCAATTACAGAGCCAGTATGATTAGATGATGAACGGAATTTTCTGAATCAGTATGGTTGTTTACTATTCTTGTATTGTAAATCTCCTGACAATTTTTTTATTTGACGTAACGACGAGACGAGCGTAAGAAGTTCACGTAATGGTAACTGATATGATTGCCTGTAAAAACGTGGCGTTAGTCAAGATTATATAAACTGCAATACATTGTGCTCGTCGCCCTGAACACAGTACTGTTTGGCGACAGAAATAGGAACTATGGTTATACCCATCTAAATGGTCTCCGGCAAAAGACACCTACCACCATATGACAGCATTGCTATGTTTCTGTTACCAAGCAGTACATTGAAAATGGATCTAAGATTTGAATGTAGCGATAAGTTCTCCGGCAACAAAGGCATACCAGCATTGCATAGTTCCACAAATAGGACTTGTCAATAGTAAAAGTGGAACCGCTTCGTTACAGGTTTACATCCACAGCCCCAACGAACCGATACTCAGCACCTTCCCGTCGTATACGGTCGATACCGACGGTTATATGACGTACGGGTTTCAGATTTGGAGTACCACAATCTCCAACGAGCTTCGTTCTGCATCTATGAAAATACGGAAGTGCAGGTAAATATTCCGAAATCGTTTACACAATTTTCATGCTCGACATCTACATATCCTCACCTCTAAAAATGCTGAGGTATACCACCGACAGGGTTTTCTATTCTTTGAAAACGTATAGCTCTGATAGTCATTTGACCGACTTTTACAGCTCATAGACTACTAGGTTCGCTGAACCGAAGACCACGAGCTAATCAGATGGTTCTAATATCAATAATAATTTTGTCCAGAAGGCAGGAAATCTTTAAAACCATTTTCCTCCCCAATACCAAAAAATATCCCCACCATCATTTTACCTATCGTATATCGTAAAAGATGAATAAAAGTATATAACCAGAGTCAAATAGGTCCATTGCCTCATAAATTCAGAGTTCCATTTTCAGCAGTAAATCTAGATCAAGATTAGTATTAAATTAAAATAATCTTTTTTTTATTCTACGAAACCAGGGGTATGTTCACCCGATGGTAAGTGATACGCTCGCTCATAACAAGTCAACGCCAGTTAGGGTGACACACACAACAGAGACCTACCACTTAGTGAAAGAAGTATGTGGTTAAAATGGTGGTTACTTTCGTGGTGGTGGTTTGTCGCCGGATACAGTTTAGGTAGGTACTGCTGCAGGGTGTATTACTGCCCTCAAATAGTAAGGTAATGTGCACACATTACTGTGTTCTGGTTTGATGGGCTATGTAACTAGTGAAATTACTGGGGTAACGAGACTCAACACCTTATGTCTTAGGCGACAAGCACATTGTAGTGTAGTGTATGTAATTCCTACTAGCACCACGTTGTTGTGGGCAGGCGTATCACTTACCATCGGGTGTACGTCCCGCTCGTCTTGTCACTTTGTGTGATAAAAAAAAATACCGCGCACGTGATTCTGATCCCTTTGACAGTTTTTGTATTTATTTGTGCAATTTATTCGATACGTTTCGTGGAAATATACTGCGATGATTACCAAACGGATTGCAAAGTGAGCTAACGTTTTAAATAAGTTTTAAAAGAGACAAATCGAATAAATCAGGAATGTACGTAGTTTACAATAAAAAAAATAGAAATGAATTATTTTCCATTCAATAACGTCTCTTTTCATTTATCTGTACATATAATGAAAATGGGTTTTGTTTGTTCGCCAATCACGCGAAAACTAGTGAACGTATCGACGAGGGAACGTGACCCATTCGACGTGGAATGTTTCGTAGATGTTTATAGGCTATTTATTTTTTTAATTTAATTAATCATTCATTTGGTATTATTTATGCGGTTGCTATAGTAACGGTCGGTATTGAAAGTCATTTGCGATTGCGGTTGTTCTCAAGGAATATTTCAAGCGTTTCAAGTCTATTTCATAACAAACCGGAAAACGGTTATTTCCGCACACTACTGTTCGACTGAGGAATAGCAGCTGAAGTTGTTCCTACTGAGACGATCTCCGGCAACAGAGACCTACCACCAGTAAAAATGGTAAAAAGTAGTAATTTAAACAAAAATAAATGCTCTGCTCCTATTGCACATATGTAGTAGTTGTAAAGTAATATCTTATTTTAAAGTGAAAAAGGCAAAGGAAGACATGTCGAGGAAACCATGACATCCACCAAACTGAACGTAGATGTTTTTACCTTGTAAGAAACGGCGTTTAAGTCCCAACAGTGGGAACATTAATTCAGCTATATTGTTACAGATTTATAAATGAGCCCATAAGTACACGATACCCCGTATACTCATACAACAACTGTTTATTAGAATGCCGTATAAAACTTGTTATAAAACTGTGCGGTTGTGTGCCACATTTTTATAAGAGTACAGGTATGCATAACGTCTATATATACTTACATATATATATATATATATATATATATATATATATATATATATATAATACTAGTATAAGCCTGGCAGTCAGTATGAGAACCAGAAGGGTTTAGAAGCTTTACACGATATTATTGAACTATTTACTGGTGATAGGTCCATGTTGCCGGATCCCATCTAGGTAGGGCACCGAAGCACCTATTCTGCCGCCAAACAGTAGTGTACAAATATTACTGTGTTCCGGTTTGTAGGGTGTTGTAACTAAAGTAATTACTGGGATAGCGAGACTTAACATTCTGTCTTAAGGCGTCGAGTGCAATTTGGTGCTGTGTATATCCTAACTAGCGTCACATTGTTATGTGAAGGCGTATCACTTACCATCAGGTGAGAGATAAAAAAAACTGACTATGTTTTCGCAATGTTACTCTATTATTTTTGTACATTTCAGTTGGTGAACGGATATGTAAACTATCGGAACTGGTTTGTTTCTATGAATACAGAAAAGAAATAATGGCGTTATCTGTTACTAATGAGACATTGAGGAAGTTTCATACTCATGAACACTTACCCAGAAATCCGAAGGACTGCTCCTGCATGAGTAGCTGCGAGACTGATATATATCGGAAAGACCGCGAATTCTTCACGCCGGAGCCATCGTCAAGTCGTCTACGGATAATGTTCTCCGCCTTCCCGAAAATCAGAATTGTTAAAGACATCATCTTCAGTTTTTATGATATATTTTGTAAGTACGTCATTTTTTATCTGACAACAGGACAAGACGAGCGACACGTTCACCTGATGGTAAGTGATATGCCCAGCACCACATTATGCCTATAACCTTGAGATATAAGATGAACTCGTTAAACCAGTAAATATACTAGCTACAGCGCCTTTCAAACCGGAACACAATAATAGCGCACTACTATCTGGCAGCAGAAATAAGCACTACAGTGGTGCACCTAGATGATCTCCGACAATAGGAATTTACCATCAGTTAAAGGTAGTTTTTTTTTCATTTAATACGTCCCCACTGTTGGGGCACAGGCATACCTTCAATATGAGGGCGATGGGCCAAAATCACCCGCGGGATTGTTGACGTCACACACATCTTAGGATACATTCTAAGTCTCAGGAGTCAGGATTACTCGTGATGTTTTCCTTCACCGTTTGTATTTCGCTGTTGTTACTAAAGTTCACAAATGTACATAACTTAAATATTAAAGTCATCGGTACATGCCGAGATTAGAACCCACGATCTTCGGAATGAAGGCCGCTCGCTCTAACCATTAGGTCAGCGGGCTAAAGATAGTTAGTTGTGGTTAATATATGTACTTCACTTACGTTTCGAAGGGAACAATGTGGTGCTGTGTATATCACCTCAACTAGCGCCACATTGTTATGGTATCACTTATCATCGAGTTAACTACTCCCTCGTCGGTTTATTATCCTTCACTATTCCTCTTAAGTATCTTTAACAAAAAAAAACTAAACTGAATATAAAATATATATAAAATAAATAAAAACAGTACAAATGTGAGGATACTACACACACTACTGTTGGTAGGTCTCTGTTGCTGGAGACCATCTAGGTAGGTACCACAGCAGCGTCTATTGTAGCCGATAAACAGTACTGAGCAAACATTACCGTTTTCCGGTTTGAAGGGCGCTTTAGCTAGTGTACTAACGGGACTCAATATTTTATGTCTCAAGCGACAAGCGTGTGGTGCTATGGATACCATCGTAACTACCGTCACGTTGTTATGGGCGGGCGTATCACTTACCATCAGGCGAAAGTCCAGCTCGTCTCGTTGCTTGAGAGAAAAATGTCCATCGCAAAAATGTTAACTATATTTAGGTATTTTAATATTAAATTTGGTTGTTGTTGTTGTTGTAGCGCAGTGTGTTGTGTGATTGCAGTGAGGAGCGGCGGCGCCGTAAACACTTGCCTCGGCACGTCGGTCATATCGCTGATGGCTTTAATAGTCGACTTTTTACGAGTTACAATATACTTTACGATGCAAATATTCATTAACCTACGTCTGCTAAACAACATATAGGATATATGTATTACGTTTTAAATTAACATACGTGTTGTGCTGTGTTGTTGCGGGACCGATCGATGTGGAGATCTTTGGGGCAGGCCTATGTCCAGCAGTCGTGATGTTGATGATGTGTTGACCATACGAATAGGCACATGCACGAGCATGTGCACAATCATTTATATATTTATATGCACACGCGTGCGAACACATACATACACGAGTGTCTACACGCAAACGTGTAATTTCACACACATGTGCATACTTAACGCACATGTTCTTATCATCATCAGGGGATAGACGTCTACTGCTGGTTACAGGCCTCCCACGTAGATCCCCCACATAGATCCCCCGCATCGATCAGGTAGGGATTCACATGGGGGATTACATCAGCTCATATTGTATAGGACCGATCGCTGTGGGGAGCTTTGGGGGAGGTCTATGTCAAACATAGACTGACTGTCGCCTGATGATGATTATAATGATGATGATGATGATGATATCGTATAAAATTGTTTCAACACTGTTTTTAGTACTCCCAACTTATTGTTGTGGTGTTATGGGCAAGCATATCATTTACCATCAGGTGAACATCTTGCTCGTCCCGTCGCTTTGTCCTATATAAAAAAAAAAACATAAGACCTGTCTTATAAAACCTATTTAGTATTTCCATTGAATATTTATTAATTTGAATATTTTTTTATAGCTGATATAGGATGGAAAAGCGATGGATGACCAGCACCAAAATTAAAACTTGTTTAATTTTCATTAATTTGTTATAAAAAAAAATATCAAATTAATAGTATATTGATGTCGATAGTCTTGTTAATGTTATTATTAAATTAATATTAATATAACTTTCTGAGAATATGAGAACATTTGACTTAGTATTCAGTGAAACAGAAATAACAGTAATACTACTTTACGTATATGTAAATGATATTGATAAACAAAGTAATATTTGTATTAATGTATAGTTTTGTCTAACTTTTACTATTTTACTAAATAATTAAAAAATATATATTTCTGTTAAGTTAAAATAAACATTGATATTATATTTCATTAATTGCCTAATGCCATTTATTGCTGTTTTCCAATGGTTGGTTATAAGAAACTATTGATACATGATATCTATTTAAAATTAAACATAAAAGCAGTATTATATTCTATACTCGTTGTACTCGTAGTTTTCTTGTGACGTATTAGGCGACTAATTATGATCGTCCGTTAAGTGTTACTTTTCGTGCTGCTTATAACGGTGAAGGCTTTATATGACCAATTGATGAGCTGAAAGAAGTATTTATTTATTACACAAACAAATTATACAGAAGTTATAGAGCGACCTCTGGTTCATAATAAAATAAATGCAATAGTTTTTACCCCCTTACCTCCCTTCTTTTTTTAATAAAAACTTTTTTCAATATTTGATATTGTCTGAAAACAATGTACTGATAATGATTTCTTAATTTCAAGTTATCAGTAGAGCGATTCGACTGTGTACGATTTGCATATAAGTCATAAACAAAGAACGAGACTAGGATATCTTGAGGATTAAGATGATTTAATACTATACGAACTTACCTAATTAAAACACAAACATAACCTAACTTAACTAATGCTTTAAGGGTTCTGACAGCCAATCTGACATTTGACTATCTTGAACACATGCACCGTGTAGCTAGTATCGCGGTGTTCTACTGACACATATCAGAGAGAGTATGTTAGCATTATATTATATGATTCCCCCATTCTATACCATCGGACGACCATACGCACAGCCATTACCCATCCTTATGTTGTGGACGTCCCCAGTTTGCGAACAGCTTCGGCTCCTCCTTCTATACAAAAATGGCTTAAGAGTGAAGTAACTTACCGGCATCGGTGCTCCCGTCCGCATACAACGAGAGTGTTTACAAGAAAACAATGAATAGGCTGTTGTGAAGTTAGTGCGTGATACCACTACAAACCACATCACCACTTGAAATCAGGCGGATTGTCAAGAGCCAACCATGTCGATTACAACAACCATGAGAACGTTCCCTTCATCTCATCGCTGTTATATATAAAGAAAAATACCCACTTTAAATTATAAAGGACCTGTGATTTAAGATAATTTTTTTTGAGTGCTTTTATCCTTTAAAGACATGTCAGCCCCATGTGATTTAAGATGATAAGGCGATAGTACATTTTATGCGTGTCTTAGAGGCCCGGGTTTGATTCTCGTTGAGCATAGACTTCCGGTGAAGGAAAATATCGTGACGAAACGGATATGTCTTAAGAATGTCAGCTTTCGTAAACACGTGACGTCAATAAACCCACACTTAGCCAGCGCGACAAGTAAGTATCTCTGACTCTCTCCTTGGGAGAAAAGGTCACGCATCCCAACAGTTGAGAATATTAAGAGTGCTATATATTTTTTATTATTATTACAAGTTAGAAGCGATTCTAATTTTTTGATTCTTTTCATTCTTAGTAGTACTAGGCGTTTTACACCTAGTCGTAAATTTATCATTTTGGCGGCAGGCCTAGTAAAGTTTGTTAAAAGTTATAATCCTCTGCACGATCGAGAAGTCTCTGCTTTTCTTAGTCGCACTGGAAGCTAGACATGGATTGGATAGGCCTGGTTCCGCATTCATCGGGTTAATTTTAAATAAACTACAGTATTGTGCGTTTAGTTTATATACATACAGGAGATACCTAGAGATTCATTGACTCATCAGGGGCCAGTGGACAGCAGGTTGTCGCCGGGCGGGATATTTCTAAAAAAATTCGTCTAATTCTATACTACGACTATCAAAGCAAGCAGGGAACAGCTAGCGTTCTAGTCTCAGCGTAGCTAGTCTTAGCGTTAATATAAAGATTACCATACATTACTTTCGTATATGTGGTGAGTGACAGAGAGAAATATTTTCCTGCTGTGACCATTAGTGGACGTTGGCATCTCTCCATAAAAATAATTATAAATTGCCTGGTCTCGCCATCCCCTTCCACCCAAGGGCTGTTAAAGGCTGCATTTCGAAGTTCGTAGCTCTGTGGATTAAAATAGTTCATTTTTTTTTTCGGCAAAGAGTCCAGATGAGTCCGACATTTATCTGATGACAAGTGATACGTTTGCCGATAACAATGTGGCGTTAGTTAGATGATGACATTGCACCACATTGAGCTCATCACATTGAGGCATAAGATGTTAGGTCTCATTACCCAAATAATTTCAGTAGCTACAGCGCCTTTCATACTGGAACACAGTAATGTTTGCACAGTAGTATTTGTCTACTGCTATAGACGCTGTGGTGGTACTTACCTTGACGGTCTCCGGAAAAAGAGACCACCAGTAGTCTCTGTTGCCGGAGATCTATTATTCAAAATTATTTGTGTATTCGATTAAGGACGTGTAGATAATAAATAATAAGAAAATAAAGGAAGATAAAATGGATCATGTGTTGCTATATTATATAGTATTACCTCCAATATTAGTTTGTTCCCGAACCAGCACAGTATAAACACTTCCGTTAACATGCAAGTCAAATATACAGCCATCCACATTATTTGCATAAAATGACTCGCTGGATTTTCGATCTGCGTGATAAAAAGTGTTATAAACATAATGAAAAAGGAAATATTATTTGTATCTTCTTTACATGTTCTGATGTTAAGTATTTATCACTGAAGAGTCCTGGTACCATCGCAATAGCTACTTCTGAAGCTACAACCAGCAAACATTGCTGTGTTACTATTTGAAGAAGGTTAAAGCTAATACAATTATTCGCGTAACAGTACTCAACAGTGTCTTAAAGGAAGCACAAAACATAATAAAGTGTTAGTATTCTTCTGTCCATTCACCATCAGGTCCTAGTGGTATTAAATCACTAATGTTCACTCTTACTAATATCAGTACGAATGAAGTGTTGGAACGAAGAAATTCGACGGAGAACTAAAGTTGTAGACGTAGTTCTCAAAAACTGCAAGCTGAAGTGGCACTAGGTGCGCCATGTCTGTCGTGTCAGTGACGGCCTCTGGGGGAGGGAAGTCTTGGAGCGGAGACCGCGTACAGGACGCAGAAATGTAGGACGCCCTCTCTCCAGGTGGACCGATGACATTATCAGAGCGGTCGCAAGTGGGTGGATGCGAAAAGCTGAGTTAGCAGAGTGCACCACTAACAGGTAAGGTTAATTTGGATTCCGTGAGTCGTTGTTTGGGACCCCTTACACCCCCTACCCCTGAAATACAGTAATGTATGCACACTACTGTTTGGCGGCGCAAGTAGGCGATGCGGTGGTACCTACCTAGACGGTCTCAGGAAATAGAGATCACCACCAGTACCACCAGTAGTTTATTGTGTACATTGCAACACTTACTCGTACTCGTCTTTATAAATATCCTTTCGAGCTATGCTTTGATTCCGGCTTAACCCTTTGCACTCGTATGTCCCCATACAAGGAACATCGCATCTCAGTTGCGCTCGTATCAAATTTTATCCAATGTCTGTTTAGTCTGGTTTATATAAACAAAACAATAGAGTCGCTTGAGTTTGTATAAAATAAATAAATTTAATAAAATGAATGCGTTATTTTTCATTCAGTTATGTATATACACTTTTTCAAATATTTATAAACGTTCCATTTTGGGTTACAAATTTACTTTAGCGTTATAACGAACACCACCCGAGACAGTTCTGTATTATATATTACTTTATCATTTTTAATTTTTTATGCTCGCAATACCTAAGCGACATTTACAAGGCAACATTGAAAATGAGTTTGAGAGCAGTGACGACGAATTTTATATGGACAATTATGTTCGAGAATTTGAGTTCAAAGAAAGTAGTGACGAAGGCAGTAGCGAAGAAGCTGCATGAAGTGATTCTAATGGTAGTGACATTATAGCTACCAAAAGAAATCGGGCAATACCTTTGCCCAGTACAAGCAGGAGCGACGACGATGCAATTCACGATGCAAGAGAAGACAATTATGGGCCATGGGTGAATGTTACAACGCAGGATAATGTGCCGCATAGGATAGATTTTACTTCTGGTGATGAAGCTGAAGGGCCACACATTCCTGAGAACTGTTCAAAACAGAGTTCACGAAACGTTTTGTTTCGGCAAATGAAATTTCCGTGGATGAGCCTGTAGTGTGGTGAGGCTTTTTTTCAAAACGGGTGATAGGAGCCGGTTGAAGAATTATAGGCCCATCACGTTTCTGGGCCACGTGCATAAGCTGTATTCGAGAGTTATGACGAATCGTCTCGAATACAAGTTAGACAATTTTCAGCCCCCCGAATAAACAGGATTCTGAAGACTTTAGTACTATAGACCACATACATACACTAGGGAAAGTTATACAAAAGACCGAAGAATATAATTTGCCACTATACTTAGTGTTCGTGGTTTATGAAAAAGCCTTCGATTCTGTCAAAACATGGGCTGTGCTACAATCGCTCCATCGGTGTTAAATAGACCATCGTTACGTCGAAGTTTTGCAGTCATTGTACGAAAACGCCCACTATGTCAGTCCGCCTCCAAGACCATCGCTCGAAACCTATCCAGTTACGAGGCGTGAGACAGGGAGATATTGTATCGCCAAAGCTGTTTATAGCAGCGCTGGAAGACGTCTTGAAGCTTTTGGACTGAAGAGGACATGGCATCAATTTAAACGGCGAGTACATGACCCATCTTCGATTCGCTAATGACATCGTGATCATGGCTGAGACCATGGAAGACCATGACAAAATGCTCGATGACTCCTATAGAGCGTCACGACGCGTGTCTTAAAATGAATATAGAGAAAACGAAGATTATGTCTAATGCCCATATTGTACACACGCCTATAATGGTCGAGGGCTCTATATTGGAAGTAGTCGACGAATACGTTTACCTGGGACAAACCGTCGAGCTAGGTAAATTTAACTTCCAGAAAGAGGTCAATCAACGAATCCAACTCAGGTGGGCAGCTTTTGGGAAGCTACGCAGCATCTTTTCGTCTCAGATACTGTAGTGTCTGAAGACAAAAGTCTTTAACTCGTGCGTGTTACCAGTGTTGACATACGGAGCCGAGACGTGGCGCCTTACTATCAGCCTTATAAAAAAGCTGAAATTCACCCAAAGGGCAATGGAGAGAGCTATGCTTGGAGTTTCTCTGCGTGATTGGATCAGAAATGTGGAGATCCGCCCAAGAAGTAAGGTCGCCTACATAGCTCAAAAGATTGCTAGACTTAAGTGGCAGTGGGCAGGGCACATTGCTCGAAGAACCGACAGCCGATGGGGCAGTAAAGTCCTCGAGTGGCGCACGCGTACTGGTACACGTAGCGTTGGGGGGCATCACGGGAGCAAAAGGACTGTTTAGTGTGTTCCGCCAGGAAAGTGGCAGGTGGAAGTCGGCAGAACTGCATATCGGGGACTGTTTCGAGCGTTATCATACTTTGCAAAATGACAAAATGTAATTGTTTTCTTTATGTTATGTTTATGTGCTTTTCATTATGTTTCTTATGTGTAATTTTTTGTTTTTATTGTCTTTTATTTAGTTTTGTTACAGTTACTTACTTCTTACTGGTTATAGAAAACAAAAATTCTTTCTCTAAACTGTAATGATTTAACCAAAACATTCCTATTCGAAGTATTTCCAAGTAGATTTGCTATGGTGGAGGTGCCAGCAAACGTTCCGCCCCTAAATATTATTTATGTAATTACTTTTGGTTAGATTTTTATTGTGTAAATATAGCTTAGTATACTTAGTAGTTTTAATAAATTAGTTTGACACTTTAAAAAATAAAATATAAGGCCACATTCCCATCCTAGGTCGAAGGGTATATTCAGGGGGTATATTTTGAAATTTCTGATTTACGAAAGGTGAACCTTCTAGTTACATTGGAACACATTTCCATACAAACAAATTTATGTTCATCGAACATGAATAAAAATTCCGAGTTATTTGCTAACTTTCTAAAGCATAATTACGAGTGCAAAGGGTATCAAAGAAGCAACGTTGTGAATAGCTGGTAAATCTCTCCGGGCGGGGGCAGGAAAGGAGGCGGATGTTGTGGAAGAGAAAACGTTCCCGAGGCCATCCCATCAACCTTTCCTTGCATAGCGAGGGAAGGTATATGCAGCGGCATCTCCAAAATAAAACATAGATAAAGAAAAATAAAATAAATACGTTTTTGAGGTAATTTACACTTATGATTATTTAAATTTTTTTGTATCATCAAAGTCAGCACTTTACCACGATGTCACCTGATGTTAAGTGGTGATGTGATCTATGATGATAAGGCGCAATAACTTAGTAACAACTTATTCACTCTTTTGTAGACACCCAGGTCGTATTTGTACGGGAACACCGAAGCCGGCACGTTGTTCCACTCCTTTGCTATTCCCATGAAGAACGAGGAGGTGAACCTCTTTGTACACAAACTGGGGATGTCCACAACATAAGGATGGAAACTTGCCGTGAGTCTGCCCGAATTGTACGCATGTATATAGTTTTTGTTCCTTTTTTATATATGCTTATACTTTAGTTACTACACTTGAGTTTATATATTTGCTCCGGTAGATGTAGTGTTGGGAGGCCATGCACAAGGTAAACCAACAGTCTGGTGAAAGTCGCAGTAAACTGCTGAAGGCGTACAGCGTGGTACCGATCGGCGTGGAAATCTTTAGAGGAAGTCGATCTTCAGCAGTGGACGTCTGCCAACTGATGATGGCGATGATTATTATTATCCTTTCTTGGAAATTTATACAACACTGATGTTTATTCAATACGTGTTTAAAAAAAAAACAATGCCCACTTTCATGCTGATTCATGTATAAGTTAAATTTGTTGTGAGATTATCTCTATAATAGTTGTAATTAGTAAAGTATAGTTAGATTTACTCACCGATAAAAACTGTACACCAACGAGACACAGAACCATGACGCTAAGCATAAATTGCAGTGCTGAAGCCAAGCTGAAAGCATCCTCGACCATTGCGACGTACCTGAAAGTGACATTAATTTTACAACCGACTGTAATTTTTTTTATTATACGAAGCGCCGAGACTAGCGGGACGTTCACCTGATGATAGGTGATATGCCCGCCCATAACGACGTGCCGCTAGTTAAAATGATATATACTGCACCTCATTGCGCTGTTGAGTCTCGTTACCTTGGGGTAATTACTGGTACTTACACTAGCTTCAGAGCCCTTGAAACTGGAACATAGCGAGATAAGTAGTAAGTATTTTGTCAATAAACGAACCACAAATCTTCCTTTTTGTAACATATAAATGACAATAAGGTAGTATATAATTTTACGGCTCTGAGGACCCTGAGTCCCAGCAGGTAGTTTCACTTTGAGATTTAATACCGATCGGGGATGGCGGGGTCCTCTTGGTATGATAACTAGTGGATAATCTGTATTTATACCTCCCGGCAGAAAAATGAGGGGTGTAATAACTTTAACCCGTAAATCTGTTTACCTTTCTGCAATACATCGGCCCTAAGAGACCACGAATTTTTTTCTTCGTTTTAAATACATTAAAATATCGAAAGAAGATATGCTAATATATAATATGTACTAGGATTTCAAAATTGTAAAATTAAACAACTACATAAAATATAAGGGGTGTTAGGGGTCCCGAACAACAACTCACGGGAGCCACCAACGTCACCTGCTCGTAGTGCACCCTGTTAATCAACAAACGAGTCTCTAGCTTCCATCAACCCGCATTGGGTCAGTGTGGGAAATGACCCAAATCACCCCATATTATATTATACAAACGACGACCCTTAGTGCCCGGTGGTACCGAAGGCCGTGCTGACTGTTTGGTGAAATGTAGACAGCGCAGGGCCGATCGATGTGAAAATCTTTGGGGGAGACATGCGTCCAGCAGTAGACGTCTATCGGCTGATGATGATGATCATATAATATAGTAAATTAAAATGATTTTTAAAAGTTCATATTAAATAATATCATTTCCGGTTATTTTTCTGATAGATCTTTAATTTTGTATAATTGCTGGGGTAATGAGACTCAACATGTCATATCTCAGATGACGAGCGCAATGTGGTGCAGTATATATCATATGGGCATATCACTTACTATTAGGTGAACGTTTTGCACGTCATGACGCTTCATCATCGCACGATGGACGTCCACTGCTGGACATAGGTCTCTTGTAATATGTTCCACAAAGCACGGTCCAGCGATTTTTTTTTGTCCTCTGTCCACCTAGTGGGGGGTCTACCAACGCTGCGCTTTCTGATGCGGGGTCGCTTAATTAAAAGCTATTTTTATCAGAATGTGTCAACAAAACTCATGACGACATTATTAACTAATATTGATTGAATTGGATCTTTTAAAATTTTATCTGAATAATTACGAGATAATAATGGGACCAATCTTTAAATAGCTAGGCATGGTTTTCTCCATAAAACAATCTTGGTACCCAGAGTATCCCCACCACTCTTAATCAACAGTTAATAAGAAGTACTATTAGGAATAGCAATTAATTACTTAATGATGGCGTTGTGATGTTTAATGCATTTTTTTAAAATGATCTTCTCATAATTCTTCTTTAATCGAATTAAAACATTTGATTCGTTTCTTCTGAGACGTTCAGAGAGAATTTTAAAATTACGCAGGTTATATGACAGAATTTCAATTTGTCCAACTGAAACACACGTAATTATATATTAACTATAGTTTTTAGGATCTAAAAATATAGGTGATAACAGGATATGCTTTAAATTCTCTTACATATGTCATATAGCCATGAAATAGTTTTTTTTTTTGTTTACAAAGGGATAAAATCTTGACTTCGATTACTCGCAGTGTTAAGTGAAATGGAGGCCGAAGATGGTGAAGTGTGCTCACTTTGTATCCTCTGGCTCTCACATGTTACAGACGAAACACAGAAAGGGTGCCATGGTAGGAATTTATATAACCCAAAGAGGTTCAATAAAACTGGTTTATACTGTAGGTTCGATATCGAAACAAAGATCTCCCTGTTACTGCAAGAGGTTATTCGCTGCGCTGTGGTGGAAGATTAATCAAATTCGTTTTATAATTATGATATTTCTTGATTTAAATCAATGTTTGAGGAAATAGAAATTGGGTAGGTAGCTTACTAGCAGAGGCTATGAAGGCCGCGAGTATCGTGTCCATAGCGCCGTCGATGATGCATGTGGCTGGTTTATAATATACCTGCAATTATATATATGTTACTCAAATTAAAAATATAAAATAAAAACTAATGAACATTATTTGGACAAATTTGTAAGAAGCACAATCTTGATAAGACAAGCTTAAACGGCTTAACCGATTATTTTGATTTGGAAGTAGAAATATAATGTTAAGAATCATTCGTAAAGGAGTTCAGTTCCCACAAATTAAACAAAATTTAATACTGGTGTCGAGGATCGTTAAGGTTATGTGTCTACTTCTAATTTAAGGTGTCTAAAGTCTAAGACCTACTTTAGATCATTAGCTATATGCTAGAGAAATCCTCAGTAAATTTTTTCCAGTTGACAATTTTTCCCAATTTAATGAAAATTATCGGTAAAAATCACACGGCGCCGTGTAGTCGGCTGTTCACAAGCAGGGCGTACGCGGGCGCAATTATGCTCTGTATAACCTAACTCCACAAATCTAAATAATGATCTTCCATACCATTCAAAAGATAAGCAACTATTCTGAATTGAAATTAGTATGTTTATTTTTAAGTATATAGATTTCCAGTACGGTATTCATACCTTACCCGAAATCTGCGCACTCTTCGAGTGGAAAGTCGTCCACTGACATAGGCTCATAGATTACAACGTAAATATTAAACATAAAGCTTTTTATTTGCCAAAAACAGACACATTAATTTTATTTATATGTATATATAATGAGTAATATAAATATTCTTACGTGATGCATGAAGAGTATGCCATAGGTCGGTGATTTGTAAACATCGATGTATGGATATTCTACATTAGTTGGCAATATAACGAAGTTTTCAGCTATCGCCATTAATATTGCCACTAAAATAAATATATTGAATAATAAAAATTTCGTTATTCATTTTGAATATACTGTAGTCACTGACGGTAGATATTTTTCGCCGGAAGTGCCGAGTTGTGCGTACATTACTAAATCCCGTCTTGAAAGATTAGTGAAATTCTTATGTCTCAAGGCGACGAGCCCAAATTGGTGCACGTGAATTATTTATCAACAGCTTGCGTTTTTCTAGTCACTTTGATATATATTACAATGAAATATTCGTAGACGGAAACAAAGACTACATTTATATAAAAAAAGTTGAAGTTAATTTCACACGGTGTTAAGTGACAATGAGGCCGTTAGCAAAGCGTGGTGATGGTGGCATATATATCTTATTATAATATAATATAAATTTATAATATGAGAGTAGTTTCTAGTCAGGAGGGTTAAAAAACTAGAGGGGAGGAACCTTGATGTTATAAGGCACTGGTAGTAGGTCTCTGTTACCAGAGCTCGTTTAAGTAGGTACCCTCACATCTTCTATATCTTCCGCCAAAAAAAACATTACTGCGTTTCGGTTTGAATAACCTTGTAGATAGTGAAGATACTAGGGTTACGAGACTACGTCTTATGTGTTAAGGCGATGAGCGCAATGTGGTGCAGCGTACACCATCCTAATTAGATCTACGTTGTTATACGAAGGTGTATCACTTAAGGTAAGTGGTGAGCTACTGTGCCAGTAGGGCGAAAATCAGATGTGAAATATTAACGAAGCCAGAGCTAATAGAAGAAGCGCGACTAAGTATATCATTACAAAGTAATTGGTGCTTACCGGAAACAGCGCCCACGCACATTGAAGTATAAGCTGTCATAACAAAACGAGAGGTTCTGATTGTTTTCTTTATAATATTCTCGTGCTCCTTTTCAAACGGTACAAATTCAGGACAATTCATAAAATTCATAAGCTTCAATATTTTGTTTTTATTATACCAAAATACAATTATTTTAACGTACGTATACATTTCACTTAGAAATAAATATAATCTGTAACACAATGTTATTAAATATACGAGTATAATTCTAAATTGGTGACAAACGTTAGTGTCCTGATTGTAGGGTGTTGCAACTACTATAATTACCGGAATAACTAGAATTAGCCAGAGAATAAGGTATAGTGTATATCATCCTAACGTTACACTGTATGAGTAGTCGTAATATTTTCATATTGCCAATTTTTTGGATTATTATTTAATAAACTGCCTCCTAACCTAACCTAGTAGTTAACCGCTTGCCTTATAACGCGATAGCCCCCTGGCACTATCCCGGGGGCCAAGTAAGTGATTGAATACAGAAGGGGATTTTATTCGTCTACCTATCAAGGTACCTCCTTCTTATGTTTTAGCAGTCAAACATATGAGAGCCTGAATGATTCAAAAGGTTTCCAATCGATAGTCTCTTTGTCATCTAACATTAGAAGAATAAAGAAATTGAAATCAAGTTATCAATATACAGCAGATATTCAGAGATTCATTAACTCATCACGAGATCTCCGTAAACACTCAAAATTTAGTACGGATATTTCTTCTGCCGTTTAGTGGTCAGTTAAGAATGGCTTTTACAAAATTCCTAATCCAAAGGGAATTGCGGGGATGTTTATAACGAGGAGCCTGATGAGCGGCTGCTTGCCGCTTGAAGGTAATATTTCTGACAAATTTCATGTCTAAATTTTAAACCTACTTCTTTATTACGGCCGGTAAAGCGGGCGAGGGACAGCTAGTATTATTTAGTAGTATATAGTAGTATTTATAATCATTATCAATCTTCGGAAGACCACTGTTAGGGTTAGTCTTCTTGCAAAGAATTATAGAAGCAAGGAATATAATATTTTATGGTTATGTCTAACTTTAATAATAATTCATAATCAAACTACTAGCTTCCATTCTTACCGTAATTTGCATATTGTCCATAATATAGGTAAGCTTTGTAAATTAAGTTTTTCGTGGCAAAACTAATAGAATTGTTTCATTACCCTTCAGCGATGTGGCTTATATTTTCCCGACGTCGTAGCAAATATATTATTTCGCCCAAACCGGGTAGAATGCAGACGAGCCAAAGTACAATTATCGTATACGAAATATTTAACCAGAACTTATAATTTTTCCATTTGTAATTAATATACCACATGCCGTAAAACTTTAACCAAAATATATGAACGCTTAGATAAAGCATTGGGTTTAAATCATCCCAAGCCTCAACGACACCGTAAGGAAGGAATTTCGATAATATATTACAAAGGTCTCTTGATGAGGACATCATTTTGAGGAGCTCAAGTTAAAATATGGGAAACTGAATAGCTTATTACCGTTACTCCTCGACAAGCTGCTGTTAATAAAGTGAAATTTGAAACAAAGGTTCGTTTATATTCCCAGTTAAGGGTAAGTAGCTTATGACGCTATTTTATTTCTAAGAAATTTACTAATTACATCTCACAAATTACGTTAAAAACATTTAAGTTATTAGAGACGATTTTACCTAGCAGTAAATTGACTCTAAAGGTTCCTATTTTAACTGTCTAGTAGTTTAAGAAAACAACTTAAGTACTAATACACTGCGGAGAAATTTATGAGCCCACAAATATTAATAACTTTTTTTAATTATCAAAAATGTTGCGACATCTGAAGATTATTTTAAAGAAGGTCCAAAGAAGTAACTGTGTAATGTAACACTTTGGTTTGATGGATTTAAAAATCCCCACTAAACTGAATGAAGAGAAAAGATACTTTGTCCTAAATCTATTGTACTATATCCTCAAAAGGCTGGGCATCTTTTTTCTTTTTGTATTTATATGTAACATTAAACGATTGTCCTGCAAATTAACGAATTGTAGTTGGTCTTGATAGTACGTTAATAGTTATTATTTCATAGTACCAAACCTTCCCATGGAATAGAGACATGGTCATAAATAAATAGATCAAAAGTTAAAGCTTTAACTGACATTTTTGGATATGGGTTATTAATATAGCTTCCCACATATTGCGATTCAAGTACAACAAATGCTTATACACTTTAACACATTGACAGTTTAATCCTTGTTTTTAAATACCCCTTTAATGTTCCCCGTGGAAGCAAGATCTCGTCTCATAAGGATAGAGTTAAAGCTGTTTATCCACGCCGGTTAAATGCGAGTTGGAGAACTGTAACGTTAGTTACTTATCTACACAATAATAAAAAGAGATGAATGCTGACTGCATGCGGAGCTGTAAAAATGGATGTGTAAGTTATAACATAAGAATGTGCCTTAATAAGTCTTTATTTGAAATGTTGTCTAAAGCAATTATAATAATTACCGCAGCGATGTAATTATCCACAAAACGAGGTGTAATGATGAAAATAACAGGTTGAACTGTTTAGAAAGAGATTTTTTAATTTTATATAAACAGCTTATGTTGTTAGATATTACCAATAAACAGTTTATAGCTTGATGTTTATTTCCAACAAACCTTAAGAATTTAATGCAATGATTTTTTTCTACGGATTCTATTTAGAGTGCTTTGCAACAGCCAAGGTCACACGAGGATTGTACTGATAGATATTCCGACCTCATAATCACACAGTATCTGTAACTGTATAATTTCTGTGTACACTCCGATCAACGCAGAATGAACTCACTGTGCCTTGAAGTCTTCTAATGGTATGATTGGTGTTTGTTTTCATTTTATTAATATTGGGATACCAAGATGGTAGTAGTATCCGGACCAAAGTTTCGCCAGTCTTCTTTGACAAAAACCGGTATTCTTTTCCAAATATTTGTCTTTTTCAAATCTGATGTAATGGTTGGAATTATCCAACCATGGATATTGGATTTAAAGTAGAAGAATATAATAAAAAGTTAAAACTTCAACATTTTTCAACTCTTCCTATCGTATATTTTGTTAGCATAGAGTTAGCAGACAGCATTTTATGATTCAAAGCTGTAAGTTTTTTGCACCCCACTAGCTATCCCGTGGATCTCCGGAAGAAGTTTGTGACACATTGCTCGAGTTTGACTAGTGATGTCTTTTAAGCGACGTATCGGGTAGCGAGCGTAACAGTTGACTGCCAGATGGCGCGTCGCTCAGACACCAATCACCAGCGACGTGTGCTGGGTAGCGAGCGTAACAGCTGACTGTTAGATGGTGAGTCGCTCGGATAACAATCACAAGTGACGTGTGTCGGAAAGCGAGCGTAACAGCTGACTGCCAGATGGTGAGTTGCTCGGATAACAATCACAAGCGACGTGTATCGGGAAGCGAGCGTAACAGCTGACTGCCAGATGGCGCGTCGCTCGGACAACAATCACAAGAGACGTGTGTCGGAAAGCGAGCGTAACAGCTGACTGCCAGATGGTGAGTTGCTCGGATAACAATCACAAGCGACGTGTGTCGGGAAGCGAGCGTAACAACCGACTGCCAAATCGTTGTTCGGATAATAATCATATGCAGATGCATTCAATATATATGGCGTCGATACGTCAAAAAGCGATGATCCCAATGGAGTGCTGTATAAATATCTATGTCTAGACTAGAACCACATCTTTATGTCTATATATTATTTACCATCGGCTAAACATCCTGGTTAATAAACAAGTACCTAAATATAACCTGTATGGAAATATTTGTATAATGTTAGTACAGCAGGTTTAATGCGATACCTTTTTAGTATAGTGATATATCGCTTGCCTGTTAAAGATGTCCTTAGTTCGATTCCGGGGCCAAATGTGGTAAATGTTGTGGTGATAGCTATTATGTTTCGATACCCACTTATAAGCGAGGAAGTATCGATGTAAAATGTTTATACAAGTTATTAATTAAAATTTTCATTAAAAGGCACGATATTAATAATAATTATTTCGCAGCGTGTTGAATCGAGTTCGCTGCCACCACCTTTAAATTCAGTGGGCCAAGAACTGCATGCATCGCATTTGACTGATGTGCATTACATTAATTAAACTACATTAATAAGGCGAAAAATCTCCGTTCATCCCCCAGAGGGTACGTTTATACGTACTTTTTGATATTTTCATTACATTAGTTGATAGTGCGTAAAAAATATATTCAAACTACAAACTATATATATTTAGGAGATATCCAGAGATTCATTGAATCTTTTTTTATCAACGAAGCGACGAGACGCGCGGGACTTTCATCTCATGATAAGTGATACGCCTGAACATAACAAGGTGATAATAGCTACCATGCTATACACTGCACCACTTTGCGGTCGTCGCCCTGAGACATAAGATGCCTCGTTACTTCCTAATTACATTAGCTGCAGCTCCTTTCAAACCGGAACACTGTAATGTTTGACGGCTGCAATAGGTGCTAGGGTGATATCTAGTAAACGAACTCCGTTAACAGAGACCTACCATGACCTCTTTCCTCAGAAGGCATGGAATCTTTCCGAAGATTTTGCTCTATAAGAAATAAAGTACCTAAATTTTAATCTATTTCCTTTTTTTCCCTTCTTAATGGATTTAAAAGGAGGGGTGAGAATGCGGGTGGTAGGAATGTCATTTTTGCGCGGCTGAGAAATAAACAAAAACGTTAAGAAACCTTGTTCAGAAGATTCTTTGGATAATTGACATTGCAGATGTCACGAGTCCGTAAAGCTAGGGGCGACGTAGCCCTAAATATAAGACAATCATAAATTTATATTCATTGCTTTACCTATAATAAAACATTTCCGGTATAATTCTTTATTTTCCCTTTTCGTTATTAAATGCAAAAAAAGTTGATCACAGTACTTGTAAGTTTACATCATTCTCTTGTTTCTTACATTTTTAATAGTTTCTGCTGTAGCAGCTGCTAGGACACATTCTCTCTCACAAAGAGACGGTCAAGGTTCATGGTACTTTACTTCTTATAGAGCCAAATCTTCAGAAATATCCTATACCTTCAGAGGAAGAAGGCATGGTAGGTCCCCGCTGTCGGAGACCATCTGGGTAGGTACCACCGCAGCTCCTATTGCAGCCGACAAACAGTACAGTGCAAACACTACTGTGTTCCGATTTGAAGGGCACTGTAGCTAGTATATTTACTGGGGTAACGAGACTGCATCTTATGTCTCAAAGCGATGGCCACAATGTGGTGCTGTGTATATCATCCTAACTAGCGGCCCGTTCTTATAGGCGGGCATATCACTTACTATCAAGTGAACGTGTCGCTCGTCTTGTCGTGTTTTACGTGGGGAAATGCCTATGCATACTCGTCCTCGCGGGGGCAAGGACGAGTTATGTCGGACTTGCACCAACTAAAATCCTAACGATGTTCCGCCTCATCGCGTGTCAAGGTCACGGGAACGCTTTTGCTCGCAATCGCGACCCTGCCGGCGATGGCCGCTTTCCAGAGAGCGCCGGAACATGCAGCGTGCCCCCTCCTCGGCTTCCTGCAGTCGCCCAGAGGCCATGGGAGCCACGGGAGAAAACCTCTCCCGGCTCCCCACGGCAGAGAGATCTTGGGCCCGCCGCCACACGTTAATGGCCGCGGAGGATAGAGAGAATGGCTCATCGCAATACCAACACTCCTCTTCCCCCGCGGCCGCATCCACGGTGCGACACCGTTTGGTCGCAGAGGGTACTCTCTCCGAGACTCCACCTCGGCTACAGAGAGCAGTATGAAACCGCCCCTGCAGCCGGCCGTAAAAGGCAGCATAAAGCCGGCCCTGCGGCCCCCGGCCGCTCCGGTAAGCTCCAGTAATCCAACTGGTGATCGAACCTGGAGCAGCCGCTTCGGCCGGATGGGTTCCACTTCGCTTCACCGTGTGTAGCTCTACGGTTACTAAGCCCCGCCGTCACGACAAGGCGGGAACCCGTTGGGGGGTCATCTTGTCGTGTTGTCAAATAAAAAAAAATGACGTGCTTACAAAATATGCGCTACTATACAATAGTGCGCTGTAGTTAGTGTAATTACTGGGGTAACGAGACAACGTACGTATGTCCCAAGGCGATGAGCGCAAAGTAGAGCAATGTGTATCATAATCAGCGTCACATTGTTATGGACGTATCACTTTGTGAAAGTCTCGTGGCTTCGTTGAATAAAAAAAATCTTTTAGGAATAAATTATCATTACATTACAGGTTCTGTAAGGCATCTCATCTTCTACTTAAGGCTAAAAAGAAATACTTAGAAAAATTTCGTAGCGTTTTCATAAAAACCATAACGGCGCCGAAATTAGATAATAAATATATAATCAGCTTTACTTCTGCAAATCACTCCATGTCTAAGAGTTAATTTCGCAAAATGTCTTCAGTCTGGATTGGCAGGTAGACGATCGTTTCCTTACTAGCAGCCAATATTAATTAGAATCAAAGCGAAAATGTAGTATTTAATTACTAGTGAACACGCAAAGATACACGAACCTTACTTTTGTGTTCTACGTGGGAGGCACTTGTAGATATCGCCATACGATAAACAGTTCAATTTCTCGCAAATACATTATTGCTAACTATAAAACATTACAATAGACTAAGTTTGTTGTAAACAATAAACCAAAACATAAATAGTATTTTAATATACCCACCATCTCATTTTAAATCCTATACCTCAAGTTTCAGGGTCAGGATCACGTCCATCCATTTATTATATTTAAATAATATATTAGCAGTATAAAGGTCTCACTACTGCAAATAGTTACTTCTAAGAAGTACATAAGTAGTAAATTTACTTTACTAATCTATTAACCATTTTGGGGTATTGATGACCTACATTCTGATCATAAGTTACACAATCCTGGGCCTTATTGAAACCAATATTTATGACGTTAAATCACAATGAAGAAGAATGAAAATCTTCAAAAGATGAAGCTTTGGTGGAAATTTATGTTTAGAAGCGAATGTCTATCGGCTGATGGTGATGATTTACTTCTCAGGTATTGGGATCCAAAGTGAGCCTTGACCTCTGACACTACGTCGACTTGCAAATCAGCTGCTTAACGGTTCCAGTGTTGTATGACATCCTTCTAGCAATATCTGAGTCGGTTTATGGCGATCGTCTTACATCTTTAGCAAGTGGTAGAAAATGAAGGCTGGTAGGCGCGAACCTAATGTTATAGGATTATATAGGTATTGCATGTAGTGTACTGCCTATCATTAATACTAAATTTATATAAGTACTCACTAATGTATAATACATATAAACAAATAAACATGTGTGTCCAGAACAACACTTCAGATAAGTAAGGTAACAAACAGTTGCTGCCAAAAAAATTTAAATTTTACAGGAAGTTTTGTGTCCTGGGTTTTCTTGATACAGGCATCGTCTAGTGAGGAACCTAGAGGTTAAAACCAAGGAAAATAATATTGTTTGCAAACCAGTTACAACTACATAAAAATCTACTTGTAACGTCTGTAAGTGAGCTAAAATAAATTAATTTTTAATTTTTTTCATTTTTAAACCAAACGTCACAGACTGCTGATGATGATGACGGCATTTTTCTATATCGCAAATAAAAAATCTTACGGTTGTATACATATAACAAAGGAGGTTTCCGAACCGCCCCCGCGGTGAAACGATTACTGACAAAAGTAAGTTCGCGTGTTCTTTAGTGATTTAAAGCTGTAATCCCGTTAGTACTAATTTATAGCAGTTGTCTGCGTGAAAACAGCTAATAATTAATGTTTTCCGTAAATATCTACCGATGTAGTCTGATCGCTAACTATTTACCAGTTACTATATACAGTTAACTGTTTTTTGTAAAATGTTCAACTAATTCTCCTTATAAAATCTGTATTTGCTGCTCAATTTATGCAGATGTCTTCATTATGACTATTACGGTTAGTTCTCAAGTTAAAAGACTTAATTATTACTATAAGTATTACAAATTAATTATTACTATAAGTAATAATAACGGAAGATAAATACGTGAAATAAGGGATAATATCTTGAATAATTCAAAATATTATAAAAATAAATCATATAAAGTTTTTTTTTTCAATAGATTAATACTTGGGCTCATCTCACTCAATGTTAAGTGACAATAAGGCCGTGATTGGTGAGAAGTTCTTATCAAGGTTATTATCTCTCAAATGCCGGAACAAAAAAAATTCTGTTAGGGTGGTCGATTTAAACTATCTGTGGTAGCTAACCAGGTGGGTTCGTAAATACCTTATCACCAACCAAACATCACAACATGATGTGTCGAACGAGAGACCTCAGTATAAAAGGCAATACTTAGCTGCTGCGCCACGGAGACAGTTGAAATAAAGTATGAATACAAATTTTGTCAGGATATCCGCTCTACCTATTTTCTTTAACATGTTGAACGATTCACCAAATTTGATGTCGATGATCCTTATTATCACCTGCCCACAGACGTCCTCTGCATGATATAGACCTCTCCCAAAGACATCTACAACGATCGGTTCAGCGATGTTTGTATTCAGACTTCCCACGATCATTCATTTTATAAAAATGTATTGGTAGAATTTGTTCAGGGTTCAGCTAGTGTTAAATAAAAAACTCAACGGTAAGTAAGCTAAGTAATAGGGCACAGCTGCGGCAAACGACTTAATAAAAACAGCCGCGAGCCTGCGGGTTTGCTTATTTGGGCACACACCCAAACTTAACTAAGCAAGTTATGCATGTGGTGGTTTAAGTGGAACAATGGGTATTAACTTAAGTGAGCCGTAAACTCTCCTGCCAAAATTTTACAAGTACCAAACGCTACGGAGAATTTTATATCTACTATGATCATGAATGTTATTTTACCAATTCTCTGTCTTATGACGTTAATAGGGCATTAATTAAAGCATTAATTAAATTAACAGATTACAAAAATATACTAAACCAGTGGCCTGAAATCAATCTTATGATTATCACGATCACCAGGAAACTGAAGATCTATAATAAAATAATTATTAAACTGTTAATTTGCAAATTTAAATAGAAATTGTATAATGATTAGCAGTATTGAGATTCGGGTTCTTTCCTCGTAAGAAGAGAGCCAAGGCAATTTATCCACCACGACGTCCAAGTGCGGAGTGGTGAAAAATGAACACATCTAAATTTTACATATAATATATATTATCACTTAAAGAGATGAAGAGAGGGGAGGTAGATACACTTAATGGTAAGTGATATGCACCCATAATAAGGTGGCGTTAATTACTATATCACGTTAACCGACTTGATTTAAAAAATCTCAAGAAAAAAGAGTCATCGCCTTAGTCATTTTATTAACTACAACCCTTCATAATTTTGTTTACCATATTTGCACATTACTCTGTGGCAGTATATATATGTCCCCTATTCTCTGGTGATGTTATTTTTACCTTCACAGCTTATCTGATACTGGGCTCGTGGACCTGAGTCCACGGCCTGTTTTTTTGAAAAATTTTCTACTTGGAGTGAGTTATCTGGCGGATTTTTACATTGTGTGTCTGGATCTTTTTATTTATGACGAATCTACTCTAACATCGGAGATGGACTCGCGTCCGTTTTCTGACCACCTTCGTCTGTATCGGAAACTCTGGGCGGCGAGAACGACCCCTGAATGCTGGTGTACCTCGTGTACGCGGTGTGTGTGTTACTCCGCGTTCTAAAGCGAGGACGGCGTGTATAAATAAATGCTATGGTTACCATCTTACCTAGACTGTCTTCGTTGAAAGAGACCTACCAACAGTTACGAGGTTTTCTTCGGTTTTTTTAACCTAAGCACCGAGGAACAAAACTAAACTATATATAGGGTACCTTGATATATACAATACATACATTTAAGCACATACGCCATAAACACTGTATATATAAAACGGACTTAAGATTTTCGAATTATATATCAGTCTCAACTGTAATTAACAAATTTACGTTAAATAAGTTCTTATACGTTTTAATATAAAATAAAAACTAGAATGTATTGCAATTTGACCTCAATTAAAATTTTAAAAAGCAGTTATAATTTTTTATTCAAACTGTAAAACTCCACTTTGTGGAAATAACTACAGCAAAGAAATAACACAAAAAACATTTCTTTTACAAGTGTTCCTTGTATAGCGAATTT
Organism: Ornithoptera alexandrae; assembly: GCA_029030555.1. NCBI lineage: Eukaryota > Metazoa > Arthropoda > Insecta > Lepidoptera > Papilionidae > Ornithoptera > Ornithoptera alexandrae. The sequence goes on along the minus strand of JARDVY010000042.1, from coordinate 5,441,472 downwards.
TAACAGAAAGTTTCACGTTTTTATAATACTTTTTTTTTTTACATAAAACACGAACTTTGTTCATTTAATAAACCTGTACAAACAAAGAAAACCTGAATAAAAAACTGGACTTGGCATAAAGAAGGTTGGTAACGACATCATATTCAAACAATCATAACGTAAAAACTGCGGGGTGCTTTAGTTGGCTAAAATTTTATTGTCATTGGTAAAAACTATACTATAGATTAAAAAAACCGATAGTAGGTTTTGTAAATATTACTGTGTTATAGTTTGAAGGGTGTTGCATCCAACGAAATTACTGGAGAACGAGACGACGCCTTGTGTATGACGAGCAAAGTTTTCACCTATCATTCTAACGGCACATATTTCGAGAATGGTAAGTGATATTCACCCATTACATGGTGGCGTTAATTAGGATGATAATACATCAGATTGCGCTAACCAGCTTGACTCCAAAGATCTCAAGATAGAAGACTAGTCTTATTACTCCAGTAATTTTATTAGCTACGACGCCCGCCAAAATCTTATTTACGTTATGTTTGCACAAAGTAGTATACAAAGAATACTTTGGCAGTATAAATAAATGCTATGGTTACCATCTTATCTAGACGGTCATCAGCGACAGATACATACCAACAGTTATGAGTGTTGTCTCCAGTTTTTCTGACCTAATCGATGGGGAACAAAATCGCCGGCTCAGCTCCATATTCCGCGAAATATTTGCTATGAAGAGAGGGTAGATAGAAACAATATAAAAATAGGTATCAGAATCTATCATAATGGACTCGATGTCTAATATCAGTAAAACTAAAAAATGTGACTAATCTTTACAAAGACAAAGCGTATGAATACAGCTTATACCATCATCATAAAGTATCTTCTTCAGATCAGATTGAGAAACCCAATTCGATCCTTATCTATTTTTTTTAGCTGATGGTATTTAAGCCTGGTCCACTCCTGTATACTTGTGACTACAGGTTGGTGGTACATTTTCATAGACGTGTTATTATCTTTTTGGGTTTCAATAAACTTACTTACATTTTTGTTTTTGTATTATAATTAACAAAAAAAACTTTCAGCGGAATTGTGATAAATGTTATTAGTTGTTTTCTAACAATAATGTTACAAACTATAATTATGATAAAAGTGGAAACATTACATCTATTCATTTGAATAAATGTCTTGAAGTGGAATTGTTCGGTTAGCAAAATGGAAAGGAACACAAAAGTATTGTTGAAAAATTTCTGTAGATACATTTACTATGCTGCTTTGGGTAACTATTGGTATGAAGATATCTATGAAGAAACAATTATTTACAAGATGTATAGCTTTATAACTTTCACCATATACGTCGTCATGGTGTTACTTGAGAATCTTGCGGTATTCATTGGTGTCTTACCTGACGTGGAACGGAACTCCGCCATCATGTTCTCCGCTATTCATAACATTGTACTGATCAAAATGTTTCTTGTGCTATATTATAAACGATCGATCAAAACATTTAATAAGGAAATAGCTGATGTCGGTTCAAGATACGAGGAGACGAAGGTTATGAACAAACAGTACAAAAAAGTTAAATACGGTTTGCTTTTATATGTTGTCTCCGTTTATCTGTCGCTCTTGGCATTTGGAGTAGAGAGCTACAGAAAATATTTAATTGAAGGTATCATCATATTCCATCATCAAACTCGTGTCCAATTTCATCATTGCTATTGTTACATATATATTTTTTTTCAGGAAAACCATTTTCCACCGTGGTGACATATTTTCCTAGTTATGATAATACATCATTCCTTGCGTTTGTGTTGAGAGTATTCTTTTACCTCACCTGGCTGTACATGATGCTTCCGATGATGTCAGCCGATTGTATGCCTGTGGTACATCTTATCATTATAAGTTTTAAATTTACAACACTGTGCGATTATTTCAAGAACATAAATGAATATTTCGAAGGAAGTTTGCTGGGTTCGAGGAATGAGGTGGCGGTTGCTAAGTTGAAAAGCGACTGTATGGAAGGAATTATGATGCATCAGAAGCTCATCTTGTAAGGCACGCTCTTATATATATGACAAGATTAAGTATATAAGCTGAAGATATTAAAATTCCTATTCAATTGCCTTTATATACCGCCTTTATATACTCGTATTTAATTCAATTCTTTGTAGATATTTATTATCATTGTTAACAAACAGGCTATACATTTGTTATTGAGTTTTTTTTTTAAAACAGGCATCGTTAAAACTATGATTAAATTTTTAGCTTGTGAATGTGGACAATTTCAAAAGTCCTGAGTCTAATTAAAATTCGATAATATTAGAGCCAAATTATCTGAAAAAAAAAATTTGCGGACTGTTTAATTTCTTTTAATATACAAATACAATATAATATTTATATAAACATAACCGTAGTGGAGATCTTTTCGGAAGACCTATGTCCAGTAGTAGAGGTCTATCGGTTTATAATGATGATGATGATACAAATACGTAAAGATCTTTATCATTAACGTATCTATTACTATTTTATATAGAAGTTGTAAAGTTTAATTAATTTGTATAATGAGACAATAACTTAATACTACTGTAGTATAGTTATTGGTATTGTTATGTAGATTATATGGTCCTGGTTGCTACCAACCACATTACAAAGGTTCACGCTATATTACATTTTAGAGTTGATGGCATTATAAACAAATAAACAACCTTCTTAGAAATACTTATGTTTTTAATAATGCTTAACTTGTTGATGCTTATATTCCATGGAAGTTCTAAACTCTGGTAGAATTAAGACTGAGTTATCACGGCTTTGGATAGTCATTTGTGTATAGTCCAAGAACTATGTCTCTTCTATGAGATCAATGCTCAACAGTGGAATTCCGCTGACTGGTGATAATGACTTCTTGTTACAGATTAACAAATGAAATGAATCGTCTTTTCGGTATAGTAATGTCTTTACAAGTATGCGAGAGCTCTGCGGTTGCCGTCTTACTACTCTTAAGATTGTCTGCAAGTGTATAACATAATAATATATCTCAAATACTATATGTTGTTTATTTATCTTGATATATTTTAAATTATTCATTGTTTTTTAATGTTTCAGACATCGATGAATGTTAATTTCACTGATGCAGTTATGACTTATACATTCATCGGATCTTTGTTTATTTTATTGGCTCTTAATCTTTGGAATGCTGGAGAAATTACACACCAAGTAAGATAAGTCTGTATTTTTTTTTAAATTGACTAAAACATGATCTCAATTACCTCTTTATAATTGTCTATAGGCAAATTTGTATGTTTATATGAAGAAGTAAAGGCAATGAACCGAAAGACCATAACCCATGTAAGTCCTAAATATTCTGATTGTTGTAAATATGATATCGGTACAATAACTGTGTTTTAAAAAAAATTTGAGTGATTTATAGCAACTTCATCATCATCATTATCAGTCGAAAAATGTCCACTGCTGGACATAGGCCTCGCCCAAAGAAGCAACTTGGAATTAAGTTATTTCCAGTGCTTAAGAAATATTTCGTAATGAACAATAAAAATGTAATGATAGTCCTCTATTCCGTGAACAGGCTTCGCTGCTTTCTTTCGAAATATACTCCTGTGGGTGGTATTCCTGCAAATCGGACAGCAACCACGGGCGGGACATTAAGCATATGGTTATGATAAGTTGTGCACAAGCACAGAAACCTATTGTGCTTAAAGCTTTTGGTATACAAGATTTATCCTATGCGACTTTTGTTTCTGTAAGTATCGCTCCTATGTAACCAATATTTAGACCTTTAATTTTGGTTGTGAATTTAACAAAGAGTTGAGAAGGAGTCAGATACACAGTAGATCTCAATTAGAAGAAAGGAAACTTGGATTCATTGTGAGTAAGGGCTGTGGGAGTCATTAGAAAATCATTAGAGATAATTCATTAAAGATGTAAGATGCTGGAACAGTAAAATATTAAAACAGCCAAAAACGGGGATAAATAGAGTTCTAGATGGAATCTTTAGTCAATTTTCTGGTCAGCTGTTGGAAATTGTTGGTTTTGAAGACACCATGATACTAAGTAGTTATATTACGTTAAATGGCACAAAAAATCCAATGAAGTCAAATTATCTAGTTCCTCCATAAAATTTATTGCATAATGTATAAATAATATATTTAACTGTGTTTCTTAGAAGATATCTGGTTCCTGAGCCATATTTTGTGGATTTAGATTCGTAAGATTTATTCGAACCCGCTTGAATAACGGCTTAGCAATATTCCGGCTGTCAATATATGAGAGCCAGAGTATTCTCAAGAAGCACACTTTAACATCCAAGATCTGATTGTCATCTAACGTAAAAGTGAGGTTATGACAGTATTTTGTACATAAGTAAACGTTTGATATGAATCAATATTATATGAGGAATTTTGTTAAAAAAAAAACAATGTTTTCACTAGTTTTTTTTTCCAGGTCGCCAAAATGACCTATTCCATTTGCGCTGTAGTTTACCATCGAACAAAAACCTTGCATTCCTAATAGGCAAGGCATTTTTTTTTAATAATGACTGATGTCAGTGATTGCAAAGAAGAATAATATACAAGCACGTCGTGAGGCCTACTTCTCATTAAAAGAAAGCTTTTTATGCATTACTAATATGAATTTTAAATAAATGTCATTTAAGAGAAAGCTTTTCATTATTTAAATTTTTATTGTAATGTATAAGGGGGCTAGTTATTACGGGAATTACTATGGAAATCGGCTTTTTTTAATATGCGCCTTAGTTCTTATGCGTCTTAATTAGCAAAGGCGTTCTTTTAAACTTTTCTTTCTCGCTTTCTCTCAACCTTCTCTCTCTGTCTCTTTCTCTCTAAAATCAATTTCGCACCATTAGTTATGTTATTGTTATTTATAATAATATCTTACATATATACTTTATATTACAGCAATAGAAAAAAGGAGTTTTTTGTATATGAAAATAATGTGGAAGATATTAACTGAGAATTATTTTTCATCAGTTATAACATTTTAATCATAATCTTGCTGTCATTAGTAACTAGAAAATGATTTTCCGCTTTAAATGGCTGAATTTAATTTTATTGGTTTTTTTGGTTTTGGTTTTGGTTTACAATTAAGGTCAGATCAAAATTGATGGTTGCTAAAGCAGTAAGTAGCTGTTAAAGGAACACGATGTGTCAAATACGTATACACAAATGCTAAAATTTTTATCACCTCTATAGTAGAAGCTTAATTATATTAAAATTAAATTAAAATAGTTTTATTTTCTTTTAATATCATTTAGAATAAATAGATTCTAATCAAATTACGTATTCAATAATGAATGTTTGTTTTCCCCGAAGCGTGACGGGTATATATCTCCCTCTGTATTGTCCGTCAATATTGTTTTTTTTTGTTAGCGATGAAACAAAACATTTACCTGGTGGTAAGTGATACATCCACCAAAAAAACTGTGGCCGTAGTTGGATGTGAAGAATTGCAACACATTGTGCCTTGTGATGCAGTGTATATTATCGTCTTTCGTCGAACAAAATAAATCAGCAGTTAGAAAGATTAATACAACACCATTTCGTGCTCAACTTAATAATACATAAGACTAGCTTAAACAGTTTCAATGATAAATAAATTGAGAAAAAGTGTTAACTACAGGTACAGATCTTTGACGATTTGAGAAGGACGATCTAGAATACAGACCCTAGATAATTCTTTTCAAATCGTCTAATGTACTCTGGATAAAATCGTTAAAATTTTGTTGGATAAAAAATCTTTTTTGAAAGATTTTTCAACGTTAAAAAAATCTTAAGCTTTATTTCATTGTAGGGAGATGATTTTTAATTGTTGCTGTTTTGACGCTTGCCGTTAAATGTAGAAGAAAACTGCAGAATGAAGAAAAGAGAAGAGAACATAGAATTTGTTCTTTGTAAGCCCGAGGAGTCCCAATATGCACAGACAATGATTCGTTTATTCTTTTAACTATTTTATTACTAAGGTAAGACAAACCTGCGAATGAAATGTTGAGAGGTCACCGTTGCCTATGATCACCAACTAGTACCATCAGTGCTACTATTAGCGTGTTGCCGATTTCAAAGAAACCTTCGCAAGCCAAGTCTTCTTTTACGTTTCTCTGATCAAATTTCTGTTTTATTTTTCTTTTTGTTCTAATCAACTCTTACGCCTAGTAATAGTTTCCAGTATATTCTAATGAAAATCAGTTTGCAACATAAACAAGTAATATCTGTTTTATTAATTTATAACAGGTATAATAATTATTTCTATTTTGAAATTACGACTAATATAAAGCTTGTTAGAGTTAATGCTCGGGTGCACAGTCGTTTAAATACATATAGGGATATATTGTCCTGTAAATGTTTTACGGTTGTGGTCGCCCGTATCAGAAATCAATGTATCATGAATTAACAATAATCCGCTGCGACGGATCGTGATATCTCCAAAATCGTAAAATTTGTCGTCGTATCTACTGTTTTATCAGTGAACGGTAATAAAATTGTCGTATATGCGACATTTAAACAAATTTACGTTTTTTTTATCGAGGCCATACGTTAGCGATTGCTTTTCTAAATTCTTCTCTTTAGTGTAGTAAATGTCTCTATCTACTGAATTAGAGTTTTGTTAACAATTTGTTTATACATGGTAAAAAAATTATCACATCACTAGCATGGTATAGTCAAAAAATTTTCACATCACTATAAAATTAATTTAACTATATATATATATATAACTTTATAACAATAAGCTCTTGAGACATAAGTCGTTCTTCTACTAAAACGGAAATTCAATTTCAAATAATATTAAAAGCTGATGTTCAAGTTTTGAGAATGAAAACCTTTCATTAAACGAGCCCAAAGAGGAGAGCAAATAACTAGTGGTCTCGTGTTTTTCGAAGCACTGTGGATTCTATGAGGGTTACGCTTTTCCTGATGACGAACATGACGGTGTGCAGAAAGAATGAGAGAGTGAAATGAAAAGATCACCTACCATCAGGTTTTGGTAAGTTGGAATGTAACTCTATAACATTAACTTAAATCAGGATATCTGATATCCATAACAGCCAATTTACGTCGCCACTGCTGGGGCACAGGCCTACCCTTATTAGAAGGGCAATGGGGCCATTAGTCACCACGCGCCCCTAATGCGGATTGGTGACTTCGCACACACCTTAGAATAAATTCTAAGTCGTGTGTAGGTTTCCTCGCGATGTTTTCCTTCACCGTTTGTATTTCGTTTAACTAAAGTTCACAAATGTACGTAACTTAAATATTAAAGTCATCTGTACTTGCTGAGATTCGAGCCCGCGACCTTCGCAATGAAGGCCGCACGCTCTAACCATTAGACCAGCGAGCTACCTCTCCTGATATCCGTAACCAGTAAAATGATACAAACTAAAATATTCATTCCAATATATTTTCCCTGTAGCTTTAATAAAGCAAACAATAATAATTTTTAAAACCTCTGCCACCAACCCCTAGTGTGCAAATATTACTGTGTTCCGGTTTGACAGACGTTTTAGCTAGTTAAATTACTGCGGTAACGAGACTTATCATCTTAAGTTTAAACGAAGAGCGCAATTTAATGAAGTGTTTTGGGGTAGCTTATCAATTACCGTCAGGTGAACGTTTTGCAATTCTCGTCGCTTCGTCGAATAAAAAAAAATAATAAATTTGCGTCGTGATTTGCACATGAAATATGTTATTAATTAAATTGGGTACAACGTATCGATATTAGGCAAAGTTCGCCCATGTTTCTATCAAATCGTGACAGACAAATGGGAACCGTTTCAATAGTTCTCCAGGAGAAATTTAACAGTAACTCATTTCGGAGCCCGCTGTCGCATACTTCAGAAACTTATCACAACTTACCGCAGAGATAGTCGGACGGGTACCGTTAAGTTTCTGAATACTGAAGTTCTTTATAATGTTTTTTCAGTTCCGCAAAATTTTCTGTTTGGTTTACGCAGTGTGAACTCCTGACCCACCTGCAACCAAAACTCACTTCTATTCTTCTTCCGCAGTATTGAGACAAGTACATTTTTGTTTTACTTCATCATAAGCCGATAGACGTCCACTGTTGGACATAGGTCTTCCCCAAAGATTTCCACACGGTCGGGTAGGGATTCATATGGAGGGATTTGAGCCATTTCCCACCACGTTGGCTCAATGCGGGATGGTGAGAGCCAGAGCCTCGTTTACCTACGTACGACTAATATGTACTTTGTTAATATAGAAATTGGATTCGGGTTTCCAACCAAAATTTAAGATTTATCAGTTTTTTACTAATACAAACAAAATCGGTAGATTCTGGTGATATTTAGGATATCAACCACATTGTCTCGTAGCATTGTAGTTATTGACAATGATCAAAAGCTACAATGCCTTCAAACCGAAACATTGTTAGTTTCCTTAGTGGTCTCCGGCAAGTGTCTTACTTTATCAAATTTTCATTTGTACTAATTTCATTTAGTTAATTAAACTCTTTCGTAATTTTTTGCTCTACCGATTTATATCGACTGCTGGTTTCTTGTAATGTGTTCCAAATCATCATCATAATCATCAGCCGTTAGACGTCCACTACTGGACATAGGCCTCCCGCAAAGACCTCAACATCGATTGATCCTGTGCTGCCCGCAAAACCGCCAGGCACTAGGAGTCGTTGTCTGTAGTTTCATATTGGGGGGATTTGGGCCTTTTCTCACCGCGCTGGCCCAATGCGGGTTTTTGGAAGCCAGAGCCTCGTTTGTTGATTAGCAGGGTGCACCACGTGCAGGTGAGGTTGACTTGGGTCCCTTGAGTTATGCGGGACCCCTTACATCCCTTCTGTATTATTGTATATAATGTATTCCACATAGCATAGTCTTTATGCTGTTTGGATCCAATTCTTTTGATGTCTGTCTACAACATATTGAGGATCTGGTGTACCCTGTGCTTTCTAGTGCGTCGCTCTCATTTTTTTTCTTGTGAATCGTTTACGAGAACAAAATTTTAATTCTTTTATTCGAAGAATCTCGTAATCTTTTGTGATGAAAGACGCTTTAAATCGTTTTATAACAGCGAGTTTAATGCTAAAAAAGGAGTAGAAAAAAATAATAATAAAACAGTTTACAATAAGTTCTTTTTTAAATAGAACTTTTTTCATTTGTTTTGTAGGCTAAAAGCAGGATGCACGAACTCGACCTGGTATGGAGCACGGCGTGATGTAATTACAGATAGTATCTACATATACATAATTACTTTTTTTTTGGTCTCTATTGCTGAAGACGATCGATGTAGCTACCATCGCAGTTCCTATGCTCGCCGCCATATAGTGGTAGCCAACATTACTGTGTTCCGGTCCAAAGGTTGTTGTTATTAAGGTAACAAGTTCTAACATTATATTGACTTAAAGCGACTAATGGTACAATATCTTATAGCGTAGGATAGTAATACTATCAGGTAGACTTCTTGCTCATCTCGTAGGCTTGTTGGATACGAAAAATGCTTGACAATCAGATTTAGATTTTTTTTTAAATTCAACAATATTTTTTTTCCTTAATTGATATGAATGTATTTATACCGAGACTAACATAACAATTTATTTTGGCCCATGTTCAAGTTGTATGGACCTATTTTGGTAGGAGTGAGTATCTTTGAAAGACAGCTGTAGGTCTAAAGCATGACCTTTGGTAGGTAATAAAACTTGTTAGAAACAATTTAGGCATCCTATGGCTCGTTACGATACTAACGTAAATATGTGCGCAGGTCTATTTATTATTATTTATTCAACTATTATGAAATATGTGAATCGTATATGATTTTCATTAGAGCAAACAGTAAATATCGATGCGGAAAATTTGATATGAATATGTGAAGGCTGTTGTATGTAATTGAAAATACAATATTGAACTTCGACATTTATGTAACAATCATTAACTTATTGACTCGCATACATTTAGATTGAAGTTGGTATACTGATGATAGGTATCCGTTGCCGATGAGTATTATCCTTGATATACCAATACGCCTGAACCAGAAACCCAGGAACCGTAGTAGAATTAACTATTTTCATCTATGGCAACCCATTACGGGTAAGCATCGCGGCGGGATCTCGAGATGTATTTGGTTTCAATTTCGACCTTATTTAATAGGGCCACGGACCATTTAGATTACGCGCCCGGGTGTTCGATGATCCGAGCATCAGCTGTATTTGATTTTCTATTCCATTGCTGGTTTTTTTTTAGTAAATAATATATTTTTTATGAAACTATTGTTTCATTTAGCTGTACTAACATGATAGAGCGTAACGCTAATAAATCGTTTTAAAAATATGCTATTTTTTTTAATCATGATCGATTTTTTGTCCCATCATCAAAGGTGTCATTAGTACTATCGTCCGTTTTCGTTTTTGGAAGCGGTCTCCTAACACCCCGTATAAAGAATAAATAAATAAATATATAATTTAGCACATTCGCAATGCTGTCAGTGGGAGCGGTGCGTAGTCATTGTTGCAGCGAGTCGGTGCTCGCTCATTAGCCAGCCTAATGATGCACCTACTTGTTAGCGCGCTCATTGCGACCACTTCACAAAAACAGTTTCCATACATTTTTTTTCCAACTCTGTTCGCTTCTAAACTGACTTTAGAATGATATGTGATGGGAGTAATTGTACACATCATGTGGAGTTAATGAAATGTGTTTATTTGTAATTCATATAATTATGCAAAATCCTCCATCATTTCTTCATCGCCGGAAAACCGGGCAATCAACATCTGTATATTTTGATACCCAGCTTGCAAACAAAAATTTCCACAATACGTTTACGGATTTATATTCGCTTACTATTATAAGAAATTCAAGTTATAACATAATGCATTGGCTAGCTATCATCCTCATTGTCGTTCTGCCGCCATAATATTGAGTTCTGGCATATAGATATAAGAGCCAAACACGTAGTTGAACAAGTTTTACCCTTTGCTTCCGTTGTCACGTAACATCGTGTGAAATCGAGGTTAAGTATTATATATGGAACAGAAATAATAAATATAAGTTCAAAAGTTACATGAAAGCCTTCAATCCGGCTCTTGCTTTGAATTTAAATATTTAAACGAATTTATAGATGGATGTGATACACTACAGCAGAAAAACGTATGCGAGTGCCTTGATGATACTTCACAGTATTGCTGTCCACATATTAGGCTGAATCAGACTTTAATACAAATCTAGGTTAATACATCAACAGCATTTCTTGCGACCTTAACATACTGCGCTTGTCCACGCGCATGCCAAGCGCAGTACTGCAATTATCTTCATAATTGGTAAAGTATGTTCTGCAGTTACCGTTAAGACACTATGACTGGTAACTGATAGTAGGTCTCTGCTGCCAGAGAAGCTCTAAAAGTGTACAATTGCATCATTCATTTCTACCACCAAACAGTAGTGTGCAAAGATGAATATGAATTGAAGATGAATATGAAATTGAAAATGAATAGGATATAGAAACTTAAGATCTTTTATCTGCAGTATGATGCCGTGGTCCTAGCTAACGCCATAATGTATTAGCCATTACTATCGCTTACCATCACGAGATTGTCTTGAAGAGATTTGTTTAATTACTAATCCATTTGCATACAATCGGCAGTTCTTCATTAAAATCCCAATGAAACAACCACACAATATTTAGCCAATGCAATTGACAAACAAATTATAACATGTAATAGATAATATAAAGCTATTCAAATAAATCAAGTTATACTAATCATAATCATAATTTTATCTATATGATAGTTTTTGTCAATTTTGGTTTATATAGTAATTAATGACGAAAGTAACAAGGAAATATTTTTAAAATGAAACAGCGTAACGGTTAGTTGATACATACGGTCCTGAGATATTTACATTTATATTAAACAGCAATTTCCTGTGACCTCTACCAGTATACTGGGCTCGCAAGTTCCCCATAAAGGGTAGAGGTTTATGCTCAACAATGGACATCAATAGGCTGAAATGAAAAATGTAAATCTCAATCAACACAAGCAACGTAACAGCGACAATCCTTTAACGATTCCTTTCTAGTTTATTTTCAACCTAAACGTTTGGTACTGTTTTTATTATTATCATTATTAAAATAAATTTTATTTCTCATCCCACACAATCTTCCTTATGTAATTTTTTTTGTAATAAACTTGCATACGACAGGAATACCTTTACGGGTATAGGCTTTCTCAAGCTCATCAAATTTCTCTCCCTCTACTGCTTATTTCATTCAATCATTTCCAGCTACCTCTATTATGTCACTTAATCATCTTCTCCTTCGGCGTCATTCACAACGCATGTAACAGATTCCGTAATTGTAATAGTTTTTTTATTCATTCGCTCATGAATCTTTTTCAATAGCAAATCCATCTGTATCTTAATTTTTTTACCAAAAGTATCATCTGTAAAAACCTATAAATCTGTAGATATTTGCGTTTCTCCTCACCGGTAACCATCAAACAATCAAAACAAGTTCTGGTTTTCTTCTTTTACCTGTTATAGAAAAATAAAATATTTTGTCGATAAAAATTCGCTTTTTGTTTTTGATGGTCCCAAAAATATTACTTCATAATATAAGACTTTATTCATTTAAAATTGTTCAAATACAGTCGCGCACGAAACACACTCGAAAAGTACGTATTTCCAGACGCAGTATCGTTAGTAGCACCATAACATGTCTTTTATGTCTGTTGTTATGTTCTTTATCTATTGGAAGTTTATATTTGTATATCTAGTTCAGTATAGTAGTTGCAGATCCCTTATTGTGTAACTGAAATATGTTTTGGCATATGATTTATCCTGTTCCATTCTTACGCTTCTATTTCCGTTATTACTCCTCCCCATGGTCTTCGGCTTTCTCTCTAACAATGAAAAGCTTAAGTTTTCTGGTATTAATATTTTTTTGCACCTGCTATCGCTATTAGTTTGTTTCCAAGGGTTGTCTTGTAGAGAATACGAATAACCGTTAAGTACGCCCAATGTAACCTTTTCTTTGAAATGTGCGATAACAGCTTTAAAAATGTAATAAAATTAAATCTATAATAGGTTATTCTTGTAAATTAATTCATCATCATCTCGAACGTTCACAATTCGATATATCTTGTAATATATTACCTAAAACAATTCCTTGCGCTGTAAATGAATTACGATCAATTAATCATTAATTACAAAGAGACGTGTAATTTCCTACGAATTTATTAATTCAGAAGGAATTAAATTATGGTACTCCTCTCAATGAAGAAAAGCTTCTGACGGCGTAACATAATAGGAGTCGATATTAAACCACACGATCATACCATAAATTTAAGCCCGCTAGTGTTACATTGTAATTTGCGAGTAACAGCGTCGGCGCGCGTTTTATACATAAACTTGAAGCTTTCACAGTTAACTTATATACGGCGTATATTATTTGATCTTTGAAGAGTAAAATTTCAACACATAGAAATTTAATAGTTTCATTATACCATCCAGTGGAGAAGAAAACAAAAAATAATTCTGCACTGTAAAATCTCCGTATTATTTTGAATAGAAAGTATCGCTTTGTGACAAGTCTTTGTTGCCGGAGACCGACAAAGTAAGTACTGTCGTAGCGTAGCGCTTCTCTGCTGAGATACAGTAGTATCCACACATGACTGTGTTCCAGTTTGAAAGGTTTAGTTAGTTCAATTATTAGGGTAACTAACATTTTATCTTAAGCCACGAGTATAAAAGGTTGCAATGTATATTATTCATACAAAATTTTACAATATTATTGAATCGTCGCTTCGTCGAATAAGAGAAAAGGATAATGAAAGAAGTAACTAATTATTCATTATAGTGCTATTGTTCACGCGGAGACCGAGCCAAATTTAAAATGATGATATATTTTGAAATTGGGTTGTCTTTTCATCTTACGACTAAAAATTTGTTAATTGCACCGTAAACAATATATTTGTTAAATCTAAAACAGGATATATCGATGTAGAGATCCTTAGGAGAATTTTATGTCCAGTAGTGGACTACGATCTAATTATGATGAATTCTGAAGTTTAAGAATCTATCAATAAGTTGTATTAAAAGTTCAATTGAATTGGTAAGGCGATTGATCGGTTTACATAGAAAGGGAATGTTATAATTTATATGATATTTGTGTACAATTATAACAAGGGTGAGACTGTTAACCGCTTAGGGGTAAGTGCCAATTCTAAAAGTTCAAAGCAAGGATTGTTTCTGCGCATGGAGTAGCGCGCCGCCGCGCCATTCCTACCGCCCGGCAAACCAGTCGAAGCCGCTCACGAGGCGACAGTGTGCGTCGCGTGTGCGATTTGTGAAAATATTAACATAATCATTCATTACATACTAAAACAATTAATTAGACAACAGTGATGGAAATAAACAATGAAAAAACTAAACACATCTATTCGTTTATATCAGCCGATTGAATTATAAATTTATCTCATTAAAGTTGTAATAACGCGTCTAACAAGAAATTAAGGTATCTTTATGTTAATAAACTTAGTAACTTTTTAGGATAACGAGGATTATTATGAGATAATAAATTTAATGAAAATTTTAACAATAATAACTTGTTACAAATTATCGTTGTGAATTCATTAATAAGTAAATAATGTTAAAAAGTTGAACTGTCTTAAATTCGTCATCATAAATTATCACTTATAAATATTTGCAGCTAAGTCTTTGTATATACATAAATGTTATAACTTTTTTTTCATATTGATTAATATTTAAAAAAAAACAATTATTATAAAGTAAGGCCCACATTTCATGTGTACGAGTATTATTATATTTAATGTATAGTTATTTGATAGGAATTTGTGCAGTGTGGTGAAATATAAAAGTACATTTAAATTTAGTGACATGATGTGAGCATATGCATTTATGTATTCCAACATGATGGGAGCTCTGCTTGGATTTGTGATTCTTTTGTTTGGTAAGATATCATTGAAATTATTTAATTTATTTATCGTTACAGTATCAATATAAAGTATTAATATAAAGAAATCACCTCTGAAAGCGGTACTTTGTATTGCGATTGAAATAAACTTTGAACTTTTCAGGGAACAATAAACTTTAACAGTCTTAACATTAGTCAATATTTAACACAGGAATAAATATTTGTCTTTTGATTTTGCGTTGAATGAAAGGTTTTTTTTTTAATTTTCATTAGTCACTGAAACAATAGTGTGTTAGTAAGTGTAGATTTACAAATGTTTATCGTTGTTGTAATGGCATTTTAAACTTTGTAAATAAATGTCAACGTTATCAAGACATGGCAAATTTACTGATACTATACTTTACAGAATCACTTATTAACAAAGATATAATAAAACAATGATTAACTTATAATATAGTTATGTAACTAGTATAAAATACAGGTTAGAATTTTCACTGCTGCGTCTCTATTCTATTTTGGATGTAGAAAAAGCTACAGAGGACCGATTCTAAGAGAATAGAGCAGCAGATTTTTCTGCGTCATTTTGCACCTGTTGTAGACTACAGTAGTCTCTCCGACTAGAGAAGGAACTACAAAAAGTTCACACACAGGGGTATTAAGAAATACCTGTATCTCTCTTAATATAATATTAATATAGTATATATATGTAATGGTCAGATTAAGAAAAAAAGGTGTTAATAGCTTTATTCACTTGTAGGTCAATTACATTGTTGATGAACGTTTATTAGTTGTTTTTCGAGAGCCTTAACGAATTGTCTCCATCGAGGGGTCAGTAACTTCCTACTTTGTTTTTTATGGTGAATATAGAATAAAGAAGGGCATGATTACCATCAATACCATGATGCTTATTGTTAGTGACTCTAAAAGTCACTACATTAGGTAACAATTGAGACATGATGATCGATCAACGAATTTATCTCGGTTTAGCAGCGCTCAGTATATTGTATCTTCATCTTCTCAACCATGATACTTAAGAGCCTTTGATTTAATATTTAGGTGTATTTTTTTATTACTGAAGACACGTCAGAGATGGAAAAGAGAATCACATTATATAGAAGGCAGGTAGATGCTCAAAGAATTCAACTTGCTTCTCTGTATACTTAAATCAGGAAAAAGAAAAACTGTTAACAAAGACTCCTAACATATTCTTTCAGAATAGTAAGATATAGTGGCAATGAACGAACACAGCGCAGAGATCGGACGGCCGATTGGATAAGAAGATGCACGAGGGGAGACCACGTGAAGTGGACAAATCTTAAGGGTCTTATATTTGCTGTTCGCATGAGATAGCAGAGTTTTCTACACGTATGCGGCATCAGCTCTTAAATCCAATGATAATGCAACTGATGACGACATGCTGTACATACCTTATTCCTGATAATTATAGTAAAAATGGGCGTGTTGTAGGGGATCTGATTACTAATGTCAGGAGTAGTCTTCTATGTCTCAATTATACTTCTTGCATGCCATGCCATCATTCAGTACATTTAATAAGGTTCTTCCTATAGTTCAATAGAAGGGAGAAGCTAAGCAGTGTAAGATGATCGGTGATGTGGATCAGACCAATAATATTTGAGGAAGAGTATACTGTAACATAAACAAAAATTACTAGTAGTAAAGATTTAATGTAAGCTAATAAGTGATCAACTTGAGTATGGCACAAGTGAAGCTTTTTTTTTACCTACACTATAATTGGTAGGATATTCTTAAAGAGTTATGACTTAACTGGGTAAACTACGAGAAACACCAATGACTACGTGATGAATCAGATTAGTTGCTTACAACTTCTTCAAATTAAACTCTTCTCTTTGATTTTGAAGTTCTCTTCTCCTTAACGGGTTGCAATCCAAAGTTTCGGAAGTTCATCTCCTCCGTTGATCTTCTGAATATATCATCAAGAATCGATTGCTAAAGCCTTGTTTAAAGCTGAATGCACAGCAGTAAGATAAAATGTTGATATTTATGAAGATGGATTTGTTCTTAAATTATTATTAGTGTCATTAGTGTCTGTTAGCGCGATATCCTTTCCCATCTATGTCCAAAAACTACAGATTGTGTTATAATGATAACTTAAAGAACTTACTTAAATAATTTTTAATGTTATTTTTATTCTACGAAGCGACAAGACGGACTGGTCATCCACGTAATAATAAGCGAGGCGCCTCCCTACTCGTATAACATGGTGGCGCTGGTTAGGATACACCACATTGTGATCGTCACCTTAAGCCATAAGATGTTGAGTCTCGTTAGCCCAGTAATTATACAGTGTCCTTCAAACCTGAACACAGTAATATTCGCACAGTACTCTTTGTTGAAAGATATATGCGCTGCGGTAGTACTTCGACAATAGAGACATATTGATATATGCTTTAGTATTTATCTAAATAGATTATATTAATAAAGGATATGGGCAATTAACCAGTAATATGGTGAAGTATATTATATTCAGCTTATACATATACATATATATATACATAGTTTTTTGTTTACATATACACAGACATATGATATATAGTAGTTATTAATTATAGATAACGTATGTTGTAATTAACGTAAAGTTTTAGCGATTGAATCGTTTATTGAACTACATGTCCATGCCTAAATCACAGCCCTGTTTCAATCAATTTGATATTAGTCAAGATATATACACTACATCATTGCAATATTACCTAGTGATATGTTAAATCGCATTAACCCAGCCATTTCACCGGTTGCAGCTCTTTTAAAAAAGGCGGGATTATTACGTAAACGCAATCGACAATTTTAGCGCAGTAATCGCGCATCGATCGCTTTGAGTGAAAAATTTAGTATGACGTAAGTGGACCTCTGTCGGCTGATGATGATAATGAAGTGTAGTAAAATATACAACATGTTGCCATGCTAGGGAAAAATAACTTCTAACTGTCTACTGTCACAGATGTTTTATGTGATTTAGGCTGATTTTAAGATTGAATGTAGTACGATTTTACCTGGTGGTAGGTCTCTGTTGCCGGAGATCATCTAGGTAGGTAGGCGACGCCTATTTCTGCCGCCAAACAGTAGTGTGCAAACAATACTGTGTAACTGTTTGAAGGGCGCTATAGCAAGTGAAATTACTGGAGTAACAATACTCAACATATATGTCAAGGCGACGAGGGCGATGTACCGCTACATTGTTATAGGCGGAGGTATCACTTACCATCAGGTGAACGTTCCGGTCTTTTCATCGCTTCGTAGTATATAAAAAAAAAATCGCTGATAGTGATCGCATTTTGTTATCAGCACGCATTATACAATAATATTTGTTCATTGCTGATTTGTAGCAGAAATTGTTGCTACGCTTGTACCTACTCAGAATCTTTATCTTTCGAGATTGACGACCAATAAGACGAAGCTTTAAATCGAGGGGAGCGAGAGAGGGGGATAATCATCTGAAAAGATACTCTCCTTCTGTAGAGGAGACAAGGTTATGTGGCATTTTTAAAGTTGTGGAAAAAGCTCTTTGGTGGTAATCTTCAGGCCGTTGCGGGAGGCCTCGAGATCTCCTGCGGAACGTACCAGTGCCTTTCGGCACTACGCCTGAAGCACGTCACAGGTATGGCTGTAGCCTTCTCTGACATCGTCGCTTTGGTACGACAGGTACTAGATCACGTACTTAACATTCACTCCTGGCTCGTTTAATGGACAATGCGGGCCCCCACCTTCAATGCCCAGGAACCCGAAAATCCTTTTAGTCGCCTTCTATGACAGGCAGGGCTTACGTTAGTCCTATTCTTAATAGCCTGAGATTATAACGCAAGGCAACATTGAACCTGCTGCTCTGATTTTTTTAGTAAACAAAGCTGCTAGATAATAATGTGGCGCTTGTTGGGATGGTATACCCTGCACCATATTGCGCTTGTCACCTTAAGACATGAGGTTTATTCTCAATACGCCAGTAATTTCACTACAGCGCCCTTCAAACCGAAACACAGTAATGTTTACACACTACTGTTTGTCGGCTGCCATAGACTCTATGGTACTACCTAACTAGACGGTCTCCGGCTGACCGCCGTCATCGTTACAACATATAAACTAGGTTTTTCTCATCATCAGCCGATGGACGGCCACTGCTGAATATAGAGACCTCTCCCAAAGATCTCCACATCGATCGGTCCTGCGCTGCCCGCATCCAGCAGCTTCCCACGACTTACGTTCGTAGGGGGAGATTTCGGCCAACTCCTACCACGCGACTCCAATGCGCGTAGGTGGATGCAAGAGTCTCGTTACCTAACTACCTAGCACCTACCTAGCCTCGCCACTACAGTATCTTTATATTTGAAGTGATATCTACAGTGGTGAGATTAGGACTGATACAATCGAAATTGACTAAAATCTCTATTATATTGAAATTAAAAAAATTAGAAGTCTGAAAGTAGCCTTAGTGATAGAGAAATTGAAGTTAGCATAGTACAGATATGTTATGCGGAGGGATGAAGGACATATAACAAAGAAAGTAATGAGAATGAACGTGGATGGTTATAAGGGTAGAGGAAGACCGAAGAAAGTGTAGATGGATTGTGAAATATGACGGCTGATAGAGGGATATGGAAGAGAAGTACATACTGTGCCGACCCCACATAGCTGGGAAAAGGAAGAAGAAGGAGTACGCACATCAAAATAACTATAAGATATAATAACCTTTAAATTAGATCTGTGATATGTTAAAGTCAAAAAAGAAATGATCGCGACGATTTCAAGGTATGAGCTGTAGATGCGTAAAGCTCATCTCTCTGTTTGGGACACTTATTATTACTGAATGAGATGTTAATACTTATTATAAATTAACCAAGTATATAAAGTTCTCACTGGTGGGACTTGGAGCCAGCTATGAAGACTCCGAGTCCCAGCAGTTACAGTCATCGGTTAACCAGGTTAAATTGATCGCCGTTTATTCAGCATGCTAATCAAATGCGAATTAGCGAACAGACTAATACCGTTATGAAACAAATATATAGAGATGTGATGATGATGAGCTGAATATGTAGATTATATATTGAGATAATTTTTTTTTCTTTTATTTTGGTGGTTCAGGTGTGTCAGCAAAGTCTGGAACTTGGGATCCTTTGGGTCAGCCGTACTTCGATAATAGCACGAAGCGTGAAACCACAGCCGCGGTCGGCCAGCCGGCATTTCTGCACTGCAAAGTGAGGAACCTGGCCGACAGATCTGTAAGTAAAAACAAACCCTGTATTAAGTCGTATTTTTACCGGAAACTAGTGTTGCATGTTTCCTAACGGTCTCGTTGGTTATTTCGTCGTTTTAAATTGAACTTAAAAGTTATTTATTAGAGTTAACAGTGAAATAGTAAATGGTTTTAACCATACATCACCACCGTTCTGAACTTAGCTGGTAATAGAAATCCTCATAATATCATTTACACGAACGTACACCATTACAATGCGGTACGAATGCATACTAAGTAGATGAAATTAGATCTTAAGCTGATACATGCAAATTCGTTTGTTGGAAATGAGGATTTGGTAATGAAGGATGTTGACGATTTTATGTCTATGTAATTTTTGTTTTAGGTCTCTTGGATACGGAAACGGGATTTACATATATTGACCGTAGGTATTCACACGTACAGTAGCGATGGAAGGTTTGCGTCGCTGCATGCCGATGGTTCTGATGAGTGGACGCTCCGTGTATCGCCAGCCCAGCCGCGGGACTCTGGAGCATACGAGTGTCAGGTGTCGACAGAACCAAAAATTAGCCTTTTATTTCGGCTCACCGTTGTAGGTTCGTAACAGAATATAATTAATTATACTAATTTATGAGCATACATCATGTTGGCATGTGTTCAATGAATCGATTGATATCCAATGAAGCGGCGATAGCTAAATTATTAACAGCAATAGCACCACGCACTGTACAAATTCGAGGAGGAGCTGGTTCGAACCCGACTAAACTTGCTCCAGGACTAACAGCGTTAGGATATTAGCAAGTCTATACTTGGCCATCTATGTGAACGAATAGTTTTGCTCTATCCTTATCTATTTGTAATGTTTTATTTTTGGATTGTCCATGTATGTTATGTCCATCCGTATGCTTTGGACGGTTCGTACTGACAGTACAGTTTATCTTTACTAAATATACCTGTTATCGAAATATACTATAATTATTATTATTTGAATATGTATATAATGATATACACGACACCGCCGGCGTCGCGTGTTGTAATTTCCCTAAAACAACGCGCGAGAATTCCAACAGATGCTTATTTTAATAATTGTTCTGCATTTTTATATTTCATCATTATAGCGAAGTATGTCATACATATGTAATGTTTCCATTCAAATACTTAAAATCACTTGAATACATCATTTGTATTTAATATAATGAAAATCTTAAATAGAGCATAGATATCTTCGGTAACTAAGTTGCTAACTTGTATGTTGGGAATAATGAATTTCAACTGTCCAAGTATTTTATTCAACCTTTTTTAAATGCAGTGTATACATAATTAAATTTAACTTCACATTGTTTTATGTGATAATACGGCGGTAGTCAGAAATGTTTGTTCGCTCTGAATACTCTGGCTCTCATATTGCTCTAGCAGCGATGCTGTGAGTGGTATCTAGCCAGGTGGATTCGAAAATACCTTATCATCCAAACTTGACAAGCCGTTTCCTTGGAATAACACCAGCTACCTTCATGTTACATGTTTACAGACTATTTTAAAAATATAACATATACATAAGTACTACATTAAATATTAGTTACCATTAAGTGCTGATTATTGTTACTATATTACTAAATGCGTTTTCAAATAGATGTGGTTTGTTACAATTTAAAGGAAATATTACAATTTCTAATAAAATGTTAATGTCTATAGGACAGCTCAGTAAAAAGTTAATCGAAGATATTTGCAAAGAGTCCTTTTATTCTTCAGATAAAAGTAAAGTATATCTTTCGAAAGTGTTAGATTAAAAGATATCAACAGAGTGCTATAGTATTTGACTTTGTTGAAATTACAAAATATAGATACTAAACAATATATTTTATAGACAGACAGTGTTCACATTAGTATAAGTTTTTATGTCTATAAATACATACTAATGGAAAGTTCGATAGATCTGTATTCCCAATGGGGCTATTAATCTACAAAAATGATAAGACATAATTTGTCTTTAATTTAATTTATCATATTACTTATATTAAACTTCATATGTTAGTTATAAAATATTTAATACATTATATTATACCACAATAAAGTATTTTTACTTTTACTTTTACTTTGGTATTAGAGATTTCAAAAAATAAAGAGCTTAAGCATTTTTCTTTACAGTAGTACAGTTTTTATAACCTCAAAAATGATATCGAAATAATAAATTTAACAAAAAAATTGCAGTGTCTGTTCGTTATATAACTATAACGTCTACCTTAATATTTTTTTTTTTAATTCACGAAAACAGTACACGTTCGTATAATGGTAGGTGATACACCTGCCCATAACACAAGCCACTTTGCGATCTTCGCCTTGAGACATAAGATGTTGACTCTCATTACCCAAGTAATTTCACTAGCTACACTGCCCTTCTATCTGAAACACAGTAACACTTTATACTACTGTTTGTCCACCGCAATAGGAGCTGCGGTGGTACCCACCTAATCGGTCCCCCGCAACAGACCTACCACCAGTAAGATAGACATATTCAGAATAATTTTTCAAAATCCCTTACATATATACAAATAATAAATTTTAAAAATAATTAGGTTTAAGTAAATTAAAATGATTTAATTACTTTATTAAGTATAAGAACGAAACTGATTACGTTTTCTTTTGAACAGTATCCAAAGCGGAGATATTGAATGGACCGGAATTATTCGTTAGAGCCGGTTCGGACATCAATCTCACTTGTATAACAAAACATGCCCCAGATCCGCCAAGGTATTTATTACATAATAATAAGATAATAAAACATTTACATACAATACACACATATATTTTTTTATTCAAATAAGAGATCAGACGAGCGGGACGTTCAGCTCATGATAAGTGATACGCCTGCCCATAATAACGTGGCACTAGTTAGACTGATGTACACTTCACCACATTGCGCTTGTCGTCTGAGATGTAAGATGCCTCGATACCTCAGTAATTATACTAGCTACAGCGCCCTCAAAACCGGAACACAGTAATCTTTGAGCAGTACTGTTTAGCGACAGAAATAGGAGCTGCGATGGTAACTGCCTAAACGGTCTCTGGCAACAGACATATACCACCAGTATACAGTAATTTACAGTAATTGCTCTTTTTCTTCTCCCACGGGAATTTGAAGCTTTAACTGAATCAAATATTTTGTTTATGTAAATATAAAAAATAATGTTGCCATTAATTGTAAGATTTGTTTGTCAGTCATAGGCTTTTAATTATTCCTGTCTCTTGGGGAGAGTATGCCGACCCTGTCTTTGGGCTCTATAGAATGATTAAATATTAAAAAATATGGTAAAATAAGTTAATTAAGTTTACGAATAGATATTTTAAAGAAGATTAAGAATCTTACACAGTTTTAAATTATTTATCATATTAATCATTAAATTTTAAATTACAGTTTCATTTATTGGTATCGGGGGGATCAGGTTGTGAATTATGCGCAACGTGGCGGCATCAGCGTTCTGACAGAGCAAAGGACTAGGACCAGCCGTCTCCTCATAGCTCGCGCCCTGCCCCACGACTCGGGGAACTATACCTGTGCACCAAGTAGCTCTGGTAATTGTACTTCTTCTACATTAACACGGAAATATTTTATCTACCATTGGCTAACGATTTTATTTCACGTGATGTTAGGTAACATAATACTCCGGCTCTGGTAGACAGTCGCAACACAGATATGATGTTATAGCGGAAAATTTTCAATAGAAGTCTCATTAGCTAGACCATATTGAATAAATCCTACAGCACGTACGCTGGAAACCGGAAGTCTTACTAGCTAGACGAGATTATAAAAACCCTACAGCATATAGGGTCCGGACCAAGGATCATTGCATTTTAAGGAAAGCTACTACGTCTCTTTGATGTATCTCAACTTGTATCAAACTCATCGCATACTATATAGCAGTGTCTAAGGAAGAAAGTCTATAAAAAACAGTTTCTTGATGCAGAGTCAGCGTCGGTGATAGTCCACGTGCTAAGCGGTGAGCATCCGGCCGCGATGCAGAGCTCCAGTTCCTCAACGCGTTTGAACATATTCTTAGCTACATCGCTGTTCACAATCTACGCCGTGAACACCTCACCGCACTCGTCTCTAACTTCCATCATAATAACTAGTTACTTCTCGCTTATCGTTATAGTTATTTTCATTTTCATCACCAATCTCCTTATCAATTTCTTTCTCTACAATATTTTCACACTTGTACATAACATGAGATGACTAAATTCTGTCGCGAACTAAGCCAAAGGTTATTTGCCTAATCTAAATCTGTAATATTTTTTACTGCGAGAAATTGTAATTATTATTACAATTATCAACATTAATTGTTTCATTTATATACGAAATATATCTGAAATATTTATATACATAAAAACAAAATTGCCTATTGTTATATTGTTTTAAGTGCTGTCGGTATAGTTTATTCGTTAACTTTTAGACTAAAATAATTTTTTTTATTACATTTCATCACTTCTTTCTCTTGTTTAATTATTTTCTTCTCCTATTGATTTCTATATTGTAATTTTTTGTTAATATTTAATTGTAACATTTTTACTTACTAGGTCATAGTACTTCCATAAAATCATGACCGATCGATGTATAAGCCAACAGTGAACGTCTAT
Source organism: Ornithoptera alexandrae (assembly GCA_029030555.1). Lineage (NCBI taxonomy): Eukaryota > Metazoa > Arthropoda > Insecta > Lepidoptera > Papilionidae > Ornithoptera > Ornithoptera alexandrae. Next base: position 5,416,704 of record JARDVY010000042.1, on the reverse strand, counting down.
TGCTTATTGTTGATGATGATGCTGATGATTTTAAAATTAAATTGCCGAATAATAAAGATATAACAATTTATTTCGTTCTCATTGATGATATAAAATCGATAAGGATCATTGTATCATAGATCATTGTTAAATATCGAGGGGTGTTGATTTGTCGGTATAATTTAGCAAGTACAAGGATATTTATAATTGCAAACGATTGGGAAATAATAAGGTTGTAAATATGAAAATTGTAAATAAATTTATAAAGAATTAAAAAAAGGTAATAAACTCTTCATATTGTTATTGATCTGAGATGAATTGACAATTTCATAATTACAAGCGAGATAGATAATAAGGTTGTGTATCAAGAATTAATTCGATTTAGATAAACGAACATGCGCGTTTGTGGTATGTTTTTGATGTTGTATAGATTTAAAAAAATACAATTAAATAAACGAATTAAGTAAACTATGGTCTCTATTTATTTCTATTTCCAATAATACAGTGTCTTGGCTAAACCACCAAGTGAACAGAAGTTTGCTTAATGATGAATGAAAAGCATTCCTATAAAAATGCAGTTGTGATTAGAGTATTTATACAGCACCGTATTTTATCTATCTCTGAAAAGTAATATATTTATTCTGGTCACTTCAATAATACTATATTATTTATTCAATTAAGCGACGAGAATAACGGGAGGTTCACTTGATGGTAAGTGATACGCCTGTCTATAACAAAGAGGCGTTTCTAGGAAGATAGTTACTGCATCACATTGCGCTCGACGTCTGTGACGTATAATAAATTGTCGAGGCTCGGTACCCCCGTAATTACACAGTAATGTTTGCACACTGCTGTTAGTCGACTGCAATAGATGTTGCGGTGGTACTTACCTAGACGGTTTAAGACTATAGAGACCTGCCACTGGTTAGAAAGAGATTAAGCACGTCCCCGGTCTCAAAGGACCGACGGTCAACTTTGCGTGTGGCTAGCCTCGGTCTCCAGAGGTCTGCAGTATTAAACTTGAGAAGTAAATGCAGTCTCAATAACTAATGAACAAAAGCAGTAAATCCTTAATGTAATTTTCTAAAACTTTCTAGACAATAACCAAGCAAGTTTTTTTAGTAACATTTCCGCTGTCTCTCTTCAAAATCCTGTTGAATTGTTAACATAATATTTCGCACAATGGATTCCTACTTTATATACATCTCAGTTTTTTTATATAATTTATTAATAATTCTTATATTAGTTTGTATTGGAATCTTGGAAGTATGCAATCCTTGGCAAACTCAGTGTAGTACCATATAAAAACTTCAATTTCTTTTTGTCTCAAATATGACATCCAACGCGTGTAGCCTTAAACCTTTCACCACAAATACAAGATTTCGTTTGCTATTATCTGCTATATATGTTATTCTCTTATTTTCTATTCTCTTCTGGTCTATTTTATTAGAAATAAGCATTAAATAGCGCGAAATTGTCCGCTTTGAAATTGAGGATCACCATCTATCGTTTTATCGTTTGATCGCTCCCACACTGTCAGCTGACCGGAAAGTATAGCAAATTCAGCGCCGCATTCAACCCGATAAGCACCTCTAGAACCGGAATACAGTAAATTTTACACAATATACTTAGTCGGTGCAAAATAGGTCTTGCGGTGATACTAATCCAAACGGTCTTCGGCAACTAAGAACAAATTACCAACTGAACGCCTACAAAGTTACCCAAGCAACACCGTTGCTTCATTTGATGTATATTCTTGAAAACCTAGTAATTGCACTAACTACCTTTTCCTCAAGTCACTATACTCAGGGTTACGACTACCTCCACCAATCACTTTTGTAATTAAGATGGTGAGCCATCTCATCCTGTCTCCGGCTACTCGGAGAGCTTCATGAGCGTCGGAATCTAGTGCATTGCGATTTTGTATTTGTTGTACGAGACAAGCAAAACGTTCACCTGATGGTAAGCATTACTGAATGACTTGAAACATAAGATGTTAAGTCTACGCTACTCCAGTAATTTCAGTAGCTACAGCCACATTTAAACCGGAACACAACCATGCTGCTGTTAAAGTGTACATACATTATGCACACTATTATTAGGCGATAGAAATAGGAGCTGCGGTGGTACCTACCTAGACGGTCTCGGACAACAGAAACTTGCCGCCAGTGATTAGACCAAGCCATTCGGCTGCGTACTTGTAGTCTACACACACATATGCTACAGCGTCTTTCAAATAGGAGTAGGAGAGCTGGATCTGTTGCGGTGGTTCTTAAGGTAGAACGAGAATATAAATTGTAAGAGATATTTGAATAGAAATTTCCCTTTTTTCTATAAAGTGGCGAAACGTTCGCTTGATGGTAAGAGATAGGATTTTCTATAACAACGTAGCACTAGTTAAGATGATATACACAACACCACCTTTTGCTGTCGCTGTGAGACATGAGATGAATCTGAACAAAAAACTTTTAGTAACGCACTATAAACCAATGATTAATTAATTAGATATAAGTGACTAATGAATTATTTAATTCATTGGGGAGAAATGGGGAAAAATGTACTGGTGGTAGATCTCTAAATACACCATTAGCTATCAGGTTAACAGATTCTTAGGTTTTATCAAAATTTAATTATTACAACATGGTTTACAGTCCTCGCCTGCTAGTAACGCAGGATTTAATACAACGCGTACAAAATGCTTGCGCTAGGTCCTGCTTCAACATCCCTCCGTGGCAACATGTCACTCCATCCCTCAACAGAGAGCATGTTTTAAAGACTACAGGCGTTATGTTCACTATTGTACTCTTCTGTTGGGCATTATTAAACGCTGTGAGCCAAAATATTTATATGATAATCTGACATGGTCCAGCAGAGCTCGCCTGAATAGTTAGGTGTTAAAAGTGCCCAGACATGGAACCACTGCGTTCCAGGAGTAGCTGTAAGTATGTGTCTTCGAAAATATGGAACACCCTAGCTCCACCCTTACGCGAAATACGCACTGTTAAAATATTTAAATTTAAGGTTAAAAATTATGCATTCAATATATAAAAAAATTATGTAAATGTGTAATTGGTAAGTATCCATTGCGTTTTGGGTAATTTTTTATTTGGTAATAGCTCCACGCTTTATTATATGTATTTTTTTTATATTTATTGTATTGTTATATCTACTTGTTTTTTGTCACTTTGTATAATGTTGTTACGTTTGTAGTTAGTTTTTTTTTTTTAGTTTTTCACCTGATTTGTGTCTATTAGTATTTTTAGATAGTTTAATGTAAACGTACTCATAATTGTTATTTTCATTTAAGTATTTTTACTTTTTTTGTTGTCACTGGCACCAGCTGAACATCAGCATTGCAGTTTTTATCTGCAGCGTCTGAGCTGGATGCCATTTCGGATTGTTAAAATTAATGTATGTATGACAAATAGTAGTGTGTAAACATTGTGTAAGCATGTGATCAAGTTTGAAGTGCATTATAGTTTAGGAAAATTATTGCAGTAATAAGACTAAAGTTTGTCTTAAAGCGATGTGCGCAATATGGTGCTATGTATAACATCCTAACTATCGCTACGTTGTTATGAGAGAGCGTATCACTTACCATTAAGTGAACGTCGCGCTCATCTCATCATAGAAAAAAAAATTAACATTAGAGCAATGAAGCCCTGTATATAGAGCAGATGTAAGTAATACCTAAAGTATTCTGTCTGGGACCTAGTCAGATTTTTAATGACACAACGCTAATTAGGTCAACCGGATGCTTCGAATACCCCTTTCCTTAGCTTTAGAAATACTCGAAAAATTGTCGCTATACCTTTTTCTATAGAATTAGGGCAAAATATAATTTAATTGCTATATTCAGTCACAGAGAAACAAAAAAAAATATACTAAAACGTCATCACGAGTAACCTTCATGACTGTCCAATGAAACTAAAACGAAGAAATATTTTAAAATACTTATTAACTGGATAACGCCCACAGCTGGTCATAACCCTCTCTCAACAATCCTCATTGAGGGGAATTAGGCGTTAGCCCCACCACGCTGGCCCAGTTGAGTCGCAGTGCAGGTTGATAGGTGGTCAGAACCACGTGTCTTGTTCAGGGGGCTGCACCGCGTGCTGGTTAAGTTGACCTGGGCTCTGTAAGATGTTGGACAGAATCACGTGTACTCTTTACATTTTGAAATATTACTATAAATACATTACTATTTGTAAATATTGTTGAGGATGGAGAGCGGCGAGGTATAAATGGAGGAATTAAAACATTCACACACAGATCACAATTTAAAAGATTTAATGCATATAAATTCAGTTAATGAAGTCGCAACCAAGAATAGTTTTACACGCTAATTGCATTTTCATGTAGTTTTTTTTTTTTTTTAAAAGAGTGGCTACGTTTCTGTATGAATAGCGGGGCAATTGCCGGTTGACACGGTAACAAGTGAGCACAAATTGCACTGAACCAAGCCAAAAATCATTTTGATGATTGAATAATTTAAATTACTACGAAATAAGAACAGATAATATCATTCGAGCTATTAGATGATCAGAAATAGGTAATAAAGACAAGAAGTTATTAACTGATGATAGGTCTCTGTTGCCGGACATCGTCTAGGTACCACCGCAGCGCCTATTTCCGCCGCCAAACAGTGCTGTGTTCATCACTATTGTGTTCCAGTTTGAAAGGCGCTGTAGCTAATAAAATTACTGGGATAACGAGACAACATCTTATGTCGCGAGGCGAGTCAAGCATTAGGCTATTTAATATAAAAAAAAACAGTTTTAAGTAATAAAGTGTTCATAACGTTGATGAGTATTTCTATGACATGAATGTGTGGAAAAAAAATGCGTTGAAAAAATTCTACATATTATTTTTTATGAAAGGAAGAGACGAGCGGGATGTTCACCTGATGGTAAGTGATACGCCCGTCCATAATAACGTGGCTAGTTAGGATGGTAGTACACTGCACCACATTGCGCTCGTCGCCTTGAGAAATAAGAACATAAATCTCATCACCCCCGTAATTTCACTAGCTACAACTTCGTTCATTCCGGAACACAGTAATATTTGCACACTGCTGTTTGTCACCTGCAATAGGAGCTGCTGTGGTATCTACCTAGACGGTACCTACCACCAGTATTTTCCAGTAATTTTCGCAGCAACGTGCATAAACCTTTATCATCATACATCTTGGATAGTCTTCTGTCTTACACTTCAATGAAGATTATAAGTTACATGTCACAATTGAGCTGAATCGTTGAACCACCTGAAGTTCTTTTCCTTTTTATACTGCGAAGCGACAAGCAGGATATTCATCTGACGGTAAATAAGCCTGCGCATAATGATGTCTCCACCTTTTGCATCCATCATGTCTGTTGGACTAGTAAATGTATTAACTACAGATTTTTCAAACAAAAACAGTAATGTTTATGGACTAATATGTGGTGGCTGGAGGGGACGCTCAGGACTTGTTATATAAAGAATATTGTTTTCATTATACCGTGCAAATCATCATCAACAGTCGATAGACGTCCACTGAGGGATGTAGGCCTCCCCTAAAGATCTCCACATATAGTAAGCATGACGGCTGTCGTAAGTAGAGGATCATATGGTGGATTCTGGCCATTTTCCACCGCGCTGGCCCAATGCGGGTTGGTGGGTGCCAGAGCCTCGTTTATTGATCAGCAGGGAGCAGGTGAGGTTGAGTTGGGTCCCGTGAGTTGTTGTGCGGGACCCTTTACACCCCTTACCGTGCAAGTAAACAACTATTGACGTTCATATAAAATTATTTGTTTTTATATTATATTACCTACTTAATAATAAACAATTAGTTAAACTATAGCTAGGAAATAGTTACTTAAAAACCTTTTAAATCGCTCCTTTATCAGTAACTTTAAAAGGCCATTGTTTTGTCCGTAAGTGCTAGGCTAGATAGGTGTATTGTTGGCATCTTATTCAGCTCTTACATAAAATATGTTGAGATTTTTTCTTCTTCTTCTGATTCATGATATTCTAAAAGAAACTTTAGATTATACAAACTTTGTCAAATAACCTTTTTATTATTAAACGAAAGTTCAACACTTGCTGATGGAATGTAAAAGATATAAGAACGGTGAAAATGTTGACGTATATATACAACATAGTTTCTTGTCTTTCAATGATGATGAAGATGAGAAATTGTTTTGATATATTTACTATTTGACGGCAGCTTTCATCATCATCATCATTATCATCAGTCGATAGATGTCCACTGTTGAACATAGGCCTCTCCCAAAGATTTCCATATCGATCAACACTATTCTTTAATATTAATTTTGTTAATTTAAGTTTTCTATTTAATTAATTAGTATAAATAATTTGAATTTTTTTGTCTCGAAAGAATAAAATTTCCAAATAACAAAAGTCTGATATAAAAGTAGTCTAACTAGCATCTAACAACACCAGCTTTCTGCTATTAAAGATTATTAAAATTCAAAAATAGACTAATGTGTAATAAGAAAGTCACCGGCATCCTCCTCACTCGATACGTGTAGATACTTCAAATCAGGCCTCCCTTAACAAATACCCCCCACAAGTTTTCCTTCTTGAATTTGATTGCGCTAATAAATCTAACCATAATCATCGCTGAACGCAAACTCGTAGAGACTTTGAAATGAAATCTAATAACTTAACAAGTTGTAAATTAAGTTTTAGTCGTCTATTCACATTCCCGAATTTCACGACGAGACGGTGGGAATTGAATTTTGCTCATACATAGCATTCTCGCGTAATTAATTATTTCATTTATTACCGAAACTCTAAATTACTTTGGACACTAAGCGAATAATTTTTTCAATACAAGTTTTATTATCGCTTATATGAACATCGCTCTCATCTCCTACTTTGCGTAAACTATTTTTTTAAGAGATTATAAGTCAGTTGTTAAATGGAGTATTAGTTCCCTAAATGGCGACAGAAATTGGATCAAAATATTAAAAATTATTATAACTTTTCATTTATATTGGGATCTTCTTTCCAGGGAACTTGTACAATAACCGTATTTAATTTATCCTTGGAAAATATTAAAAAGAATTTTTTTATTTTGCTGCTCTAAAATTCCTCCTGTCTAGATAAGAAAAATTATAATTCGTTTTATTGAAATATCCAGATACAGGTGCCGACAATCCTGAAATCTATTCAATGCTCTAAAGACGATGACGATGTACAACGTAGACATCTGAACCTTTGGCATCTACATCACTTCTATAATACAACTAAACATTATAAGCTAACACTTGTAATGTTTCTATATTACATGGTAATTGAATATTACTTTTGGAGTTTAGGAGATTTACAAATAAACGGATAAATCATCAGCTAGGTGAAAGATGAAGTTTTTTAGACTCACCACGGCGTGCGTAGCTCTTTCTCCCGAATTATTCTTTCCTCAGTCATCTATTCCAAAATTCTCAGCAATGTCTTACTAATATGTTACGCTTCGGTAACAAAGCTCCTGAAAATGCGGACAACTCGCCGTTATAAATGCCTCTCCTTGAATAATGGTGACATATCGGATTTTAGTGTCGCTTTATATTCAATCAATCATTTCATTCCTTTCAAAGGCAACTTAAACGTCGAGATAAATTTCAAAATAATCAACGTCCCATTCATCGCGTGGACTTCCTTTAACTAAGTTTAATGAAATGTTATGCAAGTTAAAAAATTACCTCGACCATCATTTGATAAATTTCTAATTTATAGGTTATTTTCTCATTAAATATAAACAGTTATTTGCTTGTCTTAAAGATACAGATTTTTGATTAAATAAAAAATCTCTGAAACAAAGGCTAACACAGAGAGTTGTGGTAGTTCTTCTTCGTCGGTATCACTCTTGACAGAATGGTCGTGGTCATCACTTCAGGTGTTGGTCGCAAGCTTAACAATACGTCACCATTCCTCTCTGATGACGGCGTTCCTAGCGCACTCATATAGTTGTGGCAATATGCTGAGGAAGATATACCTCCTGTGTTGATCCATAACGTTTACACGACGTAACTTATACAACCCATTTTTTGTTCCCACTGATGGGTTCTGAATTATTGCTCGCAAGAAGAGTCAAGACATTCACCTTGCAGAGCAACTGAATATGGTTTTGTTCTTGGAGCTAGTCGATTTTCTAACCTGACTTCCCATCCAATGTCCGTGGAGACTGAATCCACGCATTCATTTGTTTTTAATTTACTGATAGTAGGAGTTTGTTGTAGGAGACCATCTAAGTTAGTACCATCGCAAATCCTATTTCCGTCGCCAAACAGTAGAGTGTAAACATTACCGTGTTCTGGTTTGAAGAGCTTTATACCTATTGGAATTACTGGGGTAACGAGACTCAAAATCTTATGTCTAAAAACAACGAGCACAAGTGCAGTATTTACAATCTTAATCTGCTACTTCTTACGAGCAAGAGTATTACATTCCAAGAAGTAACTTGGTAGATTAAAAAAAGTAGGGATAGAATATTTAAAGCCCGTCAACTTTAAAAGATGAAACTATATTTTAGTGGTATAATAAAGTCCCACCGTATATATCAGCTATTACTTCTCTACGCTAGATATATGCAAGGGAGGATAACACTGTCACGAACATTACATAACTGCTAGAGCATCAAATCATTTTTCACAAGCTTTTATCTGAAACCGGGAGAATCCTTTATTATGTTAGGTATGGAAGGGAACGTCCCTTTTTCTTTGAAGCGTTGGCAAAGTGGGACCCTGACATGATGCGAAAACATAACTCACAAGCTAATCCAAAACAGCAAGTTATCCACTGCGAATAATCAGTTATATATCGATACATTGTTAATAAATCCTGTGCGTTTTTAAAGTTTAATATCTGCGAAAAAAAACGATATAAAGTGTAAACCTACACTTTCATACACAAAAATGTATAAAATTGGAATTTATTACACAAAAATCGAAGTCAAAAGAACTTTTCCGCTGGCTAAAATCCAAATTGGTTTTAAATGTCTACGTAAAACGTACTGATGCCTCTCTCCCTGGGTATTTGAGAATTTGCCTTTAAATGTATTGAATTTTTTATCTCGCTTCACCATTAGGAGGGTAGAAATATCTTTGAGATAGAAAATCCTCATGAGGTATAAATTGATACTGCGCATCTACTAACTATGACAATAGTACACCTTATTATTAATCTGAAGTGGGAATAAACATACTATTTACCGCAAAGATGGGAGACGGATGGAAAGGAAAGATCTTTTAGTGGAGACCAAGCCTGATTAAGACAACCTAGTCGATCAACGCCTTGGTAAAGATCGGAACGTATCATTGGATGCTGATGGAATCGAATCGATCGCACTCGAAATCGATTAAAATGTTTATATTCATCAATGGACGACGATAGCCTGAAATAATAATGATGGTACTTAATTAGAAGGTATCCTGCAATAGGCAGTTATAATTAGCAGTAATATTAAATATCTAATAACAATAAACAAGTAAAATTACCTTTATAACACCTTTCGTACCTACGAAGTGAAGTTGACTTTTAACCTGAGTTAATATGTCTAGACAATTTTTGATTGTGTGCGTTTGTAAATATTTACACTGTTATACAAATTAACTAACTCAATTCTATACATAAGTGATTATTTAATATTTATAACGTAAATTGAGTGCCATTTACTTTAAGACCAAAATGTATATTATTAATTCTATCGTTACAAAAGGATTATTATTCAAGAGGATCAGTTATTCCGTTTCAGCTCCGATCCGTCATTTGTAATTTAATATTTAACGGTAATTGAGCATTTATGGTTTTTGTTTCGGCATTTTAATATAGTACTATATCTATCTATACATATATATATAGAAGTTATCCAGAGATTCGTTACCTTTTCACGAGATCTCCGAAGTAATTAGAAATAAAGACTTAAAATTTAATAGAGATTTTGCTTCTGTCGTTTTGCGGTTAGTTAGGAAAGGATTTAACTAAATTCCTTTCCCGAAAGCAGTTGCAGGAGTGTATTGTCTTAATTTGAGTTTGATTATGTTGGAATATTTCTGCTAGCTCCTGAGGTAAAACAGCAGATAATGTCGCATGGATTTTTAATTTAGATGATATTACACAATATTTAAACCAGGAATACTGAGGATCAAACTTAATAGTTGATATAAATTTAATTAAAAGAGTATGGGACTTATCTTTTTTTTACTTTTTTATTGACATATAAATTTAACATGGTCTCAAGTTTTGTGGTTAACACTTGAAGTGTGAATTGAGCGAGCCCGCAAGATCTAGTTATAGGTGCCATCTCACCCCGCCTTTCCCTGACCTCTAAACATTTCTCCGCCGCAAGGTTCATTATGTACTCATAGTTTGCGACTGTTTAAAGGTAATCAAACGCAATCATGGTTTTATATAAAATGTATCATTTTTTACATTATATATCTACCATTATAATAATTAAAATCATCCAACCGACCAATTACCAAATACATTTATACTTTTATAACAAACAATTGAGAATTGAATTACTTTAAAAATCGACATCTATGTTGGTAAGAACGAAAGTAAAAAATCATGACAATCTTTGGTAAGGATTGTAAGGGATCCCACACAATAATTTACGGGACCCAAACCAACCTCATCTGCTCGTGGTTCACTCTGTTAATTAACAAATGAGGCTCTGCCTCCCAGCAACCCGCGTTAAGCCAGCATGGTGGGAATTGACCCGAACCCTTCCATATTAACAAACGACGGCCCCTAGTGCTCGGCGGCACCGAAAACCATACTCACTTTGTGAAGTGGCGAAAAACCGTAAATATGGAGATTTTTGGGGGAAGCCTATGTCCAGCCATGGACCTCTATCGGCTGATGATGATGAAGATGAATCTTTAGTAGTTGCACTAACATTAGGTTTTTAGTGTAAATACTAGACAACGACTCTACACTCATTACACCAGCTAATGTATTGCCTTATCGGTTACCTATTTAAATTATTTTTTTATAAAAAAAATCATTATATGTTATAGTTCTAGGTTTAGAATCATTACTATATTCGTCTATTATTTTCATCTTAACGATATTCCGTAATCTCTTTTCATCTCTGTCTTTTCAGAATATAAAGAATAAAACTCAAGTAAAGAATAAATATAATATAAAGCCTAGTAAACTAAGTAAAAAGTATGTGCCATTTCAGTCTACCAATAGGCACAACTTACCTCCCTTGGGTCTTTAAACTTGTCTAAAACCTTACTCCTCGAGATGTTGGTGTTAAAAAGTAAATTGGTGACGTTGATAAAGCAGAATTAAAATATATATAAATATGGAAGGAAACAGGTACAAATGAAAGTTAACGTCCAGGAGGACAACAAATCCCCCGAGGGGTAGTGATTCTTGTACAATTAAAACTTGCACGCTAATAAGGTTTGGCAAACTTCGAACATGAAGAGAAATAAAAGAATTAATATTATTGGACCGTTTCCTGGAGTGATCGCCACGGCACGTCTGGAGCTGGTGCTGAACGTTTCAGCAACTTTATACCGACACAAGTCGAGATAAAGGGACAACCCTAACATGCATCATAAGGGAGCCACACGGAAAGTAATGAAGAGCTTACTTTTCTCTTCAAATTTCTTTATAACATGATATCATAATCACATGTAACAATATACAACATGTTGGTAAAGTTAAACATGTTTAATAAAATTTTTGGGTATTCAATTTAAAAATTAAATCCGTTGGAATAACAAGAAAGAAGCCTGCTTAACCGGATGATCCGACTTTTTTAATTACAACTTACACGGCCGAGCTACCTTGTACAAAAGGAAAAAACCTAAACCGTAAACTTTTCAGTCTATGACGTTGAGGACAGATTAATAGACAAAATGATACATACATTTATATCACATTATATACATATATATATCACCATCAACATCATCATCAGCCGATAGACGTCCACTGCTGGATATAGACTTCCCCCAAAGATCTCCACGTACAGTCAGCATGGCTTCCAGTACCGCTGGGCACTACCTACTGGGCTGTCGTATGTAGGGGCTCGTATATGGGGAGATTGGGCTAGCCAGCTAGGGGCACATTGGGCTAGCTCCTTTTACGCTAGCCCAATGCGGGTTGGCCGTATATATATATATAGACAAATATATGTACATATATATATATATATATAAAATATCTTTTTAAATCAGGACAGTAATTTTACTGGTGGTAGGTCTTTGTTGCCGGAGACCGTCTAAGTGGATACCACCGTAGCGCCTATCTCTGCCGCCAAATAGTGATGTGCAAACACCAGTGTGTTCCGGTTTGAAAGACGTTGTAACTTGTGTAATTATTGGGGTAACGAGAATCTTCATACGCCTCAGGCGACGACTGCAACGTGGTGCAGTATATATCATTCCGACTAGCGGCACCTCGTAATGGGTAGGCGTATCACTAACCATCAGGTGAACATTCCGTCGTATTAAAAAAAAGGAAGAAATTATTTTATTATAGATCTATGCATTAATTAATCGATCTCCATTTTATTTCGGATATTTATATGTTATGAAAAGGTCATAACATATAGCGTGTTTCCGTTTATATATAACATCATGTGTTCATCGCCTTAAACAGAGGTTAAGTCTTATTACCTCAGTAATTTGTCTAGCTACGCCATTTATGATTGAACAAAATGGTGATTATCGGCTGATGATGATGATGAAAATGATGTTTGCACACTACCGTTTATTTAGATTAAATATAACGTTACAGATGTCAAAGGCTGCAAAGATAACATTTAGTTTAAGCTTTGCTTGTGAAGAGTTATAAAGGGTTGTATAATATAATGTTTAAAAAGGAAGTAACGGGGCCAGCCGGGCTCCAGTACAGACTTCAATGAAAATTGTAAGAGTGTTTTAATTGCTTAAAATATTAAAACTGGGACATCGTTTAAATTATTTTATAATGTAACTCTTATATTACTTTTTTAGATCTATTTACTTGTAGAGGGTTTAGGTGGAAACTCACAATTAAATAAAAATTATAAATATACACATCTTTACATATATATAAAGATACAAAATTATTGTTATTAATAAACATATAATCACACGCCTCTGTTTTCCCACTGCTGGGCCTTCGTACGTACTCCCAGAAGGAGTAAGTGAAGAAGAAAAGTTTTACTAGTGATAAGTTTCTGTTGCCGGAAACCGTCAGGGTAAGTCGTCCAACAGCTCTTACTACTGAGCAAGCGTATCACTCACCATCAGGTGAATGTATCACTCGTCTCGTCGGATAAAAAAGAAATATTTATCTGTCCAAATGCGAGTTAGTGGATTTCAAACGTCCAAAAAGCATATGGGACATGAATTCCTCATAAAGTTATTCTTCACTGGAAATTCCTGCTTATAACAATAAAATTTATACCTTTCACATAATTTACATTAATGTTTAATCCTTGTAAGTACACCTATAATTATGAATCACTTATTTATAAGTGTAATTATACCGTTACAATGTAAACCATATAGTAAAAAGGTTTAATCCCTCTTTGTTCGAGTTATACTAAACGGCTCAACTGATTATGCTAGATAGTATTTATAAAAAAACCGAGTATATTTTAGGGAGAATACAACCGTATTAGCACATATATATAAATGAGTTTTATTTGTTCACCAATCACGTGAAAACTAGTGAACGTATCGACAAGGGAATATAACCATTCAACGCGAATTGGAGTGTATATGATTATAGGCAATTTTTTGAATATCATAGATTCTTCATCATTTTATTTCTAATTAACTGTTATATACAGTTTCCCTTCGTATTATTTATGCGGTTGCTATAGTAACGGTTGCTATAGAAAGTGATTTAAAGTTGCAGTGGTGCTTAAGGAATATTTCAGACAAATTTCAAGTCTAATATTTATATAAAGGGCAGCAAAGCGAGCGAAGAAAGGGTAGTAGTTTTATATGAAAGAAAAATAGAGACGATAATAAAAGTGACAAATCCCAAAAGTTCAAAACTAACGAGCTCCCTGCTTACATTGTTTCTAGTTCAAGTCCTTGTTTAGTATTTATCTAAGTGATTATATTTATATTTTTCATCATCATTTGATACTTACTGTTCTTCTTAGTCGTTTGACTACATTAGTCATTGATATAACTCTGTAGTGTTTATAATAACAGACTTTCTAAGTTAACATGAGTCGCATTAGCAGAGTAGCAGCTTAGCTGTCTGTCCGATCATTCTACGAGAGATTTATACCCTAAGGTTAATAATTTAGATTATGTCGTAAGAATTATTAAAGACAAAGGCTCTTTACTTGTCTATTAATAATATAACGTTCTTCGCGATACAGTGTTTGGAGTATACGGGGTAGCAAAATAGTAATAAAAAATATATTTGTTAAAAACATCCAATAAATGTCACTATTGATCTCCTTTTTTTCAGCGGATGCCGACACGTTGAAATTGAAGCCATTAATCCCATTGAATGTAAAAATCTACTCCGGAAACTCGACGCTCCTGTTATGTTTTGTAATAATTTAGATACGAGTAAAGGCAAATGATCTGGACTTTACGTAAATAAAATTGTAATAGATTATATCATCATCATTCTTTTTCTCCAGTACATTTCCAATACGACTAGTTAGATGCCTCCTACATCCAAGGATCGATTCACCAGATCCAGTATGTACTGTTGTCAAACTATTATGTGTTCTCCACTCAAGGACCTTTCTAGCCCACCAGTCGTCCGATTTTCGCACTATGTACGCTGTCCATTGCCACTTCAGCTCACTAATCTGCTTCTTACCGACCTTTGTTCTAAATAAAAGATAAATTGATTTATTTAAAAAAAAATTGTTCCAACTGCTGGGACTCGGGACGTTCTTTCGCAAAGAGAGACGCAAGACTACTTCTCTACCACACTGGTCAAGTGCAGGTTGCATGAAGCCACATGTCCATGGAAGTTCTCATTGCTAGTACGTTTTGGTTTCCTCACGAGGTTTTCTTTTACCTAAACCTCAAGCTGAGTTGGGATTGAACCCGCGTTTCTTCGAGAAGAAAGACGCTTATGACACGGCTTCTTTAAAGAAAAACTGTAAATATATAGAGAAGATTTAATTTATATAATTCGTAAAACCAGAATTTAATAAACTGTATATGGAAGAATATTACAATAGAAAAATTCATACAAATTAGAATGGTAACAAAATTATTCTTGAGAGGGGTTAAACTTTTAGTTTAAATGTTAAATTTTATGATACCCTCCCCATTCGGGTAGAAAATAATACTTAATAATGCATACGTTAATGTATATTTAAACGCTTGCTTTAAATATAGTGTGTGCGGGAGTTTAGTAGATAAAAAAGTTTGGGCTTCGCATAATTGACTATGTCCTCAGAATTTTTGCTAAATCGATCCCCACCGAGCACGTTGTACACATGGCAAGGTCGTTTCGGAGCCTGCGCGCTATCATTCTCATCTTAAGGCTTTACATTTTTGTTACTAAATCTATAATCACAAGAATATTCGTACTAAATAATTCTACTTAGCGGATAAACAGTTCGTTCATATATGTGCAATAAACCCTGCTCATTACTGTGGCTGTAGTTATATGTATATATATATATATATATACATATATACACTACAATACATTCGTCATATAGCTATGAGACAGTTGTTAAGTCGTTACCCCCCAACTATTTTTTGAAATATCGATACAGTACTAATATTGTTAAAAAAACTCCAAAACGTCTGCTAGTTGTATCAACTATTTAAAATCGTCATATATATATATAAAAATATATAATATATATGCCCGTGAATATATACATGAATCTTAAAGTATTCTTTTAAATTCACAGAATGAAGACACGAGCAAGACGTTCCCCTGTTGTACCAAAGCCCTTCGCCGGCGCACTCGTTGAGGTTTTAAGTATTGCACTTAGTTATGGTTAAAACACAAGATATATTAAACTCGGTACCCCAGTAATTTTACTTTGTACAACGCCTTTCAAACCGGAACACAGTAATGTTTGCGATCACTGTTTGGCGGCAGGAATAGGAACTGCAGTGTAATTAATTATTGAAAATAAACAAAAAAAAATTTGTTAATTTAAAAAAAAAGGCACCACAGGGAGTTTATTATTCAAACATGAAATATTCAAAAATGAATTCTAATATAGTAACGATATTAATTTCATCCATTGATGATTGATTGATAAGTATACCTTCAAAGCATAATATTTCCTAGATCATGCTACGAATGCTATTCATAATATAGTTCATTTACCAGCTAACTAGCTGTTCCCTGCCCGCTTTACTAGCCGTGACATCCCCATAACTCCCTTTGGAGGAGGAATTTTATAAAATCAATTCGTAGCTGATCTTTGAATAGCAGAAGCAAACAAACTGAGTATTTATGTTTAATAGTTTAAGAGATCTCGTGATGACTTAATATATTACTAGATATCTCCTACATTTATATATATATATATATATATATATAGAACATTTCATAGAAAATAATCTCTTTTTTACTTTGTATCAAACGACTGCCATTACATAGATATTACAACACCATTATAATACTGAAAATTACTAGTTCAATCAAGAGTCATGAATTCATAAATACTCAAACATAAACCAGGGACCAGGGCCCTCCGTCCTCCTCCTCCTGATCGATGCTACTCCTACTCAGTCCTCCTGGAGGACGTTCCTGGTTCGATCACGGCCACATGTTGTATAGTTTGGTTTTTCAAACTCACTTGACTATAACCTCTCTTATATTATGAATCTTCTACACTTCTTATAATATGATTTTTGTGGATATGCAATCTTCTTGAGAAATTGAGGTTAAATTATAAATAAAACTGGACAGTATTCCACTGTTTGGAGTAATATGGCTGTAATAGAATGTACTTAGTGAAATTACTGGGATAACTTGACTTCTAACGACGTCTAAACGCGACGAACATAATGTAATGCTGTGTGGATCCTACTAGAGCCATGGTGCCATGGTAAGGGTTATCTACGCGAATGTTGCACATTTAATTAAACCATATTTTACGGATTTTAACTGTTTTATTTTTAAACTATTTATTACTATGACTTTTCGATTGCACTTTTAGATAATGGTTATAGTTTTTTTTATCATTCCGTTTATATAAAACATAAATATGAAAAAGAATATTATGCGTGCCCCTTCAGAATTCATTTGGCATGTCCTATGTAAATATGCTCCGTTGAAGACATTCGACGCTATCACGCGTAATAGAGTTCGTCCCAACACTGCCCCTACGACTTTCAATCAAGTTGGAAAAACAATCTTCTGTGGCTGCGAAACATTCAGCTTTTCCTCTGAAATTTACAAACCCACATCTCAAAAGGGTCAGAAATGAAATGCGCCACTTAGTTTCAACCAAAAGATTCATAATCGTTCAGGTTCTATCAAACCTAAAAGTTTTACATATAAACCTAAAATTAGATCTCCTAATACAGGCATTTAAGTTTCTTTTTGTAACATTAGTTATTATATAGGGTGGCGCAAAAGTAATCCTCCTATCAGAAAATGCTATAAATTTTGCCTTGATGTAAAAAAATTAAAAGATCAAATAAAAATAATCCACAAGAAGAATCAAAGTTTTTCATATTTTTTTTTAAATTACAGCCAAAAAACATCGGAAGGTTATTTTTGTGCCACCTTGTATACCTTGTATATCGGTAGGTTATTTTTGTATAAATAATAAATAACCTTCCGATGTTTTTTGGCTGTAATTTAAAAAAAATATGAAAAACTTTGATTATTCTTGTGGATTATTTTTATTTGGTCTTTTAATTTTTTTACATCAAGGCAAAATTTATAGCATTTTCTGATAGGAGGATTACTTTTGCGCCACCCTATATATACAGGATTAATTGCATTACATTATGGTGCGATATCCTCTACGGTTCTGTAGTCCTATGGTCTTAGTCTTGGCGACTTACAAAACATAAACATTTCTTCTTGTTTTAGTGAGACAAGAAAACAACAAGTTCAAAGAATTTTATATAGCTAGTGCCCATAACAACTATAACTTTTATAGCAAATTAAAACTTTAACACTAAAATAAGTAAGAAGCGATACTTTAAGTGTGTTTATAACTATAATTATTAACGTTACACATTTTATATGTTTAACTATTTTCTATATAATAATTTGTTTTATTAACTTGTGTTACTCAAAATCACTACTAGATTTTCGATACCGTGGCTCCGAAGAGCGAGGGGATACTCTTTCTAAACCACCGGCATAAGTTCTTTAGCCAGGATATCCCTCTTCACTCCGTGTGCGCGGGTCTTCTATTTTCCCCGATATAATTTGCTGTCTAGACAGGCAAACGATTTTTGGTAAAATAGAAGACCATGTGGATAGAAACCTTTAGAAAGGTGGTGGGCGGCAGTACACCTAACAGTCTACGTTGCATTTGATCACATTCAATGGAAACTAGCTGTGCGTGGTGACAATCCTCAGAATCCTCAGAAAATTATTATCCATTATTGATCAATTTAAATCAAATACCGAGCATAGCACTAGAAGACTTCAAGACAGCGAGCTCATTCTCTGTAGATCGGATTGTGAAAAATGATTGCAGGCTGTAGATGACGTTGACGTCATCAACAATGCATTGTCATTGCATTGACAATGCACTGTGGGAGACTACCGAGGGGGTTTAAGTGGTAGTAGCTCCACATAACCTTGTCTTCCCCCAGAAGCATCTTTCAAGAAGATTTCCCCCGCGATAAAAAAAAAATACTTTGACGTCAGAACAGGTCAAGTCAGATCAAATTGGATAGAACTAGATCCTCGTGCGATTATGACTGCAGCAAAGCATTGAAACCTAACGAATAGTTAAGAGCGATGTAAACCATAAAATTTAGTTTCACATAAAGTATAGATTTTATTATCTTTTCAGTATTAGCTTTCGTTGTCATAAAGGGTTGTTGTCGTTTCTAATGTTATTAAAGGTACAAAGCGAGTTTTAATGAGCATTACATCTAAATTTTTAGTATGTAGCAGGTTAGATAAATTGCTTGGAGTAAACGAATAAGTTGTAAATAATGTAGGTTTGCGGCATAACGAGGCGAGATTCCGCCGTGAGCGCGCTCTAAGTGACGCTGTTTTACGACTTAATTTGCGCTCGTAATCATTTGAACAAAGCACCCCGACCCCGAGCTGATGTAAATATTCGCCGCCAACAAATTCCAACCCCCATATTAAGCGTTCTAAGTAAGCCCAAAAAAGAAATTGTTATTGAATTTTTATGAAATTAATTTGTAAAATTATGTAAACGGATGCTGTTCCTCATCGCAACGATATAAATTAAAGCCGCAGACTTAAGTTACGTCTGAAGTTTGTTACTTGTAATGGAGATACTTATTCTGCCGCTAAATAATAATGTGCTAACATTAATATTCTATTTGAAGGATGATGTAGCTGGTAATATAAAAAAGGCATTTGCCTTCACATACATGGCCCTCGTGGGGCCATGGACAGGTTATGTTAGACTTGCCCTGACTAAAACCCCCACGATGTTCCACCGTCGTCGCTTTATGACGGGGCCACGGGAAAGCTATTCGCACTCCTCCGTGACTCCGCTGGCTCCAGTTGCACCTTGCAACCTCATATGGGGGAGCCGAACCCTTCCTTTCTACCTCTGTAAGGGTGCGCCGGAACACACAGCGCGTCCACCTCAGTCTCTTACAGTCATCTGGGCAACGGATCCTCCTGAATCCGTCACCCAAAGGTCATGGGAGCCAAGAGAGAAAACTTTCCTGACTTCCGGCGGCGGATCAAGCCTTGCGTTCCTTTCATCTTCACCATGAGTGATCAAGCCATGGCTACTGAGTCCCACTACCACGTCAAAGCAGGAACTTGTTCGGGCTCCTACGGCGTCGGTTCTTTGGATACAAATACGGAGACGTGTAGTCCTCCCCCTTTCCCTTTCTACAGCTTTCTTTTGGGATATCACCTGTTCGCATAAGTTAATATTTGCGCTCCACGACCTTTCACTGTCAACCATAGCTTTAACTAAAGCAGCCAGTGACATCCCTGGAGTAACAGAACATAACATCTAGAGTCTTAAAGCGATGAGCATAATGCGATGCTGCGTTTATCATCTTAACTACCTAACCATCAGGTGAAAATCTTGCTCGTCTCTTTGATTCAAGAAATAAATAAAAATAAGATAAATTTGCTTTTAGGCAATTAACTACTTTGCCTACTTTTTATGAGGGGTGTAGTTAAATGAAACTGTTATATTATAATGAACTACAAGGGTAGAAAATTTGTCCTTTTATTACAATTACTACGGTACTTTCGCCAGCACATAACCCTAAAGTTTGGGACGCTTATGCTCTGCAGAGGACATCAAATAGTTTGAGATGATGATGGTAATGACGAGCTGAACTTTTTACAAGATACAAAAGTTTATAATTTTCTTTTATTCTCAAAGGAAGCTACAAAGCTAGCCAAATTTTCTCCTGATGGTAAATGATATATACTACATTGTGCTCGTCTTAAGATGTATATGTTGATTCGTTACCCTAGTAGTTTTACTAGCTACAACGCTCTTCAAATCGTAACAGTAGTTTGCATACAACTGTTCAATAGTAGAAATAGGAGCTGTGGTTACAAAGATCCACCACCAGTAAACATCAACTTAATTAATAGTGTGGTATATAACTTTTTTTATCTTGCTTCGTTTTCAGCGGCTCGTACATTTAGCAACGAACGTTACTAACAGTTGCCGAGTGATTAATAACAGCTATTCCGTTTCGTTGTGTAATGTCTAGATTATCTGATTAAAGGTTTCAACCGGCTTTAAACTGTTCCTAGAAAATAAATAAATTAATTACATGATTTACTTTACATACATTCCAGAGGTTCCTTCAAAGTAAAACCGGTTCAAGAGATAATTGCCTGCGCTGGCACGGCCATGTTATGCGAAGATCAACAACGCATATGGTTAGGGTAGCGCTGGATCTCGAAACTAAAAAGAGAGGCCCTGGGAGACACCCAACTACTTGGTAGACGCTAGTCAATAAAGATCTAAATAAAAAGATATTGACAGAAGCTATAACACAAAATAGAAAGAGATTTAGAAGAATAACCAGGAGCGCCGATTTCGTGTAAAAATGGGACAAGGTCTAGTAAGAAGAAAAAAGTATTACATGATTTACTTTAGACGAGCGGTATGTTTACCTGATGATAAGTGATACGATTGCCCATAACAACGTGGCGCTAGGCAAGATGATATATACTGCACCATATTGCGCTCGTCGCCTGAGACATAAGATGTTGGAGTCTCACTAGTCTATTAAATGCACTAGCTACAGCCCTTTCAAACCGGAACACAGTAATGTTTGGTTGCAGAATTAAGCGCAACGGTGGTACGTACCTACACAGTCTCCGGAAACAGAGACCTACCACCAGAAATTGCATCAAAATATAGTCAGAATTAACTAATGTTCATATATACATATATTAATGTATTATATGTCTAATTTTGTAAAAATTTTTTATAGTTTCCCATTAAAATCATTTTAGTCGCCTTCTACGACAGACAGGGCTTACCTTAGTCTTATTCTTAATAGTTCGAGATCACAGAGCTGACGGGCTGTGGTCCCTTACCATCGCCCTGAGGTCTTCTTTTCCGAGCGAAATCAACTCTCTCGATTCCGGTCGGTACTCTTCTTGTGTACCATAATGGTTTCACAGAAGGAGACTAACGCTGCCGTTGCACTTTTGCTCTTCATCGATACTGCTACTGCTTCTGGCATATTTTGTATGCCTAAAGCTGTATAAACTGGCAGTGGGGGTAGGCGTGTTCTGCTCTACGCAGTCGTGGTTGAGTGGCGAAGGGAGAGGAGTGTCGGAGTTGCGGTTCGCCGCTCTCCGTACCCCCGTGGCCGGATAACGGTTGGTGGTGAAGCCCAAGACCAAATCCACCGCAAACTGCCGGAACTTTTTCTTTCTTGTCTACTGTGGAGTTTCAGTGAAGGATTCGTGAGGATCCGTTGCCCAGATGACAGTAAGAGGCCGAGAAGTGGGCGTAAGGAGGGTTCCACTCCCGAGATGAGGCTGCGATGATGCAGCTGGATTAGGCTGGGTCGGGAAGATGTGCGAAAGCGTCCCCGTGGCCCCGCCGTAAAGCAACGAAGGAGAAACATCGTGGAGATTTTAATCGATGCAAGTGCCCACGCGAGAGCAGGTATGCGAAAGCATTTCCCCCCCTGTAAAACAAAAAAATGAGCTACAAAAACTCAAACCATATTCATGAAGTGCCTTCATCAAACTTAGGTTTAGCAGTCACATTAATTAAAACCGACCGACCTGTATCCGTTTTCAGTTACACTTTTTAACTGGTGGTATTTAAGATCTATATACTTATTTTAAAGGTAAAGGTAGATCGGGCTTAAACTTATACTTTTCAACTTTGGATAACTATCATCATGATCATCAACAATTTATCGTATTAAACATAGATCTTTAAAACATATTTGTAGCGTGATCAGCTCAATGCTGCTTGCACTGAGTATTCCCTATGATCATCATCAGGTTATCTGTCCTCCCACGTTCGTTTGTCACACAATAGATACAAGAGTAAGTTTGCATCATTTCAATTATTTCAATCTTAGAAAACCTCAACATTAATTATTCCGTACTATTATATATTTTTAAACACTTTAATTACTTTTTGTATTGATTTATTTATTTATTCCTTATTAAATAAGCTTACCAAAATTATATTACAGAGGAGACAATATCCCAAATAGTATTTTTATCTAATAAGGAATTAATTAAAGGAATAGTAAATACACAGAAAAACATATATATATATATATATATATATATATATATATATATATACACAAATTAAAGTAATACAAAAGCTTTAAAGTCTCAAACATAAGATAAATTGAGTAAAGGAATATATCCTCATTTTCGGCGAACAAGGCTGGCGAGTCAGCAATCTGCCGCGTCACTATCGCCTGGCAATCGCTTTTGCTACTACTACATTTTTTGTTACGAAGATGTAATATAAAAAAAAACTTCGTATATACTGTTATACTTATAATCAAGTGATGTAGTTATGCTACGACCTAAATTAAAGATACAGGTTCTCAAAAAAAAATCTCCAGAATTAAAGTCATTCAAAAATATCAACTTGAAAATTGTCAGCACTAATTAGCGTTTAACAAAATAGCTCGAGGGTTTCGGGAAACGGAAATTGTAATAATTTAAGCATTTACATTCTAATAAAGTTATTAAATATCATTTCATAATAGAACTAAAGTCGTTGACGTAGCTCTCCAAGTCTGCACGCTGAAGTGGTAGTGGGCCAGCCATATCAGTGACGGCCGGTGGGGGAAGAAAGTCTTGAAGTGGAGGCTGCGTTCAAGCACGGGTGAAGGATGCATTCCCTCGAAATAGACCGACGGCATTGTAAGAGCGGTTGGATGTCGGCGGAGAAAAGCTGAGGACCGTATCTGGTGGAATACATTGGGGAAGGCCTACACCTAGCAATGGATTAAGAAAGGCTGATGATGATGTCATATTAAAAAAACTACATGCATACCCGCGTACTAATTTCCGCTTCATTGTGACGAAGGGGATCAGTAGTCGTGTCCTGGTCACTTGCAGTGTAATAAAGATGGACCTACAGGGACGGACAATGGAGTAGATCTGATCAAAGGAACGAATCTTAAGATCAGATCAATAAAAATCAAATTATATGAAGATAAATAGAACAAATACATAAAAATAATACAATAGATGTTATATTCGTAGAATGAAGGAAAATCCTGCTTTGATCTTTATAACAACATAAAAAAGACACTAACAAAATCTGGTGATACTGGTGGTAGGACTCTGTTGCTGGAGACCGTCTGGGAATGTACCACCGTAGCGCCTATTTCTACCGCCAAACATGTTCAGGTTTGAAGAGCGTTGTAGCCAGTGAAATTACTGGGGTAACAAGATTCAATATTTAATGTCTCAACGAGGACAATGTGATGCAGTGTATATCATCTTAACTAGCTCCACGTCGTTATGGGCAGGCGTATTGCTTACCATCAGCTGAACTTTTCGCTCGTCTCATTGCTTCGTAAAATAAATAGATATATAAGATATATCCAGAGATTCATTCACACATCACGAGATCCGTTTTTTTTTTGTTTTTTCATTACCCTTGCGTGTTTTGGGTGCAGGTTTACACATTTCTTTTTATATTTATTTCTTCTTTCACTTTCCTACCATATCTCTCTTTCATAACTCATAGTTTTCTATCACTCTTTTTTATTTACATTTTACTCTTTTCTCTATCGTCCATCGCCTCTCTTATCAGGGTTTCGTCGCATATTATTATCTTTCATCATCATCATCAACAGCCGATAGACGTCAGCTGCTGGACATACGCCATATATTACTACCTTTACATTTTTAATATTTTCTTTCTTTTATTTACAATTTATTTATCTTTCTTTTTCATTTAGTTTATATATCTCTTATACTTTCTATGTTTAGTTTCCTTTTCTTATCATAATTAAAATATTTCTCACCTTTTGTTCTATTTTACCATTAATTATTTACTATTTTACTATTACATTTGGATTTTTATTTATTTGTATTACTTTTCCAATTATTTTCCTGCTGTATTTTATAAATATGCGACGACTTTCGTCTCCAATCATCAGAAAGGCGATGCTACCTTCATTTAGATTTTCTTCGAGCTCGATTTCACATACTATCCGCACCCGCCCAAATAAGAGACAGGAGGCGACTAAATGGACCACGGTGCTTCTGCCGTTTAGAGGTTAGCTACGAATAGATTATACAAAATTCATTTCGTAAAAAGAACTGCAGGGGTGTTACGGTCGGCAAAGGAAGCTTGTATGATATAAATTTATTATCTACTGCCAGACGATGGTAGGTATCCGTCGGACACTGTCTAGATACCATCGCAGTTCTTACTTCCTCCCCCAAAATGTTGTGTGAAATTACTAGAGTAACAAAACTTATGTTTTAAAGAGTCAAGTATAATCTGGTGCAATGTATGTCATCCTAACTTCTTCTTAAGGTGCCTCTTCGATCAGCGGAGGTTGGAGTCGATGTTAAACTACTAGAGAATAAAATCAGGCAGTGGTTTTCCGTTGCCTTCTGCACCATACTTTTAAGATGTTATTTAGACTTCAAGGCCGCTTGTAGCCTCATCCCCTTGATCGCCCAATAAGATGTGTTATATCGCTATTTATCGGTCGCCACAGCCTCGTTCGTTGTCTAACAGGGGGCACCACAGAGGTCAATAAAAAAACCGCCATCGTCAGATATTCAATGAACACGACCAACGCGTGCAGATGAGATTGACAGTTAAGTCGGATAAAATGTCGTGTCTGTTCATCCCTTACCCCACTCATCTATCATCATCATCCTAACTAAAGCCCGCATTATTATTGATTAGTATCACTTAACAACAAGTGAGCGTAGCGCTCGTCACGTCGCTTTGGGGTAGAAAGAAAATAAGAACGTTAAATTGATATTAACAAAATATATTCTTGAGACCAGAAAGTTTGAAACAGGTCTCTTTATAATATCGCAAATATACATGCAAACTTTTAATGGCAAAAACTTTACTACGATCAGAGTCTGCTTTGTTTACTAGTAAATCCTGTATACTTTGAAGTTTCAATATTTATATTTGAACATCAGTTTCCTAGTTTCAGTAATAATTTAATGATCTAAAGAAGAATAGTACACTAAAAAATACACTAGAAAGAAATGTTTAACTGAAATCAGTTGATAACGTGTTGTTGATTATTTTTAATAAAAATTACCTTATATAGCTAAAACATTAATTTTATAATATTTATATTCTGTTGTTATTTTCCTTAGGAAGACGCTGATGGTATTACAATATTTGAGTGACTCCGATACTGGTTTAGTGGAGCTGAACTGTAGGCTACAACCGGGGTCCATAGGATACGCGTGATAATCAGCAATATTTTGAAATGAGAAAACCTAGGTAGCTGTCGTGAAAGACGAAGATATTGCAACCGTATGATATAACGATAATAATAGTTATGATGATGATATAAAGAATACTTCTTAATTTTCTTATATTAATTTCTATGATTTTTAAAATTTAAAAGATGAATACACAATTAACATTGCGTGGAGATGATCATTACGTTTACTAATTGATCATTAAAGAATTGTAGTGGATTTAGATAATTACACGGATTGTCCCATTTTCAATTATTGGACGTTAATTTTGTTTTGTTAAATGTGAAATTTTTTTATAAAAAGACATCAACAGCTGATAGATAATCATCCTCCTAAGATCCATTAGTCTACATTATGGAAGGTTTTCAGTCCATACGTCTTCTGTTTCGAAGTTGCCATTTTTTCTACGAAAATTTATTCAACAAAGCGACGAAGTGAAGGAGACGTTCATCAGTTGGTAAGTGATTCGACTGCCCATAACAATGTTGCGGGTGTTAAGGTAGTATACACTGCACCACTTAAGACCTGTGTCCTTTACCTCTAGTAATTTCACTAGCTACAACGCCTTTCAAACACAGTCATTCAAGCAATTCAAACATAAAAAGACCTCATCATAGACAAACCTATGTTATTGGCAGTATTTCATTTAAAAACCGTAAGTCTGTTTATTAGGGGTTAGAGATATTAGAGATCCCATATATAACAAAATAAATATATTAATTCTTTTCCTATTCACAATATAATTCCTGGTTTTGTGTAAGAGTTCAGTTCTTAAAGGTATCCGACTTTCCGGTTGATGTTCACGGAAAAAACTTTGTGTTGGTGAATTAACGATCTCGACGTATCAATGAAAGGGACAAAAGCAAACTTTTTCCTTGCTGTAAGGGTAGGATGTTTCTTTCCATATTTACAACGGAAAATCACTCAAAGTATATATTTTTTTTAAAGACCTGTCAGAAGTTGAAGCCGAAAAGTTATTACATTTACATTATGTTTAATTAAAAGGAATTTCTTTCTAGTGTTTTCTTTTCGACAATACTTCAGTTAAAAATAAACTCGATAGAACCCCTACTTTTGATCAGTAAACTAGTATAAGTAGTACAATAAATTGATTATTAACTGAAAAAAATTGTAGTGCTTTAAACTTTCATAACACGTATTGTATACGATGATAGAGAATATTATTTGGGTGAGAGCCAGAAAAGGGCTGAATAAACCGGTCATGAAAAAGGAAATAAGGTTACGAAATGATGCAACACGAGAAGGCTTCTAACTTCTACGTCCCGCAATATTACGTGCGGCCAGCTTGGAAAATAAACTACGCGATTCCCATTCACGGTTAGAGAAGTCGAAATACACAAAATAGTACACGTAAAGCGCGAATACTCAAAAACCATAATAACTAAATATACTCAAACCAAAATTTCATTAAATCTATATACGAATAGAAGATACCCAGAGATTCATTGACTGATCACAAAATCTTCGAAACGATTAGACGTAAACGCTCAAAAATTGATAGAAATATTGCTTCTGGGAGTTAGAGGTCAGATAAGAATGGATTTTACTAAACTCTTTCCCCAAAGGGTGCCGCGGGAGTGTTTATAACACTCGGATCCCGGAGAATCAGAAACAACGACTTAAAATAAATTAATATACCTAATTTAAGTTAAACACAAAATCAAGAAAAGGAATGAATTAAAATATTCTCGTTTAGAAATCAGTCTCTGTTGCCGGAGACCATCTAGGTAGTTACCACCGCAGGTCATCTTTCTACCGCTAAACACCAGTGGGCAAACCTGACTGTGTTCCGACTTGAAGGGCGTTATAGCTAAAAAAATTACAGAGGTAACGAGACAGCATCTCATGTCTCAAGGCAACGAGCGTAATATAGTGTGGTGTGTATTATACTGACTAGTGTCACGGTGTTATAAGCAGGAACATTATTTACCATTAGGTAAACATCTCGCTTGTCTACTGTGTACTTATTACGGATCGTGAGATACAGCCCGCTGACTGACAGACAGACGGACGAACAGACAGCGGAGGCTTAGTAAGAGGGTCCCGTTAGCACGGAACCTCAATAAACAGAACATTTATGTAAATATAGCCGATTAGAATAACCACTGAACAATTTAGGGATTAAAAGCCGCTTCTATACTTTCATAACTAGAAAATCACTTTAAGTGAATATGCATCAGATTATTCGTTCACCAGCTATAAACCAGTAAAAATAGGTCTCACTGTTACTGGTACGATATCGAGTTATTCATACTTAGTTACTATACAATATATACCAACTAATCGCTTTGGATTTCTTTTGGAGACACTTCTTTTGGAAAGTTTCTTCTTCTCAACCGCTTGCTCTGACCGACCAGAAAAGACGTAGACGATGAATTTTCCTTATGGAAGATCTACCACATGATCGCTTCATCTCTAGGCAGCTTTATATTTAGCCGTCTCCTGTTATTTGTTATTAACGGAGTGCAGTTCGGATGACCAGAAGCCGTCTTGAACATGAAACACAGATACGTAATAAATCATCTTTTGTCTCACGACTAACGCTTGTAATAAGCCTAGGTTAGTGGAGCTCGCTTTCATTTAGTATTATATTAGTGACGTCAATGATCAATGAATTATACACCACAACTCCACCATCATCTGATAGACTATTAACGACAAATAATAGAATCTAACAATTATTATGTTACAGAAGATTGGTATAAAAAAAAAGTATATTTCGAATGTAATTTCTTATACATAAACCAAAAAAATCGATCAGAAGATTTTCATGCTAATAAGTGATATCTTTTATGGAAGGAATTCTCAGCATAACCCTGTATCTAGGAGAATGTCAGGATTATATATTAATATATATTTATAAAAATCTTTGTTTTTATACAACGAAACGAACGAGATGTTGAACTGATGGTAAGTGCTGATCATAACAAAGTGGAGGACGATATACATAGCAAAACACTGTGCTTGTCATTTAGATGCATAAGATGATAAACCTCGTTACTCCCATTAATTCTACTAGCTACAACGTCTCTAAAACCGGAACACAGTAATATTTGCACAGTACTGTTTAGCGGCAGGAATAGGCGCTGCGGTGCTGACGGTGGAGACTTTAAGGTAATCACACTTACAAAAAAATTTGGTATTCTCTACCAGTGATTCCTTGGCAATAGGAGAGAGCAAAAACAGATATAAAAAATTATTAAAGTTAATAATAAACTTATTAATATACAAATAAAATAAATAGTTAATGAGATACAGGAATGTTTTAATACATCTTAGTTTGTAAAAAAGCATACGTCCCGCATGGTAAGCAGTTACCGTGATCAATGGACCCTTATAATAAAACCAGCATCAGGCTACGTACCCTGAATTCCACCCTCTGAAACTCCCCTCGATCAGTGTATTAATAGAGGCCCGGGATCTCGGAAAATCGGTTCTTTATTTTTATATTTTCGATTTCATTACTTGTGGTTTTCCTTCAAGAAATGTTTTTTTTATTCTACCAAGCGACGATACGAGTGGCGCGTTCACCTGATGGTATGTGATACGCCCGCCCATAACAACGTGGCGCCAGTAAGGATACACTGCACCATATTGTGCTCGTCGCTCTGGGACATAAGATATTAGATCTTGTTACCACAGTAGTTTCACTAGCTACAGCGCCCTTCAAACCGGAACACAGTAATGTTTGCACAGTACTATTTGGCAGCAGAAATAAGCGCTGCGGTAACCCGAAATAAATAAAAACAATTAAAACAATATTTCGTTATACACAAGTAATTGTATTTTCTAATGTTTCTTCTACTTAGTAGGTCAAATTTAAGTTTAAGTTCAAGTTTTTCGATGAATTTGTAAAGTTTAAACACGTTAATGTCAAAAGAATATTATTCTAAGTCTTTTAAGTGCTTGCTAAAATGAAAGAAGATTATTCTATTCACACTTTTTGATATTCGTTGAATAAATAGCAAATTGAGAAAAAGAGCAAAGGTTTCTACAATTCTCCGTATTTAAGGCTTTTTCTCTCTGAAAACTTTTAAACCGAAATGAAACACCTATTTTGCGTAGAAACTTCTATTTTAAATCTAAAGTCAAAAAGAGAGGTGTCATAAGTTTAACGAGATTATTTTTGTCTGCCTTTTTTTTTATTAAACGACGAGACGAACGAAACGTTCACTTAAGAAGAGGGTATATGATACTCCCGCCCTTAACAATGTGGCAGTAGTTAGGTTGATATACAGCACCACATTGCGGTCGTCATAAGACATGGTGGGTCTCGTTACCACAGTAATTACTAGCTAGAACGCCCTCCAACCGGAATACAGTAATGTATGCTCACTAATGTTTGGTGGCAAAAATAGGCGCTGCGGTGGTCCCTACCTAAACGGTCTCGGGTAACAGTTTATACCTTCAGCATTATACTGAAGTTATCCAATCTTAGGGTACCTTTTTTAGTATATACGTCCTTCTCCTTATCAGCTGAATCACGCCCAACGCCTGCTTGGCATAGAGCTCCCTCAAGGATTTCCACGACAATTGGCTCTGCACTACCCGCATCCAGCGGCTGTCCACGAACTTCATCAGATCGTTTAGTGCGGAGCCTGCCAGCACTGCGTCTTACAATATACAGCCGCTACTTGAGGACTTTGTTATCCCATCATCAGTCAGTCCTTCGAGCGATATATCCTGCCCTTTGCCACTTGCGGGTAGCAATGTTTCGGACGATGTCGCTGACTATAACTCTCCTGCGGATCTCCTAATTTCTGCTTCGATCACGCAGGTAAACGGAGCATAGCCCTTTTAATTGATTGCTCTCTGTGCGACTTTCAGCTTAATAATATAAAAAAGTATAAAATTCTATATTGCGTGGGAAATTTTTAACAACAAACCAATTCCCAGTTTCAAGCACAGAGTTAAAACTCTGCCAAGGAAGGACATTCAATTTTTAAAAAAAGCGTAGGTTTTTTTTCTCAAGCTATACGTTAGAGCATAATTTATTAAACATCAGAAGCATAATTAGGGTACCTCTGAATAGGTAACGAGAACGGTTTCGCAAGTTTCAGTTTGAGTTAGCGCCTCCCACTCCTCTCTATATAATCACTGGCGGAATATTAATGGCAGCAGTCGACAAAAGTTGTAATTTCCCTACCAAGTAACTGATCCTCTTATTTATTCGCAGAACTTTGCCTTTTTCATCAAACGAAGCGACTGGAGAAACAGGATGTTCGCGTACTGGTGATAGCCTTGCTCATATCAACGGTGGTAGCTATCTGTTACCGAAACCACCTAGCAAGGTACTAGTGCATCTCCTAATTCTGCCGACATACATTAATGTGAATTCTTAACCGTATACCGGTTTGAAAGGCGTTACAACTAGTGTAATTACTAGGGTAATCAGAGTTAATATTGTTTATCGCAAAGCGGCGAGCATAATGTTTTACAGTGTATATAATCCTAATTACTGCGTATTGTTGTGGACAGGATATTACGTACCATCAGGTGAATGTCTACCTTCTGTCGTCACCTCGTGATATACACAGAAAACATAGTAGCAGAAACAGGAAGCCGTATTTATAAATCTACTTGTCGTAAGACATAAAGAAAGCGTTTCTGACATATTTTACTCGCCGTTTGATCAATGTTATAACTTTTACGGTAACTCATGATGAAGCGTCTTTTACATCAAATATATTATTTGGATTTGTTTTACTGGTGGTAGGTCTCCATTTACTGGTGGTAAGTCTCTGTTGCCGGAGACCGTTAGATGGGTGCCACCGCAGCGTCTGTTTCCGCCGCCAAACAGTACTGTGCAAACATTTCTGTGTTCCGGTTTGAAGGGCGCTGTAGCTAGTGTAATGAGACTCAACATCTTATGTCTCACGGCGACAAGCGCAATGTGGCGCAGTGTATAACACTCTAACTAGCGCCACGTTGTTATAGGCATGCGTATTACTTATCGTCCCGCTCGTCTAGTCGTTTAATGATATAAAAAAAATGCTTTGTAAATGTATTATTGTATTATTTGGTATGGTCACGTAAAAAGCGGCTGACTACGTTGGCAACTTGGCACTCTCTCTCTCTCTCTTTTCGAAAACCCACTGGCAAACCCAAAAGAAGGCGGAAAAATTTTGTGTGAAAAGACATATGTGAGTGCTAACTGACTGACGATGATGTCTGAGGTCTGAGGACACAGCGAAGTTCTTCTTCTTCTTATTCGGTATCACTCTAGACAGAGTGGTCGTGGTCATCACTTCAGGTGTTGGTCGCGAGTTCAACAGTACGTCGCCATTCCTCTCTGATGGCCGCTTTCCTAGTGCACTCATACAGTGGCAGAGCGAAGTAGAGAAGAAAAATAAAGAAAGCTGACCCCACCAGCATAGAGCTAGGAAGAAAGAGAAAGAAGGCTTTGTAAATGTAGTTTTTGCAAGTTCCTTGAAAATCATGCAAACTTCACAAAAATTCAATTCAGCCTTTTGATATCGACTGCTAAATACAGGCCCGAAAGAGGTTATTTGATGTAATAACCAATCTTGGCAGATGCATGATGATGATGGCAGGCTCAGATGCTGTTAACGGTCACAAGGAAAGCCCTTTTACTCCAATAATTTCCTCTTCAGACTTTTACGATACAATAAAGGTAAAGTGGCGGTGAGGTTATAACTCGCCTTTCACATGGGAAAGCCAAGGTCGTAATATTGATAAATTCAACCTGATGAAAAAAAAATATTAAATAAGATTTTTAATTTAAAATATGCCATTGTGTTTATTACTAAATTTTAATGAGGAAATTAATTTTCACAGAAAATTAATAATTTCATGCAACCCTCGTCCAAAATTAATGCCGTCGCAAAGGGTTAATGACGAGATGAATATACGATATTTTAAAGGAAATAAGTCATTTATATTATACATATATTAATTATACACGGGACCGATCGACGTAGAGATCTTTGGGGAGCCCATTCTTAGGCCCAGCAGTGGACATATGTCAGGAGATGATAATCTTAATCCACTATATTTAGAAATGTGTGTTTACTGGTAGTAGGTCTATGTTGCCGGAGACAATCTACGTAAGTACCACTGCAGGGTCTATTTCTGCCAAACAGTACTATGTTTTTTTTTATATAATTGAGCGACGAGACGAGCGGCACGTTCACCTGATGGTAAGTGATACGCCCACTCATAACAATGTGGCGCTAATTATGACGATGGATACCGCACCACATTCCGCTTGTCGTTTAAGATATAAGATGTTAGATCTCGTTACCCTAGTTACATTAGCTACAGGCCCATCAGACCTGAACAGAGCAATGTTTGCAGAATACTGTTTGGCGGCAGAAAAAGACACTGCGGTGGTACCTACCTAGACGGTCTCCGGCAGCAGGACTTACCACCAGTAACTGTATTGCTTGCTAACTTATTAATTATCGTTACCATTAACTGTTATCTTAATACATAACGGCGCATTTTTAACTCGTTTTCTTCATTTATTTATTTCATCATCATTATCAGCCAACAGACGTCCACTGCTGGACATAGGCCTCCCCCAAAGATCCCCTCGTCGATCGGTCACGCGTTGCTCGTTTATTTATTTACCTTGAAAGTATTTCTATAGCTTCTATAAAATTTTAAATATTTTTAATACTTTTGTGTTTTTTTTATAAATGCTTTTTGTATTATATTTATTTAATTGTGTCATCAGCATAGTTCAAGTTGTATGAATTTTCTTTACATGTATCCATAAGTATTAAGTAATAGTTATGACACTACAAAGGTAGTGGAGAGAAACCAGCGTCATTATTCTTTTCCCTTGTCATATTACATCATAGTATCCCTGTATTGGGGCCCCAACCCCCAGATATCCGCAGACAGATGTTTCCTTACTTATTGTTTGTTTGCGAACAATTCTTTTCATGTAAAATAAATTTGTGTGTGATAAACGATGCATGCGACGAAATTAATCTAACTTACTAAGTTAACTAACAACTTATATCGTAATATTGCTTATAGCAATCAGATTATCATATTTAAAAAAAAACTATGTCTATTTATCAAAGTTTTGTTTGCTTTGTTACCTGCCTTTTTTAGTATAGGGAGAAATTCTAAAAAGGTACCCTTCTTTTGGGATGAAGACAAGATTATGTGGGATTTTCACGCACTAAAACCCTTTCGGCGGTCTTCTTCAGTACATTGTGAACACCTCAAGGATCTCCTATAGAACGCCCCCATGCCTTCCAGCACTACGCCTAAAATACGTCCCAGGGTCCTGTAGTCCACCTCGGCACCCTCGCTTATGTACGACAAGCACTAGACCACTTCGTACTTGTCATTCATCCCGGGCTCGCTTAGTGGACGATGAGAACCCGAAAACCGTTTTACTCGTATTCCACTACAGGCAGGACTTACCTTAGTCCTATTCTTAATAGACCGACACTACAGAACAATACGCGACCTAACTCTTATTATAATTTACGTTTAACTGAGTGTTTTTAATTATGTGTGTTTAATCATTTTTGGTTTAAAAGACAAAACGTGATAATTATAATTGATAAGAGTGACAGTTATTCTTAACAGTAATGCTTTCAATGAGCAAGTTTTAACTTAAATATATCTTTGATTATAAATTTCATATTAACAGGTTAAAAGGTGTTACCGATTTTTTTCTCTTTGTAACTACACAAAAAATCTAACAAAAAAGCAGTTCTTTTTGACATCGACACAAGAATATTTTTTAATACATTTCTGAATCGATATGTAATCATAGAATCAAACGTTTCATATAATTGTATGTCAAGATGTTTATCCATTTAATAATGCTAGTAATATTTGTTTTATTAATGTTTATAATTTTACTATGTAATGCTGTATAAACTATAAGTATGTGGACATACAAAAAACTATGTTTTCTGCGCTGGTAAAATCTTTAAATTTCTACGGCTACAATCTATAAATTAGATTGTAGCTGAATATTACAATTATATAATAGTTATAAAACCGTCTATCTTTGATATCCTTGGATATTTTAACACCTTCAAATTTCACTTTCACCCTTAGTCCATTATTATTAGAACGTGTTGTTTGTCAAGGTTCAAGGAAACTCGATTTTGCTGTTACAGAGCTATTTGTGGAATAGTCAAAAGCTTTCAAAGCCGCCGCACACTACGGCCCAGAGAACTTACGCAATCTCGATATTTTCCTCGGAATCCTTCCGGGAACAATAATTCTGCTTTACTTTATCTCAGTTCGTATTCTATATGTTCTTCAGTATCAATTTTGTTTTCCATTGCTTTCACCGGAGCTTATATGATGGATAGGTGGGTATGTCACAGAACGATATCTATTTAACTAAAAATTTCTTTTTTGGTTGTACGCAATGTATATTGAAAATTAACAGTCTAAACAATGCTTTTTCAGTGAACAATATATATTGTGTAGTTTTTCATAAAGCGAGCGCTTACGGTCCGCTGAATGGTAACATAATTATACTGTAACGTTGAATTCAAAAATGCTAACGAAATGTGCTGCGGCCAGCCTAATGGAGGCACATAATAGCTAAAAGCTCTTAATGCGTTACGAGAACAAGCGATATCGCACATACTCGCCTTCCTTACTATTAACTTTCTTCTACGTTGTTATTTAACTCGGCATTAAGTATTGTATTGTTGCACCATTACATTTTTAATAGGTTTTCGTACGTAAATAGCGAAGCTTGTAAATATATCTAACAGAATACAAACGAATTTACTGAAACTAAATCTAGAAACTACCAAGGTTTGCCAATTATACAAACTGTTAATAAATGTACGTTACTGGCCTATTTTTACCATATAAAGATTTTCTCTAATTAATTATATGTAAACATATTAAAACAAATACAATAACATTAAGCAATTCTGCAAACAACAACAATTCGATACGAAGATTCATTATAGTGATCTGCTCCAGGCTAAAGTATAAAACTCGCTAAGAATAACTTGAAATTGTTATACTATATAAAGTAAGTCATATTTCAAATGACATACGTTATTGAATTTATATCTTTGATCTTCTGACTTTCGAGAAAAAGGAAGTTTGATCCCGAAGGTAAAGACTTTGCAACTTTTTTAAACATTCACCCCATTGACTGGCATCACTTATCTAAGACATGAAAATGGTAAAGTCCATAACTTATATATTTTATAAATGTAGCCTAACAACTTATGCCTATTTCGATTTTCTTACTAATAAATGAAAAGTGTTAATTGGTCGCACATATTCTTTGTTTAAGTTCTACCACCGGAACTTCAGTGTTTCAAACGATGCATTTTCTATGTTATGAAAATTAATCATGAAATAATAAAGAAATAAACATTTACTAACAGTACAAAAGAGTCCGAGTTGGAATCCCATTGTTTAAAATCAAAAAGTTCATTTGTTAAATGAAAGCTTGTCATCGTTATTATTATTTCAGGCTATCACTGGAACATGGGCCTCCACAATAGATTTACTGTGCGAACAGTCCGATGCAGTATCTGATGATTATCTGAAATCTTCAGGTCGTCTGTTCGTCTGGCTACTGTCCCACACAGCACTTGCTAATTCGTTTCTCAACTAATCGATCTTGGTTCCCCCTCGACCAATCGATCCTCTTGCCACAAAGCCCACCTATTGCCAAAGCCTTGGCTACAATTTATTTATAAAGAAACTATCCGATCGTATAATAAATTATGCCTATACATATTTGATATGGCACAGTGCGCAAACAATCAGGCAGTTCATCATCGCCCAGTCGCAGCTGCGTTGCCGGAATTGAGAAAGCAGTAGGCGTTTTTCTCAAAGGTCCCCAAGGCGCTGGGGTCCGATAATACCAACAACTATTTCTCGGACACAGTTACACCCAAACTATAAGTTTTTTTTTTCTTCATTTACTCCTCAATTTTGTACAATTATAAGTTATAATCGAATCCATAGATGCAATGATCTGCTTTAATCATATTTCTGAGAGTGCATTTATCCAAAAAAAAAAAAAAATCTTTTTATACTCATCTGTCTTTTACTGAACTGAAGTATCACCGACGTCTTTTTATAAATGTATGCAAGAATATATTTGTTAAAGTAAGGAAAGGAATTTATATATGCTTATTTATGTACATATTTGTATATAACTGCGTATATCCGGCACCGCCATGTATAAGGTTCTTTTGGTCATGTCTATTTACCAGCTCTCTGAATGAGATCGCTTTGAGCGATAATTCCACCGCCTCCTAAGCACTTCTTTGTATTACTTTCTATTATTCATTTTATACTCGCGAGGCATACAATATACAAAATAAAATAAACAACAATTATACGATATCTACTAATCGTAAATTTTTTACTTGAATCTCTCCGATTATCGTACAAATATTAAACAGGACGAATCTTTAAAAATCATTTCCGGTACGGATTCTTTCGAAATTTAATTACCAAACAATAGAGAATAATTTCATAAAATATTTCCTCCTATTTCTTTCTTACTTTTTTATATTATACAAAATTTTATTAGAGTTATATGAACTTTGAAAACAAGAAAAGTGTAATAGCACAAGCAAAATTTACGAGAGTAACTACATTATTATTTCTTATGAAGGTTTTAATAAACATATCATTGTTGTATTATTATTAACTTAATGTTGTCCACTGCCACTCCGGCTTACTATGTGATGGACTATATCAGCGATCCGTAAATATGGAAAATGTTAATATCCATGTTATTATATAAGCATAGCAATGTTATTACTGGTGTGAACAAATTATTATAAGACACAGACTAATTACATTGAACTCTTCGAGAAATCAAAGGACAAAGGCAGACTTATCGCTACAAGTGATTTCTAATAGCTAAGATTTAGGAGGTAAAATAATAGTAAATTTTAAATAGATTTAGATCGTAATTGATTCATATTACTATTATTATACTTTCGTTGGTATTCGACATCTTTACATTACGCGTAATCATAACCACAAGCTATACCTTTCTGGTTAGCAGTTATATAGAATTATATGATTAACTCTTAAGCTCCTACCATCCGTTTATATTTTCGAAACATATCGAGGTATTGATGTAGCCTTGGGTATACGGCAAAGTACCACTAATTCTGTTCATAATTAAAGTTTGCAGTTTCGGGACTCAATTGCACTTGTTACAGCATAACTAAAGCTAAAATACAGATGTTTGCGAACTATTGTACATACAAATTTGTTAACTTCTCGCACAGTTCCTACAAGAAAGGCCAAGTTTTATTTTATAGGAAAAGAAATCTTCCCTTTCAAATAAAAGATATGATGATTTAGGATTTTTAGCACAGGACACTCGATGACAAGGGACGTCACAAGGAGGAGCACCATCTCTCACACTCACACAACACTACGATAAACACGGCACTTCTCTGTTTGCACATTCATTAATTATCAGACTCAGTAGGCGAAAGGCCTCACCCGCAAAACCCGCGGACCCGAAGACCCTTTTAGTCGCCTTCTACGACAGGCAGGGCTTACCTTTGTAGAATTCTTAATAGTTTGAAACTACACGGCTACTGTAAGGGAAGCAGACTAGTACAATTCCTGAAATAGCTTGAAGTTTATTTACTTTTTCTACGTTTATACTATTTTAATTACTTTTTAATGTATTATTTTACCATGACGTTGATGAGAAGAAATAAATTGTTTCCTCTTTTCAAAATTATGCAATTGACAAGCGTAAATTAGGGTTGACTGAAAATATCGTTGATCCCGTTAATCAGGCAACACGTGAGTGTCAGTGTACGTAGTAAATTAATTCCAAACTTCAGACAGTTCGAAAGGGTCGACAGTTTGATTGCATATATAATTATTGTTTTAATTCTTGTTTGTTTACCTGCAAGGTAGGATTTACCTTACAAATTATGCAAGTTAAATAAATAGACGTTTAAATCACGTGAAACTTAATTATATTAGATTGTTTACTGAGCATAAACAACGAATGTATTGTAGACGGAGAACTTTGGCCAACGCAATCTATTAGACACGAGTTGTATTTGCAAAGCTCGATATACAGAAATTTTTAACAATGATAAAGTTTTCCTAACAGTCCACCTTACATGATACACTATAATTTCTCTGGTGTATTATGATCCCATTTTTTATTTATTAAACAGTTCTTTAAGTATGAGATCAAAAGGCTAAGTATCAAACACATTTTATCAATCATTATACTAATGAAAGAGATCTAAATGTAGTTAAATGTTACCTAAGTGTATTTTCAAAACCTGCAGTATAAATTTTATTTGTTTTTATGATTTGTATTAAAAATTACTAAAATATTTATTAATTGGTTGAGTAAATCGTTATAATATGTATTACGGTTGCCCATCCATAATAATAATACAATTTTTCTGCTTCCTAAATATATAGTGAATAAAAAAAAGGTAGAAAGGTAAAAATATATTTAGAATTCTGTAATCATACGACTTTGCGAGCAATCGTATGAAGCTATTGGTTTCTCTTATTTACCGAAAAAAAACTTTTCTTTACCATTCACAACTTGATTAGAAGTCGTAGTAACACTGTCGAAACGTACTCTATTGTGTGTGATAGCGCTAAAGGTTTTTCTAATGTAACTTATTCAGACAAGAAAACCTATTATCTTATATTTATATATCAATATATATATATCGCCCTATATATGAGAATGTAGCATCAAAATTGTACTGCTTTGTGAGCCAATAAAACTGTACTTGTTCACAAGGGGTAGGTTTATGTTACCGGAGACCAAGTGAATACCACCGCATCGCCTATTCCTAATGCCGGCGCTGTGGCTAGCGTTATTACCAGAAATTTTCATTGCGCCTGATTAATAGGACTCTACATGTTATGTCTCAGGTGACAAGCGCAATATGGTATAGCATATATCATCCTAACTAGGATCACATTGTTGTGAATGGACGTATCACTTACCCTCACGTGAAGATCTTGCTCGTCTCGTCGCTTAATTGAATAAAAAAAAACCCTAACAAAAAAAAAGTTTCAAGAGAAATTAATAACTGATTAAAAATTTTATCAGGTAACCCTTAGTAATAAATTTTCTTAAAATATTTACTCTGCCATCTGTGATTTACACACATTCCAACGAAAGTTGAACAGAACAGCGATCTTTTTTTAATTATAACAGGTTCAATTATTTGTGAACAAGTATTATGGTAAAATATCTGGTAAAAAAATTGCTCCTGAACATCGATTGAAGGAAGGCCGTTGACGAATTATTATTGGGAACGACAGCTGCTTCGCACCTGGATAAATCTAATAGAGCTACTTATAATTTTGCTTCACGAATTTCACTTAATAACACACTTAATGTGGTGGTAATTATTGAGGTTAATATCGATCGAATTAACTTAACAGTGTAGTGAGTTATTTATTATTAATCTTGCCAGATGTTTTATCCCCTATACAAACTTTAAAATCCTGCTCTTATTTGATATCCATCATACCTTCATTGAAATTAATGAAATAGCACTAATTCTCGAACCCTCGAAACAGACAGACTTAACAATTTATAAAATTAGTATGGTTTTTAATAAGTACATACTCCTCTCAGTTCAATAAATTCACAAGGGTAGTTATGTATGCGTGGTTATACGCGAAATTTCTTACGGGCCCGTATAACCTCTTATTTATTTTATTTATTTATAAGTTCGAGTTACTCATACAAGGAACCCTTGTACAATTGTCAGATTAAATATTCTATATATAAATTATTTTTAATGATAACAATATTAAAAATAATCTTGTATTCTTACTTATAACAAATATTAAATTACTACTTCTACTTTATGTTGGTATTGATAAGACAATAAATTTTTCTTACTTTGTTTTTTTTTTAATCGATGAAGCGACGAGACGAGCAAGATGTTCTTCTGAGGATAAGTTATACGCCCGCTCATAGCAACGTGGCGCTAGTTAAGATCATATGCACTGCACCACATTGCGCTAGTCGCTTGAGACGTAAAATGAAACGTCTCGTGACTCCAGTAATTTCACTAGCAACAGCACCATTTAAACCGGAACACAGTTACGTTAGCACAGTACGTTTGGCGGCAGAAATAGGCGCTGCGGTGGTAAGAATAGTTTTGGAGGTGTCCTTTTCAGTTTCTATTTACCGTCAGAATATAATAGTATATACTACTAAATATCAATATAAATAAACTATTCCATTGCAGATTAAAATTAAACTTCCGGTGGCGGTGTACTTACGGGTATTAGATTATATCAGTAAGTGGAATAGTTTGAGTTTCAGTTTATTTATTAATATGCGTGTCAAGTTACACGAGAGACAAACATTAATATATCGGTTTAAACTTTGTGGTACGGCCGCTGCGGGTTTTATACGAGTATATAAGATGAATATTATTGGACTTTACTAACTTTACAATAAATAACTCGTTTGGACTATCTATACTTTTGAATTTAAAGTACGTTAACAAAAATAACAGAATGGAAACGTAATTTTAGATCGTCTATTATCTTATATATAATAAGAGATTTCCACCTATGTGGAAATTCGTCACGATATATCTGGAAAAATAAGGCCTTTGTTTTTGTTATCAGGGGGAAATCTAATGAAGATACTGTGTTTCTTGGGAGGAAGACAAGATTATGCGGGATTTTTTACCAACTAAAACAGTGGTCATCTCTACTATGTTGCGAGAAGCCCCGGGATCTCCTACGGATTGCACTAGTGCCTCTCGACACTATGCTTAAAGCACGTCCCAGGGAGAGCTGTAGCCCTCCTCGACATCTTCGCTTTGGTACGACAAAAACTAGACAGCCACGTACTGGTCATTCATCCCGGGCTCGCTTAATCGACAGTGAGGGCTTCCACCTTCAAAGCCCACGAACCCGAAAACTCTTTTAGTCGCCTTCTACGACAGGCAGGGTTTACCTTAGTCCTATTAATAGCCCGAGATTACCGAGCAAGGAAACATAAGACCTACAGACTTGAAATTTAATACGAAATATTCCTTTTGCCGAGTTTAGGTCAATTAAGAACGGATTCTACGAAACTCCTTCTCCAAAAGGGGTTGCAAGTGTCTTAATAAGAGGAAGAAACCTATGGATTAGCAGGTTGTCTTCGGGCGGAAATATTTCTGACAAATTTCAGGTGTAAATATCAAATCCCATTGTATATTATAGCCAGCAAAACGGACGGAGAACAGCTGGTATTATATATTTTACTGACTGGCACCAGTAAGATAATATTATGTGGTAACATTACTGGTTTTAGCTAAGGGCGTTAGAACTAGTCAAATTACTGGGATAACGAGACTTAACATTTTATATCTCAAGGCAACGTTCTGTGCCTAACCAAAATTGTACTTAATTACTGGTGGTAGGTCTCTGTTATCGGAGACTGTCTAGGTAGGTACCACCGCAGCGCATATTTATACCGCCGAGTACTAGTATGCAAACATTACTGTGTTTCGGTTTGAAAGGCGCTGTAGCTGGTGGAATTACTGGGACTCAATATTTTTAGTCACAGGTAACGAACGCAATATGATGCAGTGCATATCATCTTCACTAGCGCGACGGTATGGGCGGGCGTATCCTTACCATCATGTGAACATCCAGCTCGTCTCTTCACTTAATTGAACAAAAAACAA
The DNA here is from genome assembly GCA_029030555.1 of Ornithoptera alexandrae. NCBI lineage: Eukaryota > Metazoa > Arthropoda > Insecta > Lepidoptera > Papilionidae > Ornithoptera > Ornithoptera alexandrae. Next base: position 5,374,012 of record JARDVY010000042.1, on the reverse strand, counting down.
AAGATTTATTTTGCTGCAGTAATTTCTGTTAAATCTTCGCGTTTAAATTCTTTTTTAATACAATATTTTGCTGGTATAGTTTAGAATCATTGAGCATCTCAGCATTTCAATACTTGGTAGAAGCGAAGTACAGCGTGAGTACTAAAAAAAGTTTTCAAGAAACGAGGTGTTCGATTGCGGACTTCAAAAGAAGCTCTTGATATGAAAAGATCCTTGACTATGGAAAGCCGACTCCTCAAGAAAAGAAACCGCGATTTTATAATTTGTATAACATTTTTATTTTTCGAGAGCATAATGAGTTACTTTGATGTTATAAAATAAGAAACAAGTGCTTGAGACTCAGAGACTCTTATCTGGTTCATCTGAACATTTTATAATCTGTTTTAAAGATTAGAAGTACATTTAGGTGACACTGGTATCATCATCAGCCGATAGACCTCCACTGCTCGACGTAGGCCCCCCCTTAAAGATCCCCACATCGATCAGTCCTGCGCAACCCGCATAGCCAGCCACCAGGGCTAATCGTGTGTAGGACTTCATATGGGAGTATAATGCGAGTTGGTGGGAGCCAGATCCTCGTTTGTTAATTAGCAAGGTGCACCACGATCAGGTGAGGTTGGCTTCTGTCCCGTGAGTTGTTATGCGGGACCCCGTATACCCTGACACTAGTACATGTCATTGCATTGAAACTCCTGAAAGAATGAAAGGTTTTATATCTTGCTTCATTTGTAGAAAGAATTCTCGATCAAAAGGGTTTTTAATTGAAGAATATGGGCCAACAATTGACTTCAATTTCATATGATGACGAATATCATCATAAGCTGTTATGGCGACTGATATATAACATGGAAGTGGCTCCGGATTTGAACCAGAGACTTTTAGGTGGCTGGTCGCTGGGCTATGAAAAATTCTTTCTGGTGATGAGAGAGAGAAGTATGACTGTCGACCGTAGCGGTTTCTGTAGTGAGAGTAGTTAAAGTGCTGTACGAGGGTATATATACCTGATGTGAGTATTAACCTCTTTTATTCTGTTACCTCAACCTTTTTACTATCAGCAATGTAATATTGTGTGGTACTGTACATATTTTGATTACCAAATATTATATTAAAAGATTGCTGCTGAGGTTCTTGCCGGCGTATCAGCAGAGGTTATGTAAATATACCTGCTGTAAAATACAACGTTAACTTTGTCAATTATGTAATTTTCTTTCATAAAACTCCGACAATCACCAACATAATGTACGTAACTTTTGAAGCCTCCATCTCTTGTGAAAAACGAGAAACTGAGATTCAAGGGTCTCTCCCTCATATTAGAGGCACTAGTTAGGATAGCATATACAGCCACACTTTGTACTCCACTTTGTAATATAGGAATTTAAGTATCAGTAATTTCACTAGCTTGAACGTCCTTCAAACAGGTATGCTATAGAGTTTTTTTTCTACAAAGCTACTAGACGAGTGGGACGTAGACTTGATGGTAAGTGGTATGCTCGCCCATATTAATGTAGTGCTTTTTAGGATGTTAAGTACTAGATTGTACTCGACATCTTGAGATGTTAAGTCACGTTACCCCAGTATTTTCACTAGCTACAGGGCCCTTCAAACCGGTACACAGTAATGTTTGCAGACTACTGTTTGACGGCAAAAATAGACGGTCTCCGGCAACAGAGACACCAGTAAATACTGCTTGAGAATCATCACGTTCTATTCCACCCTAGTTATTCACATTCAGATATTCATGAACGGAACAGTTTGCTGCGTATATAAAATTGATATAATATCACCGCGCAAAACTATAAACAATTGGTGCAGATTTAAACAGCTGCAACAAAGTAAACCATGAATCCTAACGCTGAACACTCGTAAATTGTACCGGTTTAGACCATTTACATGTGAAATTGTGTGGTACAGTGAAAACGGAAAAGTTTATCTTGATTTATTTTCAGCGGCCCCGCGGCGTTTAGCAGCAAGCATTACTAACACCGACGTTGCGGTAAATCTACTTCCTAAGTTCTTTTGTAAAATGTAAACCTCCTTTTTTTTCCCTCTCACTACATTTTAACTTAACTCCTGAAACGTTGACCATTTAAATTATTACTTGTAATGAACACGGGGTGCCTTTTATAAGTTTATTTGTACAATTAAACGATGAAACGAGCGGACGTTCACCTTATAGTAAGTGATACACCGGCCCATAACAACGTAGCGCTAGTTAGGATGATGTATTCTACTCCACGTTGTGCTGACATAAGATGTTAAGTCTCGTTACCCCAGTAATTTCATTAGCTACAACCCTCTTTAAACATGAACACAGTACAGTACTATTTGGCGGCAGAAATAAGCTGCGTTGGTACCTACCTTGATGGTTTCCGGCTACAGTGACTTACCGCCAGTGATTACACCAAGGCATTTGGCTGACTGATATATACTGCAACTCTTTATGCTACTCGCCTTGAGACAAGATGTAAGTCCCGTTATCTCAATAATTTCACTAGCTACAATGCCCTTAAAATATAATACTATATATATATAATTCTTCAGTACTGTAATATATAATATAATTCTATTTTATTTTATTTATTTAATGTATTAACTGTGGAAAAAAAAAATTCGATTATTATTTCATTTAACAGTTGGTTTACTGTAAATGTATTTCGTAAAGGATTAAGCTTATCTTTATTTAAGCTACTAAAGCAAATATCACGGTTTCTTAGCTAGCAATTGAAAATTAAGGATCTGAAACCGGCGCTAGTTATGATGATCTCTACTGCCACCACATTGCGCTCGTCACCTGAAACATAAAATGTTGAGTGTTGTTACCGCAGTAATTCATTAGATACAACGCCGTTCAAACTGTAAGAGTATTGTTAGCACATTATTGCTTGTCGGCAAGAATAGGAGTTGCGGTGGTACCTACATAAACGGTCTCCGGCAAGTGAATCCTATCACCATGCTTCTGGCACCTCTCGTGACTTCGTCGATTATAATATCAAAAAATACGTAAGATAAAGCAGTAAAACTGGGAAATATTTTATGATTATTATAACTGCTGTCTTTTTAGTGACCCTTAGTCGGTCCCGACTGTCGTGCTGCTAATATAATGGCTGTTCCTGAACTAAACAAATGTTTCAGCATTTTAATGCCATGATTTAAGAAAATTTTATGAACTATTAATGTGAAGGATTATTAGTATAAAAAAGTACATAATATAACTATATTACGTACTTTAAAAGGGTGTAACGGGTCCCGCACAACAACTGACGGGACCCAAGCCAACCTCACCTGCTCCACCCCAACGCGTTCCTGCCTTGTCGTAGCGGAAGGGCTTAGTAACCGTGCCCGACACACGGTGAAACGAAGTGGAACCTATTCGGCCGGCCCGCTGCGAAGGGCCGGCCCAAACGGCCGCTCCAGGTTCGAGCACCGGTTGGATAACTGGAGCTCCCTGGAGCGGTTAAGGGCTGCTGGGGCAGCTTCATGCTGCCCTTTGCAGCCAGGCTGTAGGGGCGGTTTCATACTGCTCCTTGCAGTCGAGGTGGAGTCGCGGAGGGAGTACCCTCTACGACTAACCGGTGTCGCACCGGCGATGCAGCCGCGGTGGGGCCGCGGGGGAATAGGATATTGCGATGCGCCGTTCTCTCTATGATCCGCGGCCTTTAACGGGTAGCGGCGGGCCCAACATTTCCCGACCGCATAGAGCCGAGAGAGGTTTTCTCCCGTGGCTCCCATGGCCTCTGGGCGACTGCAGGAGGCCGAGATGTTGCGAAAGCGTTCCCATAACCCCTCCATGAGACGACGAAGAAGAACATTGTGAGGGTTTTAGTCGGTGCAAGTCCGACATAACCTGTTCTTGCCCCCACGAGTACGGGTATGCACAGGCATTTCCCCACGTTAATAAAAAATAAAAACCTCACCTGCTCGTGGTGCACCCTGCTAGTCACCATACGAAGCTCTGGCTCCCACCAACCCGCATTGGGCCAGCGTGGTCGATAATGGCTCAAATCTTCATATATTAATCTTCTATCATAAATAAAATATATCCAATGTGGATTTCGAAATGATGATGCATCTCCTCGTAAGCTTGCTGGCGCTTACTGCTAGCAGGTGGCTGTTGCCGGACATGGTCTAGCACCACAGCACCTATTTCTGCCGCCAAACAGTACTGTGTTCCGGCTTGATGGGATAGCTAGTATAATTACTTTGGTAACGAGACTTAATACTTATATTTCAGGCAATGTATATCTTTCTTACTAGCGCCACGTTGTTATCAGCAGGCGTATCATTTACCATCAGGATTATTCTCCGCACATCTCGTACTCTCGTCTTAAATATATAAAAAAATATAAAACTATTCTTGGAGTTTATCATTTCCGTCAACATCCAATCTATATCTATATACAATAATTCGCCAGTTAATTATAGGTTTTAAAAACACTTGCTATAGAAAGATTTGCTTATTAATAACATCATTATCATTTATTCTACTGATCACCAAACGATCCAACGTAACTATGAAGCCTTGCTATCACTAAGTCGTCTTCCAAGCGACTGTTATTCACTGCGGTACTTGATATGCCTGCTAGGATCTTCTGGCATCCACCCGCTCTGCGGCACTAATCCGCCGTGCTATGTCAGCGATGTTATTTATATAAAATAAAATATAGTTTTAAATAAATGTAAAAGGATTTCCCAAGATCCGTTTGCCTTTATTCTTACATTCAAATAATCCCGCGGGTACGGTTCGTTCTTTCAAACTTAAATTAAAAGCCATAAGAACAGCATTGGGACGTACTAGATTACTTTTTTACCGGCACAGGCTTTTTTCTAACTTTTTACTATTTTATATTCTTTCATGAATTCGTTGAAAATACGGAATATTTGTATTTAAAATATTATTTATAATAAATTTGTGGAGATCTATTTACAATTTTCAATCAATTTCTATTGGAATTTTATTAATAGTTTAATCGGCTTGTAAAAAAAGATATACCTTACTACAGGTCGCGTGTATGCTTTCTTTGACATGTTTAATATATCAGTACTAAAAGTATTTAATAAAAAAACCTACATAAATAATCATGTCTTCTTATCAATTTGAATTGAAGCTAACAGTAGCAAAGTTTGCACAAATTATGTGATGATATATCTTTAGTTATTCAGGTCATGATTCTCACTGAAATTCCGTTGGTACCTTAAATTTTATTTCTTGATTCTTACATCGGTAAAAGGACATGAAATCGTTTCACCGGATAGTCTATTGAAATTTAAGCATAAAAATGACTCATAAATTTGTCAGAGCGTTAATCTCCGAAATTTCCGATTGACTTTAGTAAAATTTGGTATATACATATATTCAGTCATGAGAAAATTACTTAATAGCACTTTTTATTATAATTTATCACCGAATGATGCTGAAACATAGACAGGAAAGCGGGCGGGGAACAGCTACTTCTGTAAATGACGTCATTGTTCAGTCTATCGCTCGTTTCTCCGATGCCTTTCTCTACCATCTTTTTTATAAGAAAATCCTACATAAATAAAATACAAAGGTTGCCTTGTAACATGAAGGTCCCTAGTTGGATTCCACAAGCGCATGTTGGGTAGGTTTTTTTGACCTCTTTTTAGATACAAAATTCATATAGTCAATTTCCCACCATAAAATCATAGCTGCGTACTAGCCGTCAACATATAAGCCCATATCCTATGACTGAGCGTGAACATCCACAGCAACATTGGCACTTAATACAAAATTGTCAATATTTCCTGATTCCAAGTATTGCTCATAAAGGAAAGGATTTAAAATCATATTGTTATTAATATTTATCGTACAAAACGTTATGAATCATAATAACAAATAATTATAGAGAATTAACAGCGTAAGTCTGTTATTATCATTCCGTCCTTTCATTAGCCGTAAAATATTCATACAAATATACCACACATTGCTAGTTTTAAGGCTTAAATATAATTAAACATTAAAAACAGATTTTACTGTATTAATTCGAAATAATAGTAAAAAATTGATTCAGCGTTATTTGTGTAAAGGATTGAAATTATCATTTAAATGGGTTTACTTTAAGATTATTGAAATTAATATAAAAAAACTAGAAACTCAAACACCTACTCGTATTACTTTATTTTTCGGTATAAACACAAAGTCTTCACCGGATATTGACTTGCTACCATACAAACTACGAGTATAAAGACTAAATCAAAATCAAACGTTCAAACGCTTGGTAACTAAGATTCACATGACAGTATAAAAAAAAATTATCTACGTAAAATACAGGGTCGTAACCGCCCTTATCAATAACTATAATAGGTAGACCTAATAGTTAAAGAGCTGATTGTTTAACCCGAACCATTGTAAACAGTTATACGAATATAAACGGTCGTAATACGAAGACATTATCAAAGAGATAGCTGTTCTATTAATAATTGTAAGAACCATTGTGAACATACAAATACATAATTACTTAATTAAGAACCGGTTCTCTCTGTACATTCATATAGTGACTTTCATACAGGACATAATCCTTGTTTAGATTCCTCTTTATCATGAGCTCCTAATATCTGGGCGATAGTACCGTGACGAATCGTAGCTGAGTAAAGCTCTCTCTATATTTCGGCCTGTGTACCCTGCAGAGGTGAAGATTTTACTGGAGGTATACGTTTATTGCCGTAGAGATTTCACCGCAGCACCTATTTCTGCTACTAAACAGTAGTGTGCAAATATTACTATGTGCCAATTTGAAGGGCGCTGTAGCTAATGTAATTACTGGGATAATGAGACTCAACATCCCATATCTCAAGACATTGAGCACAACGTGGTGCAGTGTATAACATCTTAACTGATCACACTTTGTTATGGGCAGACGTATCACTTAACATCAAGTGGAGCGTCCTGCATCGTTGAATAAAAAAAATTGTCTTTTTGAGAGGAACTGTATTTAGACGCATAGGTTTCACCGTATCCGGTAACCTAGATCCTACCGCCAATAAAAATGTTGCTCGTCTGCCATAAAGACTAACATAATCTTTCCGCTCTAAAAAAAGTTATGATCCCGAGTAGAAAGAAAATCATAGATCATTAATTTTATTTATTTGTACAGGTTTCAATATGTATTTATTTATTTTCTTACCCATCTCCGCCATAAATCTGTCGGAACTGAAGAGCGGTGCTGCCGTTCCAAGCATTCCTGAGAAAAGTACTGTTTAATAGGCAGTGCGCTTGCAAAGAGATATAAAAATCTTATAATCAATATTTGCTTGTGTTATTTATTAAAATAAAAAAAAAAACATTTTCATCATTAGATTCATAATGCCTAAGATTTAATTCGAGAAGCTGAGCTGGCAAATTAACATAAGTCATTAAGATTCTTAATCAATAAAAACATATTCAATTTGCATCATTTCCTATTTCTATTAACAAACATTAGTGTGCAAATATTACTGTGTTCCGGTTTGAAGATCGCTGTATCTAGTTTTGTTATGCAACGGAGCGACGAGATGAGCTGGACGTTGGTATAAGTGATACGCCTTCCCGTAACAACGTGGCGCTAGGTAGTTGTCTTAAAACCTAAGATGTTAAATCTCGTTACCCCGACAACTTCACTAGCTACAGCGCTCTTTAAACCTTAACACCAATATTTGCATAGTACTGCATGGCGGCAGAAATAGGAGCTGCGGTAGTACCAACCTAGACGGTCTCCGGCAACAGAGACCCACCACTAGTGAAACAGAGACGTACCAGTAAAACCAGTGTCGCGTTGTTATGGACAAGGGTGTCACTTCCCCCGAACAGGTTCCCCCCTTGTCGTGGCGGTTGTGGGCTCAGTAGCCGCAGCTTGGTCTACCACGGTGAAGCTAAAAGGAACATACCCAGCAGGCCTGAGACGGAGGGCCGGCTCCCTGATGACCACTCCAGATGATATCTATGAGCTCCCCTCTAATGTGTGCCATTGGGCTGCGAGGGCAGGCGTCCAGTGCCCTTCACAGCCGTGGTGGAGTCGCGGAGAGAGATAAATGTCGGTATTGCGGTCCGCCGCTCTGCCTACCCTCCGCGACAAGCGGTGTTGCACCGTTGATGCAGCGGCAATGGGGCCGCGAGAGAAGAGGAATGTCCGTATTACATTCCATCGGTCACCCTATCCTCCATGGTTGTATAAAGATTGGCGGCGGAGCTCAAACCCAATCCGTCGCAATGAGCCGAAAGATTTTTTCCTTTTGGTTCCCATGGCCTCTGGGGGACGCGTTCGGACGGATCCGTTGCCCAGGTGTTGGTAAAAAACCAAAAAAGAAAGCGCGCTGTGTGTTCAGGCGCGCCCTTATAAAAGTGGAAAAGGGGGAGGACTCTCACCCAGAAAGAGGGCTGCGTGGTGCAGCCAGCACTAGCGAGGGCGCGGATGTGTGTGAAAAAGTTTTCGTGGCCGCGCTGTAAAGTGACAAAAGTTTTAGTCGGTGTAAGTCCGACATAACCTGTCCTTGTTTTGAAGGAATTTCCCCTACGTAAAAAAAACTAAGGTCATCGACATAGTCCAAAAAATTACTAATCCCTTGTGGCAATGGGCAGGACACAACAATAGAAGGACTGATGGCCGATGGAGCAGCAAAGTCCTCGAATGGCAACCGCGCACCGGAAAACGCAGTGTTGGCAGGCACTAGGTGGTCCGAAGTTCTGGTGAAGATAGCGAGAAGCAATTGATTGCAGGCAGCGCAGAACCGATCCATGTGGAGATCTTTCGTGGAGGCCTATATCTATTGAACATCTATGGGCTGAAGAGGGTAATGATGTAATGATGAAAATAAAATAAAATGGCTGTCAGTTATCATCAGGTGAACACCTCCCTTGTCTTCTCGCTGCGTCGGATAAAAAAAAAAGTATTTTATGAAATATTTTTCAATGTAGCCCAGTTTGTTGCAACTGGCTAATATACTCGTACAGTTTCGCAGAACAAAAAATTCAAAAACGTTCAACCAATTTTTACATCGATAATAGCTAGGCGTTTTCAATAATAAAAAAAAAACAAATATGGAAGTTTTGGTGTAGCATATTTCGTTATTTTTGTTAAAAAAAAATGTGTATTTTTGTTTTGTAACATAAATATGTGCTATAATATGACAACGTAAGTAATAGTGGGCAGACAATATTGCTACAAGACTAAATGCTTATAGGGCAGCAAGGTTCGTAAATGTGGTACTGGAAAGTCCTCTATCAAGAGGACCACTGATTTGGTCCATTTTGGGTCTATGGGAAGTTCTTTAACCAGCTGTTAACGTCTACCAGCTGATGATAAAGAAACAGTCTACATGACTCTGATTCATGTTTTATAAGATAATAAGTCAAGATAAATAATAAAGTTCTTTACTTGGATATTAATAAGCTGATCTTTATAATTTTTCTTTTTCAAATATACAAATGTAGGGCGAAATCCTTTGTTGCGCATAACAACTCACGGGACCCAAACCAACCTCACCTGCTCGTGGTGCACCCTGCTAGTCAAAAAACGAGGCTCTGGCTCCAACTAACCCGCACTGGGCCAGCGTGGTGGGGAAGGTGGTAACGGAGGCCATGCTGACTATAAGATCCAAGGGCGCCGCTGTATGCGGGCAGATGTGAAATCTTTGGGGGAGACCTATGTCCTATAGTGTACGTCTATCGGCTGATAACTGACAGCGAATAGGCCTTTTAACTTACAATAGTACATAATTGTAGGCCTCTATAGCGGTGAAATTGAAACCAATTCAGTTTTGTCCAGGCGGACCATTTAAAACCTCATTGATTCAGATTTGCAACATTTAAACCGTTTTACATTTTAATCAGAAAAACGTGAAATGGATTAATGCCATAAGTTCATAAGTTCTGTACAAATAGAAAATGCATTATTTTTTAATGAAGTAATGTAATATTATTAAAATTTATACATACATAGTTATTAGTCTCAGCAAAAAAAATAATCTATTCAAAATGGCCACCATTGGCTTTTACCCAGGCATCTGTTTGGCCACTGATCTATGTATATATATTTACGCACTGTTTCCAAGGGAAATTTCGCTACTGCTTTCTGCAAAGCTTTTTAAAGAGACTCAATGGTGGCCGTGTCGTTTAGAGCAGGCCATGTGCTCTAAACCTGACCATAATTTGAAGTCTAAAGGGTTGAAGTCTGGGCTAGATGAGGGCCAGTCATTAGCTCTTATAAACTCCGGAACGTTGGTTTCAAGCCAGGCTTGGGTAGTTCGTGCCTTGTGACCAGAAGCAGAATCCTACTGGAAAGTTCACGGTATATTTTCAAATAGTGTATTGCTGAGAGGTTTCACAACATGATCCAAGACTGTCTTAATATACTTTGGCTGAAGTTTTCACTCTTTTTTTACAAAAATATAGTTTTATGACTACTTGATAAGACACGCCTCACCAAACCATCACTGACGCAGGATGATGACCACGTTGTACCGTTCCGACCATTTTAGCAGCTTCTCTAGAACTGTGAGCGTACACTTTATTATTTTGCTTATTGTAGTGTTCTCCAATCGTGGATTTTTTTTTATCTGTAAAGAGGATATTTCTGTGCCTTTGACCTGCGTATCGCGACAGAAGCCGTTTTGATCAATCCACTCTCTTTAATTGTAAAGATCTATTTAGGGCATGTCCTGTATATCGACGATAAGCACCGATCACCGAGCTTCAGGTCTTGTTTTATAATACGCGACAGAGTCCTAGCGGGAATCTTCATTTCTCGCGATAAGATTTTTTGCTTTCTAATGGAGTTTTGACGAATTCTGGCTTTAATAGCATTAACAGCCTTTGTAGTTCTAACAGCTGCCGTCGCCCCGATTTTTTCTGGTCCTCCACAGAGGAAGTGTTGTTATCTGTTGATAGTGCGATATACGAACATACGGCTGATAGCAAACTTTTGAAGTGGCTGGAATATGACCGACGGCTCCATACCCACTTCGTGCAAGGCGATCACTGCAATTCTATTTTCTTTAACACTCCATTCCATATTGTAATTTAATAATAAACACAAAAAAATATGTGTAATAGCGCAAAATCGAAAGTTTTTAAAATAATATACGTGTACCAAATTTCAAGTTCAAGATTTCATGTAACAGTATTTATGGTTAGACTATGTAGATACAAAATACCCAGTACAATATCGTTACAGTTCAAAACATTTTAACAAAACTTATTTTATGTTTATTTATATTTTTAGTACATTAAAGCGTAAAAATGAATACTTTACAATAAAAAAAATAATAAACCGAAACGATATCGTGATTGTGTATTCAGTTACTCAATCATTTCATCACAAACATTCACATATCGTGAGCTAAATTCAGCAACAGCTAAAATTAAGTCAGAGGAGAGTTCGCAATTTATTTCAACCCAGTGACTCTACTGGAGAGCAATTAATTCATGATTGTATTGTTTTTTTTTTTATTATTTAACGAAGCAACGAGACGAGTAGGTAGTTTTTGATGGTATCATAATAATGTAGTTTTAGTTAGCATATGTGTATCGCTTTAAGACGTGATAATAAATCTCGAACTCAGTAATTTCACTTGTTACAACACCCTTTAAATTAAAACAGTAATATACACATACTACTCCTTGACGACAGACGTTGCAGTGGTTCCTGCCTACATGGTCTTTGGCCTACAGCCTCTACAGTCAGTGTAAAAGAAGATATTCTCTTTAGCAGTTCCTTTTAACATAAAATCCTTTTCCAAGCGTTTTTGTATGAAACCCATTCTTGTCTGTATCGAAAAACTTCTATTAAGTTTGCGCACAAAGCACTTTTAAGGCTTAGAGCAATTCCATGACGTGTTTAGTAAGAAAGTTTCACAAATCATCTTACTTCAGAACAAAGTCTACCTTTTAGGTATAGAGGATTAACCAAACAAAAGCATATAGCTAAGCAAATAATTTACAATGTTAACTAAATAAATCGATACTGAAATATAACATAAATATACTCTTTAAAGATTTCTTTGTAGTTTCGTAACGTGAAAGTCAAGACTATTCACTATATCTAAATATAAAATATATCGACTCCTTACTTTCTAATCGGTTAAAGAACTTGTTACTTCATTGGAGATATGCGGAATATAAAACTAACCTTTACTTAGCTTCAGAGTCAGCTTTTACGGACTACAGTACAATGAATACATGCGAAAAATCTAATGCTAGTAAAATATTAATTTTGAATATTAAAAACTAATGTTGTCATCATCATTCAGGCTTTAGCGGTTGCTTACTAGACATGAGATACTTGATAGAATAATTACTGTTTAACATAAAATAATATAAAAAATATATTCCATTCCTCCCACTTGTTACTCAAAGTAAATTTGTTATAGATCTAAGTAAAAAAAAATATTCTGATCCTATATGCCTAAGTGGTTCGCAGAAAGTTTAGAGATAAAATTTATTCGTGAAGAAGGCACAGTATAAGGAATAAACTTTCCAAATGTGCTTTTGCTTCTTTAACTTCTACAAAGCAATAAATAAGGATTTAGTCGCAAATACGACTGGGGGATACTATTTTGTGACTACGAAAAACTAAATATATTTGCCAAATATAGTATAAAAAATAAAACAGGGTGTCTACTTCTAACATAGAAAAAGCAAATACTTACTTGAATGATACAAATATTTACGCAGTGCTTATTTCACATTATCCAATTTAAAACATTTCTGTCCTTTTTTACTTATGTTGTTTTCAAATATTTTCTTTGTATATAACTATCAAACAATTATTATAGTCTGTATATTATGCTTTTAATATGTCTCACTATACTAAGTTATAATTCATTGTTCGTAGTTTCTTCAATCATATTCACTATCTATAACTGAAAACTCGTCAAAAGCTCCTAAATATGCTTTAAGCTATAAATCAATCCTTACTTAAATAGCCGTCCGCTCTCGTTTATAAATAATAGAAGAGGTCTTCATACTTTCCGGCTAAGCTCCAAAACGGCTACATCGACCTCTAGCAAATAGCAGAAGACATAAATCGTATGATAGGTTAATTTTATTTAAATACTAACTATTCTCCGGCTGCTTTGATTAAGAGCAACCGCAACCACTAATGACTTTATAGCAATCGTTACTATGGCAACTGCATAAGTAATACAAAATTAAAATATTTAAAAAAGTTAATTAGAAATAAATTAATGAAGGATCTATGAAATTCAAAAAATAAATAGCCTATAATCATCTATAAATCATTTCAGTGATGATTGGTCATGTTCTCATGTCGATACGTTCACTAGATTCGGTGAACGGCGAACAAAGCTAAATCATTTTCGTTATATATATATATATATGTATTATATACATATATATACCGATAATTATATATATATACATATATATATATATATATATATATATATATATATATATATATATATATATTTATATATATTTATCAGAATACTTATGTATTCCGATAAATAAATAAAACAATCGAAAATATAAACAATTTCCGATTCAGTTTTATTAGCAAATATTTGAATACAGGTGATTTACAACAATATAAGTTTGCTCTGGGAGCAATAATAGTTTAATTAAAACAAATCTGTTTTGGCAGTATATCTATCGATTACAAGTGGTAATAAATAGATGAGGATTGGTTCGTTGTATCGTATAGTAACAACGTTGTAGGTCTCTGTAACAAGTTTATAAGTAACTTTTAAATTTGTTCTGAAGTGAGACCCGTGACTTCTGTAATGACCCAAACTTTTTATTCAAGATAGATGTGAGTACTGTAAAAATGTATCTCAATTTTATTTACTTCGTATAACTTATTTTTCAGTTCCTCATTTTATATACTTATTTAACTGTAACATTTAGCTTCGTATTCCCACAGGTACTCATGTCCTTTTCACCCAAAAAAAAATATCAAGATTATTTATCTACTTCAATTTATTTCTATATCAACCATGCTTTTATCTTGTAATATAAATGATATACAGTGAAATAAAATGATATATAATAGACATGTACTTCATGTCCTCACAGCTGAAACTCATGTAATTCTTACATAAAAAAAGAATCCAGGTTATTTATCCACTACACTTTACTCTCATATAACCTACGTTATATTTACTTAAAATATTTAGCATCATATTCCCACTGACGGTACTCCTGCTCTTCCCACACAATAAGAGAGTCCAGGTAATGTATCCACCATTCTAGTCAAGTGAAAGTTGACGGATATATCAAGCTGTTCTTAGAACAAACTGACACATCAATACTTATTCTGTGTTTCGGTTTATTTACAAAAAAAGCAGGTTACAATACTGATATGACGACCACAACCAGTTTGTCCAGGCTAAAGAATTTATAAGAATAAATAAATTATGAAATGTATACCGTCATCGTGACCATCGCCACAACTTAATAATATCCTATTAAACTTAGACGTAATATTACATGAAATGCCGTTAAATATACACACGTATGTATTGATTTGTTTATGCTACAGTGACATAACTTATTACTAAGTGTATGTTTATTCACAGCCATTAAACTTACCCTCGATATTCCAATCATCCAAAACTGATGGTCTGAAACCGATTGATTTATATTACCGACGATTCCAAACAAAGGAGAAATCATTTATTCAGTATATACACGGCCAGGTAAACAATAAGAAAGAAAAATCAGAGAATAATGTACGAATAAGATAAAACACTAAACAACTTTATTCTACACTAAACATCAAAGGCAGAGCCTTAACAAATTATTCTTGCTGTTTATGGCCCATGCACTAAATGGGGACACAACTCAGGTTGCTCAAGGATGTGTTACACTAGCTCACACCGGTCCTGATTTCTTATTCTTGTCGTGTTTTTTCATGTCTGAAGGTTGGGCTGTTAACTCCGGAAACATCATAATTTACAGTAGTTCTTATTTTTCTGTTTGTTCATATAACTATAACCTTACTTGACTATAGTGTCTAATAAAACTATAAGACTGTCTTCGACGCAAAGCTTAAAGCAAATCAGACAGAACATATATCGTAATTAAAAGTTGAAGATATTCTGTGGAAACTGTAACGATGCTGTAAAGCATACGTGACCCCGAATAGTATAGTTAAAATAAAGCCACAAAAAATCCGTAAAATTTAGCTTCATTAATATATTGTATATATAAAAATGTGAATGTATATTTCTGTGTCGCACTGGCTGTTGCTAGTTCACAACTTGGAGCTCGCAGAGGTTGTAGCTGGCGTTTTCTTGTATCGGAGGTCAAGACTTACTTTGGCTCTCTGCGCCACCGGAGTAAGTAAATATATATTACTGTAAATTCACTGGTCTCCATTGCCTGAGAACGTCTGTTCCATCGCGGCTTCTATTTTGGCTATCAAACAGCAGTATGCAAACATTACTACGTTCCGGTTTGAAGTGCGCTGTAACTGGTGAAATTACTGAATTATTAACATCTAATGTCACAATGTGACGAGCACAAACTGATTCATTGAATATCATCCTAATCTAAAACCTACGGCAGGCGTATCTCTTACCTTCAGGTGAAAGTCTGTTTCGTCTCATCGCTACGACGAATATACAAAAAGAATAATGTTCGCCTAAATATAATAAATGATATCATATAGTATTCCATAAAATACAAATAAAGGTATATAATAGTATGATGGTGGTTACTTCAGGCGTGTGCAAACAGTTGGTATACAATTCGGGCATATTACACTACAATAGTACGTTCGCAAAAAAATAATAGAAAACATATCTGAGCCAGTACGAATTTCAGTCATTTATCATAAGCTCAGTTGCGCCAATAAAACATCGGGAAAGGATAAATGTGTCTCAATTTATTCTCCTCGTTCCTGAGCACAAAAGATGAAATGAAACAAATGAAGGCCGATGATCACCAAAAACTTTTTAGGATCTTGGTATCCTTTCAAATTATGTTTGTTTTATCCCTTTGCGGCCTTAAAAAGTGAATTAAATCATAGTATTTCTAAATTATACCAAGAACAACAAACCTTTCTAAAATTCTATATTAGTAGTTATTGTGACTATTATATAAATACTTCGATACTAGTTATTGGTAATATTAGGTCACGTTTGTCCATAACAAAGTGACACTAGTGAAGTTGATATACACTGCAACAGTAATAGAAGCAGCGGTGATACCAACATAGATACTGTCCGGCAGCAAAGACGTGCCATCATTATTAGTATACTTAAATATATAACACCGCAGCCCCTAATTTTTTTGCCAATTAAAGTGTGGAAACTTCACTATGTTCTAGTTCGAAAGGTATCTACTAAAATTACTGAGGTAACAATGTTTAACGTCTTTGGTGTCAATACAACGGGCACTAACAGAAAGACAAGAGAGTTTATTAAATTCTCCATTAATCTAACTCTCATCATCTAAACCTCAATATGAATTAAGTAAAAAGCTTTTTGATATTACAAATAGACAACTCGAGCACATTTATTTGTGACATTAATTTTAAAAGGAATTTTTCTTGCCCTCTCTTTCTCTCTCTCCGCTTAAATGAGCTCGTCTCTCAAGAAGCAGGATAAGTGTTCCTCGACTATTTACGTCAGGACAGAGACGAGGTGCTTCCGTGAAATAATTACGAGCAGGAATTAAATCGTAAACTTGTGTCTCTTTCGAGTTCAGAATGACACTCCACGTTACACAAACACACGTATAAGTTAATAACATATTTGTTAATAAATCTTTTCAATTGTCTAAATCAAATAACATTAATGTTGATGTAAATTATAGAAACAAAGGTAAAAGTAGTTAAGTTCCCAACAGCAAATTGATTAAATGAATGGATTGAAAATGAAAAGAGTTTCAAAGAGGTTTTATCGTGAATTGTAAAGTAGAACTATTATGAATTTTTCACAATGAAATCTCAACAACGTATTATTATTTTTATTGGAATACCTTCATTGTTGTTTCATCGCACAAACTTCCGTAAGTTGTAACTGTATAAAATATTTGTTGACCTATTACAAACCAATAAAATGACATACTTTTTTAATGTATCAGATAAACACGGAAAATCATATATAAATAATACTAACAAGGCAAAATTTGTTTTATTTATATACGTAATACATAAAAAGATCTCGCCATTAAAATAACAACGAAAATTATCTTTAGTTTAAAGAAAACAAACAGTGCTCATAATGTTCCCACCGGTGGGACTTTTCTCACAAGGAGCCAAGATCACATGTATATTATTTATGCCGAATGAAGGTTACCAGATGACATATTTCCACGAAAAGCTGTTCTTTCATGTCGAATTTCGTCGCGATGTTGTCCTTTACCGGAAGTTCATGTTCAACACGGACAACAACAACTTTGGTAAAGTGATACAAAGTTTTGCCCCATAAGTGTATTACATGAATTGTATTTATTTTTATATTAACATCGATTAACATAATTTATCAAATATTAAATCATTATAATCTTTACGTATGGATCAATAAGATTTACGAGTATACATATACTTCTGCTAAATCCTAAGAATTAAAAAGTTTTCTTGTGTAACCTTACAATGGGTTAAATTTAGAGAAGGATTTCTTAATTAAAAAGTCCTTTGTTATAGTTCTTTTGAACATATATCTCAAAGTCGAAATCTGCAATGATTTACACTTGAACAACAAAGTATGGCGTCTAACAAGCTTGATATACTCGACAGAGAACAACGCTACCTCACAGTGGAAGGAGAAGCTTTATGAAGTACAAATCAGACCTCACATGGAGTATAGCTCGTATTTTCGGACGGATGCACCTAAATACCTGACTACCTAACTCGTCCATTTGATTTAATCGAGACGCGAACTGAGAAGATCTTTGTCGATCATCCAACTAACAATTAAGCCTCTGCTTTAAAGTACTGAAGGTACTTGTTACCATCACATACTATTGAATTGTAGTGATTATTTATGATCAAGTTAAAGTAAAATAAAAATTAAAACTAATAAATGAAATGTTTTTTTCTCTGTCCATAATTCAAAAAGTTGACTATTAGAAGAGAATGAGAAAGATAATAGCATAACAGCATTATAGCCGCTTTTATATCTTTTGTATCCTTTCTTTGTCGATTATAAAGAGGTTGTTTACCTTTTTTAATGAAACTTTTTGTATTCTAGAAAAAAAAATCTTTTTTTTTTACTTATATAGTTCCGCTTATTTTCTTGAAATCTCACGTACATTTCCGTGGACGCACGATTCACCAAAGGGCATCAGTGAGATATTTTTAACAGGGATTACGCCGGTCACTTTCTTGGCTCTCCCTCATAAATCTTGAAGAACGTGATGGTACACTTAATGATAAAGACACCACCATAGAGATGACAACTCAGTTGTATTTATTTATTTAACTCTGTTCGCCTTTGGTATTATCTTCCAGTCTAC
This sequence comes from Ornithoptera alexandrae, assembly GCA_029030555.1. Taxonomy (NCBI): domain Eukaryota; kingdom Metazoa; phylum Arthropoda; class Insecta; order Lepidoptera; family Papilionidae; genus Ornithoptera; species Ornithoptera alexandrae. The sequence continues at coordinate 5,355,597 of JARDVY010000042.1, read as the reverse complement.
CTTAGGAGGTACAGAGATTTATTGACATGTTAATTACGATTTGGACATTAAAAATATTGCATTGGTGGGTAGGTTTCTGATGACGGAAACCATTTAAGTAGGTAGAAAAAATGTTCCTGTGTTCCAGTCTGAAAGACGTTTTAGCTAGTTAAATTACTGGAGTAACTAGAAGAATATTTCTCAATCCTATGAGCACAATGTAGTGCTGTATATGTCATGCTAACTAACTACACGTTGTTATGGAGCAGATCACTTACCACCAGGTGAACATCCCCCTGATCTCATCGCTTCGCAGAATAAAAAAAACTTAAACTCTCATGCCTTCTAACCGCTTGGCTATTATACCTTTCGTTAACTTTACTATATCCCTTTTTATTTCGAAACTGCCATTAAAACAAATAATTTAACATTTCAAACTAAGTATATTAGATGTCATTAGAAGCTGTTAGTTAACACTTTACAAACTTTATGAACTACTTGAAACTTTCCTTGATTACTACATAATCATACGGTTTCGCATTATTTCTGAAACTATCACCAGCATAGGTTGTATTGAATAAAGTGACCAATATGAACAATCACAAAATTTTAAAATCCTTTTGTAACAAAATATATATTGTCGGTTCTGGTAATTTTTGGTATGAACATAACAGAGATGATACTAGACTACCTTATAAAATTTTTCAATTTATTTTGTTTACGATGTACGGATCCATGACTTTGTTGGAGATAGCCGCAGCCGTAATCGGTGGCTTTCCAAAAGAAGAAAAAAGTGATTCCGTCGCTTTCGCCGTAAGCCACACGGTTGTTATGATAAAGATATTATCAGTTATTTACCACAAACAGCTTATACGAAAATTGAATTACGATATGGAATACATTTGTCAACAGTACGAATACGAGAATTTAAACAAAGAGAAATATTTCTATATTCAAATTAACGTTGTGGCGTATTTTATAACTGTTTACAGTTCAGCGACATGTTTTATTTTTGAAGGAATAAGGAAAATGAAAGAAGGTTAGTAATCTTAACCAGTAGACCTTTATTACTGCTACAATATGTAAGTATCATTTTCATAACAACAAAACAATTGAATACTTAACATAATTTTGTAGAAAATCTTTTCATTCATCCTGCACATTCACACATTGGGATCATAATAAGAAGTACCTATTCCCCACCCCCTTGCTGGTCGTTACACCCACGCAACTCCCTTTGGGGAAGGAATATTGTAAAAATCCGTATTTATTTGACCGATACTCGGTAAAAGCATTATTCTTATCAAATTTCAAATCTCTAGGCTAACGTTCCGGTGACAACGTAACGAGTTTCTGCTTTGGTGGAAATCACATAGATATATAAATTAAAGTAATATGAAATTTAAATATCGTTTGGTTTGTTTTGGTTTGTATTAAAAATATTATAAATTTATTATAATTACTTAATACATTAATATAATTTACTTTTAAAATAAGCCAGTTGGACTTTGTAACACTTTTAAATTATTATTTTATCAGAACCAAATTTATAGGCGTATGTCGAAGCCCATTCTGGTTAAATTATACTTTAGAGAGACTTCTAAATTAGCACAAAAATATTAACAGACAAAAAGCAGTAATGCTAAATATAAATAAATGTAATATATTATTTACTCACCTCTATTTATTCCAGGATCTCATTTCATAACAGTTGTGACCTATTATCCGTCATTTGGCGATAATTCAGTTGCCGCATCAGTGTTTCGGGTTTATAGCACAATTGTATTACTTGCAATGTTGATGACAATGATTGTATCCGTTGATGCTTTCACAATGGTTAATCTCATATTGTTTAAATACAAGATAATTACGTTGAGGAAATATTTTGAAAAGTTGAATCAAGACTTTAATGAAATGAATAAATGCGGTTTACATCGATTGGCAGTCGAAAAATTAACGAACGGTTTAATCGAAGGTTTTAAAATGCATAAGGAGCTGTTGCGGTAACAAATTTTTATTGTTTTTCTTATAATAGTAGTAAGGGGTTCCGCATAACAACTCACGACACCCGAGCCATCCACACCTGCTCGTGGTGCATCTTCCTAATCAAGAAACGAGGCTCTGGCCTCCATCAACTCCCATTGGGCCAGCGTGGTGGAAAATGGCTCTAATTCCCCCATATGAACCCCTACAAACGACGGCTCATAATGCCCGGTGGTACCAGTGGTCTTGCTGACTGTTGAAAGGCGCGGAAAGCCGCTGGTTGCGGGCAGCGCGGAACTGATCGATGTAGAGGTGTTTGGGGGAGGCCTATGGCCAGCTGTGGATGTTTACCTGCTGATAATGATAATAGTAGTTATTCCAGTCTAATGTTCACATCTAGACAATGGTTTTCCTAATTTGGTGTATTCGTAATATTCATCACGCTTTACGAGTATAGTTCGTTGGTAACGTGAACAAGATAAGCTATTTTGAGGTTTGCAATCACCATGTCGTTTTATGGTTTCCTTATATTTCGTATGCTCAGGTATATAATGAAATATATCCAAAACGACAGACGACAGAGAAGACAGTGGAAACAAATTGCCTTTCATCCTTCTTCTTAAGTTATTAGGAATATTAACAATCGAAACGCCTAAAAAATATATCTAGCTCAGAAAATGATCGCAGTATGAGAACTAAAACACACAAACAAGCAGTGTTCAAAGATTACTGTATTTTTTAGAATTCGACGAAGCGACGAGATCAGCGAGACGTTCGCCTGATGGTAAGAGATACATCATCCTATAGGATGCCAGCTAGGATGATATACACAGCACCATATAATGCTCGTGACTTGAGATATACGATATAAAATTTTGTCATCCCAGTAATTTGACTAACTAAAACGTTCTTCAGACTGGAACACAGTAACATACGCATATTACTGTTTGTTGGCAGAAATAGGAGCTGCTATGGTATCTACTTAGGAGGTTTCCGGTAACAAAGACTTACCGCCATTAAATGATGATGCAGACGCAATAGAATACATTTTAAAAATATATTTTTATTTAAGGTGCAGTTCTCAAATTTTTTAAAAATTAGGAATAAATAATAAACACAGCGTCTTTTTTTAGAATATTGAAGGAAATCGACAGAGCTTTTGGAGTTGTGATATCATTGCAATTATGTCAAAGTTCCGGTTCAGCCGTATCTCTACTGCTCCAAATCGCTGTAAGATCAAGACACTGAAATCATTACTTATTTCATATTATTCTAGAAGGTAATTCTGAAATCGTAATTATTATATGGAGTTGCTACTTCAATGTTCTTTACTGAAGGCAAACCGTATCACACAAACATTACGGTCCAGTATTTAGGCTGTGTTCATGTGAAATTGCTGGGGTAATGAATTTAATTATCTTACTTATCAAATCAAGGAGCACATGGTTCTGTTGTGTGCACATCCTAAATGGCATTTTTATACGACGAGATGAGCGAGACGTTCACCAGATGATAGGCCCGTAACAGCGAGGCGTTAGTTACTATGATAAATACGGCTTCACGTTGTGGCCGTCGCATTGAGTCATGTTCAATTAAGTTACTCCAATAATTTAACACAGTTTTGCGCACTACAGTTTGGCGGCAGAAATAGAAGCTACAATATTACCTACCAAAACAGTCCCCAATAACAGAAACCTACCACCAATAGCACCACAACCAACATCATCACACTTTCCCGCTGGTCTCGTCACTTCGTTTCATAAAAAAAGCCTGTCTTTTAAATTCCGCACAAACGGATTTCATCTGGTTATAAAAAAAGCCACCTTGCTCAAAACTGTCACCGAGTGTGAGGATGTCCTACATTCACCAATTTACCGGCTCCCACTCGAAAACTAGTTCACTCCAATGGTTGAAGTAAACGAGATTTGTTTTCTCTTTTACACATCAATGTATTGACATAGTTCAATATAAAGTTGGAACAGCTAGAACTCAATTGCAAATAAATGAAAGATTCCAGTTGCAACTGTACGGAGATATTGAACAAGGAGTTCGGATATAGAGAGGTTGTCACTAAGACAGTTTGCTAACTTGACATGGCGCAGCCGGTAGGATCTAATAAGTAATGAAAATCATACGAAATAATTATTAAAGAATCAGTATGGAACACGTTGTAGTAAAATGGAAGGAGTTTTGTCACCCCCCAAGCCTTTTTATTTCGAAGGAGGCATTGAATATGAAAACTTGAGTGCAAAATGGTCAAATGGAGGAAGAGCTATGACATTTATTAAAGGCGTGTGGTATTATACACAAAGAAAAGAGCGTATAAATTAATATATTACAGCATGTCCTGAGTGATCAGTATCAAGATATTTTAGACCAAAATATAGAAAAGTTTTCGAATTACACGACGGTCGAGTCTATGTTATAAATACTTGATGAGCATTTTAAAATTAAAATTAATGTCATCGTCGGGCGGCATAGATTTTTTATGCGAAATCAAAAACAAAATGAGGCAATTGAGCAGTAGGTACTAGAGTTTAGTAAGCTGTCCCAAACGTGTGAATTTGGAACATTAAACGACAGCCTAACTAAAGATCGACTAGTATGTGGCATAAACAGTGGAACCATACGCGAACGACTATTGCGGGAAAAAGATCTAACTTTAAATAAAGCAAAATGCCGTGCTGTGATCGCATCCAGACTCAATGCGGAATATATTAGACAGGAGATTACTCCGGCATTTACAATTACTGAAAGCTAAGGGGGTGTAAAGGTGCACAATGTCAAAAGTATACAGCACAGAAGGAACAGCCCAAAGAGAAGAGTTTACGTACAAGTAGGCACCCGTGAGAGAGGCGCACGAGGTGACGCGGTCACGGATCGTGGCGACAACATGCAAGTTCCCTGCCAGGTGTTAAAAAATGTGGACTTAGTGGACTGCACTACATTTGGCAAATGTTACCTTCGTTGCGCAAAATGAACCATTTTGCGAGGATGTGTGGGGCTAGTATATATTATGTAGAGGGGTTCAAAGATCAGGTAATTCATACTGTCAAAAATAACAATGAATGGAATGTTAATGTAGTTGTCAATAACAAATTCATTACTTTTAAATTGGACACAGGAGCAGATGTGAATATACTACCGTTGTTACTTGTCTAGATTAGACTTATCAGTTCAAAATTTATTAAAAACACAAACAAGGTTAAGCGGTTACTATAGGACAGTAATAAAAGTTGCAGGAAAAATTTATTTAAAAGTATGTTACAAAAATAAAATGTATGTCTTGGAGTTAAAAATTGGGGATGCAAATTTTATACCAATTTTAGGTAGGCTCGCATGTGTGGAATTAGACATGGTGAGACGTGTAATGTCAGTACAGAATAGGGATTTACCACATTTTTTAGGACAATATGAGGACGTGTTTTAGGGTATAGGATGTTTACCAGAGAAATATACTATAAAAATCAATAAAAACATATTACCATCTGTTCTTGCTCATAGAAAACTACCATTCGCGATTAAAGACAAAGTAAAGACAAAGCTGGAAGAAATAGAAAAACTAGACGTCATAGCGAAAGTAGAAGTCTGGGTCAGCAGCATTACTATGGTTAAAAAACCTTATGGCGATCTACGCATCTGCTTAGATCCTAAGGAACTGAATAGGGCCATAAAAAGAGAATACTTCAGGCTGCCTACTATAGATGAAATAGTTTTAAAATTATCAGGCGCTAAATATTTCAGTACCTTGGATGCAGCTTCAGGATTTTGGCAGGTGGAGATGAGACAAAAGAGGCGACGACATTTAATACACCGTTTGGGCGCTATGAGTTCCTAAGGTTGCCGTTCGGGATTTGCTCAGCGCCTGAAATGTTTCATAAAAAGATATTTGAGAATTTTAATAAACTAGAGGGTGTGTGTATGTACATAGATGATTTGTTAATATATGGCAGTACGAAAAAAGAACACGACGAAAGGTTAAAATTAGTGTTAAATAGGCGCAGGAAAGTTAACCTTATATTAAACAAAAATAAGTGCAAGCAGTATTTGGTTTGGAAGAAATCAAATATTTGGAGCACAAGATAACAAGGAATGGGCTATGTCCGGGTTATACACATATAACGGCAATAAAAAATATGCCAAAATCAGAGAAGAAAAAGGATGTTGAGAGATTGTTGGAACTAATTACCTATGTGGGCTCATTCATTCCAAGTTTGTCAGAAAAAAACTATATTATTAAAGGAATTATTAAAAAAAGAAACGGAGTGGCATTGGAATAATCAACACTACAAATGTTTAGAAGTAATAAAGCAGTACTTGTGAAAACCTCATTTAATCGACCCATCTCCATTTAATCGAAATCCGATTATAGTTTAAAACCTAAAATACAAAAAAATATTCATGATAAGTTAAGTTTAAGACAAAACAAGCAGAAGTTCTATTATGACCAGCACGCGAAAAACTTGGAGTATTTAAAGATTGGACAAAAAGTTAAAATCTTGTTAGATATTAGCAAAAGAAAATGGTTGTCAGGTACTGTTATAGGTAAGCTAGGAAGTCGTTCTTACGCAGTTAGGTTAGGAAACGGTACAATTATTACAAGAAATAGACGTCATATTATAAATGATTCACTACAACGGCTTGACCCATCCCAATACAGGTTCGATTATTACGATGACGTTAAATGTACGGATAATACGAGTAACACAGCGGGTCCTATTGTTAATAACAATAATTATTATGTTACACGTTTTAGCAGGACAGTGAAACCGCCGAATAGATGGGCCTCTGAGTCAGATAGTAATAGCCTGGCAGTGACTTCAAAAAAAAATGTAGAAGAAATATTTTTTTAAAAAAAAAAAACTTAAGTTAGTTATATTCTTACGAAGTAATTTTTCTTTTTCTGCTGGGAAAAAGGAGTAGCGATGTTTTGCTTATTATATTGTTCTTAACGTAGTTCTTTAAGATTCCGTAAGAAGGAAGAAGTAACAAGATATTGAACAAAGAGTTCGGTTATAGAGAGGTTGTCACTAAGACGTTTTGGTAACTTGACAGCAACTGTCTCTACGGTGCAGTCAATCATCTCTTGTCTAATAAACAACCCAGTTCGATGTCAGTCACATGTTATTCAATTTGATTGATGGTAAAATTTTATAACACGACTGTTTAACTTCGACCCTCATATTGTAAATTTGTTGCCCTAGAAGTATTTGTCGTATTATATTCCCACAGTCGATATATGAGAGCCAACCTCACCTGCTCGTTGTGTCCCCTATTAATCAACAAACGGGGCACTGGCTTCCACCAATCCGCATTGGGTCAGCGTGATAGGAAATAACGCAGATCCTCCATATGAACCCCTACAAACGACTGAAGGTCGCGAGAAGCCGCCAGCCAATAGATGTTCCCTGCCGGACATCTGGACCCAAAGATCACCACATCGATGCCCACTTCTACATAAATCTAGTATTCATAAAGCGAAGGACTGGAATTATTATTACCATTACGATATGACACATGACGCATTGGTAGTAGGTCTCTGTTGCCGAAGTCCGTCTGCGTAGGTACCACCGCAGCGCCTATTTCTGCTGCCATACAATACTGTGTAATTAATGGGATAACGAGACTTCATCTCATGTTTTAAGACGACGGGCGCTTTACGCTACTAACATCCTAACCAGAATCACGTGAACGTTCCGCTCGTCTTCTCCTTTCGCAGAATAACAAAAAGGAATCTAAAAGAACAGTAAATAGGCAACTCCCTAGACCAGGGATTTTCAAAAATTTCTGACCAAGGGATTCATTTTCCATAATTGAGTAATAGCACAAACCCTCATAGCTAAATTACTTATACCACAAACCTCCATAGCTAATTTTTTTTTATTTTAAAATTTTTAAGCAAATGGTACTCAGTGACATAGGAACGTATTTTTTTTCACATTGATCGCCATTCCTTATAATAGGATCCGGTGGCTTAAATTTCCATTTTAAGTTCTTCTATGTGAAATACGTATTCATAGGAAGTGAAATTCAGCATTTCTGATGTAAGTAACGGTTTCTTCGGATGTAGCAGCATGTAACTTCAAGTTAAACCGTAAGTGACTTTCAAACGGATATGAAGAAAATACAATTTTTTATCATAATCTTTTACAAGCGAGTGTAGATTTAAAATCATGCTATTACATAGCGCCTTCTTCTCCTTCTTCTTAAAGTGCCTCTTCAACTAGTGCAGGTTGGTGTTCAGCGTGGTACAGTCCTTTCTGTCTCACAGCGCCTTATTTAAGATAATTTTATTTTACAATATTTGTAGCTGCGCCAGAGGAGTGAGTAATATTTTTAGCTACTAATAATATCTAGTCATGGTGAACTATCGCCACATTTACTGTAGCTGTTTAAAAACCATAATAGCTCATCATATAACTTTCTTGGACAGAGGCATCCACCAACAATTACCTGGCTTGACACTTTTCTTGTAGGAGAACACCTCGACTTACCCTAATGGGAATATTGAGGGCGCTATTTATTTACAGTGTACTATTATTTCCATCATCACCATCATCTTATTGCATCCTACGATCACCTGCTATCTTGATCAGGTCATCGGTCTACCTGGCAGCCGGTAGTTCCCCGTCTTAGAATAACTAAGTTTATTTATGATTGGCTAATTATTAAGACTAACCTTTATTTGTCATAAAGGAATTTATCTTATCCACAACAATGAATCACTATTACAACAAGTAAACGTTTAAAGCACCACATTTGCCCTCGGGATCTTGAAACATCACATTAGCGGAGTAATTTAAACATTAAACAGAGAGTTTCATTTTCTTTAATAACTTAACCGTATCAACAATTATCGCTGTTACATGAATACTAACAAACATTTTGAGTAATTAACAAACAATTAAATATTTATCCACGATTCTTTTCTAACATTATCAATATCTTATTTACAGCTTTCTGAAAAATTAGGATTCATAGCAAACTTGAAGATAATTTTCTTCGTTGTTGCTCTCTTCTTTCTTTTGGGACTATTTTTATGTAATGCAGGAGAAATTACGTACCAGGTAATAATACCTCGATTTCCACCTATGTAGAGACTCATCACGATATCTCTGGAACTATATGGCCTAGTGACTTGAAATTTGGTGGGAATATTCCTTTTGTCGAATATAAGTTAGCTAAGAACAGATTTTAGAAAATTCCTTCCCCAAGAGAGTTGTGGATGTGTTACGGCCAGAAAAGTGGGCGAAGAACACCTAGTTTTTTCTATATCGTCATTATATTTATTTTCGCTTCATTAGAATTTTATAGTTTATTCTGAGTGATATAAATTCAGTGGTCAAAATTAAAGGATTTACAATATTTTATTGAATAAAGCAAATAAAACAATAACATCAACAATAGCGACATCAACATATCATCGAAATGATAATTTTTTTAATAAGTTTAATTAAGATCTCAATACAGAAACCTTCAAAAGATTTTTAAGAGAATATTATCTTATGGATGATTTCATGACGATGATGAATTGTATTTTAAGAATTTATGTACAAATATGTATACATATTACAAGACGGTTTACATCTGTGTGAACTCTCACAACGGAACTAGAAAATGGCTATTAGCATTAAGTTCGCTCATAACCTAAGTTTTAGAAGTTAAAAAGTTTTTAAAATAAAGCAAATTGAAAAATATAACAACGACCTTCGCTATAAACGCTATGTTGAATTTTTTAACAAAACACTGCTTTTTCAGCTGTGCTATTTTTAAATTCAACACTGTTTAATATAAAGCTTATTTGTATTCACACATTTTGTTTATAAATAGTTTATGTATATAGCCTATGCAAATTAATGACTTTACAATGTAAGAACAATCATTAAATTATAATATCAGGAAGTCACACAATTTGCTTTCCTTCACAGGCTGGACTCTTAGCGGATACCATATTCTATTGCGGGTGGCATATTTTCCCTGTGAAATGTCAACTTAAAGGAAAAAAATTGGGACCACTTGTTCTATTTGCGTACTCTCAAGCGCAAAAACCACTTATCCTTAAGGCTTTTAAAATGATTGAACTAACACACCGCACGTTTTTATTGGTAAATAGCCGTTACGTAAATTCATTAATTATAAAAGTGATGTTTTTATGTATTCTAATAGAATGATAATAAAAATATCTATTCATATTTTTACTGAACATATTAAAAATAAAACTAGCTGTTTATAAGTGTAAAAGTTGTTTTTCGGCAAACCTTTATCAAAACAGAAACAAGAAGCTTCCTTCCAACAGCCGGCCAACACTTGCCCACGAAACAGCCTTGAGTAAGTTTCAAGAGGTTTCAGGTAGATGGTGAAGGTGGACAGGTTACCTTGCCTATATGTGCCCGTATGCCACCGCAAGCATCGATATTCAGAAACATTTGCTACATAAAACATTAAATGTTGCTATGAGAGCTTAAGACTTATCCATTACCCGAATCTGTCACTCAGCTAATAATGGCCCACCTGTCCCATTTAATCCTTTAGTCATATTTGAGATGATCTAGTCATAGAGTGGTGAAGTAAAGTAAAAGTTTCATCAATTAATGAAATTCTTTTATTTGCAGGTTATCAAAACGACGTACTCAGTGTTCACCCTGTTCAATACGCAAAACACTACCAATTAGATATTTTATCACATCTATACAGTACATAGAGTGCGCCGGTATATATACATATCTATGTCATAAGTACGTTCTCTAATTTAAAATCATATTTTTAATAATTTAAAATCACCGGTGGTAAGTCGATGGTAGTCTGCTGCAGCTCCTATTTCTATCAAACTGTATTGTGTAAGCATTATTATATACACAGTTTAATATATTTGAACTCAACATATTTTTTCTTAAAACGACGAGCACAATTCAATGCAATGTATATCATCTTAACTAGCGACACGTTATTGTCATCATCATTATCATCGCTGTTACGTAGAAAAAAAATATATTGTAATATCATTTGATGTTGAATACGATGTGTCGTGCATATAGATCAAACTTAACACATGTGATGTCTCAAAACTTTGGAGAAACTTTTCAACTCTTATAATAATATTATCAGTCGGAAGACGTCCACAGTTGACCAAAGATCTACGTACGCTGCCCGCATCGAGTGACTTTTGGTGACCTTCATTATATCGTCTACCACGTCAACATTACATATATTAATTTGAAACCACATCATTCCATTACAAAGGAATACAATTTAGACTTATGTCGTAATACCGCCACTACGTGTATGAATAAGTCATAGATTGTGATGAGCAAAACAAGAACAACACCAACAATACTTGGACAATCTAGGTATTAATCTTGCATATTCAGTCTTATAATATATTAAATATTTAATTTCCAGAAGATATTTTTAAGTTATGAGAAATGTTTTAACTCATTTCAACAGAATTTAAATTTTTTCGTTTCATCATTTTCATCAGCCGACAGATGTCCACTACTAATTATGATATTATTCGTTTAGTTTCGCACAATTGGTCTTAGTCTTACATAATATTCTTGCGAAAAAGCAACAACAAGACAAAGACCAATTTTACTCATCACTAGTCGTTGGTAGTTTATATTGATTAGTTTTTAACAAAAGAAGTATCGGAAAGCGCAATATATTTATAACTCAAAACTGTCTTTGGATTTTATTTAATTCTGTATCATTAATTCGAACATTGATAAATTATTTTACGTATAAATAATCTAGAAATATAATGGATATATATACAGTGAAAGGTAATAGATGTAAAAAATCTGGAGGGGCTAAAGTATAGCTCATATCCTATCTATCTATGCATGGAATACCCCAACTAAAACCAATGGTTCTGGAATTATTGATTTTTTAAATATTTTTCAAAAAATTACACGATTTTCAAAGAAAAAATTCTATTATTTTATTTCTTTATTTCTACACGAATTTTAATGTAATAATTATTGTTTAGTCATTGTTTTATTAAATTAAATTAATAATCACTTAGAGGCTAAAACCTTTAAATTAGGTTCTTTGAAAGACGTGACAGTAAAAAATAAAGCGCCTTACTTATATTTTTATTTAATCTTAAAAGAAAATTTTATTCAGAAAAAATACGTATAAAGCATATAAATAAGTACCGGACTTCAATACCTATCCAACAAGGTATAAGAAAGTAGATAGTTTCTAAAATTTAGAAAAAAACACTTCTAATAAAACCAAATACCATGAAATATCAAACTATAGAGACTCATGAAAGAAGACGCCACGTCGGCCCTTAATTTAACCCATTTGTTTTCATTGTAACACGTGCGAACTTATTGTCGTTTAAGATATTGAATTGAGTAAAAGTTTAAAATAACAATTAATTTAAATTTTGCTCAAACTGACGGCCACGGTTCTTAATACAAGCACGAAGCCTTTTTCTTAAGTCAGATCAAGTGACTCGCCCTGTGAGCTGTTCTCTTATTTTGTCAGCAGCGACGATGATGCCTGACTTTAAATTTTCTAACAAGTTAATTGGTGATGAGTACAGTAAGGATTTCATGTGACCCCATAAGTAACAATCGCAAGGTGTTAAATCAGGACACCTTGCGGGTACGAGTGTTGGTCCTCGCAGCAGACTTTTCATCGCAGTGGACTTTACCTCACAGTAAATGTTTCCTCACAATAGACTTTTTCACGCAGTAAACTTTTCATCGCAGTAGACTTTTCGTACCAGTAGACTTTTCCTAGTAGTAAACTTTTCCTCGCAGTAAACTTTTCTTCGCAGTAGACTTTTCCTCTCAGTAAACTTTTCCTCGCAGTAGACTTTTCCTTACATTAAACTTTTCCTCGCAGTAAACTTTTCCTCGCAATAGACTTTTCCTCGCAGTAAAATTTCCATCGCAGTAGACTTTTCCTTACAATAAACTTTTCCCCGCAGTAAACTTTTCCTTGCAGTAGACTTTTCTTCACTGTAAACTTTTCCTCGCAGTAAATTTTTCCTCGCAGTAGACTTTTCTTCGCAGTGAACTTTTCCTCGCGGCTCACTTTTCCGCACAGTAAACTTTTCCTACCAGTACACTTTTCCTCACAGTAGACTTTTCCTCGCAGCAAACTTTTCCTTGCAGTAGACTTTTCTTAGCAGTAAACTTATCCTCGCGGCTCACTTTTCCGCACAGTAAACTTTTCCTCGCAGTAAATTTTCCTTGCAGTAGACTTTTTCTCGCAGTTAAATTTTCCTCGCAGTAGACATTTCCTCACAGTAAACGTTTCTTCGCAGTAAATTTTTCCTCACAGTAAACTTTTCCTCGCAGTAAACTTTTCCTCGCAGTAGACTTTTCCTCGCAGTAGACTTTTCCTCGCAGTAGACTTTTCCTCGCAGTAGACTTTTCCTCGCAGTAAACTTTTTCGAGCAGTAAACTTTTCCTCGCAGTAGACTTTTCCGAGCAGTAGACTTTTCCTCGCAGTAAATTTTCCTCGCAGTAAACTTTTCCTCGCAGTAGACTTTTCCTCGCAGTAGAGTTTTCCTCGCAGTAGACTTTTCCTCGCAGTAGACTTTTCCTCGCAGTAAACTTTTCCTCGCAGTAGACATTTCCTCACAGTAAACTTTTCTTCGCAGTAGACTTTTCCTCACAGTAAACTTTTCCTCGCAGTAAACTTTTCCTCGCAGTAGACTTTTCCTCGCAGTAGACTTTTCCTCGCAGTAGACTTTTCCGAGCAGTAGACTTTTCCTCGCAGTAAATTTTCCTCGCAGTAGACTTTTCCTCACAGTGAACTTTTCCTTGCTTTAAACTTTTTCTCGCAGTAGACTTCTTCACAGTAGACTTTTTTTTGCAGTAGACTTTTCCTTGCAGTAGTTTTTCTGACTGTAGATTTCTCCGCACAGTAGTCTATTTCCCGCAGTAGACTTTTGAGCCATGTGAGCTGATTTCTTATTTGGTCAGCAGCGACGATGATGCGTGATTTAAATCTTCCTAAGAATTAATTGGTGTTGTGAACACTAAAGATTTCATGTGACCCCATATGTAATAATCGCTAGGTGGTTAATCAGGACACCTTGCGGGTCACAGTGTTGGTCCGCCTCAGCCAATCCATCGCTGACGGAAAGTAGTGTCTAACCACCGTCTTACCCCGAGACGAAAACAGGCGGGATATCCGTCATGCTCGAACACTATTTCTCTTCTGGTTTCCAGTGGTATATCCTCCAGAAATTAAAAAATTTGTTTCGAAGAAAATTTTCGTACGTCTCCCTATTTAAATTGTTGAACAAGATGACTGGGCCTATCAAGTAAATATGAATTACGCCTAACCGCCTGGGGATTTTCACCTCGGAAAGCCCAATAATAACTATATAGTTGTCTTGATTTAACACCCTGCGATTATTACTTATGGGGTTACATGAAATCTTTACTGTACTCATCACCAATTAACTTGTTAGAAGATTTAAAGTCAGGCATCATCGTCGCTGCTGACAAAATAAGAGATCAGCTCACAAGACGAGTTACTCGATGTGACTTAAGAAAAAGGCTTCGTGTTTGTATCAGGAACCGTGGCCCTCAGTTTGAGCAAAATTTAAATCAATTGTTACTTTAAACTTTTACTCAACTCAATACATAAAACAACAACAATAAGCTCGCACGTAAAACAACAAAAACAAAAGGGGTCAAATTAAGGGTCGGCGCGACGTCTACTTTTATGAGTATCTACATTAAAATTTTTGTAGAGATAAGTAAGAAATAAAATAATAGAATTTTTTCCTTGAATATCGTGTAATTTTTTGAAACATATTTAAAAAATCAATAACTCCAGAACCATTGGTTTTGGATGGGGTATGGGGCCATGCATATATAGATAGGATACGAGCTATACTTTAGCCTCTTCAGATTTTTTACACCTATTACCTTTCACCCAGTTTATATCTTACAATATATTTAACTATTTAAATATTCATCATTATATCTCTCGAACCATAAGGCCTAGACTGACTTTGACTAGAAAATTGGTAGGAATATTCCTTTTCCCAAGTATATGTCAGCTAAGAGATTTTACTAAAATTATTTCTCAAAGATAGTTGTGAGGGTGTTACAGACAACTAAGCGGGAGGGGCGCAGGTAGGATCTAAAACAAAAGTAGGCAACCTTTATGGCCGCGGGTCAAAACCAACCAAAAAACACGTGTTAAGGAACAGGGTTTTATTAGTGATAGGTCCCTGTTGTCGAAGACCGCCTGGGTGGACGGTCCACTGCAGCGCCTATTTCTACTGCCAGACAGTAGTGAACAAACATTACTGTGTTCTGGTGTGAAGGGCGTTGTAGCTAGTATAATTACTGGGGTAACGAGACTCAACATCTTATGTTTCAGGCGACTACCGTAATATGGTGGTGTATAATACCCTAACTAGCACTACGTTTTTTCTAGGCGGGCATATTACTTACTATTAGGCGAACGTCCCGCTCCTCTTCTCTTAATTGTATAAAAAAAAAACATTTGATTCAGAGGTATTTTCATCGTAACTTATTTTTATATACTTTATATTCACTATAACTAGCTCAAAATTATTAATGAAATATACTTTGACTTTAAAAATGATTGACCCCTCCTCACAACGACATTATTACATGTTAAAATCTATATATCTATAAGAGGTGTAAGGGGTCCCGCACAACAACTCACGGGATCCAAGCCAACCTCACCTGCTCGTGGTGCGTACTGTTAATCGACAAACGAGGCTCTGCCTCCCGACAACTCGCATTGGGAAATGACCCAAACCCCCCATACGAACCCCCTACATACAACAGCTCTTAGTGCCCAGCGGTACCGGAGACCATGCTGACTGTATGTGGAGATCTTTGGGAGAGGCCTATGTAATGAAAGTGACAGAGACTCAAATAGACTTAGGAATAAGCATTGGACGCCAAATGATTAGTAGATGGTTATAAGCTATTTATTTTTTTGGAATTCATAGATCCTTCATCATTTTATTTTTAATTAACTTTTATAACCATTTTCTTTTGGTATTATTTATGCGGTTGCTATAGTAACTGTTGCTATAGAAGGTCATTAGTGGTTACGATTGCTCCCAAGAAATATTTCAGACAAAATTCAAATTTAATTTTATACTACGGCTAACAAAGCGGCTGGTGGACAGCTAGTTAATAAATAAATAAAAACCCGTAGAAAATATTTTATTCTTAATTTTACAATTTCGAATATCAAGAAAATAAATATTTTTAAGTTGTGTACATATATCGTTACGTTAGAAGTTGACATTATTGAAAACATATATTTGGATACGATACGCAAATGTTTTCCTACAAAGAAACGGGGAACCGAGGATTAAAGTTTACGCAAATCGAGCCTATTCGGTTTGTCTTGGTTTTGGTTTTTTGGTTTGTCTAATAAAATCTTACAAGATTTTATTAGAACTACTAAACTTTACTAAATTACTAACTTTTATTATCACTAAAGATTTCGTTCGTAAATCAATTATATGTTTTATACCAATGATTGAAGGAAAACGTGTTCCATTGATGTTTGCCGTTAAACAAAATTTTAACTTTGTGTTCACGAAAAGAAACCTTAAAACATTTCCGAAATCACACCATAAATAAAAGCTTCAGTGATTTATTATAAATGAAACGCTACACTACGCCGGCAACACCAGCGTTCCAGCGCATTGCGGTCAAGCCAAAAAGGAATAATAAAAGTTCTCTAGAGTGCTTAAAAGACAAGATTCATGTTATTTATATCTTTTAAGCGATAAATATAATTAACGAAAAAAGTTGCTATAATTTTACTCCTTTTAATATATACGAAAACGTTTTACATCTCGCAGCCTATAATCTATGTCTGGGACTAAACATAGGCCTTCCGGTAAAAGATTTATACTTTACTCGTGAAAGCTAATCCCTCCTCAGTCGTCCTTTAGTTACGTCGAGGGTACAGTAGCTATATATTTTTCTCGCATCCCTCACTGAGTGCCAAATATTTATGACATATATATTCATTCCAATCTATATTAATAGTCTATTAGTAGTGACTACTGAATACAAATAATTTGACTTGGAATTAAATCTTAAAAATTATTTGTTTCAATATAATGAACAACAAAGACTAAAAATAGATTGACACTATCACTGAAACCAAATATCATCATCTTTTTAAGCTAAAGGATAGAAAGCGAGACTGTATATAACTTATAAGCCCCGTAAGTGCGTAGGTCGCCCAAAAATTTTCTTTGTCCTAAATGACCTTCAATATCGGAGCGGCAGCTATTTACGAACTACAAAAGATAGATAAATATAAATCCCATTTTTCTATAAAAGCCCTTTTGATAAGGTATTTGAGGCTTAGAAATTAAACAACGTTAAATTGCTTACGACGATAAAAATAACCCAAACTTTGATTAGTTTTGCTACCATTTATAAAACAATTTATGCTCTATTTTAAAAGAACCTTATCATTTGTAATAGTTCCTATACATACATTCAAATATCGCTGTTTTCCGAATTGACGAGTGTTATATCTAGAAATATACTAAAAATACTAGTGTGTCAAAACTTAATATTCCGTCTAAAGACGATAAGCGTAATGTAGTAACTTCTTAACTAAGGATAATCGTTATACCATAAAAAAATCTAAATCAACTATTATATGTATATAATTAATTTTATTTATTATATATTAATTTATTTTATATATATAATTAATTTTTTAATAGGCCATTTTGAATGAATTTCGATAAGAGAATTTGAGAGTAAGCCACTGGATGGATAACCTTAAATAAACATTTTCAAAACAACAATATACATGTGTTAAATCAATATTTTATGTTTGTGTTAGGCGAAAATAATTTTATATCAATTTTAAATTCTTTTCATCGTAGTGCCTATTTATTGTAGAGATATATGATTTTGTTTATCCTACAATCTTCAATTATTAATTCTAGTCTATTACGAATATATTAGTTCACTTTCGTAATTACCCAGACGTTTAAAACATTAATAAAACTAAGTACAAAAAAAATGAAATTACAGGTTTTCTTCCAATGAAACTTACCATAAGAATCTTCGTAATAAATATAACAATTTGATAATATGCGATATATTAGTATAAATATAACATATTTGTTGGAAGAGGGCTCAGCTACACCCATATCTTAAATACAACTAAGTAGTACTCTGCAAACCATACATTTTCTGCTGCTATTAATAAAATAATAGAATCAATAAGACGTATGATTTCGTTTTAATTCAAAGACAAATCCTAAATATTGTCATGATTTGTATATAAATCAGATGTCATTAATCATCATAAACTTGACTAGGGAAGTTTTAAAACTGATTAATTACCGTGAAATATACCAGGCTAGAAAAGAGCGATTCATTTGAAGAATACTTTTTCAAACAGAAAAGTAAGAGTAGATATATTCTTCTTTTTCTTATGATGCTTAATGGCTTCTCGTATAAGAATTCGGCTAAAACAATGAAGAATATATATATATATAAAAACATATAAACAAAAACCGTCATGATTGACATTAAACTTTATGTTGCTAGTTCTGTTGATCTTAAAATACTATACTGTAATAAAATAAAATGTGTTATATACAATTCATAAATACGTAATAACTTTTTAAGAATAATTAAAGTTTAGAAGTAATACTTAGACAGAAAAATTATTTTGCCTATTGCTTTGAAATTTGTTGATAATATACAAATACTTAAAAATTATTCTAAAAACCTCGGTCTTAAATTTTATTTCTACTTTTCCGTTAGAATTTTATTACAAAGATTTAAAATTATCTATATTTCATAGATCATTTTAATTCATATGTATACTTTACATACTTTTACTCAATGAGTAGAACTCGTATTTCGATAACATTTTATGTTAAAAATAAAGAACAATTCTTGCAAAATGTTTATTGCTTTATAAAACTTTTATATCTAAAATGAAATTAAAACGTTAAGCTATGATCGCAGCGCTTTGAACAATACCTAAAGTTTCATTGATTTTTGCGGTACTTACGGCAACATTGCATGATGCGTCATCGCTTTACTGCAGTTTTTCTTTAATATCGTATTAGACTACACGGTTTAACTGTGTAGTCTGAATTAAATCTATTTATTAATTCTAATCAGATCTAGAATCATTATAAAACACCATGGGCGACTCCCTCGACGGGAGTGAAAATGCCCCGGAGACGCAAAATGTTGTAGTGGTAGAATTTCAAGACATCGCAAATTACCTGCGAAGAGCCGCAACGGTACTTTTACCTGAAGATGACATCGTTCCACCAGCGCTGAACGCTGCATTAGATGATAAAGTGAACCAAGATTGTATTAGAAAGTTCATATCAGATCCACAAGTATCGTCTTTATACGTGCAGCGTTTTTCACTGAAAGGTTTGTGACAAAAACGACACGCCTACCACATAAATTGTAAATGGCGTATAATATAAACGTAAAAAAAAATTATATATTCTATTTTTTTTTACACAGAAGATGATAGTGAGCAGCCTACTGAAGGTGAGGAAGAAAAAGAAGCTGTTAACTATCAAATTAGCAATGAGGTAAGTCCATACTTGCTCGTAAAAAATTATTTTTGTTAAAAGGAAAACCAGTCTACTTTTGAATTTTTTGGTCTTAAAATATTTTATTGTGGCATTCACAATTGTGACACAATAATATTCTTGGTTGTATTTCAAATATTGTTTGTTCTTAATTGTTAAATAATATGTAATGTTGTTTTATTATTATATTTAAATGTATTTCAAAACTCTTATAGTTTAATTTATTACTTATTTATTATAACAAGTTACAATTTGATACATATTTCTTATTAGAAATTAAAGCTATTATTATTTATTCCAGGTGCATTTTACATCACCACGAGTGGCTGCATTTGTCTGCATTAAACGTGGAGCAGTGATTGAAGCTGACAAGTCTATTCACAGTCAGTTACGTCTCATTAATCTATCTGATGGTTCACCCTATGAGACTCTCCATGCCTTCATTAGCAAAACAATGGCACCATTTTTCAAGAGCTATGTTAAAGAAAGTGGTAGAGCTGACAGGTAATCATATTTGCTAGAACATGCTACAAATAGCATTTAATCTATAAATTAACTTAACAAAATATTTGTAATTGTTTTTAATATATAGGGATGGTGATAAAATGGCACCATCAGTGGAGAAGAAAATAGCTGAGCTTGAAATGGGGCTGCTTCATTTGCAACAAAATATTGACATTCCTGAAATCACTCTTCCTGTACATCCTTTAGTTGCTACTGTTATTAAGAGGTAAATAAAAATAAATTTAATATCTATATATTGATTTTATTTGGATGTTCTTTAGTTGATGTCACAAACATTGAAAGAAATATCTTGTTATAATAACATATTATTCTGCCATATTTTTATGAATATTTATTTATTGCCTGTAATGTAAAATAAATCTTTGGAAATAATAATCATGAAATTTACAAAATTTCTTATTTAAATAAATGACAATGTACTAAGATAGTTCCTGCATGTTTTCTTAGATTGTTTAACACTTAATAAAAAAATATTTTCAGTTTATATCCATAATTTCTAAATTGCTAATTTTGAAAAATTAAAAATAAAATTTCCCTCTACTAGTATTTATAGGAAAGGTATATCTAGAGATTCACTAACTCATCACAAGATCACAAAAACCATTTGGGATGAAACATTCAAAATTTGGTAGAGATATTGCTTTTGCCATTTAGAGGTCAACTAAGAATAGATTTTATGAAATTCTTTCCCAAATGGAAATAAACATACACAATTTCATTTTCTCCTTAATGTTCACCGGAACTGCTTTCTTTTTTATAGAGCGGCAGATGAAGGAAGAAAACCCCGTGTTGCAGACTTTGGTGATAAAGTAGAAGACTCTACATTCTTAAATCAACTGCAGAATGGAGTCAACCGTTGGATTAAAGAGATACAAAAAGTAAAAAGCTTTTTTTAAACTAGTATTAGTTAACCAAAATATTATTATAATTTTATTTTTTTAGGTTACAAAATTAGACCGTGATCCATCAAATGGTACAGCTTTACAAGAAATATCTTTTTGGCTTAATCTTGAACGTGCTCTGCACCGGATTCAAGAAAAACGAGAGAGCATTGAGGTAAAGTTTATGTTTATTTGTAATTTCTTATATTTTTAACTCTTATATGAATAAACATTTTGTGATAAAATAAACTTTATCATTTTAACTTTTCATTTAGGTTGCTTTAACATTAGACATACTGAAATACGGCAAGCGTTTCCACGCCACTGTATCTTTTGATACAGACACAGGACTAAAGCAAGCACTGGCCACAGTCTCAGATTACAACCCTCTGATGAAAGATTTTCCTATTAATGACTTACTTAGTGCTACAGAACTTGAGAGGATCAGGTATGATGCTACATAATAAACAGTTTAAAACACATTCTGTTAAATATAATAGTTGTGAAAGCTGAATATGAAACTTTAATTTTAAGGCTGGCAGAACAACAAATTTTCTCCCATCTTCGCAAAATTCGATCCACCAAGTATCCTATTCAGCGTGGTCTGAGATTGGTCGAAGCCATCTCACGAGATTTAGGCCAACAACTCCTAAAGGTTAGTAAAAATCCATTGCACTTGAGTCTTGTAAGTGGTCAATTTTTTATATTACTCTTGGGAGTCATATTCAACACCAGTTGTGTAATGATACTTCAAAGAGGTCTGTGCTGATGATCATCATTAATACATTATTATTTATTTATGTTATTCAAGCTGCAAAAAACAATGTATCAATGCTTAAAATGTAAAAAATATAAGAACACAAAAATAAAAATATGCAACAATAATATTTTATTATTTATTATGATAACAGGTACTCGGTACTCGACGTCTTATGCATATCCCATTTGAAGACTTTGAAAGAGTTATGACTCAGTGTTTCGAAGTGTTCTCATGCTGGGATGATGAATATGAAAAACTTCAAGGCCTGCTTCGGTAATAATTTTATATATTTGTTAAGTTCACAGTGGCTAAGTGCTAATTTTTTAAATGGAGTTCCCTGGTGCGATTCCAAGGCTACATATTATGAAGTTAACAGGATCTTATTTATCACTTGCATATCGTAAATTCACTGCCTTAACTGTTTTGCTGGAGTAGTTCAGGTTTTGTCATTTAGCAAATTGTAAAATTAAGAACAAGTGTTAGTCTATTACAAAAAAAGATAGATATTTAATTTAAGTTTATTTGTTATAAACTAATATCTAGGAGATGTTTTAATATCTCAGACAGAAAGGATATTTATATCCTTCCTGTCTTGCACTATAAAAAAATACCAAATTGAGACTTGTTCTTGTAGTGATATTGTGAAGAAGAAACGAGATGAACACCTCAAGATGGTATGGCGTGTGTCACCGTCGCACAAGCGGCTGCAGGCGCGTATGGAGCACATGCGCCGCTTCCGTCGCCACCACGAACAATTGCGCACCGTCATGCTACGGGTAAGTGGCGATTTTAACAACAGATACAATGACTTTAACTACATATTATTTTATTCTACTGGAGGCTATACTTGATCTAGAGTTAATTTACATAATTTATTTAATTGCCTATAGAACAAACGAGTTACATATACACCTGAATATAGTAGTTGATAGGATACTATACACAGCACCACATTATCCATGTCTTGTTGGTATATAAGAAGTTAAATCTTTAGTTGACTAATTTTACTAGCTACAGCTTACTTAACTCATACCGGAACTCGTTACTCAAACTGGAAGACTACTGTTTAGTTATTAACATAATCATGAACTAATAGTACTTAAATTATTTTGCAATGAATTTAGACATAAATTATATTAATTTTAATACCTTGCGCCCTCTACTTCTCTTTTAATATTTTCATAAGAACTTTTTTTTTTCATTTTGAACAGGTGTTAAGACCGCGTGCAACAGTAAACACGGAACAGGCAGGTGGTGAAGTAACTCAACCACTTTCGTTGCCAATGGACGCTGCTGACGCTAACGCTATTGCCGAGGTATTGAAATTAGTTATACATAAAAATATGCAATATATCAATTAACAAATTTTAGCTCTGTGATACAGTGCCTAATAATTGGACTTGTCATATAGAGATCCCTGGTTCAATTCTGCGGCCACATTGCATTTGGTTGGTAATAAATGTGTTATAATTCTGTCTTACTATTTACTACCCTCGTTTTGTAAATCTGCTATACCATCTACTATCGAGGTATTTCTTTATATCTGCTGAAAACATAAAGCAGCCACAGTATTCTAGGTGAACATATTTCATCATCCATGGCCTCCTTGTTGCTGAACACCATGTGAAATTATGTCAAATATCAAACTTGTATATAAATAGGATGTTTTAAAATTTTAATTACCCATTGATCTCTATTACTTTCATCATTGTTTTAGGTTAACTTAGCATACGAAAATGTGAAAGAAGTTGATTGCTTGGACATATCGCGAGAAGGATGCGACGCATGGGAGGCAGCTGTACGTCGATATGAAGATAGAATTGGTAACTAGCAAACAATTTAGCTATGATGTTCTATTTATGTTATTACTAACAACTGACTGAACTGCAACACAGGCATATGTCATCATTACAGTCTATTAATCTGTACTGAATATTAGTCTGTCCATTCTAATTAGAGATGTATTATTTTATTTATAATGGCTTATTTGTGACCACGTTCTCCTGAAATCACTGAATTATTAATTAATATTGTTTCAAGGCGACGACAACAATGTGGTGCAGTTTTTACTGTCTTAGCTAGCTCTTATCATTATGGACCAGTGTATCCCTTACCGTTAAGTTCATTGAATTAAAAAAATATGTTTAAAATACCGTTTAACAGTGTTTTCAATATGTCAGTCAATGTTAACATTTCATAGATCGCGTTGAGACCCGCATCACAGCCCACCTCCGCGACCAGCTGGGCACTGCTAAGAACGCCAACGAAATGTTTCGTATTTTCTCGCGTTTCAATGCGCTGTTCGTACGACCGCATATTCGCGGCGCTATACGCGAATATCAAACCCAACTGATCCAGCGCGTCAAAGACGACATTGAAGCTTTGCACGAAAAGTTTAAGGTTTGAAAATATACACTGATAACACTTTTCATTGTTCACTAAGATGTAGTGATTAATACAAGTGAAAATTAATGTATGTGCACAATGGCTGCTGTTATGTTAAAAGTGATTTCTAATCTTTGAAATACAGATATTGACTTTCACGAACTTTCTGTCTGTTTGTAATTATGCAGTTGAAATCCTTTAACTGTATCTGTGTTGCAGTAGCCAAGCACTAGCCAACACGAAGGTCCCTTTGATAGCATTTTTAAGGCCACATGTGGAGTTTAGTTATTGTAGGGAATGATCCAAACATTCCTAATAGATAGAAAAAAAATAGCACTGGCATTTTACAAAAGTTTTATCCAAAACACGTTTTTAGTAGAACACTAATTTTTAAAAATAAATTTAACAAATAGGTCCAATACCCTCAATCGAAATGCAGCCGTTTATCATTGGTTCGAGATTTGCCACCTGTTGCCGGTTCCATCATCTGGGCCAAGCAAATTGATCACCAACTTACTGCTTACTTGAAGAGAGTTGAAGATGTTCTCGGTATGAATTTTAAAAGAAGCTTGTTGCTTTATTAAGCTTAATCTGCTATGTTTATACAATTCCATGTTTTGTACAGGTAAAGGATGGGAAAATCACATTGAAGGTCAAAAATTGAAAGCGGATGGTGATAGTTTCCGTCTGAAATTGGACACCCAAGAAGTTTTTGACGATTGGGCGCGCAAGGTATGTTTGCAATTGCCATTTTAAATTTATCTAATGCCATTTGGTAATAAACAAATAATAATTAAATATGTTTACATTAGGTTCAACAACGCCATCTTGGTGTTTCCGGTAGAATATTCGCAATAGAGTCGGTCCGCGCTCGATCTAGTAAGACTGGTACTATTTTGAAACTCAAAGTGAATTTCCTGCCCGAAATTATCACCTTGTACAAAGAAGTACGGAACCTTAAGAATCTTGGTTTCAGGTGAGTAAAAATTTTACATACATTTATGATATTTCTGTGTGAATATTTTTATACCTTTGAGTAATAAAAGAAAATATTAAAAACAAAAGGAAGATAATCTAATGTAACATTATCTGCCTTTTTGTTTATTTAGTTACACTGTATTTTTTTCCATTTTACTTACCAAAAATAATTTAAATAGTTAAATAATGTCTTCTAAAAAGAAACACTCTTTTTACTATACAACCCTAAATAACAACTTGTTATCTGGACAAAGGTCGAAAACCAGCATTGTCCCTATGTGAACTGACCCTGAGACCTTTGCAGCACTTTATTATTTCAATAATGGTCTCAAACTTAACAATTAATACATAGAACCCTGCTTTATGCCTATTGTTGTTCCATTGTAAGTATTCAATTTATATGAATGTTAAACTTGCAAAGAATGTAAAAGGTGTTTATGTTTATCAGTACTTTTTGTGTAGTTCAGTATGCAATAAACTCTTTCTGTTCAATTTTACTTAATATCTTTTTTTTTACTGGATTACAGAGTTCCATTGGCGATAGTAAACAAAGCGCATCAAGCTAATCAACTATATCCTTATGCAATATCTCTCATAGAAAGTGTTCGTACCTATGAACGGACATTAGAAAAGGTGCATATATATTTATTTTTATTTTATTCACTTAAACTTGAGCACTTAAAGATGTGACACTTATTGCGCCTAGACACAGTAATCTATCATAGTTGTACAATATTATGTAAAGATCAAGACAATGATACAAATTTACTAACCACATGCATTTGTATTTATGCAGCTGAATAATAGGACACATACAAAGGTAGTTTGATTTTATTTTATTCCACAAAGCAAGAAGAGTAGGATGTTCACCCTATGGAAAGTGATAGGCCCATAACATTGTGGCTTTAATTACTATGATAAACCCTGCAGCAGAAATAATAGTTGCGGTGGTATTTACCTAAATTATCTCCGTTAAGAGACCTAACACCAGTAAATAGATTGCATGCCTGTATTAAAAGTTGATAGTAGTTACTAGCTTTATAAATACATAATATAGCTTATATACAAGTGTTGCATTAATTTTTTTTGTTTTCTACCTTTGTCAGAATTATTTGATTTGTTATTTTAATCTTTGGAAATTATTATATAACCAATCAATGTATAGAACAGTGGAAATATGTGTACTGATAATTTTATAGTTTTTGTACTCTTTAATGTTTTAACTTAGATCCGGGACAAGGCTTCAATTATACCACTAGTGGCGGGTTTACGTCGCGATGTACTGAACCAGGTATCTGAAGGTATGGCTCTCGTATGGGAGTCATTCAAACTGGACCCCTATGTGCAGAAGTTGAGTGAAGTGGTGTTATTATTCCAAGAGAAGGTACTGTACACATGCTTTTAAAAAAAAATTTCTAAGCTAAAGTAACCATGAATGAATAATTAATTCATATTATAAATACCAACATATAAGCTTCAAAAATGTGTCTTATAGAAATCATTACAAGAGACCTCTTCCTGCACCATTATTATTTGGATCAGTTGATGATGACGGTGATAGACTTTGTATGAAATTATTTCATATAAAAAAACCTCCAATAATATTACATTTAGAATTTACCTGACTGTGAATCATATAAAATTGTTTGCCACCCTGTAGTTAAAAAATATGCACTAATCATGTGTACATATTTCAGGTTGAAGATCTACTGGCAGTGGAAGAGCAAATATCAGTGGACACTCGCTCACTAGAGACATGTCCGTACTCTGCTCAAAGTCTTGCTGACATTTTAAGTCGCCTTCAACGCGCCATAGACGATCTCTCGTTGCGGCAGTACAGTAATCTTCATTTGTGGGTGCAACGCCTTGATGAAGAGGTATAACTATTATATACTCAAAATTAAGTCATATGCCATTTCTTGTTATGAATAAGAAAAAAATCAATATGTAGCAAAATAGAAGTAATCCAATGAAAATGAAACAATGGACATTAAGAGATATAAGTGTGGTGCACATAAAAGAAAACTAATACACATAAATACAATCTTCTTAATGCTGGGACTCGGGGCATTCTCCTATGTAAGACAAGGACATTTATGTACCATGTTAACTAAGTACAGGTTGGTGAATGTCGCATGAAAGCTGTTCTTGAAACATACTGATTTTCCTTAAGACCCTTTTATTTCAAGATATTTTTGCACAGCAAGCTAAACTTATTTTTATTACATTATTGTTAAATACTAATTGAAAAATTTGTTTTACAAAATATAATTTATGATTTAAGGTTGAGAAGAAATTAGCTGCGCGTTTGCAAGCCGGCATTGAGGCATGGACTGCCGCTTTACTTGGAAAGGCGAATGAGCTGGACCTGTCAATGGATACTTATTCACCTGCTGAGCCAACCCATAAACCTGGCGGAGAACCACATGTAAGTTGCATTTGATTATCTGTTAAATCAGTATGATACTGAAACTTACATTTCGTTGTAAAATATTTTACATTAATTATTGTATTGTTTTATTAGATTACACGCGTGGTACACGAGGTGCGCATAACCAACCAGCAAATGTATTTGTTCCCATCTCTAGAAGAGGCGCGATTCCAACTAATGCGCCAAATGTTCTCCTGGCAAGCTGTCGTTACAAGCTTGCATCGCTTACAGAGCACTAGGTATTTTATTAATTTAATTTCTTTAAAAATCTGAATATAGAAAAATATCATTGCCTCTCAATGACTAAATACATTTTGTAAATAAAAGTACATTTTTAACTACTAAACTTTATAATTAATTGCTAAGAATTTTTACACTAAAAAAAATATTTAAAATATTTCGTCAGTATATTTTTCGGGTAAACTCTAGAATGGGTGTATCAACTTTTCGTGGTTGTAACGATTCATTGCCAGTATTTACATTAAATTGTTACTTTGATTGTTTATTTAATTTTGTTATAGATACCAAGTCGGCGTGGCGCGTGCTCAAACCGTCACTTACAGAAATCTGTTGACGAAGTTACCGGGCGGCTCCTCGCCCCTGGAGAACGTTTATGATGCGATTGAACAAAAGATATCGCAGGTTCGCGAGTACGTCGATGAATGGCTACGGTACGTGCCTCTTTTTTGACTCTGACAGGATGTTAGTGGTAAATATTTTGATAGGCAGTAGTTTTTTCAAAACCACTTTGCCAGTATTGCTGTGTGCTATCAACGTATGAGAGTCAGGTGATTTTACAAAAACCCTACCACATACCAAACTCCAATGTAGGTCAGATGTAAAGCATTGGATCGAATTAGAGACTTATATGTTTCACAACAAGCACTAAGCTACTGTACCACATAGGCAGTATGATTCTTCAATATCATTATTTAGAACATAAACATTATTTAATATCTTTTATATTGTTCATTTTCTTTCAGTTATCAAGCACTGTGGGATCTGCAACCGGAAACATTATATGGCCGCCTTGGAGAAGACATTACTTTATGGATCAAATGCCTTAATGACATTAAGTAGGAAAACTTTACTTTCTACTTGTAAAATATTTTTTTTTAACCATTACACAAAGTATGTCATCGACTATAATATTTTTTTTTAATTTGTTGTTTTAAATTTACCTTGGTTACCAGGAAATCTCGTACGACTTTCGACACTTCGGACACGCGCCGCGAATACGGGCCTGTGGTGATCGACTTCGCTCGCGTGCAAAGCAAAGTCGCGCTTAAGTATGACGCGTGGCACAAGGAAGTTCTCGGAAAGTTCGGAGCGCTTCTAGGAGGCGAGATGGTGCAGTTCCACGCGCGGCTCGCCAAATCGCGTGGACAATTGGAACAACAAACTATCGGTATGTAATACTTTGACAGTGCCCTAATAAGATATACACAAGAGTGGCACTTGCAGGCTTTCATAATCATCATCCGACCGAGAGAACACTTCAAAGCTTTGGTTCATAATTCTGAAGACTTCAAACGAGTTTAATTTCTATAAATATGTTAATCTATTAATTCTTCTAATAATTAATTCATAACATTGTCTTTGATTTTTGTACAGAGGCTGCTTCAACCAGCGATGCAGTATCCTTGATTACCTATGTGCAACAACTGAAAAGAGAAGTGTTAGCTTGGGAGAAACAAGTAGAGACCTACAAAGAGGCGCAAAGAATCCTGGAACGACAAAGGTACGCCCGAAATGTTTTTGCTAAAACTAGTAAAAAATTTACATCATATGTAGTCACTTGCTAGGCACTTGTAATGTATGTAAAGTTGAGATCAAGTGTTAGTCCATCCTACAAAAAAAAGTTTAAATTTATTTAATAGAAATTATTGATATTTCACAAGTAACGAAATCTTTCAGATTCCAATTTCCAACTCAATGGCTACATGTGGATAACATAGAAGGAGAGTGGAGTGCTTTTAACGAAATTATGCGCAGAAAAGACTCCTCCATTCAAACTCAAGTATGTTACAATTAATTTGAATTACCTTATTTCATAATGAACTGTATGGAAATTACTGAAGTTAACTGATTTCAGTCGTATCGACAATATTTTTTATAAATTCCGCACTAGAACATATTAAACTGGCTATGGAAATAATAAATAATTTTATCGCAGGGGTTTGCACCTTGGGGTCGTTTCATCAATAATACAAAAACAATCGCTTATTGAAAATAGTGTAGGATACTAAAGTTATAATGAAACTTATTTCTGTATTAAATACTTAGTTCTTACTGATAAGACTGAGGATCTTCATGCAATCATGGAGAAATCTTGACCTTTATCCACTCCACTGACCAATGTCAAATGTTCTTAAAAAGTGTTTTAAAATCTAGTCGGTTTCTACACCGGAAGCTTAAAATCCGTGTGGATCAACTCAGTCTCTCATTTATCATGGTTACCTATGCACAATCACCACTTCACATGTTTATGTAATTGTTTTTAATTTAAAATGAAATTGTTCCAAAGGTTGCGTCACTTCAACAAAAGATTGTAGCGGAAGACAAAGCTGTAGAAAGTCGTACTTTAGAGTTCCTTGGTGAATGGGAGAGGAACAAACCTACAGATGGCTCAACTAGACCGGAGGATGCCTTAGCGCGCTTGCAAGTCATGGAGACTCGGTATACAAAACTCAAAGATGAAAGGGATAATGTTGCCAAGGCTAAAGAAGCGCTTGAGTTGCATGATACAGGTAAAAAAAAATATGAACATGCAGTGTAATGATGTAACCTAATACTTTTTTTAAATAACTATTATATAATATGGATGCAATGTTTACTTAGTACTGGTAAGATGTAACTGCCTCAATATCCTACTAATTACCTGTTTGTCTTGTAACATAGATATCTCTGGTTAATTTCCAGGGCTACTTGTTAACAGATATAATAGCTGTTACTAACAGATGATTGAATTGATAAAAGGAGGATCACCTCTCCAACAAATCTTATGTGAACAAAAGCATTACATTTACATTACAATTTCAAAATTATCATAATTATTTCAATAACGTCATTTTATTATTTTTAAACAGGTAGTTCTGTAAATAACGAAAGGATGACGGTGGTGATGGAGGAGCTTCAAGATCTGCGAGGTGTTTGGTCATCACTAAGCAAAATATGGACTCAAATAGATGACATTAGGGAGAAACCGTGGCTTTCAGTACAACCAAGAAAACTTAGGTATTACATTTTAACTATAGACTAGTATGTTCATGATCATCTCAACCGATCGATTAATTTTAAAATTATTTTTAGACAACAATTGGAAGCAATGCTGAATGAACTCAAAGAGCTACCCGCGCGTTTACGCATGTACGATAGCTATGAATATGTCCGTAAACTTTTACAGTCATACACTAAGGTTTGTACAGTTTTTGCGTATTTACTGCACCACATACTAATCATTTAAGAGATAAAATTTTATAACAATGCTGCGCCGATTAAGTCTTACAATATTTTTTTCATACTATTTCAAATGTTTATTTTCAGGTTAACATGTTGATAGTGGAATTGAAATCTGACGCACTGAAAGAACGCCACTGGCGACAGCTTTGCCGCGCTTTGCGTGTAGAGTGGGCGCTCTCCGAGCTCACTTTGGGACAGGTGTGGGACGCGGACTTACTGCATAATGAGCATACAGTTAAAGACGTCGTATCCGTTGCTCAGGGTGAAATGGCGCTTGAAGAATTCTTAAAACAGGTGAATACATTAAAGCTTTTGATAAGATTGATTGCAAAAAGGGGTATACCCCTCGGAGATCAACATAGGGTCGTTCTCCACTGGAACTGAGCTTTTGAAAAAGAAAAACATCAAAAGACATCTGACATGTTGCATAAATGACATATTTTATGGATATGTGCCTATTCATACTTGCTCAGCATGGTGGATAAATGGCCTTAAAGGATGCTCACCACAAGGGAAGGCCGCAAGTCCTAGTAATGGAAACGTTAAATGTGCTTGTCTATTTACTATTTTTTATTATTATTATTTTCCACACTTAAATGAGACCAACTTGGTAATAAATCATATCTGACTTAAATATAATTTTAGGTCCAAAAACTATGTACCTTGGCATTGTCTTTTTCTGTTGCCCAACAAAAATATATAATTATAGTGTAGACCAAGAACACTGTAGCTGATAAAATTATTCAGGTAGAGGAATATTAATTATTGTCTCAGAGCAATTCATATAACACTGTATTAGTTGATAACATATATTTCATTTCTATGGGCAGATGCAGACTTCTTGCTACTTATGATTGTGCCCCACACTATCATATTATTCATATATCTGTTCACCATTTCATATATTTTTTCACTTTGCTTAAAAACTCTATTATTAATACAAAGGTGCGCGAGTCGTGGCAAAGCTACGAGCTAGACTTGATCAACTACCAGAACAAGTGCAAGATCATACGTGGCTGGGATGATTTATTTAATAAAGTCAAGGAGCACATAAACAGTGTTGCCGCCATGAAGCTCTCGCCTTATTACAAGGTAAAGTTATCATGTATATTTAAGTATTATTTTTGTACTATTTTAATATAAACCTTAAATTAAAATTTTAATGTAAATCTTTGAACAATTTAATAACCTAATAAACAACAAATTTAATACCTAAAAACTTATCTTTCTGTCTATACAAGGAGATGGTGACAGTTGTAGACTATTTAAAAAAAATATAAAATATCTGATAGCCTGGTCGTTGATATGATGTCGTACTGTTTTATTATGTAGTAACAAAGTTTGGAATGAAATTATTGACCATCAATTTCCAGCCCTTCAAGTCAAAGGGATTTAAATCTTCTTTCTTGGTAATAAACAAGGTGTGGAACGATAGGGTGGCATCAATGTTCCTGTGTCAAACACGACGTGGGTGTTATATAACATCTATTTTTATTATGCTATGTTTTTTTCAAGGTGTTTGAAGAGGAAGCACTGACTTGGGAGGAGAAGTTAAACCGCATCAACGCTTTGTTCGATGTGTGGATTGACGTGCAGCGTCGCTGGGTGTACCTTGAAGGAATTTTCAGTGGTTCGGCCGATATTAAGACCTTGCTCCCGGTAGAAACTAGCCGTTTCCAGAGCATCAGGTAAACAAAAATGTGATTTATAATAGAAATATATTTATTACAAATACCTTGTAAACTTATTATATATATTCTAATTTTGCGATAACTCACTTTGTGAGGTGATCTCTAAGATCTAGTCTCGAAAAACCTTATGAAAGAAAATCTTGAGTTCCAACAGTGGCAACATTAAGGAAGCTAGATATTTATTTTTCTATATATTCTTAGATATACCTTAAATATTTACAAATTTTTGAAGATTATTCTTCAAATAATTTTTAATTTTGTGATAATAATTTCTCTAGGTGATGTAATTTAATTTTATTTCTAGCTCTGAATTTCTCGGTCTTATGAAGAAAGTCAGTAAGTCACCAATGGTAATGGACGTGCTCAATATACCTGGAGTTCAAAGATCACTTGAACGCTTAGCAGACCTGCTTGGTAAAATACAGAAGGCATTAGGTGAATACTTAGAGCGTGAGAGAAGCAGCTTCCCACGGTAAGCATAACATTATATAAGGCAATAAATATATGGAATAAAATTACTAGTGGTAGGTATCTACTGTCGGAGACCGACTGGGTAGAGGTACCAAGGCTATTCCCGCTTCTACCGCCAAATAGTAGTGTGTAAACACTATTATGTTCCGTATATTTGAAAGACGCAGTATCGAATAAAATAACAGGAATATTGAGATATAACATATTTAACCAGGACAATGTTGTTAAAAGATATTTTTTTCCGAAATTATTCATGTCCCCTGGAAATGTTTAATATAATAATCCCTTCAATTGGTAGATTTTACTTCGTGGGTGATGAGGACTTGTTGGAGATCATTGGTAATAGTAAAAATATCGCCAGACTGCAAAAGCACTTCAAAAAAATGTTCGCCGGTGTCGCGGCTATCATACTTAACGATGACAATACTGTAATTAACGGGATTGCCTCCCGAGAAGGTGAAGAGGTAAGCAGCATTCTCATTTTAAAATACTATTTTAAATATTGCGAACTTTTTTTAAGCCGTCTTAATATTGTCGGATTGGGTTTGACAAATTGGGTCCGGTTGTTGAATAAATTTCTTTCTTATTTGCATCTAATCTCTATCCATTGGTGTAAAGTCACACAGAAGCTATGAATAATAAAGCTTGCCAGCCTAGAAACCAAGCTCTTATTCTCTGGTCATAACAGTGCTCTTATAAGCAATAGATTTTCAGTAATCGTGTTAGCTACGGCCAAGAAAATAATATTAATAAAAACGTGTAATCAGTAAAGGGTTAGAAGATTAATAAAAGAAATATATCTAATGCACTGGACCTGCTTATTATTTAAATAAACAACCTCTTTATATTCACACTACTGGATCTCAGTGCCTTTACTCACAAGATGTGGGTCAAAACTATTTATTGTTACCTATGGCACTGTAATATGAGCATGCTGTAGTATTTGTAATTTTCCTACTTGTTTAGGTGTACTTTACATCACCGGTGTCGACCATCGAAAATCCCAAAATCAATTCGTGGCTCTCAATGGTGGAGCGGGAGATGCGCGTAACTCTTGCCTGCCGACTCAAAGATGCCGTCTTCAACATCAAACAGTTCAAGGACGGCAATGTTGACCCACAGAAGTTTATTGAATGGTGTGACAAGTATCAGGTAAGCAGAATGGAGAAACAGCAGAATTAATCGTTTTGTAGATTAGTAGGAGCTCCTTCCTTATGTTCAATAGTGTATGTTTATCGAAATATGATTCTATGTTTCGTATTCTTTTTAATATAAATAAAAATTTGAAAATAATTTATTAAAAGTAAAAGTTACATCGTTTCTTATTCAGTATACAGATAAAATATTTTATAAATTATAATTTTTATGATTTAATCTGTTGAATGAACTTTCTGTTTAATTTTCAAGATTGTTTTCCAGTATTCTAGTTCGTTACGTTATTGGCACTAAAATTTCATCGTTATGATTTAAAAAATGGAGTAACATAAACAAAATCTATAAAAAATAAATTAACATAAATATGAAATGTACCTACAGGCGCAGATCGTTGTCTTAGCCGCCCAAATTCTTTGGTCGGAGGATGTCGAGAACGCACTCGCAAATGGTGGCGGAGATGGGCTAAAACAAGTCCTGGCCCATGTCGAAAACATGCTCAACGTACTTGCAGACTCTGTCCTGCAAGAGCAACCGGCATTAAGAAGAAGAAAACTCGAGCATTTGGTGAGCAGCATTATTACATATTGCGGTGGAACTTAGACGATTTCTGGCTACAGATTCTAGTAAAAATTTAACCCTAGATAGAGTATAAAATTTTATGTTCTTAAATAATAATATTAATCAATAGATCAACGAGTTCGTACACAAACGCACGATGACACGTCGCCTCATCGCCTCCGACGTCAACAGCCCGCGCTCGTTTGAATGGCTATGCGAAATGAGATTCTATTTCGATCCGAGGAATAATGACGTAAGTTCTATATTATTAAAGATTTTGTTTTATTTTAATCTTATTTATTATAACCATATCGTGAGGTAACTGACAAATTCCAAGAATAACGGTATTCCTAGCATAAGATGTCCTGACTTTCTCCTTTTAAGAGAAAGCCACAACTTCTAACAGTGGAAGCACTAGAGTGTGCTATTATATTTTGTTTGAAAGTAAATACCGTCTTATAGCGGTTGGGATCCCAATTGTCTTTATGTTTGTAACAAATTGTGCAGGTTCTACAACAGCTTACTATTCACATGGCAAATGCTAAATTCCTGTATGGATTTGAGTATCTGGGAGTGCAAGACCGTTTGGTGCAAACGCCACTCACTGACCGCTGTTATTTGACTATGACTCAGGCTCTTGAAGCGCGCCTTGGAGGATCTCCCTTCGGTATTTTTTTTTTTTTGAATAATAAATTCCATATTTTAGTATTTCCAGTACCACAGTAATGACGTAAATCTAAATTCCTCAGTAGCCATTTATTATATCTATGTATTTAGAAAAAAGAAATAATGTTAGAATTTTTGATAAGATATTGTTTAGAATCTATACAGGTGTACCTACAATCACACCTAGTCATTTATAAGTTTTTTTATATAAATGCAAATATTTTTATTATTTTGTTACATTGGTAATGTTTATAAGAAATTATAATTCTATTAACTCTCAGGACCGGCTGGTACCGGAAAGACTGAATCAGTGAAGGCTCTCGGAAATCAATTGGGTCGTTTCGTGCTGGTGTTCAACTGTGACGAGACATTTGATTTCCAAGCTATGGGAAGAATCTTCGTTGGACTTTGCCAAGTAACTTTATTCGCCATATATCCAAATTAAAATATTTTAACTAACACCTGACCACTATTTTACATATGTCGCATTAAATTAAAAAAAAATCGTTACTTACTACAAAACATACATATATGAATCAACAAATGTATAGTATTACCTTTTGTTGATTTAAGGTTGGCGCATGGGGTTGCTTTGATGAGTTTAATCGTTTAGAGGAAAGAATGTTATCTGCTGTGTCCCAGCAAGTGCAGACTATACAGGAGGCATTGAAGAGCCACCAGGAAGGTGACAATACTGGTATGTTTGAGATGATATGAACTTTAACAATGTACTGTTTTATGTTTCATAACTTGTATAAAAGAATTTGAAATACCAGCTTTTCCAATATTTTAAAAAACATTTTTCAGCTAAGTCTATAACTGTTGAATTGGTCGGAAAACAAGTGCGCGTGAGTCAAGACATGGCTATATTCATAACTATGAACCCGGGCTACGCTGGCCGCTCAAACTTACCTGACAATCTCAAGAAATTGTTCCGCAGCTTGGCTATGACCACTCCTGATAGACAACTCATAGCCGAGGTTATGCTGTTCAGCCAAGGTTTCAGAACCGCGGAGAAGTTAGCTTGCAAAATAGTACCATTCTTCAAGTGAGTTGTTTAGCTTTATTAATAAATATTTTATTTATTATAAACCTTTTTATAGGTTCTCATTTGCTAATGCATGTTTAGGTATAGTTCAGGTAAATGTTCATTTCGTATTTAAATTTATATTATCATATATTAATTGACGACAAATAGCTCTTTTAAATGTTTTGAAAACTATCACTATGACATTTTTCCAACTACACAACCACAATATTTTAAAGATTTTTTATAATTTTCTTTATTCTTATCTCACAGATTGTGCGACGAACAATTGTCGAATCAATCGCATTACGATTTCGGTTTGCGCGCACTGAAATCAGTACTGGTGTCGGCTGGCAATGTGAAACGCGATCGCATACAGAAGATTAAGGTATGAGATTCAAGGTTTGATATTGTGCCAAGAGTCCTTTTCCAAGGTGAACTTACTATATAGTAAAACTGCAAAAAATTGATTTATATGGAGAGGCTTGATGAAAAGATGAGAAAATGTTCATCTACATTATGAATATTTTTTTACAATATGAATTGTAAGATGTTAAAATAATTATAATCATTCATATAATCCAAAAAAAAATTATATTTTGCAGGAGAATCTTGTAGAGCGCGGCAACGAAGTACCTGATGAAGCTTCGATTGCGGAATCTTTGCCAGAACAAGATATTCTCATCCAGTCAGTCTGTGAGACAATGGTACCCAAATTGGTAGCTGAAGACATTCCATTGCTGTTCTCTTTACTCAATGATGTGTTCCCTAACGTCGGATACACAAGAGCTGAGATGACTGGTAAGTAGTCGCACACCAGTACAGAATATGTAAATGATTAGAGTTATAATATTGCCAATTGATTTTTTAATACACTATTAATTCATCTGTCAGCACATCAATACTTTTTTATTATTTTTGGTGCAAGGAATTAAAAATTACTTATAGGATGAGGCCAATGGGTGGTCATGTAATTGTCCTTTTTTCTATTTACAAAAAGGTTTGAAGAATGAAATTCGCGCAGTTTGTGCTGAAGAATTTCTGGTATGTGGTGAGGGAGATGAACAAGGATCTACTTGGATGGACAAGGTATGTGGGACCATATTACTCTCTCTACCCTGAATAGGATGATAGCAGGTCATGGTCTCCAGCCATCGTTTTAGTGTTTCTGAGAGTGTTTGGGATTGCATAGAGCAATCCCCGAGTTGGACTTTTATATTAAAAGAACAAAAATCTCCACAAATCTTGACTTCCCCTCAGAAGACAGAGTATGAATACGAATTCCTCCCAGTACCAAAAAAGTTTGTCTTAATATGTTATATATAATAGCTACGTGTTATAATAAAAAATAATTGTAAGACTTTAATTATCAAATTAACAGTAGTTTCACAGTTTAAAGAATAAAAAAAATGTCATGCATGAATAATAAATACTATCAGTGCTACATGATTATCATCAAAAGCACGTTTAATTTCTATTTATTTAATTAATTCATTAACATTTACCATCCTAATCATATCAACTAGGTGATGGTGATAAACATTATTTAAGTTTATTATAAAAAAAAAAATAACATTAACTCATTAATTTTCATAACAAATTATTTATTAAATTATAATATATTTTTTGCTTGTCATTACTCGAAACTATGTTTAATTGTATCCAAACTGAATAGAAAATATTTGTAATGAAAATAACATTTGGCGATTTCTTATATTTGTGCGAATATATTTTATACAAAAAAAATAAAAAAATATATATCTTTTTCAATAAAGAGGATGGTTAGGTTATGCTTCTGGCTTAGGATCCCAGTATTAATAAAATTAAATGAAATACCAGGCCTACCACTAAAAATTTTTAAGATACACGTTGGGCTTAGTTTGTTCCGTAGATCAACAAACCTGTAAGTAATAATTAAAGAGCTACAGGTACTCTGTGATAATGTGACGCCAGTGAGTCTGTCAACTCGGTCCTCGTGTAACCACGGTTGATGATTATCAAAGATCGAAAATGGAAAAATATTAATTTAATATAAATTTAGTTTGGGTATAAATTGCATAGTTCCGGAATGCACGGATATGACGTAATACAAACGCGTGTGTGAATGAATATGCGTTTCCATGCTAACCCGTTAACGGCACTAGAGGAGGAACGCGTCGTCCCGCGCCCAGCACAGCACGTGGATAGAGAAGGTCAGTGTGCACTCGGCGCGAGGAATCACCAACGATGTTGCCATAGAGGAAATAAAAACATCTTTTTTTTATTTAAATCACAATTCAATTTAAAACAACCCTCACCGTTTGCGATCGATATTTGCCTTAATGAATTCACAATTTGGGCAAAGATAAAACGAAACCTTTGCGGATCCACTTGCAACAACAAACTACAAACTAGAATATAGTTTATTTTGTAACATTAGATGTTTAAACAGTTAATTATTAATGTAAGGGATGCTAGACGTATTTTACTCACGGATACACCATTTTATATATATTTGAATCTGCTTACACGTATGCTGTAGTTTCTTGCTAAAAATAGATCTTATAAATTGAAATTTGTAAATTACATAAAAAGGTATTAGACGATAGATTATCATTCAAATATTCTTATCTACAATAGCCAAACGACGCTTGTACGTTATATCACATAGTGAAGTAAGAGGCTGTTGATACTCTGACTCTCATATGTTGACAAACAGAACACAATAGTACTATTATTTTGGCAGATGTACAATACGATGATGACCAACCATAGTACACAACAGGTGTACAGGAGTCAAACCAAAGGTGTGTGTGTTACAACAAAACCGTATAGCGAGTACGCTACAGATTATATAAAAATAAAATCCAAATCTATGAGTTTGATAAAGTTGTTTTTACTTGAATATTGATCGCAAAGTTCTAAGGTTCAGTAATTCTCAATACTATTTATCTTTTTCTCATGGTGACATCGTTACGAACATCAGATTTTCAAAATTTTAAAAGTGGGCTTCGTTTTGTTTGTGATATTGGATTCTTTAAGCTACTTACATTCAGGTATTCGTTTCTATATTTTTATCTATGTGGGTTCTGGTTTTACGCTATGTATATATATATATATATATATATATATTTCACCTACTATACGATATTTATCTTTTAATTATATATTATTATTTGATATTTACACAATGGTATTGTTATACACTAACTTATGCTTACTCACAATACTGTTTGCTCAGCTATCATGCTAACACTGTTCAGGTCATATCAATGAAGCACTCATCACTATTTATCACAAGAACATGTACATACATAAGATTACAAAAAATATGAAGCATAATCTTTCGATACAGAACAAAGTTCTTTTATACAATGCTACTTTTAAAAAAAAATACTTTTTATGGAAAAACCTGTCTATTTTATCCTATTATAGTTTCAATGGAATCAAGCTATAGTTGTATTTATTTTTATTCTTATCAAATTGTTGTTTTGTGTTTTTCTTTTCATTTAAGTTTATCATATCTCTTCGACTTTTATATGTGGTTGCTCTTGGATATCTTTACCAAAAACTTTTCGCGTGTGTCTTGTTATAATGCTTCTATATCGTGTATCGTAATTTAAATTTGATTTAAAATGGAAAACAGGTGCTGCAGTTATATCAGATCTGTAAACTAAATCACGGTCTCATGATGGTTGGTCCATCCGGTAGCGGAAAATCCACTGCTTGGCGTGTGCTTTTAAAAGCACTTGAAAGGTACTAATATTTATTTATTTTATTATTTATTTAAAAACTACTAGTGTAAATAATAATTTGAAAAAAATATTCTTTATACATTTAACTGGGATGTTTTGTAAAAGGAATTGGAAGTTATATGAATTATAAAGATTTTATCATTTTTAGATTTAAAGTTAAGGCAAAACAAATGTACCCGAAAAATAATCTAGAAGACTATTAATAAGCTACTCTTTCCAAAGTTAAAGAAAAATTGTAATTAATATTGCGTTTCTCTATAGATTTGAAGGGGTTGAAGGCGTGGCACACGTAATCGATCCGAAAGCAATGTCAAAGGAAACTCTCTATGGTGTATTGGATCCTAATACACGCGAATGGACAGATGGATTGTTTACTCATATATTGAGGTTTGTTCATTGCAAAATTTAATTAAAATTATTTTATATACTCGTGTTTAGAAAACAGATAAAAAAATTATGTATATTATTTTGTCCTTTAATTCTATACTACAGTTTGTTCAAACACTATTTTAAAACTCGTACTATTAGGTACAATTAAAATTATTGGTACTGTGTACCATCTGAATATCATCTTGTTTTTCCATTCCTTTCTATTAATATTCTATACGCATATTCACTTTCACATTATCCATTTTTTCTTCTACTCCTAGATTTTTAACTATTATCCACTAAGTATTCGCAAGAGATTGCCAACTTTTATTAAAGCTCTTGTATATTTTGCAAGTTATATATAATGTATATTAGAGAAAATATTATCGTACAATTTTAAAATATTTTTGAATAAAGTACTATTTGTTGTGGGCTTTGGCAGAAAAATAATTGACAATGTTCGTGGTGAGATTAATAAGCGTCAATGGATCATTTTCGACGGCGACGTGGACCCGGAGTGGGTGGAGAATTTGAACTCTGTGCTCGACGACAACAAGCTGCTCACACTGCCCAATGGCGAGCGGCTTTCCTTACCTCCCAACGTGCGCGTTATGTTCGAGGTATACAATATTTTTTTTTAACAAATAAAAAGATAGTGTATTTTCTAAAACAAAACTGTCTCGATAGCGCACTGTTTCTCTTAAACATGTAGATTCATGGTGCGATATCCGTACACTTTTTTTATACAGTATTTTGAAGAAATCTTAATTTGTCAACGTTATTTCAGGTTCAAGATTTGAAATACGCAACCTTAGCCACTGTATCACGTTGCGGCATGGTGTGGTTCTCGCAAGACGTACTGACAACTGAAATGATTTTCGAGAATTATTTGTTGAGGTAACATTATTTATTTTCTTATATAAAATGGTATTGCTCAATATTATAACAAAGTTTTCATATACACTTTAAAATAATTTGGTGAGTTGATATAAAAAATTCTTATAATTTAAAAAATAATTGATCCATGTATAAATTTTTCATATAACTAGTAATTACCATGACTGCTTTTATTATTACAGATTAAGAAATATTCCATTAGAAGATGGAGAAGAAGATTCTTTCAGCATCGTAATGGCAGCACCAACTGCTGGAGGAGATCAAAATGCTACGGAAAACATACTGTCTCCAGCTTTGCAGGTACAGATAATTAATTAACATATGAGAAATATTGTGACTTAAAATTTACAGCGTACTTTTTATGTATTAATTTCTGTCACTAAACCTTTTTGATCTTGTTAATTACAGACACAGCGCGACGTGGCTGCCATCTTGCAACCACTTTTCTACAGCGACGGTCTAGTTGTGAAGTGTCTCGAACGCGCGGCTTCCCTCGACCACATCATGGACTTCACCCGTCATAGAGCGCTCTCTTCTTTACACTCTATGCTCAACCGGGGCGTTAGGAACATACTGGCATACAATCGGCAGCACCCAGACTTCCCTATCACCAATGATCAGTTAGAAGCATATGTACCTAAGTGGCTCGTATATTCGTTACTTTGGTCTTTCGCTGGTGATGCTAAACTTAAGGTACTTTCTTTTTTTAATCATAAATTTGTATTCTTTTTTATTTTAATTTAAAAATATACGTAGTGCTGCTAATATAGACAAAACATTGTAATAGAGTATATAGTAAAATATTGATCACTTAAACTTAAATTATTATTCAAAAGTTAAAAATAGCTAATGGGTACAAGAACCGCGAACTGCTGGATACCGGTAGTGCAAGGCCGTCCGGCTTAGAAATTTTTAGTTCAGGCCTATGTCTAACAGTGGCCGTCAATCGCCTAATGGCGTTAATAATAATAAACCGATACAGGCGTTTTAGTTTTTGCTCCAAATAAAAAGAAATAAGTTCGCACTCAGAATTCTGAAGTTACTAAAATAATATTTGATCGTTATTTAAATCTAATGCAAATACTCTATTAAACATATTAATATTAAGAATTGTTCAGGGCTAACCTTTATTAGCGAACCCATGTTCTGCAATGGACAAGAGTAGGCAATGAATAAAAAAAGTTAAATACGAATATCATTTGATGTTCGTATATAGATTTGTTTTAAAAATTAATGAACATATTTAAATATTTTACGTAAAGCGTATATGTAATTTGTTTGCAGGATCGCAATGAGTTGGGCGATTTCATAAGATCAGCAAGCACAATGGTGCTACCGAATTGCGGCGCGAATCAGCATATTATTGATTTTGAGGTTCGTTTTACTTAAGTTTGTTCAGGTTAAGTTATTAC
Organism: Ornithoptera alexandrae; assembly: GCA_029030555.1. Classification (NCBI taxonomy): domain Eukaryota; kingdom Metazoa; phylum Arthropoda; class Insecta; order Lepidoptera; family Papilionidae; genus Ornithoptera; species Ornithoptera alexandrae. Next base: position 5,312,661 of record JARDVY010000042.1, on the reverse strand, counting down.
TTCGTCATGTTAGAAATGTTGCAATTAATATGGATGAAAAGATTCTAACAGTTGCTTTACTTGATTTTACTTATTCAGGTGTCAATAACCGGAGAATGGGTGCCGTGGTCAGCCAAGGTACCTCAAATTGAAGTAGAAACTCACAAGGTAGCGGCACCGGATGTGGTTGTACCCACGTTGGATACCGTGCGTCACGAAGCATTACTTTATACTTGGTTGGCAGAGCACAAGCCGCTGGGTAAGTTGTTTACATTACCACTGATATTTTTAGAACATACTGAAATTTTCTAATAATTTATTTAACTTTAATTTAGAATAGAACTGATTTGAATTATTGTACAGCTTCCATGAATTCAACAGTAGGACTAACATTAGGTTAAAGATAAAATTACAGATAAATTTATTCATTTATTATAGGCAATTAAGAGTGTGGAGGTTAAACTTGAACCATTTTTTTTTAAGTGTTATGTGGCCCACCTGGGTCTGGAAAAACCATGACATTATTCTCAGCTCTAAGAGCCTTACCAGACATGGAAGTCGTCGGACTCAATTTTTCGTCAGCTACAACACCTGAGTTATTGCTCAAAACGTTTGACCACTACTGTGAATATCGCAAGACACCCAATGGCGTTGTGCTAGCTCCAGTACAGGTATGTGTTTAACAACCTCTTTGGTGGAGTTACTAAAGGCTTTACTTTTACCACGGAGATCTTAAGTTCAATTCTGGAACCATATATTGTTCTGTATTTTTTTTTCTACCGGCCTTGTTAACTAAAATCGTCATTCAAAATTTTTTTTAAAATCGTAACTGGTATATTGTGTCATAAATAATAATTAACACTATCTGTAATACTATTTACAGCTTGGCAAATGGTTAGTGCTTTTCTGTGACGAAATCAACTTACCGGATATGGACCAGTATGGTACACAGAGAGTCATCTCGTTCTTGCGGCAGCTTCTTGAACACAAGGGTTTCTACAGAGCTAGTGGTTAGTAAAGGTTTATCATATAGATCCGAACTTTTTTTTTAACTTAACCTATTTCTACCTGAAACTTCATACAATTAATTATTTTCCTAGAAAAAGATTATTCGCGATATAGATGATATTAACATGAATATTTCACATTTATACACACAAAACTTAATTGTTTTCTTCAAGTCGTAGATGTAAAAGATACGCAATAATATCAGATAATAAAACTATTTATTTGGTTTTTTTTACACAGATCACTCATGGGTACATTTGGAGCGCATACAATTTGTTGGCGCTTGCAATCCTCCTACTGATCCCGGTCGCAAACCTCTCTCTCACCGTCTCCTGAGACACGTCCCGGTCATATACGTCGACTACCCTGGTGAAACATCACTTGAACAGGTGAACATTAAGCATTACCTCTGTGCAATTATTTATTACTGTGTACATAAGTTATATATAATGTATATTAGAGTACATAAGTTTAAAAATTACTGCTCTTTTTGTTTCTACTGCTGTGACCTGCGAGTCTTCCCATATAAAAAGCAAATCGAGGGCATTTATCTACAGCAGTAACCAAGTGCAGGTTGCCTCGTCGTGCCGCACTGCAAACTCTCCTATTTATTCTCCTTAATTCTCATTGTTTATGTTTAGATATACGGTACGTTTACGCGCGCAATGCTTCGTATGCAACCCTCGCTGCGCGGGTACGCCGAGCCACTAACCCAGGCCATGGTGCGGCTGTACCTCGCTTCCCAGGAGCGCTTCACACAGGACATGCAGCCGCACTACGTGTATTCGCCCCGTGAGATGACGCGATGGGTGCGCGGCATCTGCGAAGCCATCAGGTATTGTAAATTTAAATTTATTGTTTTGTGTGCTACCCTTTCCTTATCCTTGCGTTTTTTCCTCATTCTTTCGCTTTACTTTTTATGTACAAACAAAATCTAATCTGAATAAGCGGTGCTGCTTCGTCGGATAAAAAAGCGCATACATCTGCAACAAATACTTTTCAACCCATATGATTTTTTTTAGAAAAAAGATATCAACAGGATGTTTACTGAATGGTAAATGCCTTTTTATAACAAATATGAAACTAGTTACGATATTTACACTATACAACACCACATCATTCCCTTACTATACTCCATTCCTTTGCTTTGAGACATAGAATTCTCTTGTTATCCCACTATTTTCGCTTCATAAAACGCTCTTCGAATCATAATAATCAGATAAGAAAGGCATGTATGTATGTAAAATCTTTGTCGCAGACCACTAGACAACCTGAGTGTAGAAGGATTGGTGCGACTCTGGGCACACGAGGCTTTGCGTCTCTTCCAAGATCGTCTGGTTGAAGATACTGAAAGACAATGGACAGACGAGAACATTGATAACGTTGCTATGAGATTCTTCCCAGGTGAAAAACTTTTCTAATGGTATATAAAATATTGATAATGTAATGTATATTAATCTCTGTAATCATTAAATAAAAAATCATAGCAATCGACACATTGAGAAAAATAAATACATAGTCCACTTAAAATTACTCATCTAAATGACTACCTTCTAATGGAGACAGCTATGGCTTTTCGAGACCACGGTTCTTCGAAAAAATTATGTAAATATCTATTACATTTATACACAGCAATAAACAATTCAACGCCAAATAATATCAAGGGAAAACCAATTAAAAGTTTAAATAACTTATAATTATAATTTTAATAAGCTAAATTGTATTTTTAATGCATTCTGTAAAAAAATATAGGTATCAACAGAGAACAAGCACTGGCGCGCCCTATTCTGTACAGTAACTGGTTAAGTAAAGATTATGTGCCAGTTCAGAGAGATCAACTTCGCGAATATGTCAAAGCGAGATTGAAGGTGAGACCTTGATGTTCCAACTACATAGACCAGCAATCTTATAATAAAACCTTAATATTTATGAAGCTTAAAAAATGCAATTTTAATACAATATATGTATAATGTAATTTTAGGTATTTTATGAGGAAGAGTTGGATGTGCCATTGGTACTATTCGATGAGGTCTTGGACCATGTATTGCGTATAGATCGTATATTCCGGCAGCCGCAGGGGCATTTACTTCTTATCGGCGTTTCCGGCGCGGGTAAGACAACACTCAGCCGTTTCGTTGCTTGGATGAATGGACTAAGCATCTTCCAAATAAAGGTAATAACAAGGTACTTCTTCCTTTTGCCCTTTTCCCAACTATGTGGAGTTGACACAGTATGTACTTCTCTTCCATATCCCTCTATCAGCCGTTATATCTGAATTCACACTCTTCTTACACATGTCATCTTTCACCCAATCCATCTACACTTTCTTCGATCTTCCTCTACCCTTATTACTATCCACATTCATTCTCATTACTTTCTTTGTTAAGTTCTAATAATATTTATGATTATCATCTCTAGTCACAATGTTTTTATACTTACTACTTCAAGAAATGAATGCTTTCACTTCATTAATGAAAGATCTCTATTGCTTGGAGACTATCTTTGTACACCAGCACGTATTTCTGCCGCTAAATGCTAGTGTGCAAACTTACTGTGTGTCCTTCAATGGACGCTGTAACTAGAATACCGTACAGGTAGTAGGTCTCTGTTGCCGGAGACCGTCTAGGTACCACCGCAGCACCTATTGCAGTCAACATATAGTAGTGTGCAAACATTACTGTCTTACAGTTTGAAGGGTGCTGTAGCTAGTGGAATTACTAGTGTAACGAGACTCAACATCTTACGTCTCAGGCGACGAGCGAAATGGGGGGTTAGTGTATATCATCGTAATTAGAGCCACGTTGTTACGAGCAAGCGTATCATTTACCATTAGATGAACGTACGGCTCATTTCGTCGTTTAGTTGAATAAAAAAAAAGAAAAAATACTGGGGTAACGACATTTAACATATTATGACTCAAAGCGAAGAGCACAATGTGATGCAGTATTCACCATTCTGTCTGACGTCGTGTTGTTTTCCTTTAATTTAAAGTTGAAAATTTTTATCAATGTCAAATGTTTCTTAAATAAATTTACGCCCGTTGTCAGCAAATTGAAATAGTTTTTTAACCTTTTATTAATTTAGACTTTTATCATATAAGATCGAAATGAGTTTTTCAGTAAACAAATTTATTAAATTCAATTCATCCATGGTTCTTCAAACAAATAAATGTTTTTATTAATAATATTGTTCGTTTTTAAAAAAGTTTATTAATAATTAATGTGTATATAAGTAACTGTAGATTAAATCGCCACAATACTATCAGAAGGATCGCTGTAGAAATCGATTGGGTAATATTGGCCATGTTCAGCTGTGGTGAGTGTTGCTCACTGGTTCTCTCACTGCTCGGCTGAAAAGATGATAATGATGAATCACAATTAACACAATCCTGAAAAGAGATATGCTATATGTAACAACAAAGTTGCATCCTACCCTGTGATGCGTAGGTACACAACAAATACACTGGTGCTGACTTCGACGAAGACCTTCGCTCGGTGCTGCGCCGCGCTGGCTGCCGCGATGAAAAGGTTGCTTTCATACTGGATGAGTCCAACGTCTTAGACAGCGGATTCTTGGAACGAATGAACACCCTCTTGGCTAATGGAGAGGTTGGTACAAAGTTAACTTAGTTAAGTTATTAACTTGTCACTACCAACTTCTTTAATAATAATTAAAACATTAATTTAATTTCGCATCTTTTTCACCAAAAGTAGTCTAGAAAATAATACATAAAATTGATTTTAACAATAAATCCTTAGCTGTTCAAAATAAATTTTGTGTTATTTATTTGTCCTTTGTATCTGCACTTTAATACAAATTTAATTAATACTTTTTCAGGTTCCTGGGCTGTTCGAAGGTGATGAATTTGCAGCATTGATGACTCAGTGTAAGGAAGGCGCTCAAAGGGAAGGATTGATGTTGGATTCCAATGATGAATTGTATAAATGGTAAATAAACCACAAAAATAATATTTTAGTAGTATTTTAAAAAAAAGTGGTGTTATGGAAGGGTATGTGCATTGCTGAAAAAACTGGAATGTTCAACATGATATCCAGTATAATATGTTGTATGTATAGTGTTACGGCTGTAATGAGTGTGGGTAATGAATTTCTGAAAGTTTTTGTTCATTTATTTTGTATTTTTTCTTCCATTGCATAATTGAAAAAACCATTGAATAAAAAAATACTTTGAGTTGTACATAATTATTTTGTGTATTTTTTTAAAAACCGAACCACGTAGTCAACTTAAGCATAATAATATACTTAATTTTTTTCCTAGGTTTACGGGTCAAGTAATGCGCAATTTGCACGTTGTATTCACTATGAACCCTTCGTCGGAGGGACTCAAAGACCGCGCAGCCACGTCTCCCGCTCTGTTCAATCGATGTGTACTCAATTGGTTCGGAGATTGGAGTGATGGCGCACTTTTCCAAGTACATAACTATCTCTTACTTCCTATAATCATGATTGTTATTTTATAATACTTCTAGTTCGGTACAAAAACTGGGCAAATATTGTTCAAATTTAGTGTATTTGCGTAATCCACATTTAAGAGCTCCATTCCATTGTCACTTAACACCATGTGGAATTAAGATGTCCATTGTTAAAGTTTCACATTTATAATCACTTGTATTCCAGGTTGGCAAAGAGTTCACGAGCCGCATGGACCTAGACTCTGCTGAGTATGTACCACCTGAGGAGTTCCCCGCGGCGTGTGGCGAACTGAGCGCACGGCCCTCGCACCGCGACGCGGTGGTCAACGCGTGCGTGTACGTGCACCTCACGCTGCACCGTGCTAACGCGCGTCTGGCCAAGCGCGCGAACCGCACCATGGCGATAACACCTCGGTGAGTGCATGCTGTGTGTATGTGGGTCGATTCATGGACATCGAAGTCAATGGTTTATACTGTTAATGAGAGAGATTTGATGAAACTGTTTATTGAAGTCAGTGTCATAACTAGCAAGTTAAGCTAATTAATACCATAACAAACAAACACTTAACTACATATATGATCTAATTTTTTACGCTTTTTACTTTCGCTGTCTATCAAACAGACACGTACTTTGTATAGAATGTAAATACCATCTCTTATTCGCAAAGCATTAGGGTTTTGACGCTCAAACGTAGTGTAATAAATACTTGCTTTTTTATGTTTAAAATATTAATAACTCATTTTTTTATAATTTTCAGCCACTATCTGGACTTCATCCAACAAATGGTAAAATTGTACGCTGAGAAACGGGCCGATCTCGAAGAGCAACAGTTGCACTTAAACGTGGGTCTCGGAAAGATTGCCGAGACCGTCGAACAAGTAGAGGAGATGCAGAAAAGTCTAGCTGTCAAATCCCAGGTACAGACTAGTCATAAATTCCTTGTTCCTTTTGATCAAGTGACATTCGAGAAATTGTATCCCGATTATTAAAAAATATATATTTATAGGAACTACAAGCAAAGAACGAAGCGGCTAATGCGAAATTGCGTCAAATGATTAAAGATCAACATGAAGCCGAAAAGAAGAAAGTTGAAAGTCAAGAAATACAGGTAAAAATAAACTTCTGTTATATTATCTTAAATGCCCTGATAGCTTAGTTTATAAAGCAATCGTAATAAATACGGTGCTACATGCCTAAAAGAGATGCAGGTTTGATTCCCACTGAGCTTGAGCTTCCGGTGAAGATAAAAATCGACACAAAAGCAACATGTATCCAGAACAGTATTCATGTACCTGTGATATCCTCCAACACCTACATGCTATAGCTTACGCCGTAGTGTTTGTTATCTTAACTAGTGCCGTATACTTATGAGTAAGCGTATAATTTTCAACCAACTGAACATCCAGATAGTCTCGTTACTTCGTAGAAAAAACGTCAGCCATAAAAATTTCTTTTCACATGTTTTTTTCAAAATTCAGGTAGCTTTAGAAAAACAAACTAAGGAAATAGAAGCAAAGAGAAGAGATGTTATGGCAGATCTGGCGCAGGTGGAACCAGCTGTCATTGAAGCCCAAAACGGTTTGATTTTTTTTAATCGTTTGCATTGGTTTTTAGTCTCATGCTAGTATCGATTGATTGTTTATTACGATTTATGTGATCGTTAAGTATTTCTGATTATTCCTTGACTTGACTGATATCTATATATCTGATTATCATCAACACAAGTGTGACGAGACTGTAACTATTTAAAAAAATTCTAAAAATATGTTTTTCATACTAGGAACCTAAATTGAACTACTACAATGGTCACATTTTTACAGTATATACAATTTGCTTTGTAGTATTCATTATTTAACCTTCATAGTAAAATGCCATAAATGATATTATCTGTGTACATCCAATGTAAGTATTAGTTAAGATAATGTTTGTTCATAATGATGCCTATTTTATTATATTCCATGCAGTGCAGTGTGTACTTGATATGTGCCGATTAATATATTTAACATATTTCAGTGTGATTTAATTTCCATATAAACTTGCCATCAATTCCACTTTATGTTGTCAGCTGGAACACAATTGCATACAAAATAATAATGTTGTGTTATATGCAAATTTCACTGCATGTGGTACAGGAATCGAACCTTCCCGTTAAAAGGCGAGAGTGTAGCCACGGAACTAATTTTTGACAGATAATTAACATGAACAACCTCAGTCTTATATAAATAGTCCAGTATTAAAAATCATAGTCTCACGAAAACAGCGGTTCGCTCGATCAAGAAGCAGCAACTTGTCGAGGTGCGGTCTATGGCCAATCCTCCGTCCGTGGTGAAGATGGCGCTGGAGTCGATTTGCACCCTGCTTGGGGAAAAGGGGGACACGTGGAAGGGCATCCGTTCTGTTGTAATGAAGGACAACTTCATATCGACTATCGTTAACTTCGAAACTGAGAATATCACGTTAGTGTTGTTGACAATGTTTTTTGATTATGATAGCATATTGTCAAATTTATAAACACTTCCCATTTTGCCATTGTCATTACCGTAATAGTTATACAAAGAACAACATGCTATCATATCTTGCTAACTAAAACAATTCCCCTTTCTTTTAAAATAATACGTTACTTTTTATCATTTCTGTAGATAATTAGCTAAGACATATTCCTCAGTGTATATTTATTGGCAAAGACATTGTAGTGTATATGTGCATTAGTCATGTTATTTTTATATACTTAGTTTTTCTCGAACACATTTTGTTGAGCATTATTACTGTATGGACTGTCAGATATCTATATTATTGTTGTGAATGACTACGTAGTGTACCTAATGAAATGAATAATGTAAATACGCTAAGCTTGTTCGCATATGTGATATGTTATTAATATAAGATGTTCAAATAACGCTACGATTCCTTGAATGTAATTAAAAATAAACGGCATCTAATCAGGCACACTAATTATAACAATTACCATGTTCGTATGTGACTAACACTGCCAAGCATCGTCGTGAAGCGGTACGTCGTGCGACCGGTCGTGGTCCGATTGCAGGCCGGCCGCCGTCCGGACAGCGGCCGCATGCGATATCGCTAAACGCCTTTTGTCTCTCTCTTTTTCGTACTCTCTCGCTCTCGCTTCGCGCTGGTGACGGATGCGACGCGGACCCTGCGCCCGACCGTTACGCTGTACAGCGGTGAAATCTATAAAGAAGCAGCATTTGGTGGAAGTGCGCTCGATGGGAAACCCGCCGGCGTTAGTGAAAGTGGCACTGGAGTCGATTTGTCTGCTACTCGGCGAGAATGCCACCGACTGGAAGGCGATCCGCGCCGTCATCATGCGCGAGAACTTCATCAACAGCATCGTCTCCAACTTCTCAACCGAGGACATAACGTGAGCACCGCCGCTTCTGTACCCGCCGATGCCTCGTTTTCCTAATGTCTCCAATCCGAGAGCACCTTTGCTCCTCCTCCTCTTCCTTTCATTTGTGTCGTCGTCGATATACGTCAACAATGTAACAGTTCCTCTAAATAGGATCTCATTTATATATAAACATTTCTCGTTTGTGTAAGTCGCCATTTCCATATTTTTTTTATTTTTTCCTTCCCTTCCACGTTTTTTTGGTCTTGTAGATTTTTTGTAGTATCACAATTGGTAAAGATTTTTTTTTATATAGTTTACATAAAATTTAAGTCTTGCATTTTACTTATTTTTTATTTTAATCCAGATCACGTTAAAGCTATTCTCTGACATCGCACCCCCTACTTTTACATAACACCTTCACAAGGTTTTACGCCGGAAATTTTTATAATATTCACACTGAAAAATTTTCCGTGAAGTGTTTGTTATTCGTTACATAAAAGCATATAAAAGAACTTAAAAATTAAACTCACAAATGAATGTGATATTCCTTCAACCAAATTCCATTGTCCGTTCGATTTGTTTATTACAAAATGGTGGTGGTATAGACTGCGATACCATCAGAGTATCAAATATTCAAAACATTGTTAATATTTTAAAGTTCTAACCAAATATCAGAATGAAGATGTTTGTTTGAACTTCTAGTATATTTTAATTAGAATCCACAATAATAATCCTTATATGGATTTTTTTTAATATGAAAAGGTTCTTAAATTAACTGATGGTATCAGTTGAATACAAAGTGGTGGTGAGACGGCATGAGCATGTGGCAATTTGTTTTTCGTTTTGCTTTTTTCAGTTTTCTGCTTAAACAAGCTTTATGCATGGTTTCCGGCAAGTATTAATAATGTGGAGTTGCGTGAAATGTTTTCTCTACTAACAGGTTTCTTTATTATGAAAATATCTTTAGTAAAGAAGCGAGGCGTTCATCTTTCGTTATGACACATGGCATGGTGTAGAATATCTTATTTATAAATTCAATAGTTTTGGTGTACATTTTACTAATATAAGTAATACATTAAAAATAACATAACGCCAAAACCTCACATTAATGTTTGACTAAAATATTTATTTCTCATATATTTATACCATATTAAAATACAACTGTAATAGTGATACGAATTCAGTGTTCACTATATAAAAAAGTTTGTGGTATAATTTTTTTCATTACTGCATGAATGTATTTGCCAATAAATGATATCCATCAACACATTGACACCAACAAGGCCATTAAAACTTCTGTGAATTGTTTGGCTTATTATTTGTTACTTTTTTTTTTTTGCTATTATTTGATAATTCCTTTGCGATTTGGTTTTGCTGTGTGGATGGTAAGTGACGTTCTATTCAATGTACAAGTGTAAAGACATTATTTTCATGTGCACGAATTGTGGTGGATTATTTTAATGGTGTACGTGGTATGCAGGTGCATTTGTCATTTTGTCTTTTGTCCCGTAGTATATATTATAATGATATAATCAAATGTATTAATCGAGTTTGTGTGTCAGTGACGATGTCCGCGAGAAAATGAGGACTCGCTACTTGAGCAATCCTGATTACAACTTCGAAAAAGTAAACAGAGCTAGTATGGCCTGTGGACCTATGGTGAAATGGGCAATCGCACAGGTAAATATGTTTATGGTTTATCTATAATTTAGTTCACTTATTGTATCTTAACAATACTTTATTAAAATGTGAAAGTAAAAAAACTATTAGGAATTTTGTGAATCTGTATAATTTTGCATGTGACGTTCTTCTCTTCTTGATTTAATAAAATTTTATGTTCGAGCTAGACTGTACTAAAAGTACATAAATAGCCAAACTCGATAAAAAGAACCATAATCCCAAATATATCGATAAAAATTATCTACTAATAAAACATCATACACACCTGCAGATCGAATATGCGGATATGTTGAAACGCGTCGAGCCTCTGCGTAATGAGCTTAAGGCTTTGGAAGATCAGGCGCAAACCAACGTGAAGGCAGGCACTGATGTGCGCGAACTCATCGAACAGCTCGAAAAATCGATTGCCTCGTACAAGGAGGAATACGCGCAACTCATCAGCCAGGCGCAGGCCATCAAGACTGATTTAGAAAACGTACAAGCTAAGGTATAAAAGTTTTAAAATTTAGTTATATAGTATTGAGGATTTATTCGTATAAATGAGATTACCTCTTTTGGGAGATAGATAAGAATATAGTCACTACGACATATAACTTTGGCAGGTAGTAAAACGCTACAAAGAGAAAACAACACCAGGGGTAAAGATACCAGGTTTTTCAGTAAACACTACCAAAGCGTCCGGCTACGCGTTACGAAGACTGGCAATTTTCAAATAGGGTTACTTGTTTTTTATCAGTGTGCATAAATAGATAAATAGACTGTAATGATGATGAGTCTATTTATCATTCGGCAATATCATAATGCTAATAGATGATAATGAAATTTGATGTAAAAGAACAAGCGTTTTCCGCTACGCCACGGAGTTAGTCAAACAAACGTATTAATAATGATTAGTTATTTAATTAATATTTTAATGTTCCTAATGAGTATAACGTTTTAATATATACTTTGATTGATTTCAGGTGGACAGGTCAATAGCGCTATTAAAGAGTCTGGTTATTGAGCGAGAGCGATGGGAGGCGAGCTCCGAGACGTTCAGGTCGCAAATGAGCACGATAGTCGGCGACGTATTACTGTCTGCCGCATTCATAGCATACGGCGGATACTTCGACCAACACGTAAGCGGCACTGTTCAATAAAATGATTAGTATTTATCGAACAGCGTTATTAACATATTTGTTCGTAAGCTGGAGTTATTAAAAATAAAAATACAGGGAGAGTGGAATAAGTTTGGTGGTACAATAATATGTAATTGTTTTTAACATCTTAAAGGTTTTTGGGTTCCCAATATGTTATCAGTTAAATTACCGGATATTGTCGCGGCACTATATAAAAAAACCATGTATGCCCACAGTACCGTCAGAACCTATTCTCAACGTGGACGAGTCATCTTGCCGCAGCTAGCATCAAGTATCGAGCGGACATAGCGCGCACCGAGTACCTGAGCAACCCCGACGAGCGGCTGCGCTGGCAGGCGAACGCGCTACCCACAGACGAGCTGTGCGTCGAGAACGCAATAATGCTTAAGGTGATCAAAGATAACTCTTTACATACTACTTGTATGACTTGTCAATTTCGTCATCGTCATCAGCCGATAAACGTCCATTGCTGGTCATAGGCCTTCCCCATATCGCATTACGAGCGGTCGTTTATAGGGGTACATGCGGGGGAATTTGAGCCATTTTCCACCATGCTGGCCCAATACGGGTTGGTGGGAGCCTGAGCTTTATTTGTTGTGATTAGCAGGGTGCATTACGAGCAGGTGAAGTTGACTTGGGTTCTGTGAGTTGTTGTTTTAGTCCTCCTACACCCCTTGTCAATTTAAATCGTGATAATATTTTCACGAGTTAACATTGATTTGTTCCGGTTGTAACATTTTTACATATGATTTATACTAATTATCGATATGTTGACGGGAGACTCTAGCGTGGTGATGTAGTGGATAATGGATTCATTATCGCTATATTGATTAATAAATATCAGAGACAAAGTCAAAGTATTCTGGGCGGAGCATGGTTTACCATCAATGACCCCATTGTAAAACATAATAAATTTGAATCATGTGCCTCACGCCCGTTGATTACAAATAAATCAATGTTAATGAAACACTATGTATGTTACTAAAAATGTTGTATTTTCAGCGGTTCAATCGATACCCGTTAATAATCGATCCATCGGGACAAGCGACAGAGTTCATCATGCGCGAGTTTAATGAGCGCAAGATCACAAAGACTTCGTTCCTCGACGACTCATTCAGGAAGAATCTGGAATCGGCCCTGCGTTTCGGCAATCCATTGCTTGTTCAGGTTCGTGGGAATTGGTTGAACCAATTAAAGCTAAACTCGGAAATTTTATTTGTTAATGCTTGGCCAACGAACTTGACAATATTACCCGAACAATTTGATATTAATTTATGAATTTCATAAAAACAGTAGATTGTTAATAAATTTGTTGAAATTATTAAAAACGTCTTGCAAATCTTCTCGTAAAAGTATACATCGTGAAGAAAGTGATATGTTCCAAGAAAGATGGCTTTCGGGCACGTGTCGCATCCACCAATCCACACTTGGCTTCGAGTTTCTCCTTATGAAAAAAGACCTTGAGTTTCTACATTTCCTATATTCCCAATATTAAACAGGTGTTTATTTGTATATAATTTAAAGTTCAAATTTAAAATTGTAATAAAGTTCTAAATTTGAGTACTAGTATATTTGAAAAAATATCTGAATAAATTTGTTATATATCTTTTAATTTATTTATAGTAAATATGTATGAACAGGATGTAGAGAACTACGATCCCATACTGAACCCGGTTCTGAACCGAGAGCTGCGTCGTACCGGCGGTAGGGTTCTGATCACGCTCGGAGACCAGGACATCGATCTTAGTCCTTCCTTTGTAATATTCCTTAGCACAAGGTATGTATAATACTCGATAAACACTTTCATGTAAGAACATAGAATTGTTTCCATGTTATTTTATTGTAAACTACTCGTTTCACATTGTTTTATTAAAATCAACTTTATGTAGTAATACAATTTCACAGAAGCTATTAAATCTGAATCAATTCACTATACCTCTAAACCATGTTTGTTTAGTATGCATGGTAAGATTACTGATGTGACGAGCCTTACTTCTTACGCTCCAATTGCACAACATAACTAACGTCACTATATTGAGGCGAGGCGTAACACCACGAAGTCAACGTCCTGTTCGGCTCATCGTTTCGTTGAATAAATAAAAAAACCGTTTCCTTTCTTAGAGATCCGACCGTGGAGTTCCCACCGGATATGTGCTCTCGAGTGACATTCGTTAACTTCACTGTGACACGCTCTTCGCTGCAGTCACAATGCCTGCACAGGGTGCTGAAGGCCGAACGTCCAGACATAGACACAAAGCGATCTGATCTACTCAAATTGCAAGGTATTTATTTTTATTTATGTTGACCTAAAACTAGACTTCAATTTAACACTTTGTTGAGTGACAATGCTCACCGAAAATACTCCGGCGGCTCTAATATGTTGATAGATGGAACCAAACTCAAAAATATACGTAAAATTTATAATGCAACCTAGAACGCCTATGTAACAACTCATTAGTCAACACTACGTAGTCATTGCGCCACGGAGATAATTACCATCAGGTGAACGTTCTACCTGTATCGTCACTACATCGTGTAAAAAAAAATGCATGAGTACATTTTTTTTTTTGGTGTTCTACGTCTTTACTAAACTATATTCTCCGCAGGCGAGTTCCATCTTCGGCTTAGACAACTCGAGAAATCTTTACTTCAGGCGCTTAATGATGCAAAGGGTAAAATTCTTGATGACGACTCTGTGATTGCCACACTTGAAACGCTCAAAAAGGAAGCTGACGATATCGGTCAAAAGGTGAACTTCCTCTTAAATATGTTATTACATGCTATACGATTTGCACATGCATAAGTACAAAAAAACATTAATAAATATTATTATTTTAATATAAATGAGTTAGTGCTTGATCACCATCACATACACTAACTTTGTAATAGTCTGTTCACTCTTTCTTTAAAGACACCCACAATGCATCAACGACTCCTCAGAGATACTTCTAATAATTTTTTCACAGGTCGAAGAAACCGATAAGGTTATCGCTGAAATAGAAACTGTCAGTCAACAATACCTACCGCTGTCACAAGTAAGTGATCATTATTTTTATGTTTCAAGATTTTTTCCATATCATTGTCAAAAAATGCATCGCATCTCTTTTTTTATTTTGTCTTTTGTTTAAATAATAACAAATGTTAGAGAATATTGTAGTACTACTGCGTAACACCTCTGTGGTCAAAATGTGTGATAATGTTAGTGTTCTGATAAAACTATTATATATACTATTGAATTAAACCTCATACCACAAGAGGATAAGTACCATGTGTTGTGGTCTATTTCATTCTAACTAGCGCCACATCTGTATTATTAGACGTTGTACATGCCATCAGGGAAACGTTCTGCTCGTCTCGATGCTTCGATTATTAAAAAAGCGTGTTTTTTTTTTAAATATACATTTTACATAGCAATAAACAATGTTACAACCTTACAGGCTTGCAGCAGCATCTACTTCACCATGGAATCACTGAATCAAGTGCACTTCTTGTACCAGTACTCGTTGAAGATGTTCCTCGATATATTCAGCTCTGTACTAGTGTCTCCATTACTGAGTGGGGTCACTGACTATACGGCGAGGTTGAATACGATCACCGAAAAGTTGTTTACGGTAAATATGATGTCAATACACAGTTCTTAATAATTATTATTTTTTCAATGAATGGATGTACGTTTTATGTAACAGTATGTAGTAAAAGAGGATGATGATTAATTTTGTAATGATAATATATATGTGTATATATATAAAACCACAAGGAAGCAAAAATTCATTTAATTAACGAAATATTAGTAGAAAATATTGAAATTGAATTGCTGAAACTAGATTATGTCTCGTTGTGGTGTCACCATATTAAACAAGTAAATAGAAAAAAGGTTCTAGGTGTTACCATTATAGATTACATCTCTATTTACGATCGGGTAGAATTATGGTATCTTAGTAGTACTATACATAATACAATTTACTGACAAACGGAATTAATTCAATTATGCTATCATAAGCATTTAACACAGTTTTCAAAAAATCGTAGGGAAGAAATTGATAAAGAATGACTGTCGAGCAGGCGGTGTACGAGCGCGTGGCGCGAGGGATGTTGCATACGGATCGGCTGACTTTCGCGCTGCTCTTGTGCCGCATCCAACTAAAAGGCACAGGCGCCGAGGATACGCTCGAGCGGCAATTCGGCGTGTTCCTCCGCGGCAAGGAAGGCTTCGTCGCAAGCTCCGAACCACTGGAACCTCTCACGCACCAGCAGCACGACGCTGCCTCGCGTCTCAGCTCCAGGTACAGATCGCAAGTTGAAAATAAAAACGAAATTTCATTAAAATACTTTTGATACGATTTTGTTTATATTATCAACTAGGAAACAGAGTAGCAAATAAAGCAACTCTTCTAATGTTCTTGCTAAGTGGTGTGGTTGGTTAGAAGACCATGTCAGTTTCCTCACAACGTTTTCTTTTACTGGGAGGTTGAGCTCGATGGAGACTAAACCCGTGCCACATCGTGGCATATAGCTATTTATTTAAACTATTTCTGATTTGGGTGTAATATAAGTCCGAATAAAATATTTATCTTCACTTCAAATTTAATCCACCAAGTGCATCCATTGTCTCGACATTGTACATCGAACATCTTCTTTCACAGGCTACCAGAATTCCGCCGTCTTTTAGAAAAAGCAGCAGATCTTCCAGAATTGTCAGCTTGGTTGTCACAAGCCGCCCCTGAGCAATGTGTGCCCACCCTGTGGGACACTGAGCCCAGCTCGCCGCCAGCACCACACTCACTAGCTATGTACCGCCTCTTACTCATACAGGTAACTATTCATCAGATCTGTATGTCAGGAAATCGCTTATGTTATCTTATCAAATAAGAATGCACCTCTCAACATTTCTTAAGAGTATCAAAGTAACAATAGAAACAGACACCGCAGCAACAAAACAAAAATTGAGAAAAACATTAGTAATTAAACACCAAAAGACATATTTTTTATATCTTTATGAAAGTACAAGTTTTAATATATGTTTCAAAATATAATAGTAAAATAATATCACAATATGAAATAGATGTCTTATATCTAATTCGAGCGCCATTTTAATCTCGAAATTTTACAAAATATTTAATTAATTACAAAGCTTATTTGAGAGTACAGGATGCGATAATTGAAAATTCAACAATAATACTTGTCAGGCTTTCCGTCCCGACCGTGTTATTGCGGCGGCTACGCAGCTAGTAGCTGCGGTATTGGGCAGCAGTTTTATGGCCAGAGCCGAGACTGAGCTGGACTTGGCCACAATCACCGAGAGCCAGTTGAACGCCACTACACCAGCGTTGCTCTGCTCCGTACCTGGATATGACGCCAGCGGTAATACATCAAACTAGCCTTTATAACTTGATATGATCTTTATAAATTCACTTTGTCTTTTAAGTGTTTTTTATTTTTTCAACTAACAAAGTCTCTCCGACATGTTTCTGAACATAGAATAATATAATAGATGTTGACTTTAAAGAGATATTTTTCGCACAGGTCGCGTGGATGATATGGCAACGGAGTTGAATAAACCACTGTCGAGCATAGCGATTGGTTCGGCGGAAGGTTTCAATCAAGCTGAACGTGCTATTAACACCGCATGCAAGACGGGACGGTAAGCTTTTTATAAAACTCATCACTTATTGAATGAACTTCAATCAACTGCATACACAACAACTGTAAACGTCGCCGTCGAGACAACTTGGTGGTAAGTGATACACCTACTCATAAGGACATTGTGCTAGTTAGGATACACTGCACCTCATTGTACTCATTGTCTGAGCCTCAAGACAGACATAAGGAGTTTAAGTTTCCTTACCCCAGTAGTTTCACTAATACAAACTCAACGAATATTTGCACACAGTGTTTTGGTGGTTTTGGTAGTTCCAGGGAGAGCAGGCTTTAATTCCTGTCGCAGTATCTTAATATACCCATGACCATTTCTTACCCAGATTCGTATCACTAAAGTTTAATCTTATTTTCAGTTGGGTAATGCTCAAAAACGTCCACTTGGCACCAGTCTGGCTGGTGCAGCTCGAGAAAAAGCTTCACTCCCTGCAACCGCATCCGAACTTCCGTCTGTTCCTCACTACAGAGATCAGCCCCAAGCTACCAGTGAATCTTCTTCGCGCAGGACGTGTGGTCGTATTCGAGCCACCTCCAGGCATTCGCGCCAATTTGCTTAGAACATTCGCCACTGTAAGTATTCCAATTTGTAAATCTATAGTTTTTGAAATTGAGCTATATGTTTGTACATAAAGTATAGCTTGTTGCACATAGAAGCCATAGGCTTGTGTATTCCTTGTACGCCACGAATAGACGCAATTCCGACCACCACTGGACTTGAGTAAACCTTGTTTTGAAATGTGGCATGAGCTATGGCTTTCATGGACATGGGATATCAGCCAACCCATATTTGTCCAGCATAGACGATAAATAGTCTTGACTCTCTTTTATATGTCACTTTTTCCTTATTTTTTACAGGTCCCTGCAGCTCGCATGATGAAACCTCCATCTGAAAGAGCAAGGTTGTATTTCCTTTTGGCCTGGTTCCATGGTAAGTAGCAATTTCGTATGTTCAAAAATTTGCAAATTCTGTGGACCCGCGGTGTGTATTAATACACCGAAATAGTGATAATGCTCTTGATGAATCAACGTGTCACATATGTTCGTAGGTATCGTACAGGAGCGTCTCCGCTACGTCCCGCTAGGCTGGGCTAAGTACTACGAATTCAACGAGTCGGACCTGCGCGTCGCCTGCGACACGCTAGACACGTGGATCGACGCAACCGCCATGGTACCATACTAACGAATAGATGGCTTGATTTAATTCACTAGGAATAATATCACTGTTTGTTGATCCTCGGAAATATTTCTAATAGATATCACCACGCTGCCAACCATGGCCTGGCACTGTTTTATATGGGATTCAATATTTACTCTTACAGAAGCAAAAATGGTAATTTACTTACACCGACTAGAACCCCTACTATGTGACAGTGACCGACTTCCTTTAGAAATAGTTGGCGAAATTACCACCGTAATAAAATATCTTGTTTTATTGCCACAAGCGCGCAATGTAGTGTGTACATCTCTACAAACGTCACCTATGTTATCACTTACTTGTCACCGGCATATCACTTATCATCAAGTAAACACCCCGCTCGTCTCGTGGGGTCGTTGAATAAAACGTAATAATTATTAATAAAAATAATTCCCAAACAGGGTCGCACAAATCTGCCACCTGAGAAAGTTCCATGGGAAGCTCTGGTGACGTTGTTGTCTCAGTGCATATACGGAGGAAAGATCGACAATTTGTTCGACCAGCGCCTGCTGCACTCCTTCTTGTGCAAGCTTTTCACCCCCAAATCATTTGAAGCAGACTTTGCGCTCGTAGCAAATGTAGATGGAGTAAGTGCACCTTATTTGTATTTATCACAAATTATGATTGACTTCAGAAATTTCCCGTTCATTATAATTTTGTATTAATAAACCATAACAAGTGCTCCGCGATATTAACTTCATATAAAACAAATAAAATTTAGTGTAGGCGTTATAAAAGTCATACTTTGTCCAGGCGAGCGGCAATCAGCGCCATATCACGATGCCGGACGGTAATCGACGGGACCATTTCCTGAAGTGGATCGAGGAACTCTCCGACCGTCAGACGCCTTCTTGGCTCGGACTTCCGAACAACGCAGAAAAGGTTAGTTTGTTTATAGCCTTGGTTAAAGTTTATATATAATTTGATATGGTACACACTGACGAGATTGATTTCATATGGAACAAATGTAACGGGTTATGAAATACTTGTGACACTGGACCGCTAAAATAAAGCCCATTTTATATTCCCACCCCTGGGATTCTAGTTCTTCTTTCGCAAGAAAATACTAATGGCTATTTATCTACCTTGGAGGCAAAAGGGCGAGTTTGTGGCAATCTAATGTTCACACTACATTATTTTGGTTACAAAAAAAATCGATTCACATTGAGATCTTTGTAGATGTCTATTTACTGCAGCAGATATCTATCACTTGATAATGATATTGAAATACAGTAATTATTTTTGTAAGTTTAATTTTTTTTTATACTAATAATGTAAAATTTGTAGCCAATGTAATACAAAAAACTATTTTAATATAGGTGCTGCTAACAACCCAAGGAAGTGACTTGGTTTCGAAGCTGCTTAAAATGCAACAACTTGAAGATGAAGAGGAGCTCGCTTATAACGCTGCACAAGATGATCCCAGTAAGTTCCTTAATCGTTAAATGGCTCTCACTGTTCAAAAATGCTAATAATTTGAACAGTCTACTGGTGCAAGTGTTTTCGTTCAGATATGGTGTGAGTCTTTAAGAAAAGAGTAAATAAGCTTGTTCTCAGCTAGTTCGTTTTATCACTTTTTATACATTTTTATTTACCATCAGGTGAAATCATAGTTAAACACTGCGTTATACCAAATAATAAAAAAGATAAGCATTTTTTAAGACTTATGTAAAAAAAATTGTTTGAATAGTATTGCCAGAATATTCGTTACATTTTCGTGGGGCTACCAGCATAAAACATAAATTTTTAAAACGATAAATCTATTATCCTGAAATATTTCATTTCTTATTTTTTAAATCTTAATATCCTAGATGCTATAGTAGTGGTGGGTGATGGCAGACCGGCTTGGATGAAGACTCTTCACCAAACCGCCACCGCTTGGCTGCAGTTATTACCGCAGGAACTACCGGTAAGAATTCTCAGCCATTTCTGACACAATGTATTATACAAATAAAACTAATTTAAGATATATTTTTATTCTATGTTAAAAGGATTCTATTGTATGAAAGGGTACTCTTATAGAATTCATTGCGGCATAAAACCACTATATCATGGAAGCAGTTTAAGATTCTCCAACAGCCTTTACGCTGTAGTGGCTAACTGCATGCCATGTGACTTGAAAGTCCCCAATTCATTAAAATATAATACTGATTTATCTGTTATCAGACATTGCGTCGTACCGTGGAGAACATCAAGGACCCGCTGTACCGGTTCTTTGAGCGCGAGGTCGCGGCCGGTGCTTCTCTCCTTCAGCAGGTGTTGCACGACCTACGGAATGTCATATCAATCTGCCAGGTAAACTACGGAGACATATATAACTGTATAATCACTTTGTTCACTAGATATAATTACTTACATATTCATTTTTTCTGTTTATCCAACCTTCCGTCCTGGTGTTACATATTTTATTAAGCCAACTTATGAAATTCTTCAAACCAAAAAATCGGCAATTTGCTTTACAGGTGATTTTTTATAATTTACCAAATAAAGATATACAAAAGAAAGATATTTCTGTACAAAATAAAGAACACAAACGGGTAGTTTTTTTTTTATGGTAAACAATACGCTTCATGAGATGCCTAATGTTAATCTAACCACACACTGCACTCGTCACCAGTTACAAGACACTTAATCGCTACCTTATAGGAAGATATAATAGGTTACCGTTGCTTTAGGGTGAGATGAAACAAACTAACGAGACGCGCTCGATGGTGGGGGCGCTGGTGCGCGGCATGCTGCCGGCCTCGTGGCGGCGATACGCGGTTGCGCGCGGCTGCACCGTGCAGCAGTGGGCGGGCGACTTCGCGCGGCGCGTGCAGCAGCTCGCGGCCGTCTCTGGCGCGGTGGCGGATCGCGGCGCGAAACGCCTGCAGGTAACCACAATATGTCATTATACACATGACAAGAGTAACGAAGCGTACTGAACACATTAAACGCATACAAGGTAAAATTCTAATAATATAATTCGCGCAAAATTTATGGACTATCAGTAACCACTCTTCCTAGCAGCCACTGCTGTGTCGCTGGGTGCGCTAAGACAAAAACGAGAACACTTCGTATTGGTTTTCTGCTCCAGGATCACTTAGTGGGATCTTCCAACTCCTTTTGATCCTATATATCCTAGTATTGTTATTAATAACCCAAGACAACAAAGAACTATATCAAACCCAGGTAACCATATTAAACAATGTTTTATAATGATACATTGTTTACTCACATTTAATTATATAAATGTATCAATACAGGTCATTCCTGTGTGGCTTGGGGGGCTTCTGAATCCTGAAGCATATATTACAGCTACACGGCAGTGTGTGGCACAAGCTAACTCGTGGTCTTTGGAAGAGTTGCACTTGCAGGTATGTCAACACTATCTTGTCACTTTCACTTGACTAGACTAGACAGGTTAGCAAAAGGCTACAGTAAATAGTAGGACGGAAACATTAAAACTTATATTCTTTTTATATATGTTTGTGTCTGTTTATTATCCAGGTGACTATTCCGGATCCAGGAACTCCTACAGAGAATGCACAAACAGAGTGGTCGTTCTCAGTCACGGGTCTGAAACTTCAAGGTGCCACTGTTAAAGGCAACCGTTTGCTTCTAACAAACACAATAATGGTGGATTTGCCACTCACTGTTCTCACATGGGTTCGGTAAGTGTTTTGAAATTTCATCATCTTACTGTGGTATCAACGTGTGTCTTTTTCAATACCTTGTATTTACCATCAACATCAACTCTACATATCCTCTTTTACACAATCCATCCATCCTTATGGTCTTCCTTTTCAATTTTGCTCATCCGCATGCATATTTCCTCAAGTAAGATAATTTCCTTTCTTCCATATCACATCAACCCATTACTCCCAATCATTTCTTTTATTGTTAATACTTCTATGAATATTTTGGAATTTTATATTTATAACCAACAATAGTTATTTGTAAATTTCTTCCTGTCCAAATTTTACATTAACAATGAGTTAACTTTAACCACAATTCCTCTTGATGTTTAGCAATAATGAGGTAGACAATGGTAGGTGTCCGCACTCCGAATCTATACCGACTCTCGTTATATCAATATTCTTTAATACCTATGTAATTATTCTTTTTTTAGTGCTGGTTAAGATGATGAACACTACCACATTGTGCGTGCCATGAGATGTTTGTAATGTTTTTAGTGGCCCCGAGGCACCGACCAGCGGTCAGACGCTGACGCTGCCGGTGTACTTGAACAGTGCGCGCTCCGAGCTGCTGTTCACAGTGCGGCTGCCCGTCGCGCCCGGGCAGGAACCGCACGCGTTCTACGAGCGGGGCGTGGCCCTCCTCACTTCTACTGCACTTAATTAACCTTGCATATGAAAATTTTATCACCACTCATCACTTAATAATCTCTTTCATATCTAATAATTAATTGGAATTTTCAATAATTGCTAAATGTCTATATTTTAAACTAGGAATTAATTTTTTAATTTTTAATTTCTATTAAAATAACGTATAATTTGCTTATTATGGTTGTCAATAGAATATTTTATGATTATATTTGTTCAAAAGCAATGTATTAACCACATAAAATGTATTCTGCACTCAAATTAAATTATTAAAAAATAATCATAAATATAATTGTTTAATGTCTAATTTTTTTTTATCGCAAACATCAACAGCTGAATAAATCCTTAAGGCAATAATAGTATTCTATAATTGAGCTGATGGCAAGTGGGCCTGCCCATAACAGCTTGATGCTGGTCAGGATCATAAATATTGCACTTGTCACCTTAGACACAAGATGTTGGCTCTTATTACCCCTGTAATAACACTAGCTACAGCACCCTTCAAACCGGAACATAGTAAAGTTTATACACTACTGTGTGGGGGCAGATATAGGCGCTGCGGTGGTTCCTACCTAGACGATCTCTACCAATTGAGAACTACCACCAGTAAAATAACCATAGCTTGTTTTCTTTATACCTGGTTAGCTACCACCATCATAATGTAAACTTGCGCACAGTGAGAGCAGCAATTTGTTCTATTAATGGTAACACTTTTCCACTCATATCTAAAAAAGCAATATAAGATATTCTACTGCTCTGTTATAACTAGCCTGAGATTGTCTAACGAAGGTCACAGTGAAACATGACTATGTGTTAGTAGGAGTAACAATGTAACGCTTAACCACAAAATATCAAATATGCATTCAATCATACATTTTATAAAGCAATGGCATTCAACCTTTCCATGGAGGCCACAAACGTATGTTAGTCGGTAGGCAAGGCAAAAAAAAAATAAGGTAATCATTTATTAAATTTACGCGATTAAATTTTATTATCATCATCATCAGCCGATAGATGTCCACTGTTGAACATGGTCGTCCCCAAAAAATCTCCACAACAATTGGATCTGCGCTGTAGTTGGCAAGGCCTCCAGCACTGCCAGACATTAGGGCTTCTCGTCTGTAAGAGTTTATTAGGGGGGATATTGGGCCATTTCCCACCACGCTGGCCTAATGGGGGTTGGTGGGAGCCAGAGCCTCATCTATTGATTAGAAGAGTGCACCATGAGCAAGTGAAGTTAGCTTGTGTCTCGTGAGTTTTGCGGGACCCTTACATCCCAAATTTTATTATACAATTATAAATACATTCACCTGTATATAGTTTTAATATTTTTAATTGGTGCGAAAATCTAAATAGTTTAAAATATACACTAGTGAGCTGCATGTTGCGTATAGCCAGTAAAAGAATAATAATCTTAACAGTAACTTTAACTTATTTTTTTATAGAGGCCTTATTATAACCCAATCTTTGAAGGATCCCATTCAATAGCTGTTCTGGAAACTCTCGGCTGGAAGTATGTTCCATTGCTTAATAGTTCTCGGGAGAATGTTTATCTCAAACTGGACAGAGGTCCACAAAGTGTTGTGATATTACTCCTACTTTTATATATATAACATATTGTTGCAGCCTACAGCACCTATGTACATAAATGCACAGGAGTGGAACAACTTGCCAGTATTGGTGTAGTCTTCAAGAAAAAAATTTATAGGCTGTTACTAAGTGCACCTTACCAACACAGATCACATAACCACTTAACATCAACTGAGATTGTGGTCAAGCAATAATCTTGTGAATTTCAAAAAGTTGTAACAAGTTTTTTGGCCATCTGCTATTGAGCAGTGATGTTATGAGAATACCACTTTGTGCATATCAGTTATCACCAAATAAACATTCTTGATGATATTATCAATAGTATAAAAAACAGTATTAGGATTTAAGAGTTATAATTGATTACAACATAACAACAATGTCTTAAATGTTTCTATAATATTTATTAACATTTACTAAATCTATTATAAACACTACACTTTTATTTATATTTTAATTTACATTTACTGACTTCGCTTCATATTATTGTTTTTTATACAAATGACATGTAATTATTTCTTTTCCTGTCCCTCCATCTCCCATGGTCTAGGACCTCTTTTATTTTCCCAATTGTCTATATCTAATTTCTGAATTTCTTCATAGACTTTTTCTAAAGTAACCTCTTTTGTTTTATGAAGGCCCATTTTTTCAAGTTCTTCTTTACTGACACTCTTTACTGTTGCAAATTGATACCTATTTAAAAAAAAACAGTGTGTTAACAGAAAAAACACAGGACCTTACAAAAAAAAAACTAGACTTCTACCTTAATCCTCTGCAGTCCTTATATTTCCATTCTTTAATGAGCTAAATTTTGAAAAGATGCATGTATATAATACAGGTTAATATTTATTGTTTGTTTCTACATGTTATAATCGTCATGATATTCACGTCCGATCCAATTTAGTAGCAGTCCCACCTATTAAGTTCGAATGTAACCAGACCAACTTCACTGGCGTCCAATGATTCCAAACAGCCTGCCAGTTTAATAATACACGATCTCCTTCAGAATATTTATTTTGTACTTACCTAATTTGTGTCCATTCCCTCAAACCAAAAGAGCCTCCTATGACAAATAGTAGAAAAGGTAATCCATATTTTAAATATTTTCTTTTGCTATCTAATAACGTGTTTCTTAAAGATTCTAAACGCGAAAATAAGTTCTGGGCATTGCCAGTCATTTTTTAATTTGCTTAATAAAAATATTAACTATAGTTATTTTTTAATAAATTTTATTTCATAGTCGATTAACACCGACTTATTTAAAAGCACCGTCACACGTGACAACTGTCAATGTTTTTCCTCGTTGTTGATATATGGCATACAAACAAATACCATACGGGCTTATTTTAATTTCACTCCTTCTAATTAAAAAAATTATAATAAATTGATTCTTAGTAACCCTCACAGCTATTGGAGCTTAACTGATGATTAATGAGTTCCTTTTTATTAGAAAAATTCCTCGTTTGGGTAAAAAAAAAATGAAAAATTTAATAATGGGAAAATAGATATCAATATATAATATATCAATAGATTTCAACGTTTATTATTTATAATAAGGAAAATTCTTCTCCTAAGGCAAGTAAAGAGGACTTCTCAACGTTCTTAAATATGTAATAAAAATAATTACCCTACACTAAATGTTAACAAAATAAATAAAATTCGCCGGCCTGTAATTTTAAAATAATACATAGTTCAACTATCGTGACAGTAAAATTTAAAATTTGGCTTGAACTATGTTCCTAACAGCCAGGCGATTTTTTTGTTAATCTAGTCTAGAATATAACTAATAGATTAATAACGATTTAAAAAATACTGGGCCATGGTCTAATTATAAATAATGGCAATAATGTACTAAGTCACAAAAATAAATTTATAAAATGGCGGATAGTAGCAAGTGACGTATGTGTTGTGTTTGTAAATTTATATAAAATTTTCAGTGCTATGATTGAATAATGAAATAAGAACTGACTTTTGCAAGTTTCGACTTTCTTTCAAATATTTACATTTACGTGGTGAGTTTTTTTGTAAAAATTATTTATTCATTCGCACGGCTAATTTATCACGGCGTTGAGGCATTTGGAGTTGTAGGCGGACGACTTTTAAATGAACTGTTCGTTTTTTATTTTAGGAGTTCTGTTCATCTCGTTGGTAATCGATAGATTAAACATTTTAAGTATATGTGTTTTAATAATTAATGTAATTGATATAAAATGTTTCTGCAGAAAATAACAAGCAAAATATTGTAGTAATGTAAATTGTTGTACCAGGTTACTAAAGCAATTTTATTTAATACGAATCTGTTTTTCTTTGAAATGTTTTTGCCAAAAACATAGGTTTTTAAATATTCATGTTGCCAATTGGATTTCGGAATGATTATTCATATAACTTATTTCTTTTAAAAATACCTCACAATTCTTAGACATTTTCATAGATAATTAGGGAAATGCCATGAGCTAAGAATCAAGTCACTACAAAAAATTCATTGTTTCTCAGTGAATTTGTAGACTACAGAGATGCTTGTTTTCTATAATGTGGGAATGGAAACTGCATTGTTTATCAGGCAATAACTTTGTCTATTTAAATGTTTTTTAAAATCTATGTTTTATAATAAGACTGTGTAGTTATCACTACTTTATATGGTTTATTAGTCCTATGAGTATATCCTACTTGAAAGTGAATGGTATGTTTGCCATTACTGTATAAATATTAAGTTTATCTTGTAAAACATGTTAACTATTGTAATTTGTCCTTGTTTACTTAAAAACTTAATTTTATAATTAAAAAATTCAGCAAAAAATCTTTCATAATGTCTGAATAATAACTACTGCAAGCAGGAAATAAGATAGTATAAGACATATGTTTTAAAATAACTTTTCGATTTATAATTCCATATTTCCTCATTCTCAAGTAATAGCCTTGAATTGTAACAAAAATGTGAAATCAGTGAATGTTATTACAATTTTGTTGCACAGTAATTTATTGCAACTCATCTGTGAATAATGACTTAGTGTTTGGTTGGCATCTACATTTAAACAGTTCCTATTAATAGGCAAAATATTAATAGTTATTTCTAAAGTGATTTAATTCCTTTGCTTAAAACATCACCGGGACTTTAAATGTAAAATAGGTAATCCCTTTTCATCAATTTAGCTTTAAATTTTATCCTAGTTGTCTTCTATCTAAACAGGAAAGTAATGAATAATTTTATTGTTAATTTATAGACTCCATAAAATCACTGTTTTTTTTTGGAGACCATCTAGCTATGTACCACTGTAATTTCTGTTTTTGTAGTTGAACAGTGGCATCCAAATATTTCTGTTTTTCAGTTTCAAGAGTGTCATAGGTAACGAGAATTAACATCTTATGTCGTAACATGATGAGCACAATCTTGTGTAATGTGTATCGTCCCAACCAGTACCACATTATTATAGGCAGGCATATCACTTACCATCACGCGAACTTTTCCGTTATCATGTCACGTACAATAAAAAGAAACATAATTTATAACCAATTAGAGAGAAAATTTATGATGCTAAAAATAACATAACAAGCCTAGTGACTCAGAAAGCCCTTGATTTATTCATTTAAGTTCATAAAAAATTATTCATAATGGTGACTATACAAAAAGGTCGCTGATGACATCACCGCAAGTTTCCGACATGTGGATCTAACTCCTCAAGCGCGGTTCACCTCGTCTGTAATTGCTTTAACGTGTTATATGGACATCGCGTAATGTTTGTCATAGTCTCAATGGTAGGGAAAAGTAGCCTCGCGTTTATCAGTGTTTCCACTTTGTTTCCTTATAACAAGTCGCTTAATTTATGAAAAGGTTAATTACTTTCGTTTATAAACTTAATACTTATGTGACGGTCGCTTATGTAGTGGAGAAGTCCAGTAGCCGTGGCCATTTGTTTACACAGCCAATTTTACAGAAATCAAACTTATATAAAATTATGATGAATGCATAGTTCACATAATAAAATAATAAATATATTGTTTCTAATAAAAAATCTTGACATGTACAACTTTGTTCAATAATCATCATCAGAGTTAAATTTTTGCGATTTAACTTTTATTATAGCAAAAGTCGCGTTATAAAAAAACAGCGCTATAGGAAAGCTGTTACAATTTCGTCTCGCGTGTTATGAAATCCACGTTACAGTAGACGTGATTGTACACAGTGAAGTAGAGAGAAATATTTACCAGGCTCTCTGGTTTAGAGGTGCCTAAAGATGGCGGTTCCAAAAGAACTCTTAAATCCACTTCGTGTGTTGAAGTTTAGTGGCGAGCGATGCACCGAATATGATCAGTGTAGAGGTATTGTTATTCAATCTCTCTAACCTTCGCAATTAAGCACTATCGCACTACAGAGGGAAAGGAGCTACCACACCCTCTTCCCCACAGCAGAATAGTTTTCCCCTTATTTCTAGACAACGGATTCCAGAGATTCGTAACTTAAACGAAGATGAGAGGTTGCTTGTCAAGCTAATCTTAATAAAAAAGAAAAGCATGGGAAGTTTATCCCGTGATCCACATGGATCGGTCAACGCTGTCCTGGATGCGTGCGAGAGCAGTCCCGTGGCCATGCTATATAATATAAGCTACGTCTGCTATATAAATGTAATGATCTGTATGACTATTATTTTATTTAGTACAATAGGTACTAATGAAATTACTTGAATTTGGTGCTTGCCAACATCATAGTTTAATGTTAGCACTTTCCAACAAAAATATCAAAAGCAGGTCACTCGGGTGTAGACAGGTACTCACTGCAGTCTCTAACTCTTCCGCCAGACAGTAGGTTGCAAATATTACTTTGTTCATGTCGGAGGGGCATTGTAGCTAGTGAGATTTTTTTGGTAATGAGACTAGGGGAGCACATTTTAAAGGTCCATGTGTTCGTGGGTTTTGAAGATGGGGATCCTCAGAGCTCAATAAGCGAGCCTTAGGTCGACAAATGCATGGTGGCCTTGTAATTGTCGAAGCATAGCGTGGGTGCTAAGGAGCGCTTTGCCTTTCCATTGGATATTTTAGTCAGAGTGTAGGAGGGCACCGGTGCGTTCCGTAGGAGATCCCGGAGCCCCTTCTAATGCACTGAGGGAAACTAACGAGGGGTTTTAGTGGTTAGAAGCCCCACACAACCTTGTCTTCGCCCCAGAAGCAGGGTATCTTTTAAGAAGATTTTCTCACTAGTAGCATTGTTATGGGCGGAATTATAACTTATAAGAAGAGTAGCTCGTTGCCTCGAATAAATGGTATCAAATAATTCATAGGTCCAGTAGAGATATTTACTGCTGTGAATATTTATGTACATACAGTACATTACAATGCGATGTCATCACACTGCAATCTCGGTCTGAATGTGGGCACAGGGGGGCCCGCTGTCAGCCCGACGTGCCGTCGGTCACGGGGCATTGCGGGGCGCGTTACTGAATACCGGATTCCTCTCACGCTCCAGTTGCTGCAAATAACACTAATTGTATGCAGTGCACTTTTTTTTATTTCATTTTCGACACGCCGCCGGATGTGGGGATGTACGTACTCTTGTCCGATAATAAGGGCCCAATTTAATGTAATATAAACGAGTCGTACCTTACACGAACACACTCTTTTGAATTACTTTTCATCAATTTTTTTTGTATTATATTAGACATCACTGATTTACTCTTGGTAAGTCGCTGTTGCCGGAGACGGTCTAGGTAGGTACCGCTAAGATAAGGTAGTAAGCTTGGTGGTGGTGTGTACGGTATTTCCGCTTAACACTTTTATAGAAGGTGGAGAGCAGTAGCTCCACCCCAAAATGTGATCTTACCAAGGGCTCTCTTTGTTGGAAACACGGTTGTGTGCGAAAGCGTTCCCGTGATTTCGGCTAAATACGATGAGTGAGAAACGGTGGGGTTATAGCCGGTTACAGTCCGGCATAACTCTTCTGCATATCCAATGCAGGATTTTCCCACGAAAAAAAACGGTAGGTACCACTACAACTTCTATCTCCATCGGCAAACATTACTATATTCCGGTTTGAAAGACGCCGTGGCCTATGAAACTACAAGGGTAACTAGACCTAACATCTTATGTCCTTAGGCGACGAGCATAATGTGGTGCTGTGTATCATACTAACTAACGACACGTCGTAATGGGGAGGTGTATCACTTAACTATCACGTGAATACCTCGCTTTAATTAAAGAACGTACTAAGCTCTACTTTGTCATGTTTTTTTTGTGCCATCGCGCAGGTCATTTGTCATTACCGCTAATATCCTAATTTGTCGCGATTTTCATAAATATAATATTTTTGTTATTCTACAAAGCTACGAAACGAGCAACATGTCCCACTGATAATTGATATTAGGATGATGTACAACAGCATCACTACATGCTCGTCGCTTTGAAACATACGTTGTCAAGTCTTTTACTCGCGATTTAACTACAACCCCCTTTTGAACCGGATCACAATAACATGTGGACACTACTGTTTGACGGCAGAAATAATCGCTGTGGTGGTACCTACCCAGACGGTCTCCGGCGACAGAGAATGACCGACGAACAGGAGGTTCACCTGATGGTAATTGACACGCTTGCCCATAATAACATCGGGCTAGTTAGGATGGTATACCGTAAGATGTCGAGTCTCGTTACCCTAGTAACTAACCTGGCTACAGTGCCCTTCAAACTAGACTACAGTAACGTTTACACATTTCTGTTTATCGGCAAAAATAGGAGCTGCGGTCCTTTTTTTTCATGGGTAATCCTGCATTGTATGCTCTTCTGCTGTGGGGGCAACAGGGGAGTTATCCCGACTCTTACCAGCTAAAACCCCACGGTGTATGTGTAAAAGCATTAGCTTTTAGCCGAAACCACGGGAACGCTTTCACACACAACCGTGGTTCCGACAGCGAGAGGTTTTATTAAGCCCGCGTCTCGGGGTGGAACTAGAATTTTCCACCCCAGAGCTGCGGTCCTACCTCGACGATCTTCGGCAACGGAGATCTACCACTAGTAAACATTACATTCTAGATTCTTCTATAAACTTATTATTATAAAAAAAAACCTAATGCTTAAACTATATATCACGCGGCTACTGTTAAGGCATATCAATTACCGCAAGGTTTCAAAGCATTTCCTGCGTACGTTTGACTCACTTCGCTCACCGCAATCAGATATCCATAAAGAACATGACAGGAAGTAGGCGCGCGATCTGCGGCCGCCTTTCTCATCCTTATTGTTTAGTATATTTTGCATATGGCAACACTGCGTTTACTATTTAAAGTTAACGGTTGATTGTGATATCTTATTTGCAGTTTTCATTTTAACCACGTAACTAATTATTATATGAAAAACGCTAAAATAATCTAATTCTTTCATAGATAAATCCTTAGAATCCAAATACTGGTGACAGGTGTCTGTTGCCGGAGACTGTTTAGGTAAGTACCACCGCAACTCCTATATCTGTCGCCGAACGTACTGTTCCGTACCGCCAAACGTTACTGTGTTCCGGTTTATAGGGCGTTGACTTAACATTTTACGTTTCAAGGCGATGAGCACTGTGTCGCTACCTATACCATCCTAACTAGCGCCACGTTGTTATGGCCAGGTGTGTCACTTACCATCAGGTGAACGTGCCCCTCGTCTCGTCGTTTCGTTGTATAAAAAAAATATAATACTTCTTAAAAACATAGTTAACGATTAGTAAATTTTTGCGATTGGTTTGTACATTAATATTTTATTAAATTACTATGAATGTTTCATTTCCTGTGATTACTATATAAAGAACGCATATATAAAAAGTAAAAAAAAATTGTGTTAACAAATATTTTTTCCAATACTTTGTCCCATTATTTGGTTTATACTATATTTTTTATATCAAACAAAACCAATAAAATAAAATGCGCATTTTTTCGATATTCTGCGCACTAGGACAATGCATTTAGCTTCGTCTTTCACAATGCGAACAACGTAAGTGTGGAACAATATGCCAGCATCAGTTCCCGCATAGATATGGTACGAGAATCGTAGTTTGATCCTGATGTACGCAGAATGCGTTTTTTTTATACTACGAAGCAACGAAACGAGCGGGACTTTCACCTGATGAGTGTGCCGCTAGTTAGAATAATATACACAGCGCCTCATTGCGCTCGTCGCCCTGAGACATTATGTTAAGTCTCGTTAACCCAGTAATTTCACTAGCTACAACTCCTTTCAATTCGGAATACAGTAATGTTTGCATACTACTGTTTGGCGGCACAATCAGGAGCTGCAGTGGTACCTACCTAGATGGTGTCCGAGAAAAGAGATCTACCCCCAGTAAATCTCTCTTTAACGTCGCTCTGTGTACCGCTTTTTAATTGTTGTTGATAGTCTGATGTACGCAGAATGAGCTCCCTGTGTCTTGGAGTCTTCTATACTTTGTGTTTAATGTAATTTTATTAATAATGGGATGTCAAGCGATTTATCATCTGATTTGTTAAAATTAAGCTCGATCGACGAGCGGCGTCGGCCGACCCGAGCGCGCAGTCAGTCGCCGCCGGGCGTTCAGCCAAGCCGCGTCGTCGGAGACCAGCGGGCGAATCCGTTACGTTCTCATGGTCGTAGAACATGTACCTCGTGGTCGGCTCCCGCACTTAGCCGTCAAGTAGCGATGTAAACAAACAAAGGAGAATCGGTTGACTCACTACGAAGCGCCGACGGATGTAAACAAGCAGCGCGAATGTTGCGCAGTGTTTTTCTTATTTCTGTGCGTTTAAGACAACCGCTTACAGCTCACGTTTGATATTATATACTCAGTTCAAATTAATGTGTTAAGTGCTAAAACCACATCGGAACATATTCCTTTACTACAAAATATATTGCGGGTACGTATAAAATAAAGCTAAGCCAAAACGGTTAGAAAAATTTAATTTTAATAGTCAACTTACTTCAAATATGTATTATTGTTCGGTTAAGAAAATATGTTTATACTAAAATTAATTCATTAGAATGAAAGCAATAATGTATTACATTTTTGACACGTATATCTATTTATTTATAATTTCATGAAAGCAGTTGAGGATGCAGTTCAGATAAAACAGGTTAAATCTGTAGATTTAATTTTTTGAAGTTAAGAGTTAACATAAGTGCAACAAGTAATCTGTATTTTAATTACAACGTACGCTGGGTCCAGAGGTATTTATACAAATTGCATAGGTATCTTTAAAATATAACTAAACCAATGAAACTGTTTACTTTACACTAAGAGGTAAGTTAAATAAGTTGAAGTTAGGTTTGTAGAAACTATTCACTATCGCTCCTTACACGTGTTTAAATATTACATACTTGTTCTGTATGTCATTATGTCTTGCTTCAACATTACTGATTATGAAAACAATGACTCACTGTTGGTGTTGGTCTTGGTTACTCTGTTCACGTTATTGCAGAGGAATATTGAGTAATACTTTATAATTATAGCTTATCTATTTTATGTCTCACCACGAAGTGAACTTGAACCCTAGTGATGATGATAATAAAATAATCAAGAGAAAATGTTTGGTGGTAGGCCCGTGTTGCCGGAGTCCGTCTAGGTAGATACCACCTCAACTCTTTTTTCTGCTGAGAAACAGTAATGTGCAAACGTTACTGTGTTCCGGTTTAAAGGGTGCTGTGGCTAGTAAAATTACTGAAGTAACGAGACTTAACATCTAGGTCTCAAGGCGATGATCACTTTGTGGTGCTGTGTGTCTTTCCAACTAGCATCACATCATCATGTGTAGACATATCACTTACCAGCAGGTAAATATCTCGCTTCGTCTCATCGCTTTGTCGAATAAAAAAAAGTTTAATCGTTGAAAAAACTGTCTCACTTTCCGTATGCCACGGAGGTCTCCAGTTCGATTCTTCGACGTGTTTAGAGTTTGAATCAAAGTAGAGTTATTTCAAGTCTGCTTGGTAAGCTAACATTCTTGTATTGTAAATCTGTCGCCGTATCATTGCTATATCAGCTATGATCACATGAGAACCAGAGTAATCTGAACGAGGATGCTTCACCGTATTTTGTCTCATTACCCACATGAAATTAAAAGAAAATTCTTAACTTTATGGGAGTGAGAGAGATGTAAGGGTTCCCACAAAAAGTCACGGACCCAAGCCAACCTCATCTGCTCGTGGTACACCCTGCTAATCAACAATCGAGGCTATGGCTCCCACCGATCCTCATTGGGTCAGCGTGGTGGGAAATGGCCTAAATCCTCCCATATGAACCCTTACAAACGTGATCATTGGGTGAAGCCCATGTCTAGCAGTGGAATTCTATCGGCTGATGATGATGATGGCAGTGAGAGAATAGAAAAAATCGGTATTGTATAAAAATGTAAATGTAGTTGAAGAGCCTTTTGAAGTTCACGAAAGACCTACTCATTAATTTTATTTCAATTTACATATTTTCGTAGTGTCATCTATGCGCTTTCTTTATAGCGGCTCGGCAGCACATAGTCCGCATTATACAACTGGGTCAAGTCTTTCACTCGCATTTTACGTTGACTACGGCAGAAATAGCGTCTGCTGCACTGCTTTATATCTACACAGATAAAAAAATAATTAACGAAGTCGCTATTAAGACTTCTATCTTTAATGAACTGCTGCTGCTTTAAAAAAATAACTTACCTGAACTTAATGTAAATTATTAATTTTGGACGAGGCGAGATTTAGATACGTTAATACATACATATTTGAATTAAAACAGTTACAAATGGATTGATAAAAAAAAATATATAGTTTGCATTTAAGAGGATGCTTCGTCTCCATTACTTAAATACACAGTCTGATATTTCACATAAAGTTATAGTTTGTATATTTATGTATTATTTATATTATATACATGTTATCACTTATTGCATCCGCCTTCAACATTTCCACGTCTCCCAGGTTTGACTGGTAAACAATGCCATCTAGGCATTAAGTCTACCCTCACGTACATATATATCTTTATATACAGTCTTCATTTAAGCTTTCGCTTTTGTTTGACTTATAGTTAACAGAACTGATGTAAGGATGCATAAAATCTTTAAAATATGGAAATATTTTAACATAACCTGATTGTCTAACTATTACCAACACGCAAAACGAATCTCGCACGAATGTTCGTTCGTATGATCGGCATTGCACAATGCCAACACCACCACTCTGGTACGCAACCAATAGGAATTTGTACTTCTTTGGTATTTCTTGATAACCACCACCGGTGCAATTTTTGCTAACCAGTTTTCTGTGAATCGTAATCACTGTAACCAATGTATTCATATTTGTAGTAAAACTTTTCATAAAACTGAACCGATAGAGACATTATTTTTTTTAATAAAGAATAACGACAAGACGTGGCATTTATAAATAAGATTCAATAACATCTGTCTGTCACAGCAGGATTCTCGCTGATCGAAGATAAAGGAAAATTTAAAACTAGATGGACAATTTTTATGTTGTTAGAGATATGTGTAAGTTTCATGTGATGACGATGTTGAGAACAAAGGGGATAGAAACAAAAAAAAAATAGAAAATAAAGAATAGGAAAAGAGAGAGAGTAAGAGAAAACGTCTGTCGACATAAATTATTTTTTTTTTGTAAATTTCGATAATGGAGTAATGTTTAATAGACAAAAACTGTTTCGGTATAAAGGTTGCATGATCAATATGTCTTATTATTTCTTATTGAATGCATTAAAAATTTATGTAGAGATCGCCTTTGAAAAATACTCCTTGCTGAGGAGAAGAGCTCATGAACTAATGCGTACAAATAGTTACGTGTATTGTGGTTGTCGTGTGGTCATGAGAAGCAAAAATGAGGGTTACGTAACGTTTGTGGTTCGTAGTCTATTTTAATGAGAATATTGACAATGTTTGCTTATAATTAAGTTTAAATATATATATAATCAGTAATATATATATATATATATTACCATTAATGCTCATATTACCGCCTCAGATATTTTTCGTTTATAACTCTTCACGGCCGCATTTTTGCTGGCCGTAACACCCCCGCAATTCCATTTGGGGAAGAAATTTTGTAGAATCCATTCTGTCCAATACTTGGTACTTGGGAATATTCCTAGCAAAATTCAAGTTTGCCTTATGTTTTTTAATATGTTTGGACGAGTTTCTACAAATACATGTACATATATCTTTGGAAGCCGTCCACAGAAGAACCGGAGTTACCGACATACGTTCTACGAGTCGAGATTCTGAAGTTAACAATCGGCATAACATATCTCGTAGAACCTATTATCGTTGGGGACTCTTGGGTCTTGAAGATTTCTAGAATGGCGACATCCCACCCATTACCATCAATAGCCTATGACAGTCCTCTTCTGGACATAAGCCTCTCCCAAGGAACGCCACTTAACCCGATCTTCGGTTATACATATCTAGTTACTGCCAGCCGCCTTGCTGCTCCCATTACGTTGATTGCTCTCATCCATTAGGTGGACATAAAAAAAATCGCTGTAAACGACTGGACTCAAACAGCGCACAATCGTGTTTTGTGAAGTACCTTACAAAGAGACATCTCCAGCGGTGGATGTCCATCGGTTGAGATAATGATAACTTATAATCTGCAACAGTAACTACTATAATTGTAATTGTAACCTAGTCTATGATTTATTTAGAAAATCATATTTTCTATTTTTATTATAACTTTTCAACATAGCATTTAATAAGGGTAGTAATGAATAAAGCATACATCGTACAATAGGAGTATTTATATTTTTTTTCCGTTTGTTCTCGTTGTTACTTTATAATTAAATTTATAACTAGTCCAATGCATAATAATGCATAAGCTTATATGTTGTGTATCCGTACGTGCGTCCTTTACATGCAAATGCAATTATGAAATTGTCTTTTATGTAATTTTTTTTGTTATTAACTAAAACAAAAAGAATGTACGTGATGAAAATAGCTATACTACGTTCTATTCATTATAATGTAATAACATTTCTTCTAAATACTCAGTACATAATAATAATGTTATTACTTAACGAAAGTGTCCCTTATAAAAGATTTGAGTAATACTATACTACTCATAATAATGAGGCGTGATAGTTAGAATGATATACACTGCAACATATCTTCGTCGCTTTCAGACATGAGATGTTAAGTAGTGACTTCGTGTATTCAGAATTTCATTAGCTACGGCACATTTCAATCAGGAATACGGAAATGTTTCCATATTAGTCTTTAGCGGCAGAAATAAGCACTCTAGTGTCTACCTTTTTTTTTTTTTGGTATAGAGACGAAAATCTAAGGATACCTAACTTTTGGGGAAGCCAGGGTTATGCGGGATTTCTACTTACTAAAACCCCTTCGGTGGTCTCCTTCAGTTCTTAAAGAGGTGCTCCGGGATCTCTGATGAAACTTACTGGTGTTCCTTTGTACTTTAGTTAAATAAGTCCCAAAGAAGGGTAAATCTGTCGGTATCGGTGTGTGGGTAATCTAACGCAAATAAAACACCACCTTGCATTTGTTGTTCCTCTCACACCAGCTTATCGATGAGAACCTACGCAATCAAGGCTCGTGAATCCAGAAACCATTTTAGTCGCCTACTTTAGGCGGAGATTACTGTGGTTCTAATATTACTGGCTCGAGATGGAAGCTGACGGTTTTATTTACTTAGGCGATTAACCTACCACCACTAGATGCTGTATTTAAGCGATAGAGAAAATTAAAATTAATCATTAAATAATATATTTAGTGCAATATGATAAATTAAAGGTGGAAGATAAAAAAATTATATCGTTGACGTGTTTTGAAGGCGCGTAATTTATGTTAGGTCTAGATGTCTACTCACGACACTGTTATTATTACTAAGTGCAAAAACTGGTCGGTCATTGTATATCAATTGCAACCGTTATAGACCGACCAAACATCCCGTTCGTCCTGCGGAGTGTTGTATTTTTAGTCGGCTTAATGTGCCGTGCCCTGACTCGCGATCCTTGTGACTCGTACAGTATTTGCTGTATTCCATAGTTTCATATGTATCACAAAAATTCCGTACAATGTTTACTTTAACAAGTACTATCATACGATATCGCTCATTATTACGGTTAAGCTAACATTAATTATGTTTTAACTTAAATAATAGTTATAAAATAGTTTAATGTTTTACATTTATATTGTAAACGAGAGAAGCCTCATTCGTTTACTTTTTTTAAATAATCCTATTATTGTTCCCACTACTGGGACTAGGGTCGATGGGTCGAGCAAGACATTCACCAAATGGTAAATGATACGCTTGCCCACAACAATGTGGCGATAGAATATACATTGCACCACATAGCGCTCGTTGCCTTGAGACACAAGGAATAAAATTTCGCTGCCCTAGTAATTACACTAGCTACAGCGACCTTCAAACCGGAACACAATAATGTTTATACACTACAGTTTAGTGTAGAAATAAGAGTAGCGATGGTACCTACTTAGACAGCAACAGATACCTACCACCAGTGAAGGAGGAGAGGACTCTCACAAGGAGGAGTGACGACGCAGTTTACGTTATATTTATATTTGTTCTTGTATTTGTTGTCTTTTAACTAAAAGATATTTTAATTAATATGATGATTACAACATTTTCATTTACAAGGGTAAAATTTATTTGCGTTTTTTTTTTTAATAATCTATTTTGGTGTTGTTACCAAGGCATTACTTTGAACCCTTTTGTTGATTACAATCGCAAAGACGTCTATGAGTCAGCGAGCCACTCCTGTGCCGTAGGAAATATAAATCAAACGGTTTTGTTAGGGACACTTACCCGACTTCCGCTTGCGTATTTACTGCTTCATACTTTCATATGCAAAACGTAGTTTAACTTGTGCTAATATAACTTGTGTGTATCGGTTATATGTTATATTATAATTCTATATTAGTCATTAACAATATAAGCGTTATTGTATAATACATCCATGCACATGTTTAATCATCAGAACAAATTTTTAACACATTTGTAATAAGAAGGTTATGTTGAAAAAATACTTCGAAAAAGTATTATTTATATCAAGATATTCTCTTCATCCTATCCTATTAAGTTAACGAAAAATGCAAAAAAGTTAATTGTGTTTGAAATAACGTCAATAAAGTTAATAATATTTTCGGTCATTATTATATTTCCAAATATTCCGTGTGATTCTTAAAGTGGCTTAAGAGTGAAGTCTAAGTACTAAGAATTTATAATACGTATACATATTATATTAAAGACCGGTTCAATTATATTTCTGATACACGATTAAATATTTGATTTGTAATAGTTTAGGCTATTGTAAAATCACTATGGGATTTTTCATCGATAATTGCAACGATATTCAAATATATGATTTAAAGAACTAATCCTTTGAGAAAGTTAGATAATATTTGAGTTGAAGGATATAAAGCTAAGTTAGTATATAATTATTACTTTCTTGAAAGGATAAAATATGCTCAAGATTAAAAGATACTCAAGTAATGATTACAAACAGAAAACTCGCGTAACTACCCTCAGGATTTAATTTCTTTATTTACCAACCGTATATATGGAAAGGATATGTCTTTGTGGTTTTTTATGTTAGTATCAAAAAACAATACAATGTGTTAAGTACAATGGTTATGTTTCATGTAATTAATAGGCAGCAAGCTGATCGCGCACGCGACGTACTCCTTGCCACTGTGCCGGAGGTTCCGGGTTGTGACTTACTGAAATAAATCTAAGCCGTGAACGAATAGCCGTTAAAGTAAACAAGTGGTGAAACGTGGACACCTATACAAATATAGTTCGCGGGCATCGCTTCCTGCATACATTTAAGGCCAAAAGTCAACGGCCAGGTTACAATTCTTCCGGTAGACCTTTGTCGTGTGGCCGCCAATGAAATTTTGTTGATGTGGGTATTTTTACTTAGGACACAAAAATGAAATATAATTTTCGATGAAAAAGTGGAAGAGTGTAATATTTTTCGAGAATATTCGTTCGTATTTGGACTAGCTAACGTACTTTGCTGGTGGTAGGTCTCCGTTGCCACAGATAATCTAGGTGAGTACCACCACCGCAGCGCCTATTTCTGCCGCTAAACTGTAGTGTGCAAACATTACTGTGTTCCGGTTTGAAGGGCACTGTCTAGTGTAATTACTGGGGTAACGAGACTCAACAGCTTAAGTCTCAGGCGACGAACGCAATATAGTGCAGTGCATACCATCTTAATTAGCATCAAATTTTTATGGGCGGGCCTATCACTTACCATCAGGTGAACGTCCCGCTCGTGTCGTCCCTTAATTACTTAAAAAAGTATCATAAACATTGAAATATTTTTTCATAAATAATAATTTATCACTACACAAAAAATCTTTTTTGTCAGCGCAGTAATATCAGTATGATAGGTTTGCTTATAACAACGGGGCGCTAGTTAAGATGATATGCACAGCACCACATTGTGTTCACCCTCTCAAGACATAAAATGTAAAGTGTCGTTACCCCAGTATTTAAACTAGCTGCAGCAGCACTCCTCAAACGGAAACACAGTAATGCTTTCACTGTGTTTGGCGACAGAAATAGATACTGCCGTGGTACCTACCTAGATGGTTCCCGACATTAGAAACTCACCAAAACTAAACTTCTGTGATGTTTGTTTTTATTAGATTTGTGTTATGTACTAACCATCCATTCTATACAAATATTGAACCGATGTCGCCTAATGGGTTCCGTACCGATGATGATAATCTTTTTATTTATTCAATAAAATTTTTCTAACCGCTGATTGGACTTTGTTGTAGGAGACTAATTAAGTACTAATGTATCTCATATTTCTGCTGGTTAAAAGTAGTGTGCAATCATTACTGTGTTCCGGTTTAATAGGCATTTCTAAGCCTTTTAAAGCTATCTAATAAAGTCTAGTTAATCCAATAATATCACTATATTACTGGGCTAACTAGAATTTACATCTTAAGTCATAATATTATGTAGTGTTTACATCTTAATTAGCGCCACGTTTTTTATATCTATATCTTATGTCTCTTACGATCAGGCGATCGTCCTCGTGGGTTAAATCTAAATTTTGATGTTGCTTATGAAACGAATATATACATACAAACATACATTATTTATTACTATAAACTATTATAGTACACGATCATAGTATGTAGTAATATTTGTGGCAACAATTCAATGTTTACATCGCTAAACCGGTTTTAGGCTACAACGCTGCGGTCGAAGCGATCGGTATTAACGGAATGCTTAACATCGATATCTTGTTTTTTTTTTTGCGAAAACCTCTACAACTCAATGTTACATAAGATGTTAAAGTATTTTACAGTCTAAAATGGCTTCGCAAACTACTACTACTTAAAATTTCACTGGGCCCCCAATCACTTTCACTTTTGAAAGGGCTATCGTAGAGTTATGTTCAATAATCAGATAAATATCTAAGATAACTGGTAATAATGCCTTGATCTTTTACATATAAAATATTTGTATTTCAGCTATGAATATTATTTTATTTGTATGTGAAATTGGCTTACGTTTGACCTTAATTTTACATGATGCGTTCTCGTTCAGAATACCCTGGCTGTTATATGTTGGTGTGTTTTCACATAATCGAACCTGAGACCTTTACATTATTCCTTAGCCACTGCGCCATAGCTGTAGCCTGAAATTGAGTTTATCATAAAGCTTAGAAACTTTTGCATAATTGAAAAAAATCTTATAGCCTAAAACAGAAAAAGATGAAAAAGTTTCCTTATCTCCAACAAATATAAAAAAAATTACTAAAGTGCATAATTTATATAATTTAGATAATATATACATAATTTTTTTTTATTCGACGAAGCGACGAGACAAGCAAGAGCGTAATAAAAGTCGATAAAATATAACAAGGTTTATTAGCATTCATTAATATCCTAAGGGTCCAAAACGGGCTTCACACTTAATCTCATTCCACGCCTGAAACATAAAACATCATTTATATCAATATTTTGCAAACAACGCTATTTTTAACCTACTTACGGATGCCTGAAGCAAAGTGTTTATTCAACGAACTGATGAGACGAGCAGATCTTACACTTGATGGTAAACAATACGCCTAACCATATAACAACGTAGCGCTGGTTAGGATAATATACACACCACGACATTGTGCTCGTCGCCTCAACACTTGTTAAGTCTCATAACCTCAGTGATTTCTCTAGCTCGATCAATCGCCTTTCAAACCTGAACACAGTAATGTTTGCTCACTGTCGAAATAGAGACGTGCGTGGTGAGAATCGCTGGAACCCAATGGATGCGAGCAACGCAGGACTGATCGATGTGGAGACTTTGGGGGAGGCCTATGTCCAGCTGTGGCCGTCTAACGGCTGACGATGATGATGGTGTGGAATCTACTTAGGTCACTAGCATTAGAGAGCTACCGCATTTAACAGAACAATAAGAATGCTTTCAAGTGAAATATTTTTTTCTGTCTTAGACTTAAAATTGCAACGGATAGTGTTGGTGTAGTCTGAGGGTGGGAGGGGGGTTGAGTATAAAAGTGAAACCCGTGGTCGTTCAACTCGGCACGCGCCCGCATCCTTCAGCGCACGATCTCTTTACTCGCATTGTACTTGCAAGTGTAATTTCGCGGCAACTAATGCATAAACTTGAAACTTGTTAAAATAGAAAAAAAATACAATTATTACCCGAAAGCCAGTCAGGTTATACATATACGTATAAGGTTATACATTATTATAGAATTTATAAT
Source organism: Ornithoptera alexandrae (assembly GCA_029030555.1). NCBI lineage: Eukaryota > Metazoa > Arthropoda > Insecta > Lepidoptera > Papilionidae > Ornithoptera > Ornithoptera alexandrae. The sequence goes on along the minus strand of JARDVY010000042.1, from coordinate 5,269,599 downwards.
ATTTATAACCCGTAATATAGAAATCTAGTCCTAGTCCTAGTCGTATATGAGTGCCAACTGACTGACGATAATGTCGAGGATAGAGCGAAGTGGAGAAGAAAAATAAAGAAAGCTGACCCCACTATCACATAAGATAATGGCTAGGAAGAGAGAGAGAATACAGAAACCTAATTCTATGTAAATTTATGTATTTGTTTACTGAAATGAAATTCGCATGATACAAAATCGTGGCAATTAAATTCATTATTGTTTGAAAATTAGTTAACTTACGTTACGACGCACGAAGCGTTCTCGCTGGTTTTTTTTTTATTGCCTCGAATTGTAAATCACTTGGTCACCGTGTTGAGTTGAGTGTGTATGGTACGTGCAACCTTGAAAAGTGCCTTGCGATCCGCGCACAGATATGTCAACGTGTATTATACATTACTCATTGAACGTTGCCCGCCGCGTGTCTGTTTGCACGAACTATTGTCTAACTTATCGCGGGTTGCTTACATTGATTGCTTAGTGCAAACTTAGCTTGACTTGCGCCATTAATTTATTACTTCACCAATGGTAACTGCGCAGTTTATATGAATACTTTGCAACAAGAATATTTTTACCTTAGCGAAGAATGTACACATATAATGTTAAGTTTCTTTAGCTACAGCACTCTTGCTTATATAGGGTGGCGCAAAAGGTATACAAGGTGGCGCAAAAATAACCTTCCGATGTTTTTTGGCTGTAATTTAAAAAAATATGAAAAACTTTGATTCTTCTTGTGGATTATTTTTATTTGGTCTTTTAATTTTTTTACATCAAGGCAAAATTTATAGCATTTTCTGATAGGAGGATTACTTTTGCGCCACCCTATATAAGTTTGACTACACAAATAGGATACAGTTACATGTGCACAGAGATTTTGAGTAGGGTATGCAAATCATACCCCAAAACCCCTGTGCTTCATCATCATCATCATTTCAACAGATGGACGTCCACTGCTGGACATAGGTCTCTTGTAATATGTTCCACAAACAACGGTCTTGCGCTGTTTGAACCCAGTGGCTCCCAGCGATTTTTTTATGTCCTTTGTCCACCTTATAGGTAGTCTGCCAAAGCTGCGGTTTCTGTGCTTATATGCACTTAAAAATAAACTTAACAATTTAGCAATCTACTGAATTAAGCAATAATCAAAGCATGGTTGGTGTACCTTTTAAGCAACTTAGATATTATTTAGATAGTCAGGGTCCGAAGTGCTTTTTTGCTTATATGGAGCGCACGCCTCTGCTGTGATGGCACCTATACACACGTCGAAAAGTTCTTACAACAATTCAATAATAATTTAAATTCTGTGATTTTTTTTTTCTTTGAAGAAGCGACGAGATGAACAAGACGTTTACCTAATGGTAAATAATACGCCTACCCGTAACAGCATGGCGCTAATTAGGATGATATACACAGAAATGTAATGTGTGCTCGTGGCTTTGAAACAAAGGATATTAAGTCTTGTTTCCTTATTAATTTCACTAGCAAAGGGACCTTTCAAAGGCGAACGTTTGCGTTTGCACACTATTATGTAGCGGCGGAAATAGATATTGTGGTGGTAAGTACCAGAGCATACCATACCTAGTCTCTGACAACAGAATCCAACCACCAGTAATACATTCCAATTCCATTTTAGTATTGACTAAATTTAAATGGTGAAATCAACTAAAATAATGTTAACTTCTCTCCATTTTAGATATCTATTTCCTTAATGATATCATCAACTTAGCGTCTATCAGAATTCTATCATAATCAAGTTAAAAATATAATTGTTTGTATATAATTATACAGTCAATTCTTTGTTAATTTACACTAGCAGCAATTATTTTAAGTTTTCATCGGGAAACGGACAGTCTTTAGGCTCATCGATCGATCGACCTGGTGGTTAGTTAGCATCGTTTCATTTGCGTGATAATTACATGTAGCAATTATATAGAAAACATTCACAAGGCTACAATACAAAGGAGACGACCGCAATCACGCTTGACCTCCATGCAACTGTCCATCACAACATGCATATGTTATGATAGACAGCTGCACTGCGTAGTATTAGTAATCAATATGTATTCACTGCACAGTATTTTTTTCCAACGACCGGTGGTAGGTCTCTGTTGCCGGAGAGCGTCTAGGTATTTACTACCACAGCGCCTATTTAAGTCGCCAAACAGTAGTGTGCAAACATTACTGTGTGCCAGTTTGAAGCAAGCAACATTTTGTCTCAAGGCGACGGGGGCAATCTGGTTACAGTGTATACCATCCTAACTAGCAGCACGTTGTTATAAGAAGGCGTATCACTTACCATCAAGAACGTCCCGTTCGTCTCGTCGCTTGATTGAATAAAAAACTGCTCCATTTTTTTTTTATCACTAAAAGTGCTTTTTCAATATTAAGTCTACCCTCTACACTTATTTGTTTAGCATCGCATATACAAATGACTATGATTCCTGTCAGTTCAGAACTTTCTCTTTTCCTGACTATTCATGTGGTGGCTCAGCTTTCTTTACTTTCCTCTTATTTCGCTCTGTCCTCGAATTCATCTTTCCTCGTCTAACTGACGAATTTAATATATTACTTACAGCTATTTTAGAACATGCAAACAACACTGCAATGTTCACACCCGTAGTAGTAGTAATAAAAAATAAAAAGTTATATTGTTTTCCGTTCGATTTCTGTGAGAGTTACCTTCCTTTTATATATTTAGTATCTGTAGTCAATAATTGGAATACAATACTCGGAGGAATCTCAATTGGAAACACTATTTCCAGTTAATTACAATTTCCTGCTTTACCTCCATTGTTCGTTGACGTCACAACAGCAAAGTGGCGTCGCATCGATGTATACATACTTGTCTATTTACATCGGAAAAATTACATATGTACATGATTTTGAACTTATTATACAGAGTAATTTTATTTTGAACCTTTTTTTTTAAACTAGTTTACAACCATTAAAATTTCTTTAGTTTAATTTTTCCATTCAATGTTAATGCGTAAACTGAACGCACATGTAGTTTGATTAATTGTATTTGACATGGAAAATAGTGTTAAGTTTATAATATTTATAGTGTTAAATTCATTACATAAGTAGCTCGCCGGCCTAATGGTTAGAGCGAGCGGCCTTCATTCCGAAGGTCGCGAATTCGCATCTCCGCATGTACCGATGACTTTAATATTTAAGTTATGTACATTTGTGAACTTTAGTAACAACAGCGAAATACAAACGGTGAACGAAAACATCGCGAGGAAACATGCACGTGACTTAGAATTTGTTCTAAGGTGTGTGTGAAGTCACAAATCCGCATTGGGCCCGCGTGGTGACTATGACCCATCGCCCTCATATTGAGGGTAGCCCTGTGCCCACAACAGTGCGGACGTAAATAATATTTATAGTTTAAAAAAAATACATTGAAGTTAATGGTCGAGTACTAAACTGCAATCCTCTTCTTCGATGATTTTGTTGAGTAATGTATACTATTTTATAATACTTATGGAAGTTGCTTCATACCTGAAACAGAAAACATACACGCCATTTTGTATGCTTCAGTGACTTGTCGCTGGCTCTGAGAATGAATTATACTGCTGTCTTTACATAATAGCATTGAAAGTTTTATTTAACATACAACTCGTGCATATACTGTGTAAAAAATTCCAAAGTATGTGAGTCTGTAATAATTATAATCGGAATACATATTCACCCCCTATTTTGTGTCGTTAACAAGTTTTGTAATTGAAATTACTCTTGCTTTTTGCACATAATTTAATTGTTAAAATTGAGGTAGTTGCTAAAATTTGTATCATGAATTATCATTATCGTCATCATCATCAGCTGCTAGACGTCCACTGCTGGACATGGGCCTTCCCCAACGGTCTCCACATCGATTGATCCTGTGCTGCCCACAACACCGCCAGGCAATAGGGTTCGTCGTTTGTAATGGTTCATATTGTTGGATTTGGGCCATATCTCACCACGCCGGCCCATTGCGGGTTGGTGGAAAGCCAGAGCCTTGTTCGTTGATTAGCAGGATGCACTACGAGCAGATGAGGTTGGCTTTGGTTCCTCGAGTTGTTGTGCGAGGGACACCACCCTTACACTACATCATGAATTATACATATTCATTATTAGGATTTTAGTACAAATGTAAAATAAAATTTTTCTTTATTCAATTATAACATTCTATATGTTCCCCGCCCTTTTGGTGCCCGTAACACCCCTGTAACTTTATTTGGGGAAGGAATTTCGTAAAACTCGTTCTTAACTATACAACCTATACTTGGTAAAAGAAATATTCCTACCAAATAGTCTAAGCCTTACTGTTCCAGAGACATCGTGATAAGTCTCTACATAGGTGGAAATTTCATATATTTCAAATTATAAATATATATATATATATATATATTTTATAATTTTATATTAATTTAAAATTAATATATATATATATATTTATAAATTATAAATATATATATATATATATATTTATAATTTTAAGTTATCTTTGTTAAAAAAATTAGTTATTGTCGTGGTCCAATGCATCTATACCATCAACTTAGTTTATTTAATTTTAGATTTTACTACAGTTATTTGAGGTCTTAAAAGATTATATTCATATACATCAATTTGATGGCATGGATTTATGTCAAAGTTAATATAATTGTTAATCTCAAAGCAACATTAATTCAAATTTAATTAGTGTTATAGCTTTACGAAGATGATGAATTTATTTAATTTTATCATTTTCGGAAGACTTGAAACTAATACAGGAAAAGGACAAATAATTCAGAAAGTTAAGTCAACACAAATAAAATAAGCAAACATATTGATTGACAAAAAACGCAGCATACAAGAAAAAAATAGTGTACTTGTAAATAATGTACTCAAAAATTTTACCTAGCCATAAATATAATTTTTAAATCACTAAATATATAGTTTACTTTTTGATTTGATTGATTGATCACTATGATATTTTCTTTTCGTTGTCAACAGATGATGAGGCGCACTCAAGGCTAGTCGTTATCCGACGTGGGCCGATATGAACTCGGACGTACACCGACACCAAGCCCATCCACCGCTTGCCCAGGTATTAAAGGGATTCTACATAACATTTCACATATTAAATTGAGAACGTTACGGATGTTTCATTAACTCGGTAATTTTTCTAAGTTTTTACTTATTTATTATGGATTAATGCAGTCGACACTCAGCAACGCTGCTATAGCGACAGATACAAAATAAACATGATACGATTAGCAGGACAGATTGGATAAAACCCTGCCACCAACCAGACTAAACGACACGACCCCGGCATCGAACCACAGACCTCGTAGACCGTGTAGCCTTCTCTTAACAAAAACAGTAATGTATATTTCAAAGTTTTTATATATATTTCATAATGTGCGAAAATACAAATGCGCAGTTATCCTGGGAAGAGGGAAACAATAACGGAAGAGAACTGCGATTTTCTTAAAGAAAATATTTATTATAGATAACCATTAACTACAACAGGTTTACGTTAAGACAATACTAATTGCTCTAATGAATAATGCCGTAGATAGTTAAGCAACTATTGTTGGACGTTTGTCGATGAGAATAAATCCATTGCTTTGTAATAAAGCAAAGCAAAATATAATTTACAAGACATAGTGTGTGGGTGTCGTCTCGTACTATACACCAGGTGTTTTGGAAGTTTATAATTAAGTCACTTGTAAGTTTCATAACTAAATAGTTTATTTGACAATACAGCAAACGTGGGCGGATGAACGAATCAATAGAATAATTATAAAGAGATCAGTAATTATCTTACGACGGAACTGTTAAAGCTCAATGAGAACTCGATGCAGATTTTTTTTTTATCGTTCAATAAAAACCTGAATATTCTATAAATTGCATTACAACAAAGGAATTGCATGAAATAACAGAATCCGTGTGAACAAATTCACGTCGACATATTGTAAGCGGTGTCTGCAGTGCCTTGGCGGTGAGCCAAGGTTCGCCTCTTAGCTGCTCATTAAGTGACTCTTTTTGTTCGGGAACCTATCCGTTTGAAATGGGATAAAAAGATCAAGCTATCCGTGTACCAATTTGTTATATGGCTCACATTATTTATAAACAAAACACATTAAAGAATATATCTGTTGTAAGCCCGCCCAAGCGTCGTCTGCATTTGATTTCTTAGTTCCATTTAGTACAGTGAAATGTAAACTGATTTCATGTAATTCAAACTAAAATGGATATAAATTCTAAATATTTTTACGTCATCATCATCATTATCAGCCGACAGACGTCCACATATGGATATAGACAAAAAAAAATAAAAAAATAAACGTACCGAGTGACGTATATTTATACGTAAGTACGTTTCTAGAATTTAAGTTAAAGTTAAAATCTAACTACTTGTCCGATAGGTGTAGTTCATGAAGGTAAACTTTGAAATATGCTGTTATACATAACGCATTATCTTACTAGTGATTATATATTTATCTCTTTATATTATATTAATGTACATCGTGGCTAGTATAAAGGCGATAAAAAACCAGCTGCCGATTGATGTTGGAGTTAATCGACCTCATGTACACAAACATACGCTTTAAGTAATATTTACGATTATATCAACTATCTGTTCCCTACCCGCTTTGCTGGCCGTAACAGCTCCGCAATTCCCTTTGGAAAGGAATTTTGTAAAATCCATTCTTAGCTGACCTCTAAATAGTAGAAGCAATGTCTCCCATATTTTGAGTCTTCGCGTCTAGTAGTTTCGAAGATCTCGCGATGAGTCAATAAATCCTTGTATATCTATATTTATAGATATAGTTATATGTCAGATCTATATTATTGTTTGAGAGCCGGTATGATTTACAGCACGGTGTTCACGCGGGGGCGCAGAACGTGGGCTGCGGCTGGTACTCCGCGTCGACGGGACCCGCACCCGCGCCAACCGCGCCGGCTCGTCTCAAGAGGACGCAGCCACAGCTTCAACTACCAGTAAGTATATTACATTTGCTTACAATTTATTCTATTTATTTATTGGAGCATCCTTAACATACGTGTGATATTAGAGGGTCAGTCCGCACCCTCAGAACCGGTTCTAAATGTCTATTTAATTTGTCGCGGAAATTCCGTGGCAGTCATAACTAATTCGGGGGTAGATTAAAGTAAGTAATGTATAAGATAACCATAGTTTTTGTTTTACCCGGCGGTAGGTTTCCGTTGCCGGGAACCGTCTAGGCACGTACTACTGCAGCGCCTATTACTGCCGCCAAATAGTAGTCTGTAAAAATATTCCGATTTAAAGGGCACTGTAACTATTAAAATAACTGAAGTAACAAGATCTAACACGTTTCAAAACGACGAGCATAATATGGTGGAGTGTATATCATTATAACTAGTGGCATGTAATGGAAGGCGTAACACATCATTAGATGTTTTACTTCTTGTCGCTTGGTTGAAAAAAAAATTCGTTTCTAAATTATGTACATTATGCAATTTTGTTTTTACTTTACGTTTATTGACGATGAAAAATATTTATCACTTTTTACTGTTTTCGGTTACGAATATAAATATATATAATCTTGATAAACCTACTGAAGGTTTTAAAATATTATCTAACATTTTCTATTGTGAACGTATATATATTATATATACATATATATATACTATAAAACTATTGCATACAAGACGTTATAACAGGCTGACTTAATAAAAGGCATCCTCTATTGCCGGGAGAATGTTGTGAATTGTTATGGCGGAAACTAAAATGTTCATTATTATTTTAAAATATATATACATTATAACATACAAAAACATAAAAGCTTACATACTTATAGTTCAATACGTGTAATTCTCCTGTTAAAGTAAAAACTTTCACAGCTTACTTGAAGCGTTCATGACATCAAAAGGTAGAGTTCTAATGTAGTGTATAGCTTGTATAGTAAAGAATGACTAACCAATATCATACGTCTCAAAGTAATCTAAATAATAGAGGTCTTAGAACATGTTCAAGGTAGTTCAACGTTATCGAATATCGCAAGCTCTTTATTGCTGAAGATTGGATGTCCACCCAGTTACCTCACCACTCATTTCTTTAGTCAAAGAGTAGTGTGTGTACAAATAATACTATGTTACTACTTAAAAGAGATTATTGCTGGTTAAATTATTGCAGTAACGTGACTGCATCGTATGACTCAGAAACATATGCAGTGCACCTTTTTTTTTTGTTTCGGGGGGAAATCTTCGAAAGATACCCTGCTTCTGAGGGGAAGCCAGGGTTATGTGAGATTCTTACTAAAACCCACACGCTGGACTGCATCAGTGTATTCGGAGAGGCTCCAGGATCTCTTATAGAACGCACCGGTGCCCTTCTATAGTTTGTGTTACACGTCTCTGACGAGGACCTTTAGGGACTGCCCCACGCAGGTTCGCTTGTTGAGCGATAAGAGCCCCCACCTTCAAGGCCCGCGAAACTCCTAGACCCTTTTAGTCACCTACGACAAGCAGGGCTTACCTTAATCCTATTCTTGACTTGACTGACTGAGACTATAGGGCTAAGTGTATATCAACCTAACTACCTCCTCATTTTTTTGTCCAGAGAAGTACCATTTATCTATGCGTGAACGAATAACTTGTCTCATTGTTTCGTCAATAAAAAAAACACAAGTTTTACATCAAGTTTTAATACGGACATGTTTTTAATATCTATCAATTTTAACGTATTAGAATTTGTGTCAATTGGCCAATTCACTGTCTTAGTTGTAACTCTTATGATCACGTTTACTGACTCGCAATGTAGCGTATATACTCGAAGGTGTGATGTAACTAACATTCGCGTAATTCACACTTTTTGCAATATTCGCACTCCCATTAGATTCACGGGAACATATTTTAATTACTATCTCGTCATCTATACATTTTTTACTATTCTACGAAGCGACTAGAATGTTATATGCTGCGCTATATTGCGCTTGTCGAATTTAGATATAAAATGTTAAGTATCGTTACTCCACAAATTTCACTAGCTACAGCGCCTTTTAAACCGGAACACAGTAACTTTTGCACACTACTGTTTGGCGGCAGAAATAGGCGTTACGGTGGTACCTACCTAGACGGTCTCCGACAACAGGGACCTACCGCCAGTAAAAATAAAACTATCGTCATCTTATACACTACTTATTTTAATCTACACCCGAATTAGTTATAACTGCCATGGAGTGATATATATAAGTAGGAGTAATTAAAAGATTCATTGATTCATCACGAGATCTCCGAAACTATTAGAAGCAAACACTCAAAATTTGGTAGAGATATTATTTCTGCCAGTTAAAGGTCGGCTAAAAACGAATTTTACATCATTCATTCTCCAAAGGGAGTTGTGGGGGTGGTTACGTCCAGCAAAGTGGGTGAAAAACTGCTAGTATAATATAAAATATTATTATTTAATAACAACCATACTATCATTTTTTAAAAGAAATTGAGGCTAAGCGTTTGCCTTGTGACACAGGAGTCGCTAGTTCGATTCTGGGACTATATGCAGAGTTTGGGCGGAGCTGGATTCACTATCTCTTAACACTGTGTGATAATATTCAAAATTACTTAAACACTCGACTCTAAGTTGTAACATTTCGTACTAAACTTTTTTTATAAATCTGACTATATTACAGACTAAAACTAATTAAACGGCGAAACCTCGCCGTTAATTGAAGTTTCAATTAGTATTTTTTTATAGCGTGATTACGTAAAAAGTGCAAAAAATAGAATGGCAACATCTGAGGTTCATTTTCAAAAAAAAATTACTAAACCAAATTAAAAAAAAAATTATGAGAAGCAATGGGTGGCCGAGATATCAATTGACCTGGAAAAACTCACCGCGCTGCCCGCAGCGGCTTACGAGTACTCTTCGCGGTACTCCAAAATATTAAAATGTCATCTTATTTACTTTGAATTTACCCACAAACGTACTTTGAAATCTGCTTACTGGTCTTCATCGTTATCTTTTCCATGTAAATGTATATATTATTTGTTTTGACCTTGGAGAAAGTTATCGTTACTGGCTAATATAGATGATAAGAGACGGAGCGCAAGACGATGGAGTTACCAGGTAAAAGAAAAAAATCTCTGTTGCCGGAAATCGTTTTTTTGGGTACCACCACAGCGTCTATTTCTGCTGCCAAACAGTGCGCAAACATTACTGTGTTGCAGTTCAAAGGGCGTTCTAGCTAGTGTAATTACTAGGGTAACGAGACTTAACATCTTGTATCTCAGGCGACAGGCGCAGTGTGGTGCTGTGCATACCATCTTAACTAGCGCCACTTTGTCATGGGAAGATGTTATCACGTACCATAAGGTGAACTAGCTGTTCCCTACTTGTTTTGCTGGCCTCTTCTTCTTCCTGCCCTTTTCCCATTATATGTGGGGTGGGCACATTATGTACTTCTCTTCCACATCTCTCTATCAGCTGCCATATTTAAATTCACACTCTTCTTACACATGTCATCTTTCACACAATCTATCCACACTTTCTTCGGTCTTCCTCTACTCTTATAACCATCCACATTCATTCTCATTACTTTCTTTGTTATATGTCCTTCATCCCTCCGCATGACATGCCCGTACTGCGCTAACCTCTTGCTCCTCAACTTCTGTCACTGGCGCAACTTTCAGGCTTCCTCTGATATACTCATTCTTAATTTTATCTATCCTCGTCACACCACACATCCATCTTAACATTTGCATCTCGGCCACATATAATCTCCTTTCACCCGAACCCTGGGTGGCCCAACACTCAGATCCATACAATACGACAGGTCTAACGACCGACTTGTAGATCTGTTCCTTAAGTTTGAGGGGCATTCGTGGATCACAAGTCGTTCCAGTGACCTGTCGCCATTTCATCCAACCTGCTTGTATTGCTGGCCGTAATATAAAATATTCCTTGAGAGCAACCACAATCGCAAATATTTTCTATAGCAATCGCATAAACAATACGAAATTGAAATGTTTATAAAAGTTAATTAGAAATGAAATTATGAGGGATCAATGATATTCAAAAAATAAACATCCTATTCTTCTTCTTCATCTTTTTTGGTATCACTCGACAGAGTGGTCGTGGTCATCACTTCAGGTGTTGGTGGCAAAGTTAACAAATTAAATAGCCTATAACCATCTACAAATCATTCCGCGTAGAATGTTTATGTCGATATGATTTTCAATATATATATATACATATTTATTATAATTATTAACCCTTAATTCACATAAAGTTCAGTTGTGGTTTAAAAAATTATAAAACTTCTTCTTACCACTTGTAGGCTGACGATCTCCAAATTTACACTCACGTTTCTCTTGGTGATCTCTGTCATGCCTTCCACAACATTAACTCTGATGTTGCTTGTATTACGGATTGGTATAAATTGTACGGTCTGAACGTAAACCCTAACAAGACACAATCAGTCATAATCGGAAGCTCTAGACTACTCTCCAAAATTAACTGGCCCGGTGTACCGCCTATTAGTTATTCTTAACGGTAACGTAATTGCTTATAATAGTAAAGTTAAGAATTTAGGTATTTACATTGACTCCTGTCTACCGTGGGCACCGCAAGTTAACGAGGTGAGTAGAAAGATGTATGGGGCTATAAGCTCCTTGCGCAGACTCCGCAATATTTTTCCAACAGCGCCACTAATGTTGCGCTTGTTAATTCTCTTCTTCTGTCTATTCTCGACTATGCCAATGTTTGATATCTTTACTTAACCGAAGCGCAGCTTGATAAGCTTGAGCGTATTCAAAATTTATGTACACGATTCATATTTGGGTTAGGCAAATACTATCACATCTCTGAATTTCACAAGAAACTCACATTCTTTCTATTTTATACAAGATATTGTTCAATACTCTACCACCTTCCTACCTAAAAAACCAATTCGAATTTAATTCCGATTACCACAGTCGTACTCTTCGCTCCCCGTTAACCCTTCACTTTCGCGTCCCTGTGCATTCCTCTTCATTTTTCCAAAACTCCTCCGTTCCGGCGGTTCGCTTATGGAACTCTACCGAACCATATTTGTATCCCCAAAAGACACTTAAGTAACTGATATCATAAAGTTTAATTGTGCTATTGCCTGCATCTGTCATCAAGTGTTGTAGTTTTGAATTATTTAGTGCACCACTATCTTTTCTTTGCTTTTAGTTTACTACTTCCTTTCCAATGGGTCGTCTGGAAGAAATTGCTTTTTGAGCAATAAGACCGACCGGTCATTGTACATTTATGTATATATAATGTATTCCATGTCCTGTAACTGGTGTACAATAAACGATAAATAATTAAAACTTAGGTAAAAAATCATTTTTTTGTTGAATCCGAAAGTTTTTATTAATATTATTTGTACAAGAGGATGTTATGAATGTTAAAAGTTATATTTTTAGCAATATTTATGTTTACCCATGGTTCTTATGAAAATATTTCTAATTGTTATACTTGTTTGAATATTCATAGTTATGTCCCGTCAAATGCCTATGTCATTATCATCAGCCGATAGACGTCCACTGCTGGAAATAGGCCTCCCCCAAAGATCTCCACATACGGTCAGCATGGCCGCTGGTACAGCTGGACACTAGAGGCTGTCGTATACAGAAGTTCATATGGGGACATTTGGGCCATTTCCCACCACGCTGGCCCAAAGCGGGTTGGTGGGAGTAAGAGCCACGTTTGTTGATTATCAGGGTGCACCACGAGCAGGTGAGGTTGACTTTGGTCCCGTGATTTGTTATGCGAGACTCGTTACGCCCTATTTTTACGCGAATTATTTTATTTAACATTTAGTATATATGAAATACATTAATATGTGTAAATATAAAAAAAAATCTTAAGTAAACTTTAATAAAAAAAAATTAATACGTTTACACCTAATTGTCTTTTTTTAAGCGGTGTTTGGGAAAGTATCTATTGTGTGAAAACGAATAAGGTTTGTGTTAATTTGTTAGGCTTTGAATGGTATTATTATTTCTTTTTGAGTAAAGCTTATTAGTTTTTTAAAAAAACAAATTAAGAAAACTCTGGAAACCAAACATATATACACATCAACACTGCAATTAAACGTCCCACGTGTCACTCGGAACACAATTTATTCGTCTATTTACTTTACTCAAAGGCATCCAGTCGACTTTATTTACGTAGTATTGTTGTGGAAACAATGTGAAATAATTTTTATAATTATTACCGAAGCTTCAAAGGTGTTGCTTGTGAGTTAAGCATTATTAAATTTAATATAGGATAAGGCGATAACGTGTAAACTGATATTGATATACGTCCGTTGTTTGCAGTCTGGAGGCGGAGTAGTCGGCAGTAATGGTCCACACGCGCCCCTGTCGCCATCAGCTTTGCAGAATTCAATCCAACATAATGTAAGTACAAACATATTTATTAGGACAAATATTTACTGGTGGTAAGTCTCTGTTGTCGGAGATCGTCTGAATATCACTGCAACTGACAAACAGTAATGTCCAAACAGTAGGCGCTGTAGCTAATGTAATTACTGGGGTAACGAGACTCAGACGAGCACTTTGTGGTGCAGTTTATAACACTCTAACGCCACGTTATTATGGGCAGGCCTATCACTTACCATCAGGTTCTACTTAGGCGGTAGGTACCTTATTGGAATCTGGATAGTATAAGTAGAAATGTTAAAAACCTCACATAGTATCAAACAACGAGATAAATATTTAAGGCTGGAGAGGTCTTGAATTATCTTATATTAATTATAATTTATCTATTTGAATTATGACAAATATATATAATTGAAATCCTCATCAGCCGATAGACAAGCATCCACTGGCTGGCATAGATCTCCTCCAAATATCTCCACACCGGCTATTTTCTCCAGATCATCGGTCCACCTCGTGGATGCCTCCCATCACTACGCCTACCGTTACACGGCTGCCACACGACAACCTTATCTGTTATACAAGTTACCTTTAATTTTATTTCTCTTAACTTTCATCTATTAATTATAAATACTTCTGTTTCCCACCCTACTGCCCCATTGGCCGTCAGTCCATTGACCAATGCGCTCTGTTCTTTGAAATTTACGTAAATTATCACAAAAATGAAATAGTAAAAATATAATTCGTGTGTTATCAAGTATGTTTGTAACGTATGAGTGTTTTGAAACCTTACTATATTGTAAGTTCTGTAATTAGGCTCGTGTTGAAAACAATTTGTAATAACTTAATAGCGAAACGTAATTTTTTTTTTATACCGTTTCTTTCGATATGAAATGTTTCTAAACGCGGTTGCTTGCATTTTATATTAAGCTAATAAAAGCATAAACAAACATATCAAGTTTTAAGATAATCTCATACTTTAATAAATTCCTTCTCTTTCAACTGTTAACCATTTTAGTTCTGATCTAATTTTAAAATATTTTGCATAAATTGTGGAAAGATTTTTTTTTAAAAAAAGGACCTTATTAAGTGTGCATAGAATCTTAGATGTTTTCCTCAAATGTAGATGGGTTTGCGTAATTCTTTCTGTTATGTGCAAGGGACATATCAAACTACTCAAATGTAACATATTGTTTATTGTAAATGTATTTATTTAAATAAAAATAAAGAAAACAATAACACAATCCTCTTGGACACCCTTTTTATAGTTCAATCATCAATCGATAGACGTTCATTGCTGGATATAGGTCTCCCCCAAAGATTCATACCTCGATCGGGTAGGCATTTATATGGAGAGATTTGGGCAATTTCCCACCACGATGTCCCAATGCGGGTTGGTGAGAGCTAGAGTCTCGTCTGTTGACTAGCAAGGTGCACAAAGAGCAGGTACGCTTGGCTTAGAACTTTTTTACAGTTATTTTTTACGCACAAACTGCGCAATAGTCTATATTCTGACGCTCCGTAATTTATATCGATGGTTCGCGCCCTAAGGGTTAATATTAAACTTTTTGGTTAGCTGATAGTTCTAGTGCTTTACAACACCAATGGGCACTGGATTTGACATGATATCCTGAACAGAGATAACTTTACCGTTTAGGCAAGATACCATCGCAGCTCCTGTTTGTACAGCAAAACCGTGTATGCAAACATTACTGTGTTCCGGATTCAAGGACGGTATAGTTACTAATATTACTGGGTTAACAAGGTTTAACATCTTATCTCTGTAGGCAAGAACTATGTGGTGATGCTGTGTATATCATACTGACTAGCGCCACTTTGTTACAGGCAGATGTACCATCAGGTGAACATCTTGCTCGTTCCGTTGTATAACAAATACTTCACGCAGTCATCACTTAGTACCTTCATTTTTTTAATACTATTTCATTTCAGCCCAATATTTACAGAATGTGGACTTACTGGCGGACTCAACATAATAGATGATGAAGTAAATAATTTAATTTAAAAAATATTTTTTTTTTATTCTACGCAGCGACGATACGGGCGGGAGCTGATGGTAAGTAATACGCCCGCCTATTACAACCTGGTGCTGGTTAGGATAGATATATAGCACCACATTGTGCTCATTATTTTGAGACATAAGATAATAAGTCTCGTTACCTCAGTAATTTCACTAGCCACAGCGCCTTTCCTACCGTAACACAGTAACGTTTGCGGTACTGTTTGGCGGCAGAAAAAGGAACTACGGTGGTAATCTTTTTTTTTGTGAGGAAATCCTGCATTAGATACCCTTCTGCTGTGGGAGTAACAGAGGGGTTATGCCGGAGTCTCACCAGCTAAAACCCCACAGTTTACGTCCTAACGCTATTAGCTGAAACCACGGGAACGTTTTCGCACACAACCGTGGTCCCGAGAGCGAGAGACCTTAATGAGGCCGAGTTTTGAGGTGGGACTGGAACTTCTACCCCATTTATTAGTAATTAGCTAAGGTGGTAACCTACCTAGACGGTCTCTGGTAACAGACACCTACCATCAGTGATACCAATATTACTAATTAATAAACATAGTTTTATGTCCTGCAAATAAAATCAATACTATTTTATTTGTAATATAAAGGCGAATTGACGGATTTATATATGAGTGATGGACGATTAGTTGAAAAAAAAAACTATGTTTTAGGGTTTTTATCAATTTAGAGATATGGTTGTTCTATATAAATTATTTCGATCAGAGAAAATTAACGATTTAGAAAATATCAATGTTGAAACGGTGCAATTGTTTCGTGTTGTGAGTAATTGAGGCCGAGACGCAAATGCAATTATTCAGCTCGGTAATGGATGCAGGTAATGGGTTTCCGGACACATTCATTATTATACATTCAACGTTAAAGACGTGGTCTATTGAAATAGTCTTTATTAAATATCTTATAGTCTTCGAATATCATAAAAATAATCCATTGTTGATAAAGAGTTTTAAGCCAACATATTAAACCCAGTGACTACCGGTATATAAGGTGTTGATAGGTCTCTGTTGCCAAGCCCACTAAGAAGACTAAGAGATCTAAGATGTTAAGTCTAATTACCGGTATACAATAATATTTGGACAATACCGTTTCGCAAAAGAAATAGGCGGTGCGGTGGTTATTACCTAGATGATCTTCGGCAACAGAAATCTATCACCAGTAAGGAGTGGTCAAAAACTAAAGTATATTAATTGAAAAAAATAATTATCGTTAACCATTGTTGATGTTTGTTCCAGCTGTCATACAGCGTCAAGTGTGACCTCGCGCTCCAGCAGAACGTGATGTCGTCGTCGGTGCGGGCGGCGGCACCAGCGGGCCAGGCGCCCGCCGCCGCCATGCACACCTCGCAGACCGCGTCCGGTAATTTTCAACATTTCTTAACCAACAACTAAGTGTAGGTTCCCAAATTTACGATCCCCACTTTATGTATAAACAACCATAAGTGGTTTTTATGTGTTTCGATTTTCACGATTCTTGAATCGCCGATAAAGATAACATCAAAATTTGAAACAAAACCTGATTTGAAACAAAATTTGATCATCACAACAATCTCAACGCTATTATAGCGAAAAAATTTTAAATGCAATCGTATTCAGCTCCATGAGTTCTGCCAGTGGGTAGATAGAGATGTGAACATCGCAAAAAAAATTAATACTCACCTCCTTTTTTGTGTCACTTAGTATGATTTTTTTCCAATAGTATAAAACAAAATGATTTTGATATTTACCAAAATAATACTCAAATAAATATTGAGAAATTTTGCTCTGTATAATTTTTTTTTATAACTATGAAAACAAAAAGGTATCACCAAAAACTTTTTTTTTATTTGCGATCGGAGAAAACGTATTTTGGTAGTTAAGTCTTTTTAGGCTAGAGGTATCGTAATATATATATAAATTTCAGAAATGCCTCTTTTCTGTAAACTATTTATTCTTGTAACCCAATACATGGGTGTAACGGGTCCCGCAGAACAACTCACGGGATCCAAGCCAACCTCACCTGCTCGTGGTGCACACTGGTAATTAACATACGAGGCTCTGGATCGCATCAACCCGGATTGGGCCAGCGCGGTGGGAAATGGCTCAATTCCCGTCGTATGAACGTTCATGTATAGGTCTACAAACGTGAAGATCTTTGGGGGAGGCCTATGTCCACCAGTGGACGTCTATCGGATGATGATGATGAACTCAATACATGTATAAACAAGGATAAATATTTTGTATATATGTTTATTTTATTTAATAGACTAGCGCTTGACTACGATTCCACCTGATGGTAAGCATAGTAATCAGTCTTTGATGGTAAAGCGATGAATGAATGAAGATGAATAAATGAATGATATTTGCCTTCAGTTCTTCTCGATATTTATTATTATTTTCTATAATACATAGACCTAATTTATCGATCCGATTCTCAAACATCGTTAGAATATAAACCGTGTACATAGAATAAACCGTAAGCAGAGCACGCTGAATAACCCGATCTTTGTATACACGCAGACGTCAGTATTGTGATAAGGTACACAATGTGCAATTAAGGTCAAAACCCGGCCCAGTGACCGGGTTATCTAGAAGTTATTAACTGGTGCAGCGATGTACATCTATGGAAACAGTATTGCAAATTTTTGCTATGCTAATACAAAGAGGAAAAAATTCCGTCCCACAAAAAAAACTATCGGTATAATGGCTTCGCATATTTGTGGAGGACAAAATAAAGAGTACCAGCAGACTACATTAAGAGGGTAGTTTATATTAAGTTATAACAAGAACATATTGAATCTTATATTTATTGTATATTACTATTGAATCTTATATTTTTTATGTTTGTTATGTAAGAATGTTATGTGTAATTAAGAATATATATATATACGTTTTGTACTATATGAATTGAAATATATTTTTCTTCTGATTTTTTTTAAATTAGAACTGTTTTGATAATAAAACCCGCAAAGAAATTAGTCCTACGTCGCGCAAAGTAGAAATATGAATTTGTGTTTTAACATATCCGTTTCTAATATCTTATAAAAAAAAATATTTAATTTTTCACTGTTTTATGTTAACTACTTTATTAATACGAGGAGGGATCAAAAAGTAGTGACAACGACATATATACTCCTTGGTAAGAAAAAAAAATGAATACTGCCATAGCTCAGATACTTATTTGTAATATTAATAAAGAAAAAATCTTCGATTCTCTTTTATTTTTACCTGAATGTAGTCATTTGTTTGCCTCGTGTCGGAACGTGTTCTAGAAAATGGAGAAAAATGAAGTCCGAACCTCTATTAAATAACTGTGTTTAAAAAAGTTAACGACGCAAGAGATTCATTGCGATTAGGAGGCAACGTTAGGAGAGTCTGCCGTATTCCACTGTCGCAAGGTGGGCTTCTCAATTTCGAGTAGAGAGAACGAGCACGGAAGACGAACATCGTCGCCGCCGTCACCACGGCCATCGACTTCAGTCACCCAAGAAAATATTGCGAAAGTCGAGAAAATTGTATTGAGCAATCGAAGAGTTACCATCCGATACTTAATTCAAGAAACGGGCATTTCATATGGAAGTATTCAATCCATATTGAAACAATCTTTGAATATGAGAAAAGTCTCCGCAAGATGAGTGCCGAGAATGTTAACCGACAGTCGGAAACAAAATCGACTTGACATTTCGAAGATATTGTTGGACAAGTTTCAAGAATATTCTGAAAACTTTTTGTCTCGTTTCGTAACAACGGACGAAACATGGGTCCATAATTTTGATCCTGAGACAAAACAGAAATCTTCGTAACGGAAACGGCCATCATCACCGACCCAGAAGAAGTTTCGTGCCGTGGCATCAGCTGGTAAGGTTATGGCCTAAATATTTTGGGACTCTGAAGGGATATTGTTGATTGATTACCTGGAGCGTGGAACCACTATTACAAGCCAATGTTATGCAGCTTTAAATCCCAAGTTGAGGTATGCCATCAAAGAGAAAAGCAGTGGAGAACGTCGAATGGGCGTGCTGTTTCATCACGACATCGCACCCGCCAGGTCGGCAGTTGCGATGGCTGCCACTCAGCAAGCTGGCTTCGAATTAGTTGACCACACCCCTTATTCACCAGATCTGGCACCTAACGATTTTTATCCCAAATTGAAAGAATAATTAAAGGGAAACGGGTACGAAGACGATAACGAGGTGATGGATGCCGTGGAGAGCTTTTTGCAGAACCAAAACAAAACTTTTTTTTTTGAAAGAGATTGAAGCCTTAGAAAAGCGTTGGACTTGGGGTGTAGACTCGGAGACTATGTAGAAAAATAAATTATTAAGTTATCAGTAGTCATGGTATTCTATCTCATTCTCATTACTTTTTGATTCCTCCTCGTATATTTATCCTGACATTATTTTACACTACGAGGAAACGAGCGAGTTATTTTCCTGGTGGTAAGTGATACGCCTGCTCATAACAACGTGACGCCAATTGGGATGATGTACACAACATCAAATTGTTCTTGCCTTGATACATATGATGTTTAATTCTTTGGCTACAGAAATAGGAGTAATAGTTACCTAGATAGCTTCCAGCAACAAAGTCCTACCACCAGTCAAACGATATATTTGTTTTTCAAATAAATTTTGATTTTTTTTTTGTATAATACTTAAGTATAAACGGATAATGATGCCAAACTTATTTCCAGCGGTGTCTAAGGGCACCAGCGACGTGTTAGTGAACTCATCTGCGCAGAACCCACCACCCGCCGCCAACAGGCTGGTCAACATGACGCAGTGGCCGTGAGTAAATCTATTTAAAAAATATTTATTAATCATTAACCCATATTTTAAACTTTAAATTTGTGTTCTGTATAAATGTACGAGTGGCTAAGTAAACCTTTTTGTTATACCAATAAATAAGTCCGAGATCCATACTTATAATGTTCTACACCACGTCTCCTTGCCAAAAGTTAATTGTTTCGCACCTTTATTATTAACTTATACTCTAAAAGCAAGAAGAAATGATTTGACAACATAAAGGAGTTTACCGGGTGTAAATCATTATCATTTCAACCGATGTACGTCCACTGCTGGACATAGGTCTCTTGTAATGTGTTCCACAAAGCACGGTCTTGCGCTGTTTGAATCCAGTAGCTCCCAGCGATTTTTTTATATCCTCTGTCCGCCTAGTGGGGAGTCTGCCAACGTTGTGCTTTCCGGTGTGTGGTTGCCATACCAGCATCTTAAGACTCCAACGCCCATCTGTTGTACGAGCTATACATACCATATATAAATAGCATCAGTTGAAATAGAATAGCTGAGGATCGAATTGATTTTCTCAAAGTGATCGTCAAACTTCACTTTGTAGAGGGTACCTAATGATGATATCCCAAAAGATATAACCTACTTGATTTTAATGTTCTCTACCACTCTCTTGAAATTGGTGTTATATAAATAAGTAATAAGTAAAACGACAATGTGTAGAGCATTAAACAAAACATTAAAGTTAACATAAATGAACAGCTGTAAATATATCGATATTGTACTCGGCGGACCAATCTCTGCGCAGGAAAATGTTATTAAAAATCATTCACAACAATAAATAACTGCTTTAAATGGATGATGGATGCATTGTACTGTGTATGTTTACATTGTCTATGTAAACTACGTTTAACTTACATATTATCGCTGTTTATCGCTACACGACCTCACCCTTTTATTTTATACTAGTATAATTCGACTTGTAACTGCGACACTCATTTCGACATATCTAATGATAGTGCAGACTTTAAATTTTACATTTTTTTTAATTGTACAAGTATGTTATTAAATATACAATAGTAATGTAATAGTTATATCGTCAAATGATATATGTATATCTAAAGTGTGTATGTGGATAAGATAAGCCTTATCGCAAACAGTATCATAGAGCTGAGACAGCAATCGTCTCAGTTCAAGTGAACTATGGGTAACGAAGATCGCGAATTTTGTACTGATCATCAAGAAGAGAAAGTAACACCGGTGTCTTACAATTGTTACGAGTAATTACTTTTAATAATGTACTACCAGATAACTGTATTTGTGCTTGATAACTGTATTTTATCTTATATATGTACATCTTAGAATGGTTAGTTTGTTCGTTCTAATCTTCAAAGCATGGTTGTATAATGTTATAGTTGATTAACGTAAGAAAAGAAGCTATAGTTATATTATATCAATCAATCAATATGTATACTTTTTAGTCTTTAATTATTTTTCTAAAATTATATAGCGAAGTTAACCATTAAATAAAAAACATCATCCATCTGGCCTGTTTTTAAGACATTTCCTGTTGTATACCTTATTGTTATCTCTGCATAATATACGCCGTGTTTTTGCAAGAACATGTGGTTAACGTAACGTAGCCCTCGAGCCGACCTAATATTTCACTCGTGCTCTTGGCCTACATCTGAAATTACTTCTTGAAACTTTCAAGTTTATTTTTGTTCTGTTCGTTTACGTTAATTTGATAAGGATAAAAAATAGATTTTTTTATCATTCTGTTTTAAATATACCTTTAGTTTAGATATAAGTGCATATCTACATCTATCGACAATGACTACAAGTAAAAATAAAACAAATTATTATTATCATTACTTCACTGGGCTTAGACCTCACAAAGTTTAGTGTGTCTTTGATTTGATTTAAATTGGCATATTTAATTAAAAAGAAGATATTTAATTATATTTTTTTTAATATTCTCAGGTGGCACCACGGCGCTATATCCCGTGAACGCGCGGAAGCTCTACTCTCGGGTTCACCCGACGGCGTGTTCCTTGTTCGCGAGAGCACCAACTTTCCTGGCGACCACACGCTCTGTGTTCGCTTCCGGGGACGTGTAGAGCACTACCGGTACGTCCACTGTACAGTATACATATTGCCAAACATCCATAAATTAAATTTTGTGCTCTATGCCAAGTAGAAATTAATTTAAACAGTCTACTTAATGTCCACTGCTGGAGAGCAAGGCCTTCTCACACAAAAGGAGAATCTTGGCAATTTATCCACTTCACTGCTAAGTCCTGGTTGGAAAATGTTACAAATCCACGAAAACAGTCATCCTTGGAACGTGTCAGTTACATCCCGATGTTTTCTTTCACCGGAAGTTTAAGCATAGTACGATGGTTGTACCCGCGCTTCTTCGAAATATATAGACATTACATAGTATGGATTGTTTCTCTATACACTTCTTACATGTGAGGCAAACTTTATAACTTAACCTTATTCACTTTACAGAGTAAAATGGGCAACAGCTCCTGATAGCCAAACACAACGTCTAACCATAGACGATGAAGAATTTTTCGATACAATGACCGATTTAATACACGTAGGTAGTTTATTTTTTAAGATAAATAAGGTAACAATGAGTAGTACTAACTGACGGGTTAGACATCCTAACCTTATGAGGATATCCTCACTGCCACTCTGCCCATCTTCGGCGTGCCTTAAAAGGGGACTAAGGCTTTACCTGTCCCCTTTACCAATATATGACTAGGGCCATGTTGTTATAGGCAAACCTATCATGTGCCATCTGGAGGACCTCTAGCTCGTCACGTTGATCCATGGACTAAAATATATATAGTACATACGTATGTATATATATATATATACGTTGTGCTTGCTTATATTCTAACCAAAGCTAACACTACAACTACAGCGTTTTTTCTGTTACACGCGACTATTTAAACTGATTCCTGCGCGGTTCCGTATGCCTTGTAATACGGAGTTCCCTGGTCCGATTCCAGTGCCACGCATTATGAAGTGTGCTTTGTGTTGGATGTTTCCCAATCCATCTTGCTAGCTAACACCCCCTCATTGCGACTATAATAATGTAATTAGGTCCACATTTAACGCCACATTGTTAATTAACACCACATGATAAAAAAAATTTAAATAATAAATAGGTATCACCTTTGAACTGCTTTCTTCCCTTGTTGATTATTCAAACTGTCTTTCCTGTAAATGTTATAATCATATTTATTTCACACAAGTGATTTGTGTACATGCATTTTTTTCTTAATTTAAATACACTGTTTATAAAATAAATATGACGTATCTAATGTAGCATTTGCGTTTTTTCAACAGCATTACCTTAAAGATGCAGATGGTCTTTGCACGAAACTTGTTCGTTGCTTGCCAAAGGCAGCGATCAATGGAGCGAACAACAACGGCGTCCTACAGCCGCCGTACCCACCACACCCACCTGTAAGTAGTAAAGTTTACATTACTCTCTCGAACGGAAATCCCTTCGAACCTTTCTCCGTAACCCTGACTTTCCCCCATAAGTTCAGTATCTACAGCAACTCTCAAACTGGAATATTAATGTTTGCACACTACTGTTTTGCTACAGTAGTAAACGCTGCGTGGGTTATACTAAGACGCTTTATTCTCTGATTAAGTATGGTCCTGTTAGCCATTTCACCGATTGTTTAAGGTCATGGAATGCTAGCCTAATAATTAGACGATCGTGTCAATGTATCAAAATAAAAAAACTTTTTTGTTTGTGCCCGCAGCAACCTCCACCGTACCCGCCAACGCCGAGCGTATCAAGTGCACTCAGCTCGGGTCATTTCCAACACGCCTACTCCACGCAGGCACCCGGCACTGACCAGACCGATGGTTCGATACAACAGCAGAGATTTGTAGACGCACGTGAGTATCTTAGGAATCGACGCCCTCTCCAAATTATTTGATTTTGTCGAGATGATCAGAAAAATCACTCCACAGTACTAACTGCGTCTGCTTATAACAATATGGGACATCAACGCATTATTCTTTTTTCTTCATTATTTTATTTAGTGATCAGATTTCTGTACAAAAAAATATTAAGTATTAAAATTTTTATGAAAAATTTACAACCACGAATCAGTAACAGCCTATAAATTGTCGTTTATTAATGACGTTTTGTAATTGTTTTCAGGTTGGATCATAGCGGAGCGTGACTTGGAGATAAGAGAGAATATTGGAAAAGGCGAGTTTGGAGACGTGATGCTCGGTATACTGAATGGCAATCAAAAAGTAGCTGTCAAGATACTGAAAGACAGAGAGGCAGCCAGCAAGTTTCGAGCCGAAGCCAGCGTTATGTCGTACGTCCATAACCGTTATAACTATTTTTAGTATATTTTGCAACTTTTTTAAAATAACTTTTATCTGATGGTGAGCACTTCTTCATATATATTATCGCTCGTTTAAAAGATTATATCAAGTAAAATATGTTCAAACTCATTACCTTACGTAATACGGCCTGCCGTCTGCAATAAACCCTAAGGTGGTGCGGTGAGGGTACCATTTAAAATATTGTACATACGTCGTATTTTTTTATATGAATCGCAAGATAAGTTAATTGCCCTTGAATTTAATTCAACTCTAATGGCAAGGGATCGAATTATTAATTGACGTTTGCATTATGAACAGAGCTCTGAAGCACGAGAACCTGGTGCGGTTGCTGGGCTGTGTGGTGTTCAGCTCCAATGGTAGCACGTGCATAGTGACGGAGCACTGCGCTCAGGGATCGTTACTGGATTATCTGCGCAGTCGCGGCCGGCACTACGTCACGCAGCATGACCAGATCAATTTTGCCTAGTGAGTTGCTATATAACAAACAACTTGATATAAGATATAAAATGTTCCTCTGTAAGCACTAACGTTAATAACTAAATAACGAGATGAGCAGGGCATTTAATAAACTTGACTGATGCATGAACAAGCCAAAATCTTTACATAACACCACATTATGCTTATTTGTGTGACGTATATCCTCTCGTTATTAATTTTACATTGTCAACTCATAGAGCAAGCAAATCTGTCACCAAAAAAAACACTATTTTTTGTTGCCCAACATGAAATTCAGAGTAATCTGGGCGAGCACGCCTTGCCTCATTGTGACTTAACACCACATGTATTTAAGGTCAAGTGATAGCCTATTATCGATAAAATAATATATATAATACTGTCATCTTCTAGCACATTTCGCTTGATGTGTTCACAGTGACGCGTGTTGCGGTATGGAATACCTCGAGCGCCAACGAGTGGTTCACCGTGACCTGGCGGCGCGCAACGTTCTGATATCGGCGGAAGGCACCGCCAAAGTCGCGGACTTCGGACTGGCGCGAAGCGAGACCGCGCCCGAAGACCCCGCCGACGCGATGCGGGTCCAGGCCAAGCTACCCATCAAGTGGACAGCGCCCGAGGCACTCAAGTACAATGTACGTTTTTCTTTCACTTTACTTCGATGAAACGAAGAGAACGTTCATCGTATGGAAAATGGTTCATCTATATATAACAATTTCCCGCTAGTTCGAATGATCACGAATTCTCCACATTTCGGACGCGCCGCTTCCGCCGATGGTTGAGAGGCCCATCAGGCTCGCACACCGCGCACACAAATCACACCCCGATTGCCCGGGCGATCCTCGCCGCCCTCGGTTCATGATACAGGCGAAGATGACCAGAGGACGGGCCCGAGACCTCCTTTGATCATCTCATAGTCATTGCCGCCATCCGATGCGCGTCGTACGCGTCTTAAATTCATATGTATAATTATCTATGTATATATTTGATTACACCCCCTTGTCTCTTCTTCTATAGCACTATCCAACTTTTCAACCCTTCCGCATCCAATATTTTCTCACCTTTTTCTCTCCCTTTTACATACTACTTTATGTACATATATATGTATATATTTTAATTTTTTTGTTTTTATGTTTTCGTGTTTTGTGTTTAGATTTTGTATTTTGAGATCATTTTAAATTTTGATTTAATTTCAAATTAATTTAGTCTTACTTTTAGTTTCTTTTTTCGTATTATTTTAGCTCGCGGATACTAGATCCGCAAGCCTTGAGTCCGATGAAGCCGCTATAGTTGTCAATAAAACTGCGGCGCAAACATCACCAAAAAAAATAAAATAGAATGGACACTACATACGTAGTCGTCTTAAGGTATTTAAATTTAAATATAGTTAACCTGCTAATCTACTAAATAAAGCGCCCTGAAATGGCGCTCTCTGGCGACAGAGACTTACCACCAGTAATTTAACATATCTTGTACATATTTTTTGGTTCTTTGTTGGGTATGTGAAACCATGTCCAGTTGGATTCCCTCATTATGTTTCACTAATATTTTTGCCAATTGTATAATGTTTCAGATAAATCTTTCTTAACTAATTAACATATTGCTCATTACAGAAATTTTCAAACAAGTCAGATATGTGGAGTTTCGGAATTCTACTGTGGGAGATCTATTCATTTGGAAGAGTGCCATACCCGAGAATTGTTAGTATAATATTTATTAATAATATCTAATTTATTATTTTTAAGAATTCTGTTGTTTTAAGTCCTGGTTAGAAACAGTTTTATTAGTAAAAAAAAATTTTGCCTTTTGATGCATAAATTATGTTATCACTTGTCTTAATAAAGGAGGATAATGGTTTATTATAAAGAACTTGCTAATGAACGCAATACTTTCATGTTGTTCTTTATGCTTAATGGAACTTCTCTAGAAATTATTACGCCAATGTGTGGTGGTGACTGTAGATGAATATTAACCACATGTGTATAATGCGTGAGATATGTCATCTACATTAAGCTAGCTCAAACGTAACTATCATCATTGTTAAATAATGCTACATCATAGTAAAATACGAAGGCTGTTGTAATAGATACTAATTCTTGGTGACACGTTGAAAGTAAATTATGTGATGTTAACTATGTTATGTGGTTACTGCAGCCGTTGGCTGAGGTGGTGCGGCACGTGGAGCGGGGGTACCGCATGGAGGCGCCGGAAGGTTGTCCACCCGGACCTTATGACGTCATGCGCGCTGCGTGGCACGCGGATCCCGCCCAGCGACCCACCTTCGCGGCAACTCGCGTGCGCCTCTCCGCCATGCTTGACACTGCGCACCATGCACACCAGGTAAAAACGTTTAACCGCTTACCTTGTAACATTGAGGTCCTTAATTCGATTCCGTCATCACCATCCATCATCATTAATTTGTAAATGTGCCGTCATAACAGTATAACTATATTCAGTGTGTCAATTTATGAGATCTACGGTCTCACTCAACACGGTATGAAACTGACGCCAAATGTTAGCTTATTAATTTTTTATACTGGTGATCACAATTATTTAAATCTACAAAAAAAAAAAACTCCTTAGAACCATGTCAACAGTGTAAACTATATTTGTTAAGCTATTATTAAATTGACCGTAAATCTTATTACCTTTTGTTAACGGTTACCCTTTTCTTTGCAGTGAATATGCAAGCGCGCAACGTTAGAGGCATTACTTTAACTGTACATTATGAGGATGCGCTGTGAAGAAGCACTTGTATTTTATATGTCGTATTGATTAATTAGATTTTTAAATATAAGTACTAAATTATTTTGATAAATAAATATTTAAAGACAACTTCCTCGCTTAAAAAAAAACATATGTGGTTTTTATATAAGATTGATTATATTGATGTTAGTATGTGGTGTACTTATGGATGACTTTTCGTGAAAATGCTGTTTCAACATCGTATATAGTGTATATTTCTTAAGATTTAGTAGCATTTATTCAAAATTGTTATATTATTAACGGTAAAGAAAAACATCGCAAGATAACAGAGATGTTTCAAAAACCTCGAATAAGCAACCCGCACTTGGCCAGCGTTGTGGATACGTGACGTCGAATATTTATACTTTATACCGTAGGCGCTTGATCTTGTTTTACAGCACGATTAGAGATAGAAAGCGAAATTGATGTAATTTTTAATTTGTGATTATTAATAGGCCGGGTAGCTTTGAAATATTTTTCTTGTAAATGGAGCGGTAGTTTATAAAAGGTTGGGAACCCATGTCCTATACTATTATTGTAATTTTTTCTCTATGACTCGTTCGAGCTTAAGCAACATATACTATGACACAGTAAGCGACATAGCTCGTGTGTAGGCATCACGAAAAGTTCTTCCCCAGTACATCAGACACATATTCCAGGAATTTCAGAAAGTGGTAACTTTATTCGGTGACCGTATGTCGGTACTCTCGTACTGTCTAGTCAAGATAATGTTTGAACTATTGTTTGTATGTTTATTCTTACATATATTTAAATCATTATACCGACTGATAAATTGTTATTAGCAAATGGTGTGCACATAGAAATGTAAGAATTTACTACAGTAATTGAAATACTGCTGGAACGCCCTCGACAATGTAAACCGACGATCTGGTGTTGGTCGCGGTAAACACTCATGTTTAGCGCATGATCGTTCTTCATGGGAGGTGTTTGTCCAGCACTGGACCTCTATCGGATGGTGATGGTTATGAATCAAAATAAGCTCGTGTCTATTTTTCGATAACTTTCAACTTTCAGCACAATAATCTATTCTTTATAGGTTTATGTCTTGGACAGAATTTTAATGGGATAATGTAAACAATTCATTCCTTTAAGGTGAAGTGCGATAGAAGCTACACGCGTTTCAGGCTTGTCGGTGGCTAGAGTATGCACTTTGCGATTTAACTGTAGTGTATGTGTGCTTAGTCATAAAAACTGGGGGGATAAAAACTAAGGTTGTGTGCTATTTTACACTGTAGATATTTGTAACAATTAGATAAGGGTTTATTATTTTTTATTATTTAGTAATGCACTCGTCGCCGCGTAATGTCCAAAGCGACAAAATGTTATAACTGAATCTCAAATGGAAAGGAAAGGATCGTTTATATTAAACCTTTGGTCAGGCTTAAGATAAACGTGCGCTTGTAAGTGGTTTAAAGTTACGTAAATGCGTTTACAGATTTTTATGATATTTATATGTAAATATTTAACCGCGTCGAGTAATGCGGGCATAACTTAACTGTGAACTTATTGTAATTCGATTTTGTCCAATTTTGTGGTTTACCTTTAGGCGAAGTTCGTTCATTTAAATGTATTCTTATGCAATACTAGTTTTTAAGTGTTATGTTATTTTAATCTAATTATTTATATGCACTCTCTATAAATTGGATAATAAAATAATTTTAGAAGGGGATTGTCTAAACGCAGCCGGCGGTCTGTCTTTTTATTCTTTTCACTGAATCGTGCCACCTGTAGCAAACAATTAAAAAAAATGTGCTTTCTGTGCTAATATTAAGTTATATCAGCTTTAACATTTCGTTATATCCTAACGTAAATAACTGTGAAGTGTTGATAGCGCGGGAGAAGCACGAGTTCGATTCCCATGAGTTAGAGCTTCCGGTGAAAGAAGCCATCGTGTGGAAACCGTCATGTCATGAATAGTAGTTTATGGACACGTCTTTAACTCTGAAAGAATGTCTCAAAAATAGATCGATCTGAAAGAATGAGGCTCAGCAGTGAAAATGTTAAAAAGGTTATTTATTTAACACGAATAGGAAGAACGATGTCTGGGCATGTTTTACGTCTAGTTTCAGTTCCAACCAAAACAAACTGCTGACGCAATTTTCATCATTTGATCATAACCAATATAGCTAACGGTAAAACTTTACTATCATCAGCGTGAGCTAATGGGGTCCCACTGCTGGGCATGGGTTTACGCCTAATTCTCTAACTTGCTAAGATGGCTTCATTTGTAATGTTCATTAGATATAGACAAGGATGTATCATAACGAACAATAACAATATAAGATGAAGTTTAAGAAAATCTAATAATTGATTGCTATAAAAAAGAGATTAGAAAAACAGTAGAAATATATATATATATATATGAACGCACAAACATTTTGATATGTTTTAAACTTAAATGGGTGGAGCACGTGCTTCGTCCTGTGACAAATAAATGTAGTCGCTGGACTGTTAGATTGTAATAACATCAACACTATGTGCAGCCTTTGTCTTTTACTGTCCGTGTGCTGAAACTTTCAAATAAAAGGGATGTTCAGCTTCGCGTATTTATCAGAGTTAAAACTAAAAGCATATATACAACATCGCATTCAATAAACTGAACTCACCACCACTCGACCATCTTCCAAATACTATATATTCATTAGCCAACTATTGTTTCAATAAATATTATAAACTCCGTTTGAATTGTTTAATATTGTACCATTTTCATGAAAAACTGTAAATACATGTAACACTAAGCGATAAAATACATGATAAGAATCTAAGAATATATGTTTTATTTATCACTCGGCTTCGGTGGAGACGTTCGAGCTGCTGCAACAGCATCCTGCTTCACATTTGCCTAATATCCTAATTAGGGGTGGTCTCTTTTTTTTGCGACGTTTGCTTTCGCTATCGGAATTTTCATTCTTCCTATGAAATGACAGTACCTTCTTCTTTTTTCTTCCAAGTAGTCCGGTCGAGCTGGTTCCCATTGATATGCTGTTGTCAGATACTTGACAGTGAGAAGGGTATTTACATGTGACCTTTTCCTTAACTTCCTCGACTGACATACAACATCCGATGCTCTTCGATTTTCTATCAGCTTCGTTCTTTGATATTTTTTCGGTTTTAACAGCGCAGTGACACGGCTTATTGCAAACGACTTCGTAATGGCACACCGTGTTGGCGGCAGGCGTGTCGATCTGAACACTCGCGGTGCACTTCTGTGGCTGGTTCGTATGGCATAAGCTCGGGAAGAAATATCGGAGGTCTGTAGTGGAAGTCCATTTATCGTAATGAAACTGAAAAATATTAATATAATCAAACTGACTAAAGATCCATAAATATCTCTGAACCATTAATAGGATGGAATAAGAATAATAGAGTTTGAAAAAACTATGTAAAATAATTTTGATTTTTCTTACAAAAGTTTTACATTCTAATAACTTTCCTTATTACATATATGTGCAAAATATAATTTGTAATGGTAAGATTCTTGTTTATTTTATAAACAGTACTCAGAACCGCGAAATTTTCAAACAAAGCATCAGCATTTCGTTCAAGTGAGTACTATATCGATGACGAATAGTTGTAACGTTTACACAGCAGTAATCTTTTCTTTAAAACATACGTAACGTTCTCGAAATATTTAATTGCATTTTAAAGCAAACAGATTATTTAGACTAGACTATTACGGACACTAGCCCGCAGCAAGCGGATAGATCTACCATCAGAGAGAGCAAGTTTAATTCGTTTTCGCCGACATCGGTAGCTGGTTATCTTATACGCTGCAACTATAAAAATACTCGTTACCGTATTAAATGCAATAGCTGGTGTATGTGTAAATTCCGAAGTCGTTACATTTGTTATTAACGGACCTTCACATGGGCTGGGTATATGTTGACCATAACAAAATGATGCCGGTGTCCTGGAAATGAGTGCAGTCGATAAAATTGGGAAATAAGTATACTGGTAGTAGGTTTCTGTTGGCGGAGACCGTCTAGGTAGGGACCACCGCAGCGCATATTTCTGCCTCCAAACAGCAGCGTGCAAAGAGCACTGTGTTCCAGATTGAAGGGTGCTGTAACTAGTATAGTTATTCGGGTAACGAGGCTTAACAACATATGTCTCAAGGCGACGAGCGCAATATTGTGCAGTATAACGTTCAAAATAGCGCCACGTTATTATTGGCAAGCGTATCACTTACCATCAGGTGAACGTTGCTCGTCGCATCTTAAAATTAAAAAAATCCTACTAATAATTTTATTCAATAAATACAAATTGTACGGATGTTATTTTATGTAATTGACAGCATTCATTCGACTCAGTTACGTGAGAATCGAAAAGTGGCAATATAGTTTTTACTATAGTATTGTATTTCAGTTTGATCAATATAAAACTAGTTTGTGTAATAAAACGTAAGAAATAATAAATAGTTAAAAAAATACAAAAATATTTTAGTTTTATTAAATTTATAATACTCGCGTAAATATAACAAATAAATTTATGTTAATTTTAAGTTGAAATATGTGTAGAAAACTCGACTTACGGATTCGGTATGTTCCGTACAAACCATGCTTGAGTGGTAAAATTCCAATCCATGGCAGCGGGGTTGTAAGCGAACGATGTCCATAGATCTCGTTTGTAATTTGGGATGAAAAAATACTGAACGCTACCGTTGGGAAGCACTAAAGACGTGACGTCACCCTCGCCTACAATTTCTGGATAATGTGCATTATTCTGTAACGCTAAAATATAATTATATTACTGGAAACTAAAATATAAAATCAGTATAGAACAATTTTAGGCCGATTAATTTTCACCGATGATTCAATATACGTTATCGCAGACTAAGTACCACCGCAGCTCCTATTTCTGCCGCCAAACAATAGTGTGCAAATATTACTTTGTTCCAGTTTAAAGGTAGTTGAAAATAATATATCTCAAAACAATTACCACAATGTGGTGCAGTGTATATCACCCCAACTAGTACCAAATTGTTATCAATAGTAAATCCTACCTCGTAGCTTCGTCAAATAAAAAAATATACTTGTGATATATAATCTTACTTGGTTGATAAGCGAAAAATGTCCCCGAATTTTGCGATCCCGGACAAAAAAAATTATTACGCTGCATTATTGGAGAGTAATACATTTTTTTATTCAATCGTGTGTTGTAATGGCCATAGTAAACAATTATGATGATGTTTGATTTGTTATATATTTACTATTTTTTTGCATTAGAGATGTCCATGTTTCTTCCAAACATTGTTGGTAAATTATTGACATATTGCATGTCAACAAAAACTTTTGACATGTTTAATTATTTTTAAAGTCAAATGATATAATTTTATGAATAAAATATTTCATTAAATACTCCATTCTTTCATGTTCATTATCATTATGTCAGTGTTTATTGACCAAAGGTTCCCAGAATGTATTTATGTGATACTAGCTAGTTGTTCCCTGCTGACTTTGCTGGCCATAACATAAAATTAGACTTGTAATTTGTCTAAAACATTCCTTGAGAGCCACCGCAACCGCGAATGACTTTCTATAGCAATCGTTACCATGGCAATCGCATAAATAATACAAAATGAAAAAGTTTATAAAAATTTACTGGAAATAAAATGATGAAGAAGCAATCAAATTCAAAATATAAATGGCCTATAACCATCTACAAACCTTTCCGCGTCGAATGGTCATGTTCCCAAATCGATACCTTCACTAGTTTACACGTGATTGACGAACAAACAAAACCCATTTTAATTAAATATATATGTGAATTTACACACACTTTATTTGTAAACATACTAAAATAAAAATTAATAATAT
Organism: Ornithoptera alexandrae; assembly: GCA_029030555.1. NCBI lineage: Eukaryota > Metazoa > Arthropoda > Insecta > Lepidoptera > Papilionidae > Ornithoptera > Ornithoptera alexandrae. Next base: position 5,236,013 of record JARDVY010000042.1, on the reverse strand, counting down.
AACTAATACTTTTTAACGAAAGCAGTCAACTTTTGAATAATTAATTTTACACTAACACGATCCAATTCGATAATACTTGACCTCAAAATCACATTATGTTAAATAAGGCCATGGACTGTCAAATACGCTTTGGCACTATGACAGTAGCACCACACCACAGCAATGCTGTTATGGCGGTTTATTACCATATAGGAGTCATAAATATCTAGTAAAACACTAAGTAACCAAACACCAAATGGCTTCTGAATCGAACTAAGGACATCCGTGTACCTAAACCATCATTCAGGCGCTGCGCCAAAGAAACAACTGAACATAGGTTCTATATATATTTGTTGTTAATAAAACAAAGTAAGATAAAAAACTATAAATGTTTATTTCACTTTATAAGTAGTCAACAGTTTTTCGTACGATATTTTATACCATTTCGGTATACATTAATGTCAGGCGATGGACATTATCTCGCAACTCGGGCAGTTCGCATTAACTTAACTTAAGACGGCATTTCTTATGTGAAAGTTGACAATGTAATCGGAATTTGTCCGCTGCACGCTGATAGCGAAAGGGTCTGTGGGGTGGAAGGTGAAGGCAACGAGTCTGCGCGCGCTGGCCGGTACCGACTGGCCCATCACACCGGCGTAGATCTTGAACTTCAACAATCCAGAGTCCCGCGCGTAAAACCTGACAAAGAAGTATCACTCAGTTCATTTTATATAACAAAGCAAGTGTAGGTTGCTAGTGATCATCAACTTGATAATTTGTGAAAGTTTGTGGAAGCCGCTGGAAGCAGTAACGCACGACCAATCCATGTGGAGACTTTTAAGAGAGACCATGTCCAGCAGTGGACGACTACCGGCTGATGATAATGAACGTATAACAGCCTATAAAAATGATATATGGACTGACGAGAACTTAGATTTCATAATTCTTTAAAATCATAACATGTTACAATATCGCATTAGATTTTTTTATCTGATACCTGACTTCAATTCTACATGGTCACAAGTGACAATTAGGTCGTAGGCGACACGAGTCGACGTTCGATCCCTAGCTTTCATAAATTGACAGTCCGAAACGTTGCAACGACGTAACGAGATACACACCTAATAGGGTATTCTCCGTATGCTTTAGGTCTTTCCATAACCGATACCCATTTGTCATCGTAACTAAATAATCCCAAGTCTAAATATGGAGATCCGCTGTATGATTGAGCGCTTATGGGCAACTGTGCGAGGATGCGCTTCGTGGCCTCCGTGCGCCCGCCGTAGATAGCCCGCACGATCGTCTGTTTAAATCTCTGCTGCGTCAGTCTCGCATACAAATTGTTCGAAGGCGAGCAGGTGAACTGCGAGTCAGCGCACAGCCTCGCGTTCCTGAAGCAATCACAATAGTTCTCGAACAACTGCAACAGTGCCTCCGAAGTGTTTTCATACACTTCTAAAATTTTACTTTCGCTTATGTTATAAATGACGAAGAACGATGACTGACTATTCGGCTCCGCCACCCTCAACGTCACCACCTCTTCACTTGCATATTTAATGAACAAATGATCCTCATCCAAAAGCTGCATCTTCCACATTCTAAGACTTTTGAACATGTCAAAATATTTATAAAACTTTCTTAATTCTAATGGGTCTCTCGATTCGTCGCTTATCGTCTTCGCTCTTTTGAAGAGGAACACGAGCAATCTATGTTTCAGGCTGTTTATGGTCTCCTCGTGGAACGGCCGGTCATTAGTGTGAGGCGTGAACACCGAGCCCACTATGAACGGATCATCGTCGTAACAAAATCTACCAATTTTTCTTATTTCTATCAACATCCCTTCAACTATTTGGAATAAATGAATTGTTTGATGCTGTACGGAAAGTACGGCCAACACCTCTTTGTACAAATAAATTCCTTGATTGTGTGAGAGATAGATTTTATCAATTCTAAAATGTTTGGTATCGCAAAGTTTACCCTGATGAAGATCCACCAAATGCAGTGAATAGTCTTCAAGTGCTGATCTGAAAATACATGTAGATTCTCAGTGTAATTTTTTATTGATCATAACATTACCCACAATAAAAAACAGGTTTACCTAATTGTTGGAGTTACTGCCTCATTATTGCTATGAATATGATAAAAGTGAGGTCGAAGGTCATCAGGTATATGTGCTGCAGAACCAACAATCACATACCGGCCGTCTTCTGTAAACAAACTGCACTCACGATTCAATTGTTGTTCTATAAATGGTAATTGCCCAGGATTACGTTCAGACCTAGCAATTAATCTTTGCTGGCACACATTAACAGTAAATTTTGGCTGAAATTATTTGAAAAATTATTAAAAATATCCCCATTGGAAAATATATCTTAGTAATAATAGTTTGGTACTTGTAACAGAATTTTTGAAGCTTAAGCACCTTATGAACAAAATTATGCATATTTAGATATCAATATTATTGTAGGCTATCATGTGTACAACCACCTGTAAAATTTTTATTTACACACCTTAAAAAATCTGTAGAATATGTGTGTTCTTATCCGGTGGTGAGCATCTGCATCAGCATTTAACAAATCTGATGGATATCCAGCTACAAGGTCCCCCGCTGCTGATGCACCTCTATATTCATAAATCTATCAAATATCTTTTATTCAATTAATATAATTTTTGTACAACCACAAAACTCTTAATATAACATCATCAACAGGCAAGTGTCCACATCTGGACCTAGACCATAAAATATAAAAAATAATAAATTTAAAATTCTTAATTTATAAACTATACATATATACACTGATAACAGTGTTGGAAATTTTATATCATTACTTCAATAAAATTTAAAAAATTGGCTAGTGTTAAAAATGAACACTTATGTAGAATTTCTAGTGTCAATTCTGTGGTCAGTTAGGCAGGCTGCAGTTTTTAAACATACAATGAATTTGAAACATGTGTAAGCAGGTATGTATATTGGAAATGAAAGGTAACATTACATATCTATTACCTCCAAGGAAGTTTGATCTGCAGAAAATGCTATAAAATGGTTTCCATCCGGACTAAATTTTCTTAAAAAACATGGTGGTTTCTCAACATTTACTATTGTTAAATTAGGAAAGACATTCTGATAGAACTCTCTCGCTACATGGAAATGTGATCCAGGTTTTCGCGAACCATAAATTTCTCTGTCCATGAGCCTAATGACAATATTCTGGGGTTTTACTTTTCTAGGAACAATTCGTTCAGTGCAAATAAATTCGTCTTCATTGTGGTACCCTGAAGGAACATCTTCGTAGTATACAGTTCCCATGTTACTGCTAATTGAAACCCTTCTTGCTCTTCAAAAATGTATCACCTTTATATAAATTATTTGCAACAATGTTAATACATAGTTTATTTTTCCTTATAAATATATCATGATTACAATCAATAACTAATAAAATATACATGAAAAGTATAAAGTAAACAATAAACAATCTTATACGAAATTGCTTGTGATGACAGGAGAGGCAGAGAAGTAAGTTTCATGCAGCCAACGCCTGCGAAAGCTTAAACCAAAAATGAATTTTTATTTGAAAATAATAAAAAATATATCTTTGATTAAGTAGTGTATTAAACAATATTCTTCATATTGCTATTTATAAATAAGTTTTTTATATCTTCATTTTGGCCTATCAATAAAGTTTTCAAGAAATTGCAACACAATTTTCTCCTGTAACTAACGTGTACGAAAAGCGGAATAAAAAAAATTTTGTTATTAATATTATAATTTTTTTTTTCATTCATTTGCACTCCACTCAAATTTTCTTAAAAAATGTACAATTTAACCTTCATTCACAGAGGCTTCTTCCAAAGAACGCTGCGTCCAATCATAACCCCATTATGCAGTTATACGCTATGAATGCATAATTAAATTAAAATAAAATAAAAAATTTCCGCCACAACAATTAGTTTGCATATAGAAATTACAAATACCAGAGATTCGCGCTGCTTATAAACTATTATCAATGTTCAAAAGCGGATTAATATGTTAAAAAATAAAAAAAAAAAAAACAAATAATGCCGTTACGAATTTCTGTTAGTCGTTTATGACAAAGTCAGACAAAATCTAAACTGTATTTGGTTATTTTATTTATTACTGCGTTCTACATACAAAATCATTCTTTTGGCGTACTTTGTATGTTTTGATTTGGATTTTATAAGGTATTTCTAAATAGATACAGTTTGTACGTAATGAATCATATTTATAATATAATCTTCGCCAACTGGTGTTACAACTAAATGGAGGTCTGTTTTTTTTTTCCTAAGTATATACAAACGGGGATAAGCTGTAGTGTTTATATCTTTTGTTTGATTTTTAACTAGTTGGAATTCCATCAAACTTACGGCGAAGACCACGGTTTTATTCAAAATCACATCCAATCTTTTATCAACGCAAACAAGCAAAAAAATGAAGGTAAGACATTAAAAAATAATTGAGCCAAATTCATTACATATGATGTTAATGCGTGGAACAATAAAACTGTTTTTATTGTAGTCGTTACTGGATTCAAATATAAAATTTAATATGCAAGTCTGAAACTGTTAAAATACAAAGCTTTTATTTTCTTAACTGTATGAGATAGTTGCCACAACTATTTTCGCTGATAAAAATAATATTCTACAATGTTAAGGTTAACGCAGGTAGATGTAGTTCCCCTCCAACAGGTTCCCGCCTTGTCGTGGCGAAGGGGCTCAGTACCTGTGGCTTGGTCCCCCACGGTGAAGCGAAGAGGAACCTACCCTGCACTCCCGAGGTTTAGGACCGGCCTGAGGCGGCCGTTCCAGGTTAGAGCTCCGGAGCTCCATGAGCTCACTTCGGATGCGTGCCGGTGGACTACAGAGGCGGATTTATACTGCTCTTTGCAGCCGAAGTGGAGTGACGGAGGGACAGGAGTGTCGGTATTGCGATGCGCCGCCCTCACTACCCTCCGTGACTAAGCGGTACCGCACCGCTGATGCGGCGTCGGTGGAGCCGCGGGGGAATAGGAGTGTTGGTATTGCGTTCAACCGCTCTGCTAACGGGTGACGACGGATCCAAGGTCGGTTCCGCCGCAGAGAGTCGGGAGAGTTTTCTCTCTTGGCTCCCATGGCCTCTGGGTGACGGATTCGGGGGAAGCAGTTGCCCAAGGATTGTGAAAGGCCGAGAGGAGGGCGCGTTGTGTGTTCCGGTGTGCCTTTACAGAGGTGGAAATAGGGGGTTCTTCCCTCTCTTCCGAAGTGGGCTGCATTGTGCAGCCGGTGCTTTCGGGATCGCTAATGTGTGCGAGAGAAAGTGCGAACATCGTGGGGGTTTTAGTCGGTGCAACTCCAACATAACCAGTCCTTGCCTCCGCGAGGACGGGTATGGGCAAGCATTTCCCCCACGTAAAACAAATAAAATAAAAAAAGGTAAATGTACTTATATGCACCCTTTTCATTGGATAAGTTAAAATATTCCAAATAACAAACATTTTTCATTATAAAGAAAGTAAACACGCTATGGAGCAACAGGTTAAAGAAGACATGAATGAAATGACAATGTTAATGAGAAACTACGATAGCAAATTATACGGTGAAGATGATACTTCCCAGCCAACATCCTGCACTGCGCCTATTATACCACCGGAAACCACTAAAAAGAAAAAAAGGAGGAAAAGGTTTATTATATATTATCAGTACACTCATTTAGTGAACTACTTGACTCTTTCGTAAGGACAGGTGATTTACGTATTGAACGGGAGAGCTAGGGGTATTGTACACCCCTAGTACTTCCGTTGGGATATGTTTAGGTTAAGTGAAGAGGGACATCGATGCGTTCCGTAAGAGATCCGGGGACCTAAGTAACCTACTGGAGAGGTGGCAATGTATCACTTTTCTTAAGCTAACATATTCTTTTTTTAATAACATTTTAAAGTTACTATTATTATTTTAGCGAGATACGAGAATTAGTACATGGTTTTTTCCTAGATCGCAAATAACAGTTTGCCTTACAAACTGTCGATATGAGTCGATCCGAAAAGTGGCCAGCGCATTTGGTATGCGAGAGGTATCGGAAGACGAGACTTGGAATTTTTACTGGACAGATATGAGCGTCTCTGTGGAAAGAGCGAAGGAGATGAAGAGATTCCAACGAATAAACCATTTCCCGGGGATGTTAGAGATATGCAGGTATTACATACTATTCAGTATATCTATTGTTCTATAACAATTATTTACCTCGCTTAGACAAATTAACTATAACTAAAATTTATTTAATAACAAAATTAATTTATTTATATAACTTTACATATACATAGATAAATTTTAGTCTATATATAAAAAGAATTGTTTATTTTCACTGCCGTTTTACTTAAAAAACTAATTATTACGTTTGTACAGGAAAGATTTGTTAGCTAGAAACTTAAACAGAATGCAAAAGATATACCCAAAAGAATATAACTTCTTTCCTAAAACTTGGTGCCTGCCAGCAGAGTAAGACCCTTCAGTTTATATTATTGGTATATAACGTTGTGGTGTCTTATAAACGAGATAATTTACAGTTTTGGGGAAGCTTTAAACTATTCGAAGACGCATAAAAATAAAACGTTTATCATAAAACCTGAGTGTGGGAGTCAAGGTCGTGGTATTTACTTGACGAAATCGCTGAAGGAAGTTAAGCCTACCGATAAACTAATTGCGCAGGTAAAATTCTTAATTATAAATAACTGTTTTTATATACTTATTTGACACTTTAGATATAATACATTTCGCATTGCCCCCTACCTTATAATTTGATCAATCTGTTTAACGCTTAACTAATAGCGCCAGTTTTTGGTCAAGACTACAAATTTGCTGCTCATTTCCTGGACTTAATTCCTCTTAGTCGCCTTTTACAACACGCTGTCGGTAAAATTGATAGGGATGATCCAATCCCATTAAATTAAAGTTAGTTATAATTTTCTAGGTCTATTTATCTAAACCCTATTTAGTGGATGGATACAAATTCGATATCAGAGTGTATACGTTAATAACGTCGTGTGATCCTCTTAGAGTATTTGTTTATAACGAAGGTCTTGTAAGGTAAGTCGCTTATAATGGATTTTTTATATTTTCAAAAGAGATTATAAGTTTTTTTTTTTAAATTATAGCATAAGCGTATTTATAGAAACAGAAGAATATTTCTGCCACCAAGCTATGGTATACATTTTAATATTGAAAAGTGTAGTAGATAACAAAATTGATTACATATATGATGATAGGTTTCGAAGTGATAAGATAAGACACTAATTAAGAATATTAACTAAAGCTACTTTCCGCTTCACAAGAGATATAGCAAGGGGTGTAAAGGAGTCCCGCACTCACTCACGGGATCCAAGCCAACCTCATGTGCTCGCGATGTACCCTCCTAATTAACAAATGAGGCTCTGGCTCCCACCAACCCGCATTAGGCCAGTGCGGTGGGAAGTGGTCCAAATCCCCCATATGAAACCCTACAAACGACGGCCTCTGGTGCCCGGTGATGCGGGCGGCCCAGAACAGATCGATTAGGGGATGTTTAGGTGAGGCCTATGTCCAGCAGTGGACGTCTGTCCGGTGGTGGTGGAAGAGACGTGGCGAAAAAAACTGACTGCCAACATCTACTAGTCGGAGAGGCACTTTAAGAAGAACTAATTTAATAGGAAGAATGTATGCTTATTTTCCGTTGAACATCATAGTCTCGGTCTTTTCGCGTGTTTTTGTTTTAATTTTTTTTTAAATGCTATGTTACATGACTTCAGCGCGGACTGCTTTGATCCGGTAAGCTTTTAAAAGATCTGCCTACCGAGTGATCGGTTCAAACTACCATGGACCCGTAATACAAAGATTTGCTGTATGAGAATCAGAGTATTCAGAAATACTTTTTCATCTTTCATACAGTGAAAATAAGTGTTGTTTGTTCGCCGATCACGTGAAATCTAGTGAACGTATCGATATGGTATCATTAACACTCGACGCGCAATGATTTGTAGATGGTCATCATAGGCTATTACTTTTGAAATTTTATAGATCCTTAGTTTTATTTCTAGATAACTTCTATAAATATTTTGATTTAATATTATTTATGCGGTTGCTATAGTAACGATTAATATAGAAAGTCATTTGCGGTCGCGGTTGCTGTCAAGGAATGTTTCAGATAAATTTCAAGTTTAATTTTACATTACAGCCGGCAAAGTGGGCGAGGAACAGCTAGTACTGTATAAAATTAAGATCGTGTTAAAAAGCTTCGTCATCCCAACTAAGAGCTATCGTTACAGGTTTGCTACAAGTAGATACGCTGATCCCAATGCCAATAACACAACAAATGTGTTTATGCATTTAACTAATTATGCATTGAATAAGCACAGTCGAACGTATGTGTATGATTCGGAAGCTGGCAGTAAACGGTGAGTTAACTTATCTTGATCACTTATTTAACTATAACATATCGATTGTTTAATACACTTTTAATCATGGAAGAATTATAAAAATTTTGTAAAGAAATCAAATGTTTTTTTATGATTTTTGTATAGTTAATTGTGTGGTCTGAAATAACTTTGATGACTTAACCTTGTGTTTTATAACATAAAACCTGTTATCGGTAAAGCTCTTATTAATAAATTGGTAACAAATAATTATTAAAATATTATGATCTTTGGCTGAGGCCTGTGTCCAGCTTTGGACGTCCATCGGCTGATGATAATGATGGATGAGTGTGATAAGTCAGATAATTATTAATCATCTAAAATATAGAGCATAATTCTTTGTATATATTGACTCAATGTAATATATATTAACTATATATATTTCTGACTTCTTTTTTTAATATTCGAAGCGATGAAAAGTGCAGAAATTTGATGGTAGCAAGTGATACATTTAAGCATAATTATTATATGTTACAAATTGTGACACGAGATATTAGCTCTCGTCACAGTAATATTTTCATATTACTTTTTGACGGCAGCCGTTTAGCTTCAAGTGAGACGGCTACCTACTGGTAGTAAGAACTAATCTCCTAAGGTACATTGCCGAAAAGTATTTATTTAAAAAACACTGATTTGTCTGTTCTATATAGTCTACATAGATAATAAATTCTGATTTGTGACATGTATATAATTCCTAAATACAATTTTTTCCTGACGTCAGCAAGATATCGACGTTGAACAAGATACTGATGTCCCAAGGCGTGGATCTGAGTCGTTTGTGGTACTCCATAGATCAAGTCATCGTTAAAACAATCATCGCCGCGTGGCCGATCCTGAAGCATAGCTACCACGCCTGTTTTCCTTCACACGATACGGTTTTTTCTTTGTATATGAATATTTCCTCCGTGTGGGGACATTTTAGATTATTTAATACCGCTTTAATATTAAAGCATCGCAAAAAGCTACTAGCAGGAAATTACTAAACTGTTTTTCCTATGGCCTTTACCGAAATTGTATCCTCGCCATCTCATGCTGAACATGGCGATTATAATTCTCCTCTTTCTTCGAAGATCCTATATTTATTAGTGAACATGAATAGATTAAAACTTAAATAGTATTATCATATCTACATGCGAATGGCTTTCGTTTATTTTTTATATCTACTACTGAGAGACTGTAAATGAAGATGCTTGTACGTACAGAAAAGTCTGTCTCATTTATGTCCACTGGAACACACCATTGTGCAAGTAACTAGAGGAGTTCTAAGAATCCACCATATTACTGTACTAATGTGGGCTAGGAGGCGAACCAGGGACTATTAGATCACAAGTCAAGCGGTTTTCTCGCTGGACTACCAATCTATGAACTTGAACTTATAACAAGTATTTTACTTTATTTGCTCGTTATCAGTTTCCCGAGCGTTTGCTACAAAACGTTTGCGTGAGCAAACAATATTTATAGTAATATTTTTTTTACAAAAGTTTATCACTACATATCGATTAGATCATTTTAAATACATGAGATTCGTATTTCAGGTTCACGCTTGTTTTGAGATCCTCGGCTTCGACATACTGTTAGATCAAAAGCTACATCCGTATATTTTAGAAGTAAGTATTTATATATTTACAATGATTTTTAATAAAGACAATTATTTTATGCTGCAACAAATATAAAATAATATTTAAAATAAACTATCAGACGATACAAAAATAACTATTTTAAAATTCTTTATTTATTTGTATATAGAAAAAAATCATGTTACTAAAATTCAGATTATTATTACAGATTTTCATCTGTAATAATAATCTACATTGCATATCAATATATAGCTTCTTTAAAGTGAGAATAATATTTCTTTGGTTTTATATAATTCTTAAAAAAGTTAATGTTTTACTGTTTTTACTGGTGAAATTACTGGGTTAACGAGACTTAACATCTTATGTGTCAAGGCGACGAGCGCAATGTGGTGCTGTGAATACCATCTTAACTAGTGTCACGTTATTATGGGTAGGCGTATGGCTTACCATCATAATTTGAACTCGCTCATCTCATCGTTTCATTGAACTAAAAATATTTTTTAATAAGTTATTAAACTTAACCCTTTAATAACCGTTCGTAAGCAAGATACTGATACTTTGTTTGACTAGGTGAACCACTCGCCGAGCTTTCATACGGACACGCAGTTGGACCGCGAAGTTAAAGAGGGTCTCCTGACCGACACGTTCACGATGCTTAACATTTGGCAGTGCGACAAGAAACGGGTCCTGGAGGAAGACCGGAGGCGGATACGGGACAGACTGTTGCAGACCAACAAGTAAACGATATTGCAATAAAGGAAATTGCGTTCATATTATGGCATTAATAACTAAACTTATATTAGTTATCACACTTAGTAGCCCTTATCCTTTTTCAAGAGTTGCTGAACTTTTGCATCCGGTATAAAACAGGAGCGGATTAAGACATAGACAAGCTAGGCACGTGCCTGCGTCCCGCAATTTTTGGGGCTCGAAAATTAGAACCTAACCACCAAATGCAAAGTATATGTCATGACTGAAAAATATACCAGTAACTATGTTGTCTATGGCTCGCTTTAGCCCTAGTCCGCCACTGTTGTAGGAAACTATATAGTAAACCGACACATTCCAAGAACAAGTCAGGTCCGCCAACACGCACTTTGCTAGCGTGATGGATAAATTCCGAAGATTCTGAAGGTGAAGCCAGGCCTTCAGTTCTTACAATGGAAAAATTATAGATACCAGCAGTTCACAATAATTAACCTCCATTGTTTATTTGTTGTGCAATAACTTATTCTATTACTTTCCATGTTTCTTTGATTGTTTTATCTAATCTTTATTGTAAATGTAGAACAGTAGATAGTCCTGGAAACGAAGACCGGGAACATGAGAAAACACCATGGCAGACGCAGATACAATGGGAGGAAACACATTTGGGTAATTTTAGGTGAGATTGATTGTTTTTCGAATTAAATATTTTAGTACTTTACTAACCAACTCAGACTTGATTCTCTTTTTAATCCTATTGTTATATGTATATTTAAACCAAAAACTGAATTGATATTTATCTTCATATAATATGTTTATTCGCGGGGTTATTTCGTCGAGGATTATTTGTTGTAATCTTTTTCTCTACTTTGATAGTCTATGTCAAATGACCAATGACTATGCATTTCAACATTTTACAATTTTTAAAATAATTTTTGATAAGTTATTAAACTTAACGCTTTAGTAACCGTTTGTAAGCAAGATGTTTATTTTCTTTGACTGGGTGAACCACTCGCCGAACTTTCATATGGACACGCAGTTGGACGTTTATATAACCCTATCGTAATGTAATTGAATTAATTTAGGCGCGTGTACCCCGAGGGTGAGCGGTACGCGGCGCTGTTCCAGCAGCCCTCGGGCTCCCTGTATACGGGCACGGCGGCGTCGCGCGCCCGTGGAGACTGCGCCCGCCTGCAGCGCGAGCAGTTCGAGGTACCCACACATTACTTAGCGAAAAACCTTTATACAAAAAAAAAATTATACAAAAATAAAATCTAATACTTGTTTTATATCAGACGTACAGTCAGAGGCGTACGCTTTGTTTAAGCATGTAATCACTGCATATTCTTTCTCTCTTGACATATATAATTAATAATTTCCCAACTCACTCCAAAGGTAGTAGTATTTAAGTATAAATAAGCAAAGAGATTTCGAGTGCGGTGTACATGCCCCAAACGAAGATACTGTGCACTCCACTGCGAATACAACTATGAGAAAAATCATCCCATCTTTGCTTTGTCATATGGTTCGTCTACTTACCTGTCTCCTGGTCTACTTATTACTTGAATTATATTTTCAATAGAATAAAACTAATCGTGAATAAAATTTTAATTTTTTACACTAACAAAAATAATACTCAGTAATACTAATATTCCAGTTTTCATTATGACAGCAAATGGTGTGGTAGTCGTCAGCGGTCGCCAAACTTTTTGACATCACGCACCAGGAAATTCTATGTATATCAAAAAAAAATCTAATAACACATTAAATATAACTACTTAACAAAATAAAACTTAATTGTAATCAAATTATGTTATGTATAGAGTATATGTAAATACATAATACTGGTCTAACGGGGGTATTTGTGAAATAAGCGGTTGCCGCGTCCGCCGACATGCGACAAAATAGTCCGTGCGTTAACGCGCGTTGTGACTGCTCCTTATCCGCATATGTAATAAATGATGAAACATTTATTATTAGAACATAATTAAACATATTGTTAAGTTTCAATGTATAAGCAATTTTTAGTTTTAACGTTTAAAATAATTAAACTATATTCTAATTTGTTTTTGAGGGGCATACCAGCGAAAGTTCATGCGGACGAACTCTTTGGCGACCCCTGGTCATTAATATCGCAAATAAGTTTTTTCGTTATACCAAATAATCAGTATAAGGAAAAGATAATAATTTCGCTTTCGCTACATGTGCGACGTTACTTTTTCATTAATAGCAGGGGAAGGCGAAGGCTGAAGCTTTAAAAAAACCATCGCAAATGAAACCCATAAAGGAAAACGAGAAGAAAAGTGAGGATACTACCACAGCGTCTGTAGGCGATTCGGCACCAGAAAAACCAAAAGGAAAAACGCGTATCGATAAAGAACAAAGGAAAGAAGCGAAAGATCGGAAAGATAATGAGGATAAAGAAAAAGCAAAGCAGGATAAGGAGAAATTGTCGGTGCAGGCGCAGCTACCTGTTGTTAGTATTTACATTGATTTTGTTTTGTTTTTTTTTTTTTTAATTATTTCACCTAATAAATAAACAGTAGAAAATTAGTTTACCTGAAAATGGTTTCTACCAGCATACTGCATTTACTGACCAGTATGTCAAATTGCGAGTATAGTAATGCCCACGTCTGAGAAAGTCTGTGTTCAGCAGTGGACATAGACTAAAATGGCGTTGAAAAGACTAGAACGAAAATAAATTTTCAAATTTATATCATGTTGGTTTTATACATTCATCATCATCGTCAGTCGATAAACGTCCACTGCTGGACGCCTCCAATGCCTCCCCCGAAGATCTTCACATCGGTCGGTGCTGCGCTCGCCGCATCCAGCGGCTTCTCGCTACCTTCGTTTCTAGTGGTTCATATGGGAGGATTTGGGTTATTTCCCACCACGCTGACCCAATGCGGGTTGACGGGAGCCAGAGCCCCGTTTGTTGATTAACAGGGTGCACCACGAGCAGGTGAGGTGGGCAAGGGCCCCATGCCCTTATTGTTCGGAACGCCTTACACCACTTTTTTTGGTTTTATACACTGTTAACTGCGTAATTTGACCACACGCCTTATAACAACGAGGCGCTAAATTAGGATGGTATATACAGCACCACATTCTGCTCGTAGCCGAATATAGGATGTTAAATCTCGTTCCCTCAGTTATTTTACTAACTACAACATCTTTCAAACCAGAACACAGTAAAGTTTGCACAGTACTGTTTGGCGGCAGAAATAGGTGCTGTGGTGGTACCTACTTTTTTCTTTGTTTCGGGGAGAAATCTTCTGGGGAGGTGTCAGGGTTATGTGAGATTCTTACTCAACTAAAACCCCCTCAATGCTCCGCATCAGTGCATTCGGAGAGGTTCCGGGATCTCTTATAGAACGCACCGGCGCCTTTCTATACTTTGTGTTAACATGTCTCTGAGGAAGAGCCTAACCCTCTTAGGCACCATCGCTCAGTCATACGCTGTCCCACGCAGGTTCGCTTGTTGAGCGATAAGGGCCACATCTCTCAAGGCTCTCGAAACTCCTAGACCCTTTAGTCGCCTTCTACGACAGGTTTACCTTAGTCCTATTCTTACTAGCCCGAGGCTACAGGCCTGATGATGGTACCTACCTACCTACGTAAAGACTATAAGCAAAGGAAAAATCGAAATATTCCAGATGCGTCGACACTGAGAAACGATTTATATAACTGAAATAAACTTAACTATATTTGCAGGTTGTGGAGAAAATAACTAAACCTCCGTACGTATTGTGCTCATTTGAACCTGATCCCATCGTCGAAAAGGAGGAGCGCGAGCGTGTCAACTTGCTTGCACAACGGGACTTCCTCATCAGGAGTTACGGAATGTTGGAACAGGTATGGCATGATGCTGGAGAAATTTTTCGCGTTTGCCGTAAGTAATGGCAAGTGTATTTGCAACACATATTTTTTTTCAATAAAGCGATGAGTCGAGCGGGTCGTTCACCTGATGGTAACTGATATGCCTGCCCATAACAATTTGGCGCTGGTTAGGATGATATATAGCGCACCACATTGGGCTCATCGCCTTGAGCTATAAGATGTTGAGTCTCGTTACCGCAATAATATCACTAGCTACAGTGTGCACGCATCACTGCCTTTCGGTTTGAAGAGCGCTACAGCTACTGTAATTACTGGGGTAATGAGACTTAACATCTTATGTCTCCTGGGCAAATATTATCCTTAATAGCGCCACATTGTTAAGGCAAACGTATCACTTACCATCAAGTCTCGCTCGTCTCGTTTCGTAGGATAAAAAAAAATTAGAACTGATATAAAAACTAAATGTATAATATTGAGGTTAAATTTGATCACCTTAATAACTGATACATATATTTCTTATAGATTTATTTGGCCATGAAAAAAATGGGAACTTTGAGACCCGAGGATGAGCGGAAGTACGGCGTCTACGGGCGACTCACTGCCATGACCAACTCACCAAAGGTATACGCAAAAATAAAAATATAAGATCTTAAAATATTTCAATATTCGGTAGTTAATAATACTATGCTAAGCTATAGTATGCTAAATTATGTCGTCATTTTAACGGCTTTACAGTATTTAGAGAAAACGATTTTCCTACAGAAAATGTAAAATTGTCTGCGCTACAAAAAAAAAAAAGAAAAAATTGAACACCCCAATTTATGAAAATCATGGGACAACAAAAATTATTGTGTACAGATTGGCGTGACAACAACAAATACGTCAAAAAACAAAGAACCGTGCAAAGATGTAAATAAATTAGATGAAAGTAAGTTTAATGTTCATTTAAAGTGCTATATTGCATAAATACCACCCTGGTCGATATTTTGCGCAAAAGTATCCAGCTTAGCCGGTGATAGGTCTCTGTAGCCGGAGACGGTCCAGGTACCTCCGCAGCTTCCGTTTTAATGGGAGTAGTTCTGTGATAACAAGACTTACAAGGCAACATGCGCAATGTGGGGTAGTGAATATTATCCTAATTACCACTACATAGTAGTGGGCGAGTGTCACTTGTAATCAAGTGTATATGCTCCTCGTCACGACCTTTCAATGAATAAATTAAAACAAAGGTTTCGTTTCGTTCCTCACAATGCTAATAATCAAAAGATCAGGTCACCGCCTACGCTACGGGTACTGATGGTATGTCTCCAAAGACCGTCTAGGTAGATTACTGATAATGAGACATGACTTGCCATTATTTATTTCTTTTGTTTTGGGGAGAAAGTCTTTGAAAAGATACTCTGCCTTCTGGGGGGAAGTCAAAATTATGTGGAGATTGTTATCCATTAAAACCTCCTCGGTGATCATCTTCAGCAATTGGGAAGGTCACGGGATATCCGTTCGGAACGCAACCACGGCGTGTCTAACGCTATGCAGTGATAGCCCTATCCGGGGGAGACATGGTGATACTAGACATGGTGATACATACTTAGCTAGCGCCACGTTGTTATGGGCGGGTGTATCACCATCAGGTGAACGTCCCTCTAGTCTCGTCGCTTCATCAAATAAATAAAAAAAACATTATTTGGATTAAGCACTATTCTATACATTCATAATAAAATATCTATTAAGAATTTGTTCTGTGTGCAACATCCCATATAGCCGATGTTAACTTTGAAGTTCAAAAAGTACAATAACCTTTTTTGTTGATTAAAATTTAATTTATATTATCGACAGTGTTTCACGTAGACTGTCGCGATATGGTCATACAAAGGCGTCCCATTTATCGCAAAATACCATATTCTTAAAAACTAAGGTTTAGCATATAAACAGCGCAAGAGACCGACCAGCAAATTGGTAAGAGTATTATTTATTATAAGTTATAAAATAAATATTTTATTAATACATTTAGAGTATTAGGTACTAGTGGTAGGTCTCTGTTTAGGTAGTGTATAACTTTTTATTAGTTTGTTTCGGCAAATCCTACAAAATTTACTTATTACGTATTAAAGTGTAGTGCTTCTCCGTCTATGAAATATTTAAATAGATAACTATATAACATACATTGAAATTTTATTCTTTACGTGGATATTTTTTTTATATAAAAATATGGTAGTGATAACTGACATATTTTTAAGCGACAAAAAATTTACTTGCTAATGTATTTTTCTAATATTTCAGCCAATAATAATCCAGTTCGAAAATCTGACAATAAAAATATGAGATGTTTTTGTTTTATTTAATATCTGTAGTGTAAAACTTTTAGAACATGTTTTGTTAAATAATGTAATTTGAATAAATTTATAAACCATATTTTCGTTTTATTCCATTTCGTAATTTTTTTTTAAAATGTAGGTATTCATGCACACTCAGGGTAATGCAGTCAGAAAACTTGTTAATCCATAGGTATGGCTGCTGTGAAACAACCAATTATTTAAATGGTAGCCATTATATTTGCTTTCAGATATTTTAGTGTTTCAACATTAAAGGTTATATACCATAACAAATTCTTAACTTTTGTTAATATTTGAGTAAAATATATAAATTATATATTTGAGGTGCGAGACCAGAGTCCAAAATAGAATGCCATTTCTATTGATATCCTGTCTCATCAGATAATTTTCTGACGCTCGCTATACAAAAAGAAATTAAATGACCTTTTCCAAATATATTTTATTTTTTTTACATGTTCATCAATGGTCCTTAAATCTAGTAAATGTAAAAAGTCCTGCCTCATATCCAGATTAATTTGTTAGTCAAATAGTGTTCGGAATTTGATTTTAACAAACTTCCTTATATCAGTTGTGTTTTCTTAAGCTGTCAAAACAGCACTAAAATTGTAGTCTTTTGGCAAGAGAACCACCATCAATATTTTCCAGAAGTTTCCTTTTCAATGAAGGCTTTTCATTCTCCATTTTAGATATATTTGATGGCATTGGCAGTTTTGCTCCTAACGTTGGTGCTGGTTTATTACTGTAAAAATAATATTAACCATGTTACATTATTTCTTCAGAAACAAAATTATACTTATTTTTAAACCTTAAAAAATATTTATTTCGAATGGCTTTAACCAAACAAAGAGAAACAAGCAATTGACTCATATGGTGGTAAATAACCACTGCTACCCATGACAAGCATTCACTTCTGCCAATACCTACCGACTACTGGGGTGACGTATCTTGTCATAAAATGACAAGCGTATGATGCATATACATATCTGTGTGTCAAGCATCTGCTGAGGTATGATTTTGTGCAGGAGACAGGCTTAGCCAGTCTACTTGAGATTGTAAAAAATAAATTAGCTTGAAGTAGATTCATAAATTATTGCTTAAAAACATGTAAGATAGTAAACAATAAAAATAAAGATAAGTAAATATTACATTATACATATGTACACAATAATATTCTGTATATTTTTGTGATTATTATATAATTAGATAGAATAAGTATAGACATAATGTGAAAAAAAAAAAAGATAGAAATAATTTTAGAAAAAAATGTAAACAGTAAATAATAGGATAAGGTAAAGCTCTGAATAATATCAGAGAAAATTTGAAATTTAATAAAATCCGTATGATACAGTGTATATAATCCTAACTAGCATTAAACTGTTATGAGCGGAGTTCAGTTATCATCATGCCATCGTTTTACTTGCCACTTCATTGAGTAAAAAGAAATTAAAATTTTCAACTTAGTTTATCAGATTGCTTTCCCAGCATTATGTAACCTTTTGCCGCAATCATGATTACATGATTATATATAATACAGTTTGATATGATACCTGAAATATGACATTTGTAATGCTTGTGTACAATCACATCGGTTCGGTGGATACAAAGCAAGTAAACTCTCTAACAGTTGTAGCAGATCGTCAGAAGCAGCGGTGAAGATGTGACGTAATTGCTGCGATGGGAACTGCTTGAATTGCACATAATCAGTTAAACTCTTCATGCCCTGAAATAAGAAATCAAAGAAATTTTTCTTCCTTGCAATTAAATTTTTAACTACATTAACTATAAATGTCATACACAATTTAATACTTAAACAAGAATCTGCACCCTGCATGATATATATTTTCCCTAATAGATTATTTTTATCAACTTTGTAAAAAAATTCTATCACATGGTATCGCAGCATTGGTAGTAGCTCTCTGTTACCAGAGACAGTCTAGGTGGGTACCACCGGAGCGCCTATTTCTGCCGCGAAACAGTAGTGTGCAAACATTGCTGTGCTCCAGTTTGAAGAGTGCTGTAGCTAGTGTAATTACTAAGCGAACAAGACTCGACATCTTATGTTTCAAGGCGAGTGCAATGTGGTGCAATGAATACCATTCTAAGTAGCGCCACGTTGTTATGGGGAGGCGTATCACCCTTCTCGTGAACGTCCAGCTCGTCTAGTAGCTTTATCAAATAAAAAAAAAGAACATCTATTGGTCTTTACTGGTGGTAGGTTTCTATTGCAACAGATAATTTGGGCAATGTGCCACCAAAGCGCTTATTTCTGCCTCCAAACAGTACTACGCAATCAATACCGTGTTTCACTTTGAACGGTGTTGTAGCTGGTAAAATTATCAGGGTAACAAGACAACATTTTATGGCTCAAGGCTACGAACACAATGTGGGTGCTGTTTATATCGTTCTAAATAGCGCTACGTAGGCATAGGCAGGCGTGTAACTTAGCATCAGAAGAACGTCAGTCGTGTAATCGCTTTTTTGAATAAAAAAATGCCGTTTAAATAAAAAATATAAAAAAAATTAATTGGAAAAAAAAATAAAATAAAAAAATCAATTATTATTAATAATAAAATAAATATTTGAAAGTATCCTAAGGATATATGAAAGATTCTTCTAATTAATATTCATACTTATTTTATTTTAAATTTATATTCAAGTCATATAACTTATTATTCCCCACTCACCGGCCAATTTTCTTCCGTTGGTGTTCCAAACACCTGAAATATCCGTGAAAGTTGATCTAGATCAGATTCACCAGGTAAGAATGGCACTCTGAGTAATAATTCAGCTAAAATGCAACCAACAGCCCACATATCCACACCAGTTCCATATTGTCGTGCGCCAAATAATAATTCTGGTGATCTGTTAAAAAAAAAATACTATAAAAACTGTTCTTATTTTTATGTATTACATTTGCTTGAAGAAGACTACAAAAGTATAACAAAAAATTAGATACCTATACCATCTTGTCACCACTTGATGTGTATTTATTCTTGTAGGTGAACCGAACGCCTTTGCAAGGCCAAAATCTCCAATCTTTAATATACCTTCTCGGTTTATAAGTAAGTTATTCGGTTTTAGATCTCTGTGTAAGATCCAATTTTGATGTAAATACTCTAGACCTGAAAATTAGAGACAGCCAAGTTTTTAAAAATAATCACAACACAATTTAGATTAACATTGTTTGAATGATATAAACTTCACTTCTTATCTGTCCTTCTAACAATCATGTATTCATTTCATTTTATTTACCTTTTAGAGTCATAATTGTGTAGGCCTTGACATTAGCTGGGCTAAGTACAATGCTACTATCTTTAACTATTATTTCTAAGTCAGTATCCATAAAGTCAAATACTAATGAAACATTTGACTTTTGTCCGAACACATCTGAAACATTATTTACTATAGTAAATATAATATTTTTGTAATAAAATATACAAATGTCAAACAAAACTGCTTAACAAATAATGCTAGTATATTCTTAATTATCAATATTAAAAATATTAGGCTCTATAACTCTGATCTTATGTTAGTAAAGAGAAAACCTCTATAACAGGTAAACTTATAATGTTAAGCATAATAGTAAATGAATAAAAGATGTATTTAAAACATAGTATTAAAATAGTTTATTCTAAATAAACATAAGATCTCTCTGGTTCCCCCACACATGGTCAATAATGCCTTACATTTTTTAATACTTAAAAGCTTATGAAGAGAAATGAAATAAATAATAAGAAAGTAGATTCAGCAAAATAAAATGTTGTGAAGTGAATATATTTTAATTTGTCATAAAATAAGAGGATAATAAACAGTCGATAAATATGATAAAAACTAATAGATACCACATAAAATATAATAAATATTTATTTTAAGATACCACCAAATGACTTTTGTATAACAGAGGTTTATTTCTATAAAATAAACATTGCATTTAAATTAACCTAGTAAACCAATAAGGTTAATATGTTGCAATTCTTGTAATAATTTTATTTCTCTAAGAGCAGTTCGATTAATTCCATCCTGGGCTTCAAGTCGAGAACCAATTTTAATTTTTTTAACCGCGACTATTTTATCAGTTTTTACATCTCTAGCTTTGTATACTGTGGCAAACTGAAAAAAAAATACAGTTTAGTACTAAACTTAGTCACGAAGGAAATTAGTTAAATGTGATGAAATAAACAGTTCCTTGGGCTTAGCTGTTTACCTAAGAGCATTGATAATAAATAATATTATTAAATTTTAAATTACCTGACCCTCCCCCAGAAAGTCGATTTTCTCATAACGTAAAATTGGCTCATTCATTATTACAGTATTAGAAATGTATTCAAAAGTGTAAATTCATCCTTTTATAGAATAATTATAAGTATTGCATTTTATTTATTAGTCATGAATATAAAGTATTTTAAAAAGTACACGACAACACGGAAACTGACTACAATTTCAAATTTGACATATCCTATACAAAATGCTGTGTTACCAATGAAGAACCTAATTTCATATACAATTATATTATCTGCTACAAATGTAAGTGTTCTTTAGCAAACAATAAATAATTTGATATGTTTAAGAAACATTTTTATATTTGTATAAAATAAACATGTTCACGGTTAAATACTCTACTTAATACACGAACTCAAAATATTTAATTCCATGTAATGAAAATATTCACTGCTTACAATATAAACAACGTTAAATGAAATTAATTTTATATATTAAAATAATGTTTGAGTTATTTATGTGTCACTTTTTTCCTAAATTTGTTTCTAGTAATCTTAAAGGCCCAAACCGACTTTATTTATTTTTCATGTAACATTTAGTCCAATATTTTTTATCTGTGGCCAGGAGCTTTTTATCTTCAAATTGTAGTGCTACATAAATTTTACTGTTCTTCTAAAGTACATAGTCATCGATATCAGGGAAAATGGCAGAAGGCCAGGAGGAACCGAAAAAGATAACTATTACAGTAAAAACTCCAAAAGAGAAACAACAAGTGGAAATTGACGAAGATGCTGACATTAAAAAAGTATGTACGGGACTGTTAAATCCTTATTAAATGGCGTAATAACATAGATATTGCACACGCAATCAGTGGTGACATTGGTTTTAATCATCTAAAAACGTGAGAATCACTGTCGTTCTTTTTTCTAGCTTAAAGAAGTATTGTCTCCTAAGTTTAGCGCCGAGCCAGAGCAACTATGTCTTATATTTGCTGGAAAGATAATGAATGATAGCGATTCTTTGAAACAACATAACATCAAGGATGGATTGACAGTGCATCTTGTAATCAAGACTCCTCCTAGACCGGAGCCCGAAGGAGGGACACGTCGCCCACCAGGTTTTTCCTTTTACTTACTATAAATAAAACTTCTAATTCTTACTAATTATCTAAATCATGTTAGAAATCTTAATAGACTAAATGAACAAAATTTTGTGTATTAGTTTAGCAAATATATTTAGAAACAACAAATTATCGTCAGTTTAGGTAAAGATATTAAATTACTTATAGCATAGATGATTACTTACATAGTTATTTCATAATCTCAGCCATAGGCCATTTGATATACAATTTTAGTTTCCACTTTTATCATAGTTAAAAAGTGTATTCTTAACATTCCTGGATCAATCTCATTGGTACATATTCCTTCCAAAAATATAATGATATTATAATATTACTTTAAGTAGCTATTAATCTAACATGTAGAAAGGTTCAGATAAATTCATCTTCAACTATAGTTTCTACTAGTAAATAGATACATGTATATTCTGTTAACATGTTGTCTTACCACCAGTACTTTGACCAAATAGAAAACATCCTTCTAATGGGAGCATAATAATCTTAGCTTGCTATTATATCACAACAGTACTAGATAGTAAACAATCTCTATCAGGATCTGACACAAGTGAGAACAAACAAGGATATATTTGATAGTAATGAATATTGATTATTTTTTATTTTATTTTATTTACAGCAACAGTACTTTATACTTTAATATAAAATAATATTTATGCTGTGAATAACTTTAGAATTATGAGAAGAATCTGACTCGATGAACTTTGTATTAATGAATTTCAAGACACTACTTCTTTTCTATGCTGTTCATATATTTGATGCCATAAAATGTTAAAGTAGTATATGGATTGTCAAAACGTTTTTCAAAAAGAAAATTAAAAAAAAAAAGTGTTGAGTGATGAACACTTAACATTTTTCACAAATTTACTACACTACAAATAGGTTCTTGAGTAGTGCCATACAAATCAATGTAGTGGTGGGAGGCCCCCGTAAAGCTAGACTAGCAACATTAGACCAATTTGTGTGATAACCTATGAGAGAGGCATATACAGTAGATGTAGAATTAATAATTGTTCAGTTCTTACAGATGTATTTAGTATATTAAGAAAAATGGATATTTAGTAAAAAACTACTTTGTGAGCTATTAAATTTCAGCTGACATAGGTGCAACCCCATTTGGGTTAAATTCACTTGGTGGCCTAGCCGGTTTAGAAAGTCTTGGCCTTGGTCAGAGCACATTCATGGATTTACAGGTAATGAATTTTTTTTATTATATGTAATAATTCCTAAAACTCATTCCTCATCATCAGCTGATAGATGTCCACTCATTATTTTGGATTAAATTATAAGCATTTTTGTAAGGCTTTGCCTAGCTCATTTAATTTAAAAATATGATCTTGATTCAAAATCTGACTGAATTTTTTAATCTTTTTTGCTGGAAGTTATTTACTGTAATGTAAGCACATTTGTATTTAAGGCGAGAATGCAACAAGAACTGCTTTCAAATCCTGATATGCTCCGACAAGTTTTGGACAATCCTCTAGTACAACAAATGATGAATGATCCAGAAAATATGCGTACACTTATTACATCAAACCCTCAAATGCAGGACCTAATGTCTGTAAGTATTAAATAATGGTTTAGTGTTATTGATGATATTTCAAATTATGAAATTTGGTGTAAGACCAAAGAAGGAAGTTACCGCATTGTATATAGTGATTTATATTATATATGTATGATGAATTAACTGATAATAAAATATCCAATTTTTATAAAATAAATAAAAATCATTATTATTGTTATATTATACATTAGAAAATCATTAGGAGAATTATAGTTGTGTTACAACTTAGTGGTATCGGATTCAATGCAAAATTAAGTTTTATAAAAGTTAAACTTAAAAAAATTCTAATAAAAAGTTAAATACAGAGTTGTAATTAAATTATTTATATAATCCAGTGAAGTAAATTTTAATAACAGTAATGTAAACATATTTATTTATTTTTAATTTAAAAACTTCCTGCTTGATTATACTTGTTAAATCTCTGTTGGCCTTTTTTTTATAACCTGATCTATTAAAAATCAGCATTGTAACAATTTTTCACAGAACAGGCTGAGCCTGTGACCCAGTATATCATCACATTGCTGACATAAAGTTTAAATTTTAAGTTTTTTTCTTGGTGGCTATTATTTTTTGTACAGTGTGTGTTGACAAATTAATGTGTCTGAATTAAATTTTATCTGTTCATTTCATAACTTGTATTGGAATCAATAGCCATCATTATATATATAGAAGATATCCAGAGATTCATGGATTCATCACACGATCTCCGAAACTATAAGCTGTTAACACTCAAAATTTGTTAGATATTTCTTCTTCGTTTTGGCCAAGTTAGACAGATTAATTTACTAAAGTTGAGCCAAGCCAATAGGTTGCAAATTTTCTTCCCCACTGGTAGTTTTAGGGGTGTTACATACAGCAAAGCGGGTGGGGAACAAGTATTGAATCATTAAAAAAAACGTGGATCATATATGATGCAATAACTGTTTTATCTTGTGAAAAAAAATGTTTCTCAACATTGGTGTTGTGCTGTTGATGTGCAATGGATATTAAAAAGTTGCTTTTGCTGTCTTAAAACAATTACTGTAACTAAATCATCATTTCGTTTTTTTAATATTGTTGATGTAACTTGGACGAATTGTATGTAACCTTGGATATTAATGAATAAATTTAACTCTTTTAGAGAAATCCAGAAATAAGCCATATGTTGAACAATCCGGAGTTACTGCGCCAAACTATGGAATTAGCTCGTAACCCGGCGATGCTCCAAGAACTGATGAGATCTCACGATCGAGCACTCTCAAACCTTGAGAGTATACCAGGTAATTGAAATCTATCTTAGCTTTACACTTTTATATATTTTTTTGTAATGTTAACTATACGAGAGCTGGGGACCTGGTGATCTGCGAAACAGATTTGTTACCATAAGTGATCATAAGCACCAATAATCCACAGTCATATTGTTAAATGATATTACGTAACTTAATTTTTTTTCTGGTTATTACTTTTGCTTTGTTGTGGTCACAAATAAATAAAAAAAAATATTAAAATTTTATTATTTTACTAAATACATGTGTTGTTTGAAGTTTGCGGGAAACTGATGTATGTCGTCAGCGCAAGACAGTGTGGAGATTTTTAGGATTCCCTATGTCCAGTGGTGGTCATAGGATTGATGATGAAACAAATACGTTATATTGCTTTAAATATTTTACTGTCTCTTAATTAAGAATGCCATGGAGGCAAGCAATCAATTATTCTTATTACTCATTGGGAAATACATATTGCTCAAAGAATGATTATTCCATAATTAATGAAAATATGTATATTGACATAAACTTTAATATTAGTCAATGTTTGCTGCACTTTCAGTGTTAATTAATAAATCTTTCAGGTGGTTATAATGCTCTGCAGCGAATGTACCGCGACATCCAGGAGCCAATGCTGAATGTAGCCAGCAGTATGGCTGGAAATCCATTCTCTGGACTAGTTGATAATTCCGGTTTGTGACTTTTAGAAATTACATACAATAAATAACACTCATGCTGTTCCCACTGATGACAAGAAAAGTTATTATAACAAATAAAAATTATATCACAATAAATAGTTTACAGTACGAATTAATGTTTTGTATAAAATTAAAATACTAAGTATGAAAAGTGGAAATAGTTTTCACATTTTTACAATGTTATTATTTTATGAAATGTTTTAGAAGATAATGCTATTTTTTTTTTCTACAATGAGACAACTTCATTTTAGATTAAAAATACAGCATTATCTTTTACATGGTGATCTGGCGTTCGATTTATTTTTTAAAGGTGGGATGGGTGGGTCCAAACACTCAAACGCTAACAAAACACCACAACTTATGGACCTAGAATTGTATAAAAACTTTGTTACTTAGCAATAAGTTAGCCATTGTGTTATGAAAAGCAGTAAAAATTATTATATTTTTAATAATTGAAGGTCTTCATTATAAGCTAGATAGATAGAGTGTTTTATTACTTACATACTGCTTTGGCAATAGAGACCAATAACACCACATTTATTACAGCTGGTTTATTGATTACCACCAAGAAATAGTTTTACTTGAATAATAATTGAAAACTACAAAACTAATGTACTTTCCTTTAGATGGGACTAATCCTCAACAAGGCGCTGAAAACCGGCAGCCGCTACCGAATCCGTGGCAACGTGGCGGCGGCGGCGGGACTGGTGGAACCGGTGGCAACACCGGCTCTCCTACTGGAACTGGTCCCAGTTTAATCAACACTCCCGGCATGCAATCGTTGTTGCAACAAATGTCAGAGAACCCTAGATTGGTGCAATCAATGCTGTCTGCACCCTACACTAATAACATGCTACAGGCGCTCGCTGCAGATCCAGACATGGCCTCGCAACTCATTAACCAGGTATGATTGACAAGGTGACTCTAATTGAGATCTTTACATAGAACAACACTGTGCGCTGCACTTAAAATGAGTTGAGTCATGATTCCTGTAATTTCAGTAGCCATATCACTCACCAAATGAGAAGAAAATAATATTGAAACTTTGTTGTTTAACGGTAAACCAACCCGAACACACTACAATCAATAATATGTTGTAAAACACTGTCTAGTACTACAAAGTGGCTTAACCATACCTATTACTTCAATCCACCCTGAAAACCATGTAACTCATGATGAGTATCTATATCTTCTTCACTATTATGGTTCTATTCCTTTTTATGTTTCTCCTTGTATTGCAGTATGCAACAAAGAAAAATATCTGAAACATTGGCGACTTTCTAGAAACTATGATACTAAATGAACTGCTTTTTTATTTAATTTATTTACCTTTATATACATTACAAATCAATACATTACATAAGGGATCCCGCACAACACATGGGACCCAAACCAACTCCAACTGCTCATGGTGCATCCTGCTAATCAAGAAACGAGGCTCTGGCTCCCACCAACCCTCATTAAGCCCCTACAAACGAAAGCGCCCGGCGCCCGACGTTGCGAGCAGCGCAAGACCGATCGATGTGGCTTCGCTTTGATGAGGCCTATGTCCAGTTGTGGACATCTATCGGCTGATCATGATGATGATGACATTACATAAATTTCAAAAACTATATGGTTTTATTTTTATCACATAATTTTGGTTGATCTAATAATGATGTGGTTTATATTATTTCCAACAGAACCCAATGTTCGCCAATAACCCACAACTACAGGAACAGATCCGCACAATGATGCCACAGATGCTGGCCCAACTGCAGAATCCTGAAATGCAGCAGATGATGTCCAATCCTCAGGTATAAATGATATGTTGATTAATTATGAAATGAGGTGGCTATGTAAGTTGTTTCTTTTTTAATAGTTTCATAAAAATCGCTCTTTAAAGGAGTAGAGATATTCTAAACTGGTCTTCGACACAGAAAATGGTTAATATTTCCACACTACTATGGAATTTTGTAGTTGCTTTAGTACTAGATTACAAGTATTACAGTAAAAATAGTAATAAATGTCACCTCTATTTCTCTTAAATGTTGTTTCTTACAAAATCTACAGATAATTACTGTTCCTGTATATTTTTTATATTCGACGAACTGACCTAACGGGCACGATGTTATTCGTCCGATTATCTTCTTTAGGCGCTGAATGCATTGCTGCAAATACAACAGGGCATAGAGCAGTTACGCACGGCGGCGCCAAGTCTAGTTAACAATCTGGGATTAGGTGTGGCGGCAGCTGGGGCGCAGCCGCCGACTACGACCACCGCCACACCGACAACACCCGCTCAAACCAATGCTCCGCCACGTCAACAACAGAACTCGGAGTTATTTACGCAGGTTTGTGCTTACATAAACTGCCTTCAAAGCCTTTTGTCATATGCGTATCAAGCCCATTTTCCAACATGCTGACGAAATGCGAGTTGGTGAATGTCACACATCTACAAAAGCTATAGTTCTTGAACCATGTCAGTTTTCTCACAATGTTTGACTTAATGAAAAGCTCAAGCTCAGAAGGTATAAAACTCGCGGCTATTAACGATTTCATCAGAACTTTTTAATGAAATAAATTAAACTTGTTATTCAACCTTGCCTTGCATTGCCTTTCCTTCAGTTTATGCAGCGAATGATGTCGGCCATGTCAAATAACCAAACCAATACGAACCAACCACCGGAACAGCGCTACTCTCAACAACTGGAACAGCTAGCAGCTATGGGATTCCTCAATAGAGAAGCCAATCTTCAAGGTGACTGACTGATGAAGTTTTATGTTTTTGTAAATGTTGATTCCAGCACTCTCCAACATCTGCCGCATTTATATTTACGATTAAATGAAATTGATGAGAAGTGTTAACTAATTGTAGATTATTAAAAATCACTTTAGATTAATTCTTAGAATATAGGAAGTATATTTAATGAAACAAAAATCATAATAATTTTATTTCTTTCAGCCCTGATCGCGACATTCGGCGACGTGAATGCGGCTGTCGAGAGGCTACTGGCCCTCGGGCAGTTATCCATGAGCTAACACCCATGCCTATAGACATTACCTCTCACGCTAACACTTGCACCACAACAGTTTTTTTTCCTCCCATTCAGCTACCCTTCTGAATGTAATGCATTACCATTCAATGTCGCATTTTATTGGAGTTAATATTTTGATATAGTAATAATTCTTAAATGAAATATTTTACATTTAAGAATCATCAGTAATATTTTACATCAAATACTACTATTTTGGCACTGTTACATTTTTCTGCTCCAAACTTGATTGTGTTGCCATGGCATTTTAATAACTTTGTCTATTGATTGTGTTCTCTCAGGTTGGCAATACACCTAAAATTAACTATTTTCATAATTTGTGTTTAAAGTGTACTCATATGTTTTTAAATAAATTATTATTTTGCATAGTCAAAGCACTTAGCAAACTATCCATTTATTATAGTAAAATTGAAAAATAAACCCTATAAAGTATCCAATAACTGAAACTAATAACATGTATAACATAATCACTAAATGTTCATGTTATATATTGTATCTCAATAATTTACATCAGTGGTGTGATAAAAAAATTAAACAAGTAACGACATTGAAGTTTTTATGCAACATTCAATTATCTTATAACAGAACATTAAAATATCCACACAGCGACATCACAAGTTTGCAAATCGGTTATAATTTTATCACCCGGTTGATCTAGAACTTGCGACTACAGCAGTAGACATCCATCAGTTAAGAAGATGGTGATAGTTTGAAAGAACAGATATTGATACATTTCACACTCATGATTTTCACAATTCGTTACCCATCATATTTGTTTACAAAAAAAAATATCTTTGTGATTTGCTTGAAATACTTAGAAAGTGAATAATTGTAAAGAAGTGCTAATTTTTTTTATTTTTACTCTTTTGATCTTTCACAAGTTTGTGAAGGATTTTGACTTCAGCTAAACTTCAGGAACAATTGCTGAAGATAGATATCGCCATTGTAATATTAATGTCTAAATGATATTAGTTATAAATTAACCCCAAACCATTAAATGACGTAATTTATTAAAATTAAAAGTCTTTGAAAATTTATATATGTTTATGTGAAAGTTATAAATCTCAGGTAACTTTTACTAGCGTGAAAAATAATAGTAGAAATACATTAAATCTGTAGTAATTAAATTCCATTCCTTTTTATTCGCTAGGTATTTAATTGTTTCCTTGGGGGAAATAAACCTTCCCTGTTCCGTTGGGCAAAAGGTATTATCTTAAGAACGGTTATCTAGCTTATAATTTCTGTAAAGAAAAAAAGTTAGTTCCACACGTCGAATTGTTTTTTTACAGTTCCGAAAATTTACTTTTAAAGTTAGTATAAACGTTACATTTATTATTGTAGGATTTATGTAAATAGTTTTATCTTACAATAAATGTAAAAGTAAAAAAGGTTATAAACATTAAATTGTCATGTTGTTTGTCTACCCGCAGCCTTTTGTGTAATATTATTCATTGCTAATAAATTATATTAGTTGCTTGTAAAATGTTTTATATATATACATGATGTGGTATTGTGTGGTGACTGATATCTGATATAGGGTTGCAATATAAAATTATATGGGTTTTTTCCTGCTTTTTTCTAAGTGATTTCATTCCTTTATTTTATACTATTATATACATACATGTGTAACGATAAATAACAAGATACTGTATGTTAATAAACGTATATAAAAAAAGTAAAGAAATTGTAAAGTTTATTCCAAAATATTAATATGAGCTGCTCATTTTAAACAGTCTCTGTCCATTTGCTAAAACAGTCGATTCTCCTTACAAATAAATTATATTAAAAAGATTTAAATCACTTATTTCTATTGAGGACGCTATGGATATACATTGAATTCATATGACAATAAATCTAGAGAAAGATTTCCTATATTACGTGTTCTTAAAGCCGGCAACAATATACATAGCCTCGTTTAAATATAAAAATATGGAAGGTTGAATGTGAATGTTGTCTTAGTAAAGACTCGATAAAAAGATTATTTGTATTTTTTACTACCAGAATTGCGGCTAAAGCTCTTCTAGGTCTTTTTTTTTATAATTAGTTATTGTGCATAATTTACTAGGATGGAACTTGGTTATGTGGGCCTCGCACTTTAAATAAATCTCCTCGGCATTTGACATAAAACGGTGAAAGTTATATTATTAAATTACTATATAAAGTTATATATATATACGAATCGAAAGTAGCAACCGTAATAGAAAAGATGAGTAACAGGTAGGTGATGAGAAAGAAAATCATATGACCAGAATGAATGATAGATGTGTAAGAAAAGCGAAGCGAGACCAGAAAAATAATGTACGGAATACGTTGAAGAAGGTATGCGTGTAAAAAAATAGACCGAGTTAACGCTTGAAAAAAATATACTGTATCGACCCATCATAAAATGGGAACAGCAAAGAGAGAATAATAAAGTATGATCGAAGTCTACAAAATAATATTATCCTTATTAATACCTATTATTTTAATTAGTACGATAAATGAGTTTTAAACCTTTGAGCGCTAACCGTTGATAAATTGATTTTCTGTTAATGCATATAACGTGCGGAGCGCCGGAATATCGACTATTGCATTTTGTATAAAAACCAACCTCTATTAGTAAAAAGAGAATCCGAGAAATTTGTGTGGGGAAACTTTTTTGTCAAAATATTTTTATGTTCTTATATGTTTTTTTTTAATTAAATAAATACAGTTACAGTAAAATATATGTTACAAATGAGTAATTTGATATGTCCCTTAGACATAACACAGAAAAAATAACGAAAACCCATCTACGTTTGAGAAAAATATTTAAGATTCTGTGCACTACTTGATTAATGAGGTACTTTTCAACAAATCTTTCGCAATTTTAGCAAAATATGTAAAAATTATCTCAGCACTAAAAAGGTTAATGTAGTAATACAATAATTTTATAACCATAGCGGTCGTTTTTACTTTTAAATTAATAATATTTTGCTGACTGGTAACCTCAACTTTACTAATGTCAAAATTTCGCCGCAAATTATTTTGAATTATAATTTTATTGATTTAAATTCATAATGAAATTCGTAATTATAACAAAATGTAGTTTGCTGTAGATATATACATTACATATATGTTTGATAAGTAAGATTATTATTACAATATCCATTATAATGCAAGTAAAATGTCTTACTAATAAATTATTTAACATAACAAATTTTATATAATATTCTTATATTTCTTGCAGTTAAAATGTATTCACCGCGACGAAAAGTTGTGTGGTTTGCTTTAAGTACAAGAATTGCTGTGATTTTATTACAAGCAATATCGAATGCAGTAATTCCCGATCATGATGCAAATGTCTTTCTCAGTCCCGAAGATCCAACACTACGGAAAACTACAGCAGATAATATCGTTGATAATTTATTTGGTGGTTTAAAAAGATGGGACGCTCATTATTTTATTCATATAGCACAGTATGGTTATACATATGAAAATTGTTTAGCATTTTTTCCACTGTACCCATTGATCATTAGATATCTTGCTTACATGTCTAGTAGTATATTTGGATCAATTCTTAATTTCCACAGCCTTTTATTAATATCGGCTACAGTAATTAATATTTTGTTGTTCATTAAATCTGCTGACATTCTTCATAGTTTAAGTTTGAGAATCTTACGAAATGAATGTTATGCCTATAAATCTACTATATTGTATTGTGTAAATCCTGCAAGTATATTTTTCACAGCACCTTATTCTGAAACATTGTTTGCTTTCTTGTCTTTTTACACAATGTTTAAATGTACAGAGATTGAGTCTCTAAGATTTGCCAATATTGATATGACAAGTGCTTTCCCAGCTGGCTTGTCAATGATCACAAGATCAAACGGTCTGATCAATTTAGGCTTTATTCTTTACACAACATTCAAAAATTTTGCAGAGAGAACATTACCT
Organism: Ornithoptera alexandrae; assembly: GCA_029030555.1. Lineage (NCBI taxonomy): Eukaryota > Metazoa > Arthropoda > Insecta > Lepidoptera > Papilionidae > Ornithoptera > Ornithoptera alexandrae. Next base: position 5,203,332 of record JARDVY010000042.1, on the reverse strand, counting down.
GAAATAGTTTACAAGTATAAAACACTCAAGCACAGACTGATGCTTCCGTTTTTGTTGTTACCAGTGTTTACATGCAGTATGGCATTGTTTGTTACAGTGATCATTTCTATGATCCCTTTTATGCTTGTGCAGTTATATAACTATTTTAAATTTTGTACATACAATGACCATAACTTACCAGAGTTTTTATCCAACATTGAATACATATTACCTGGTTCTGCTGTGAGTCCTTGGTGTAATTATAGTGTACCATTGTCATATTCGTACATTCAGAGTCATTACTGGGGTGTTGGATTCTTTAGATATTACAAGATTAAGCAAATACCTAATTTCATACTGGCATCACCCATTTTACTTTTGATTTTATATCATTCATTTTGCTATTTAAGGCACAATGTAAGGTTATGTTTAAGACTTGGATTAAGGGAAAGTATTTTTAATTACGGATATATAAACAAAATGGCTTTTAGGCCAAAACAGTGTTCTAAAGGATTTGGGGCCAATGATCCTTGTATGTTTGTATTTGTAATCCATGCATTGTTTCTCAGTATATTTTGTATTATATTTGTCCACATTCAGGTATCCACTAGGCTCTTAGCATCCGGTAGTCCCCTCCTTTACTGGATATGTGCAAGTAGGATGAATGTCGGGCCAACGCCGTCATCTGATCAAAACGCCATTAACGAACACTTCAGACGTGTCGGTATAGGAAAAAGAATACCCAGTCACCATCTTTCAATTGCTAACTTAGAAGGAGTAGACAACATGTATAGTAAATGGAGAACATTTATCATATCAAGACAGATGCCTGATTTACAATCACGTTTCATACAATGCTATTACATTGGTTACTTGGTGATAGGAACTATTTTCTTTTCTAATTTTTATCCTTGGACATGATAGAGAGATACCAAATTCATTATCATATATAACACATATCATTTACACACACAAGTAATTTTATGACGATGGAAATTATTTAAGTACAGATATTAATCTGTACTTAAATAATTGTAACAACATATCACTTATTTCGATGGCTATAAAATGTATAATTCATGTTTTATTCACAAATAGAAACTATTGAACGTTAACTAGGGCAAAATTAATAATCTTAAAAACGCGAGGCCTTTATAACAATGATTAGATAATAAATAATTGGTAATGTTAAGTTATATTAAATTTGTGGCTGAGCCACTTTTGTACCTGTTTAGAAGTTTTATCATTATGCAGATCATGTCATTGGAAGGTTAAAAGGTTGTGGATTTTAATGTTCTATTTATTATAATAATAATTATGTGCCCTCAATTTTATTATTTAGCTGTGAAGTTAAACCATTTAGTAATTTATATTTAGCGACAGTGAGATCGGGGATTAACGCGTTCGAAATGTGGTGCTGGTGCAGAATGCTGAGGATATCCTGGACGGAACGTCACACAAACGAGTCAATCCTCAAATAGTTGAACATAACAACACGGCTCTCAACAATCTGTAGGCAGAGAGTCTTCAAACTCTTCGGACACACGGTCAGGCGAGACCCAGACAGTCTGGAAAGGCTGATTATTACTGGTTGTGTGGAAGGAAAGAGAGCGAGCGGGCGATCTCCTACAAGATGGACACACACAACTCAGGACGCTACGGGAGCTACCTTACAATCATCCATCCAAATGGCGCAAGACAGAAATGGTGGCCAGGGCAACTCACCATAGTCACGTCCCTCAGTCATGAGGTTACGACAAAGAAGAAGAATTTATATATTTTGATTGCGCTGTAGTTAATTCGTATAGTATATAATAATATCAATGGTTTCAGGTAATGAGACTGATAAATGGATACACCACACCAAAGCTTCTTTCACTTCATTACAGAACCTTATAGAGAGAAATGTATATAATTTATATAATTTTTAAGATTACTTAATTCGCTTGTTTCTTATATTCTAAATATTTATTAGACTTGTATAAAATCTTTTTTTTTAAATCATAAATTTACAAATGTAGTTTATTAAATCTATCAAGTTGTTCAAGTATAACGGGACCCAACAAAGGTTAAAATTTGCATCGATATAAAATTTCATTATTACTAAGAAAAAATGTTTTTGCTTATTTGTAGTAAATAGATATTGTAATAGTAAATATAGTCCAATAAATTATTTGTAAACATTGTTGAATAATGAAGTATATAAATAAAATATTTAAGTTTTATTACTCGGACTAGTCTCAAATTTGTTTGGTTAATAATAATAAATTCAACATTTAAAATATATAAATTTACAATGTTAATACTTAATAAAACATAAAAATATCAATGTTTAATAATAAAATGTATTGCATTGAGAGGTTGTGACATCTTTTACTGTTATAATGCTGCATTATTAAAGCTTTTTGCTTTTATTTAATTGACGAGTTAATTAATACAAAGTACTCTTAATAAAGTTGTTTTATTCATTAATAAAAATAAATTACAATTTTTTTTTTATCCAAAATTTTATTTCTATAAAAAGCTATTTAGTTACAATAAAATTTATCACACACACAGTAATACATACTGACACGACAATAGAATTAAGAATGAAAGACTGCAATTTTTTTAAAAAATTGTTTATAAGAATTTAATTAATCATATGTTATTAGATGACCACCGAGGCCGTGTTAGGGTGTAGAAATCCTACATAACCCTGTCTTTCCACACCAGAGTAGACTAACTTTTTTGAATATTACTCCCATCAAGGCAAAAAGTTTCTGTTGCCGGGGACCTTCTATGTAGGTACCACAGCAGCCGCTGTTTCTGCCATCAAAAAATACTCTGTAAACATTATTGTGTTTCGGTTTGAAGGACTCTGTAGCTAGTTAGATTACCGAACTAAAGAGACATGTCTCAAGACGAGCATAATTTCATGCAGGCTATTCGTAGCTTCCTCGAAAAAAAATTTTAAGGCTTGTTGCCGTCATACAATAATTCGCCAAATAGTATAAGAACATTATAGCTACTTGGGTTACGAGATTTAACATCCTATTTCTCAAGACGAGGCAATGAGGTGCAGTGTCTAGTGTCCTAACTAGCACCACATTGTTATGATTGCACCAAGTCGATCTTTTTAGTTTTTAATGTCAATTTTTTTATCTATATCTGATGTGGCGTACAGCCAAAGATCACGTCCAGTGGTGTTCAGGAGGCATGTCTCCAGGTATGAACTGCCACGTGCTAATGATGATGTATCTGGAGTTGTCTTAAGTTTAACATTTATATCTAGATAGATACAATAAATATACGTTTATATACTTGTATCAATATGATCATTGAGTGCTGTATGAGGTTGCAAGTTTGTACCGTCTGTGGTTTCCGTTGGCTGCTGCGGTACTGTCTCTGTGTTAATCAACGCGGCGGTCGAGGACTGTGACGACCTCTCCCGACCGCTGGCGTGTTCCTATGCCACCGCCAAAGCGGCTCGCAGCCTCTGACGGGCGCGATTCACTCTGTCTTCCTGACGTCTAACGTCGTCCTTCGTTATAGTAACAGCAGCTATCAGCGGCTGTTCAGGGTTTAAAAAAACACCCGGATTCTCTAGTATGGTTTGCTTTGATCCAGTTTGACCTACAATATAAACAAAGTAAATAAATTAATTGATGTAAATTAAAACAATTTTTTTTATTGGAATAATTTCTTTGTGGCGTGAGGTTAAGCTCTTGCTTTGTGATAAGAACCATGCTCAATCTCAGGGTATCTGGAGAATACTTGGTGGTAAAGATACAGGCGTCTAGACTAGTTACTACTCTTTTTTTTTGCGAATCTACCACCGTAGCCATTGTATTGTATGTTAACATGTGATAGGCAGAACATCTTGGTTAAGCACTCTTCACCATCCACGTCCTCATTGTCACTTACCACCATAAGAAATTGAGGCCAATTGTAGATCCATAGATGACTGCAATTATAATGCTCTAGTATATTTAGACACATTAAGGATTCACGTACAGCGAGAAAAAATCTTACGATCCATCTCTAATCCTGCCGTCAGCATACAATGCAAGTTAATGGTATTACATTATGAATTACCTGTAATAGGTTGTGAAGAAACGTGAAGAGCAGTAGCCAGTGACTGTATAGTTGTCGCATCAGTTGTGAAAGGTCCCAATGGTTTTATGTACTTCGGCAATGTAGTTGTTCCTATAACACCGTTAGCATCACACGCGGTTAAATTCTGAAAAAAAAAAAGGATGTCATATTAATATATAAATAAAATCTGATTATAAATACAATGTTGTGCTTAGCATTCTGAAGGTATATCTGTTGCTGGAGACCATCTATGGAGGTACCACGGCATCTCCAATTTCTGCCGACAAACAGTACTACGCAAATATTACTGTAATCTGGTTTGAAGAGTGCTGGAGCTAGTGTCTCAAGGCAATAAGCACGATGTAGTGCTGTGTACAATATCCTAAGTAGCGCTATGTTGTCATTGAGACGTATCATATATCATTAGGTGAACGTCTAACACGTCTCGTCGCTTCGTTAGGATAATTTTTTTTTATTAAAACTGGCTTTAGTCAGTGCTGATAGCATATTCGTACTCATCATCCACCGCTGGACATAGGCCTCCCCTAAAGATTTCCACATCAATCAATCCTGCGCTGCCCGCATCCAGCTGCTTCCCGCAACTTTCACTAGATCATCGGACCACCTGGTGTGGACCTGCTAACACTACGTCTCCCGGTACGCGGTCGCCATTCGAGGACCTTGGTGTCCCATTGACTTCGAGTGATGTGTCCTGTCCATTGCCACTTGAGGCTAGCAATCTTTTGGACTAAGTCGGTCACCTTAGTTCTCCTACTGATCTCTTCATTTCTGATTGATTCACGCAGGGAAACCCTGAGCATAGCCCTTTCCATTACTCTCTGTGCAACTTGAAGCCTTTTCACAAGGTTCACTGTAAGAGGCCCCACCACGGTGCCACAAGTCATCACCAGCAACATGCACATGATGGTATATTAATTTAAATTAATTATATTACCTCGAGACGTTTCTCCCAAAACAACTGCTTGGGTTTCTCCTGTGTGCCTTGTTTTAAATCAGTCTTAACTTTGCTCTCTTGAGTTTTATAAACTGTCACCGGCTGCTTAAAAATTGATGCCGTCTGACGTATAGGTGGAACCAGTGATGCATCAGAGCGCACTCCTCTGTTAAAAATAGTCATTGATCACTTCACACTTACAAATACAAATATTTATATACAAATTACATTTGTCACATTGAAACTGGAACAATTTTTTTAAATGTCATTTACTTACTATTAACTCTTAACCATTGCATTTTTTTTTCTTGTATAAAATACCAACATTATCTCAGTTAATATATAAAACATATATAATGAGAAATTTATATATGTATGATGACTTTTATATTTAAAATAATTTATATTTTTATTTACAATATCATTACATCTTCAAATTTTTGTAGTTCTTGATGTTTGTTGTCATTATCTACTAAGTATATAATAATTATATATACATTTATTTAAAAAAAAAACTAGAAATAATTATATGCAAATTATTAGCTTTTTTAGGAGATGTTTACTTGATGGTAAAGATACTCCTGCACCGAATAATGTGGTGCTAGTTAGGTTGACACAGAACCACATTGTGCTCATCACCTTGAAACAAGATATTTAGTCTCATCATACCCCCAGTAATTTCACTAACTACAACACTCTTCAAACTGGAACATTGGAATGTATACACATTATTATTTGGAGGCAGATATAGTACTAACTAGACAGTGTCTTGCAATAAAGTCCTACCACCAGTAAGTAATGAGGCAAATAAAATCTATCCATCGCATTACTTAGTGTTATCCAAAAACATGTGTTCATATCTACAAGGACCTACCCGTCTTTCAATTATGTTTTAAAAGTACAAAAAGATTACAATTTCAATGAAGATAATTTATTTCATAGATATTAAAATTCACTCATACTATAAGAAAACACACACACATCTCTGAATTATTTACATGTGGACCCCTAACCCCACAATTACATTATGAAACTGGTGTCACTTCATGCATAAAAACAAAACATGCTATTCATTAATAACAAATGTTAATCGACTGCAATTTGACGGCTTAAACACAAGATGACAGAATATTATTTTCACCTAAATGATATACATTTTTAATTTGTGAAAAAAACTTACCGGTTATTTACAATAGCAAAAAATCTATTAATATACATGTGTTATGTGATGGTATAGAAGCTCTAAAGTGAAAAGTAAGCTATTTGATGATGAATTTTGTGGTCTAAAAGCTGTGCCTATTTTATTAAAACCATATTTATGCTGCTGTCTACTAGGCTTTATGAACAGGCTTAAGCTTACACAGAAATACACATGGGGATTTTTTAATTCATAAATATAGGACTGTGGAGCACTGGGGCTGCTTGTTACTAATAAGCTACCGTGGAAACAGCAATACAGATACATAGGTACAAACACAAAGCACTAGATTGCACTAATGATCACAACACAAGTGAGAAATTATGACACATATGGAACCTGTAGTCAAACTGGGCTCGAGCTTTCTTGGTCTTGCACAGGAGCATTGTATTTATTTGACCTTGTTGAAAGTCGAAACATGACAGGTCCATACTATCACCCAGATATCGAACTAGCTCGGGTTTACTGCGAAACTTTTTACCTGTAGGGCTATAGAAAATTTATTATCATCCTAAACCAGTTGGTGATGACAAGCTGATGTTACAGTTAGTGTTTGTTAACTGTAAATACTGCAATGAACCCTCACATGAGTACTCTAAATATTAGAAGAATTTCCAACAGACCTGGTTTACAATCTTTACAATGATTTGATTAAGAAGTCTATTTGAATATTAGTAGATTTAAGAATAATGGACCTCATTAAAATATAAGCATTTACACATTATACACCTGTAATATGTACCATAGTTGGCACAATACTTTAAACAAATTTTGTGACAATTGATTAGTTTCGGGGAAATCACATCAGCTGATAGAAGTCCACAGCTGAATATAGGCCTCCCCCAGGAATTCCCGTATCTATCAGGTCACTGGCCCAATTCAGGTTGGTAAGAGCCAGAGCCTCGTTTGTTGATTCACAGAGTGCACCACGAGCGGGTGAGGTTGGCTTCGATCCCGTGAGTTGTCCGGGAACCCTTACATCTCCTACACCCTTCAAAGAAATATTCACCAGTATTCATTGTAAATAATTTATACTCTACAAAATTTTTCTTTAATGAAATATTAACAGCAATTTAACAGCTTAAAATGAGAATAGTAACAGACATGACAAAAGTTTCAACATTTTCTTTTTACTTTCATTCAGATTTTTGATTCCCTGAATACTGAACATATATTATTAGGAATATTACCTGTAATAGTAAACATCCACTTTGCCTGCAGACAGTCCCGTTTTTCTAAGTACTTCTTCTCTTTGCCAACCTTTTGGTAAGGCTGAACAATCAGTTCTTTTTCTTTCAATAGAAATATTCATATTTAATAAAGAACGGAACAGTGAGTATTCTTTTTTATATTTGGCCTGAAAGATGTTAAAAATTATTTCTTTAGTAATAAAAAAGTTGTATTTTTAGATGTAGAAATGTAGGCATTTAATAAGTTATCGTACACAAAGCCGCGCATCAGCGAAAACACTGACTTTGAAGCGTTCAAAAGTTGAACGCACAAAACGAGCGAAAGAGATAGTTCTAAATTACTCTCTCTTCTTTCTAAACTGTCATGCTGCAATGCGATGACGTCACGTCAACCGTGAACGCGTCGTCGCCATATTGTGCTTTAGACATAGTATCGTAGCGTAGATGCTCCACTAGTCTTGCCCTGTAATCTCGGGTTATTAATAATAAGACTAAGGTAAACCCTGCCTATCTAGAAGACGACTAAAAGGGTTTCGGGTTTGCGGGCTTTGAAGGTAGGGGGCCCTTATTGTTCACTAAGCGAGCCCGGGATGAACAACAGGTACGGGGTGGTCTAATGCTTGTCATACTAAACTAAGGTGCCGAAGAAGGCTTATAGCCCTTCTTGGGATGTGTTTTAGGCATAGTACCGGGCGACACTGATTCGTTCCTGAGAAGATCCCGCCGTCTTTCGCAATGCACTAAGGGTAAACACCGAAGGGGTTTTAGTGAAAACCTTATGAGACTGTTTTTATTGTATTAAGCGGCGATACGAGATGACAATACGTGAGCGTTAGTTATGATGGTATACACTACACCACATTGCGCTCGTCTCCTTGAGACATAAGATGTTAAATCTCGTTATTCTAGTAATTACACTAGCCTATAGCGCCTTTCAAACAGGAACATAATAATGTTTATATTACTATTTGGCAGTAGAAACAGGCGCTGCAGTGGTACCTACTTAGACGGTCTCTGGCAACAGATATCTGCCACCAGTTGAATTTTGTAATATAATTAAATTTTTGTTGCTTTTCTTAAGAACTGATTTATATAAGGTAACAATTATGGCTGTTGTATGTTATAAAGCTCTGGCCGCACCATGCGACGTCTTCATAATGCAAAAAATCTGTCTTATTCTTGTTTTGGTGCCGGCATGTAGTTCAAGCTTTCTTACCAAGTCCATTAACAGAGGTTGTGACAGTTTAGAAACCGGGCGTATGAAAGCACAAACCCTTCCAGATCTTTTCAACGAACTTGTTTTTAGACTTTGTCTCCGAAGTTATATGAATAGTAGAAAAATTATATAGACATGATAAAGTTCAAGATTAAGTTTTTAGGTCAACTGAAAAATTGCTTTTTAAATAACATTATTTTTTATCTGGGGATTTTTGCTATCTATGTTATTTGTGGCATAACGTAATTTTAAAGTGTTGCAACTTAATATTTGAGTTGTCATCGTTTAGTGTCAGAAAATGCTTTTAGTGCTTGTACTTTGCAAAATTGCAAATAAAGTAAAGTGAATATTTACTGAAGTGATTAACGGTGAACAGTAATCTATATTTATAAACCTGCAACGAGTAAGTTTTATGTGTTAAAATGTGTTTCTATTCTTATTTTATTGTTCACAATAATTGTCAAAATACAGAGTACTTTCACTTTTATTAGATATGACTTTAACATAAACAAATTTGTATACGTAACCAAGTTCTGGTTTTTAAATATATTAATTGGAATAAGAGCACGGTCACTTATAAGAATGATTTAAACATTATAATACATTGTATAAAATAATATTTTGAAATGTTGATAACTGGCTTGGCTTCCCTTAAAAATGCTTCAGTAAAATAAATTGTAGAATACATTGCCATAAAAATATTTTAGGGACTAGAAATAGAGAATTAAAGAAATTACAATATTTATTAGTCAATCTTTATTTAATAGTTTTAAATTCTTACATATGATAATTAAAAATAACAGTTTTTCATAGTCATTTTTTAAAGATGTTTAGCACTGTAATTGATATATTGCTTTGCCTTTCATTCTTTTAATTCTATTTTGTTGTTAACCAAATTTTATTTTTATTTGACAGGAAGTCAAAGCATGTAAACTAGAACAATGGATAAGTCATTTGCCTGGTAGGCTTTAAAATATACAAGTATTTTATCAATATGGCTATTTATTATATCTGGTAAATATTGCCATTAAGTTACATGTAAATATCTTTAAAATGATAAAATACCAGTTGTAAATTGCTTATAGTTAATGACTATATAGTTTCACTAAACTACATGTAGCTGGTTTGGACTATTACAGTACAAATCTGTATTATTTATCTAGAGATATCTCTAAAAAATACCTGTGTATCTGGGAAAGATCCCATTGGACTATAACTTTAAGGTTTCTGTTTTCAAAAAGTTTCCTACAAAACATGTTATTTATTAATTAGAAACCACCTGCACATTTATACTATTTCTGTTTCTTTACATCTTAAGTTGTTTCCTAAAATTGGTGCTGTAGTGTTAGACATAGTAGACATGGAGGGATTGTCTTAAGTCTCTTTATCATGTCTATTAGATTGATTTCAATTATATGAAATATTTAGAGAGTTTGTTCCTTTTGTCTAGTTGGCCTTGTTTAATTTTTTTGAACTAAAATATCTGTATATTTATTTAATTCAATGGTCATGCTCTAATTACACAAAGTTTGATTTACCATGAACTTTTAGTTTAGTGATAGTTGTTATTTTAATTTTTACCATAAAATAATCTTAATAAGTATGTTATTGAAGTTTACTCTCAATTATACTTTTGTCTCATTGTGATAATTTTTTAGACATATTTTTCATCATTTCTATTTCATATTGGCATAATAAAAGTATATTAAAACCCATTTTGTTTTTTATAAATCTGTCGAGTAATTTTGAACTATATTAATTATAAATGAAATCCATAGACATTGTATAAATACTATGTTCACTAAAACATTTTTAATTTATACATGAAAACGGATGATTATATACTAATTACATTAGTTGGTGCTACTATTACATGCGGCTCAGTGTGGCCTTGTGGCACAGATATCTCAGCTACTACTCCGAGACCACAGCTTTTCTTGGCAGAAGGGCTTTTTTGAACCTACTTGGCTAGCTATAACCCTCATAACGTAAATCTGCCGCCATAATAGTATCACCGTGTTCAGGTTGAAAATCTATGAGAAAGATACACAATACTCCATGTGAGCACACTTCACCTTCCCTTGCTGCATTGTCACATAAGACCATATGAAATTGAGGTAGTTTTAGTTCATTGTACATAAAAAAAGTAGCTTACCGAACATGTGCTAGTGTTTCCAGACGATATTTTTTTACAGATTTTTTTTTTACTTACGACTATTACGATAAATATCAAAAGGTTAGTAGTGTACAAATAAGTACTTGTAAACTCCTGTTGCGCTATTTACGTGTCCTATTAAAAGCATTTAGCCTAGTAAAATATTTTTACTGATGCATATGATGATGGGAACCATATGGGTTAAGATATATTGCCTTGTATTGGACATTAGCTGGATCAAACATAGAGATAGTTTTTTTAGACTTGACATTTACGTTTTTATGCCATTTTATTGTTATATACATTAAAAATATTCTGATTTTATATAATTTTTCAAATTTTTTGTTTGAACGACGCTGTAAATTACTGAGGTGACGTGACGAGATATAAAATCTTATCACAAAGCGACGTGCACAATGTGGTACTGTCTAAATCATCTTAACTAGCGCCACATTTTATGGTAATACACATATTACTTCCTAGTTGTTCCCCGTCCATTTTGCTCGGCGTAACACCTCAACTCCCTTTAATAATTTATTAGCAGTATTTATACATATTAATGCACTGAAAACCGCGGCTCTTGAACGAAGCTAAACTTGTATTTCAGGACCCTGAATCGCAAGTTAACAACTATTTATGGGGGGTAACATTTCGTAAATTCCGTTCTTAGCTGGCCTATTCTCGGCAAAAGGAAAATTCCTACCAGATTTCAAGTTTCAGGGCTTATGGTTCTATAGATATCGGGATGAGTCTCTGCTTAGGTGGAAATTTTTTATATATATTATATAAAAGAAATTTCCAACTATAATCAGGTAAATGTCTTACTTGTCTGTTCGAAAAAAAAATAAAAAAAGGTCCTTTAATAACAAGGTTAATTTTTAAGTAGAATCATTGTTAATAACAGAGTAGTATTGTTGGAAACCTTGAGTTTGTTTTACTTATGACAAAACTTGTGAACGCGTGTTATACTTCTCACGGTGTGCCTATACATTATTTAAACATTTAGAATATAATTATTGTTTCTAAGGCAGTAATATTTTATTGTTTCATATAAAATTTTCTTTGAAAAGATTAAAATTATCAAAAAAGACCTATAATCTATTTAGAAGTAATTTCTATTACACTAGATAACGACAATTTTATACAATGTCTAAATTAGTTTGTATAGACGTACAAAATTCGTTTGAAGTGTTCAAGAATAAAATAAAATTAATATTTTTTTCGGATAATATTAGTTATATGATCACCTTATGGTTTGCGGCTTATGTAGTTTTTATGTCTGTAAAGAATTTATTCCATTTAAATGTAAACAGGTTGTTAGCCTTTAACTATGATATTTGTTGTGTACATAACATGGCTTCATATAAAAAAAATAAACATTGCTATTTCCTTTTAGAATGAATTGATAAGAAAGCCACTTTATTGGGAATATTAATAAACTACTTTACTAGGTATGTCTATAACTAATAATCAGTAATGTTGAGCCACAATTAATAGGTGTGAGTATTAAGTTTGTTATCGGAGGGCTTTTAAAAGATAACTTGCTTCTAGGAGGACGATAAGGTTATGTTTGATTAGTACCTACTAAAACCGTGATAATCACCTTCAGTGCGTTTCAACGAGATCCTGGGTTCCGCAGGAAACTCACCGATGTCCCTTTGCACTAAGCCTATTCACATCCTTTTTTTGTTAGCGGAGAGAAATCTTCTCAAAAGATACCCTACTTCTGGAGGGATGACAAGGTTATGGGGGATTTTTAGCCACTAAAATTCCCTCGGTGGCTATACTCAGTGTGTTGCGGGTGGCCCCGGCATCTTATATAGATCGCAACGCTGCATTCCGGCACTATGCCTAAAGCACGCCCGAGGGAAGCCTGTAGCCCTTCTCGGCACCTTCACCTTAATATAACAAATATTAGACCATTCCGTATTTATTGTTCATCCCGAACTCGCTTAATGCGCAGTGAAGGCCCCTACCTTTAAAGCCCACGAACCCGAAAACCCTTCTAGTCGCCTTCTACGACACGCAGGGCTTACCTTAGTCTTATTCTTAATAACCCGAGACTACGGGACAAAAGCCTATTCTTATTATATAGGATATATTATTATATAGGAAATATAGAATCTACCTAAGCTTATTTAGCGACACTAGTTTAGGCTGAACTTTTTCTACGGCTCTTAAAATCCAACAGGCAGTTGGTGTTATAAAATATAATTTATTTTGTTTATTCTAATCTTACTTATTATTAAAATGGTTAAAGTTTTTAAGATACTGTCATTAGTCTAATAAATATTTATGATTTTATTTACTAACCCTCAGTATATATATTGTTAAGCAAAGCTTCATTGATAAACATATGTTATATACTTTTCTGTTAAAATTAAAAATTTATTAATTTATGTATCAGAAAACATTAACTTTTTTCTCGATTGCTTTCGGTTAAATCTGATTAGCTTCTGTACGACTCATATAGGTATAAATTTTCTTTATTATATTTAATTTTTATTAAATTTCCTTTAATAAGATATAGAGCTATATCAGATATACACAGTAAATACATTTTCAAATTTTTGTACATATACAAAAAGATATATTTAATTGATAAACTTTTATATAACTGTGATTAAGTATGTTACATGAATCATTTATCTGTTACTCTCTTATTAAAAGTAATGAATTTCCTCGCCACCAAGAGCTACGTTATTGCAGCTATTTCTGCATATGTTAATACTCTATAATAATTAAAAACATAAAGTATATAAAAATTTTATGTTATATAAAATCGCTTGTATATAACAAACATATAGTTGAAGTTACAAACAGGGATTTTCCATGCGATATCGACAATGAATCGTTTATTGAAGAGTGCTTGATTCATCGATCTTATTATTAATATGCTAATTGTGATGTTTATGACTTGCAATGTGATTTTTTTTTAATTCGACGAAAGGACGTGACGAGCGAGACATTCACCTGATCGTAAGTGATACGTCTGTCCATAATATAAGTGGTGCTATATAGGATGGTATAAAATGCACCATATTGTGCTCTTCGCTTAAGCTACAACACCTTTCAGATCGGAACAGTAATGTTTGCACACTACGGTTTGGCAGCAGAAGTAGGAGCTGCGGCGATGCTTACCTAAATGGTCTTCGGCAACAGAGACCTTATTTTTTTGGCGGGAGGGATATCTTCAAAAGAATCATCTGAAGGGAAGACTTAGTGCACACACGGATGTCTTCCTGCACTGCGCCTAAACACTCCCCAGGGAGTGCCATAACCCTCTCCAACACTCTCTCTTAGCTCTCTCTATTCTGAACATGTTGAGCGCTTGAAAGTCATAACTACCTACAGCTTATCTGATACTGGGCTCGTGGACCTGGATCTACGGCTTGTTGTGTCTTAGCTCTGACAGACAGGAGACCAACACGCACTTGTCGTTCCCCCTGGGGTCGCTTAGTGGGCAATGAGGGGCCCTCAACTTCAAAGCCTGCGAACCCAAAAACCCTTTTAATTGCCTTCCGCGTTAGGAACGGCTTACCTTAGTTCTATTCTTAATAGCCCGAGACTACAGGGTTCGGGGAACGGAGACCTTCCGCCATCAATGTTCCTGTGATATATACAGGACTTCTTATATTAATAGGTAGAGGGTATGGTATATTTGAACGTGGCGCTTAAGTTGTCATGACATATATATGAAACATGTTTGTTTCGCTTGGCAAATGCCAAGGCGGTAACGGCGCTTAATGTGGTGGCGTGTTGCTGGAAAAAGAATGGATGTTTTTTTTAGTTATCAGCGTCCGTGGAAGGTAGGGCCTATTGTTGCTCAGGCCGAAATGCCAGGAGTGGTGTGTGACGTCACCGCGCGGTGAAATGGCACGGCATTTGATGGTGCGCCAACCACGCCCCTGCCCACCCTAATCTTCGTCATGGCTTGTCCAAATCGTCCCTCGGGCCGCCCGCAGAGCGCCGACCTAATTCCAGTTTTTACATTAATCGTTAATCTGAACTATAGCCGTATATTGTGGACAATAGGGTTAAAGGGGCAGGGGTGAAGGAGGAGTGCTTTGTCTATTTGTGATACTCGTGATTTCGATCCAGTCATTTCTATTCGACAGCACCAACAATGATATATGAAGCTAGTGAAACATATAATTTACTAATAAATCTAATAATTATGATATTTTATTTAATTTCACATCCATTTAATATTTTTTTATTATAATAAGACGATTTATTAAACAATTACAAAGATGCATGAATATGTTGTGTTAATTTAGTCCTATTAAAGTAATAAAAAAAACTTCAATCTGTATGGTTAGAAAATATTAAGAATAATTTTGTTAAAGTATCCAATATTTTGAAACTTTAGATAATAATGAATTTAATGAAATTGTAAAATTTAATGTTTTTTTTTTCGACAGGTATGCAATGGCGCTATTAGATTTGATGAGGGCTGCCGTTTTGAAAGCGTTATAAGCTTAAGGTTAGGTGACGGATTTTTTTTATTTTTAATCCGACGAAGCGACGAGACGAGCAAGGCGTTCACCTGATGGTAAACAATACGCCTGCCTGTAAAAACCTGGCGCTAGTTATGATGGTATTCACAGCACCACATTGCGCTCGTATTCCTAAAATATAAGATATTAAATCTCGTTACCTCAGTAATTGCAGTAGCTACAACGATCATCAAATCGGAATACAGTAATGTCCGTACACCACTGTTGGACGGCAGAAATAGGAGCTACGGTGGTACCTACCTAGATGGTAAGGAAGCTGCCCAGGGCAACAGAGATTTACCATCAGCAAATGTTAACTTTTGTTTAAAGTTTTAATATATGCAATATTGTAAACTCACTTCCTAAAGGTGAAGACGTTAGTTTAAAATTTACTCTATACAGTAAGCGTATTAAGATCCTTGACATTTCTTTTCTTAGCGGAGAAGAATACTTGATTTGCTATGGCTTAATCGTTCAAATACTTCGTGTAGATTAGAAATATATAATTTAAAATAAAATCTTATTTTGTATAGTAATTTGCTGCTGCACTGTAAACATTCCCAAGCTTTCGTCGCAGCGTAGCATCGTTTTTGTTAAAAATGTATGTATACCAAAGTCTCGAATCTCTGGACATATTGTCTATGATCCAGTTCAGTTCGTCCATTAAGATTACGGTTCGTACTGAAATGAGGACGTAACGTTTATTTTCCCCCATGGATGTTTTATCTGTTACATAAATGCAGGTTTACTTAAGTGATAGCGACGTGTATATCGGTGACGTGATAGACCGCATGCCGCTCCTAACTCAATCGCATGGGCCCCGGACCTGAGCTTTTAATGTCTGCCTCAAAGTAGAACGCGGCCTTTTACCAACCCCGTTAATGCAACGTTTACTTTGCGCGCTGGTAATAAAGTTTATAGTTCTTGTGATAGTAGTTCACGGATCAATTCCTAAGCAAGCATATAATACGTGTGTGTTTTGATTTGTATGCGATTGGGGCTATCCACGAGCTAGTTAAATCTATCGTAGTTAACGTTACGTAAGTTATGTTACGTTACGACCTCAAGTCCGTCTTTATTTGGTATTTACGATTACTATACTATAATATTGGTGGTATGCCTCTATTGCCGGAGATCCTCTAGGTGGGTACCACCGCTAGCCCTGTAGTCTCGGGCTATTAATAGGACTAAAGTATTCCCTGCCTGTCGTACAAGGCGACTAAAAGGGCCCTCGGGTTCTCGGGATTTGAGGGTGGGGGCATTCAGAGCTTACAATAAGCGAGCTTTAGGAGGACGACAAATGCATGGTGGTCTTGTATTTGCCGTACCACAGCGTGGGTGCTATGGGCTTTGCCTTTCCGTGGGATATTTTAGCCAGAGTGCAAGGGGGCACCGATGCGTTCCGTAGGAGATCCCGGAGCCCCTCATAATGCACTGTGGGAATCAACCGAGGGAGTTTTAATGGATAGAATCCCCACATAACCTTGTCGTTCCCCCAGAAGCAAGGTATCTTTTAAGAAGATTTCGCCCGTGATAAAAAAAAACCACCGCAGCCTCTATTTCTGCCGCCAAACAGTAGTGTGCTAACATTACTGTGTTCCAGTTCGAATGGCACTGTAGCTATTGAGCGTTGCATTCGTCTCGTCGCTTTATTGAATAAAAAAGTTTTTTTTCTGGAATGGTCTAACACTAGACTCGGTTTCACACGGTTATAAAGCCAATGGTGAGATAGGTTATTCTGGAATTCCTAACCTTTGATACTTTTACTTTATGAGGGGTATCACTTATTATCACGTAAACGTCTCGATCGTCTCGTATCTTCATTGTCTAAAAAATCCAACATAATCCGTGACATTCGCAGTTTGTTGTGATCGTTTACAATATGAAATCTTAACTTACTATTAAATTTTAAAATATCGTGGCTGTCGGTCAGATTTTTTTTGTTTTTATATATTTTACATTAAAATCATATGCTCAATTATATATTTATAATTTTTGTGTTATTTATATATAAATTTTGTCGGTATTTAGGCTAGTTGAAATGTTTTAAAATCATAAAACATATTGTCTATTCAAATTAACAAAAATTTTATTCTTGTTCAAAGAACCTTTTCATTCACTACTTTTCAATTTCAGTATTTTTCCAATGATAATCTGAAAGCTACTTTATCAATGTTGAAAAGATTGCTAAAAACAGTTTCATATATTTTCCTTTTATAATTTTATATGTTCATTATAAAGTGCTTTTCCATTTTATGAATCGAAAAGTAGAAGGTTATTAGTGAAATTGTTACTAATATATCCAACAGGCGGCTAATTAATCTTGTTGCTATGAAATATTTCCACAATATTTTCATCGATCATCATCATCATTAAAACTTTAATTATTAAAACCTATATGATCATCTTGTCGGCGCCAGTGTTACTCTCCAAATACAACGTAGGTGAAGAGTGCATATTTTGTTACTAGGTTAGTGCGCTTTACAAAAGACCACACCACTACTTTACATCAGGCGATATCATAGTAAAGTATTAATCTAGTTAAACAAATATCATTTCAATTCATATCGATCTAAGGTCACCGACATACTCCAAAAGATTGCTAGCCTGAAGTGACAATGGGCAGGATGCATCGCTCGAAGGACTGACAGTCGATGGAGCATTAATGTCATCGAATGGCGGCCGCGTACCGGAAGACGTAGTGTTGGCAGGCCCCCACCAGGTGGTCCGACGATCTGGTAAAGGTTGCGGGAAGCAGCTGGATGCGGGCAGCGCAAGATCGATCGATGTGGAGATCTTCGGCGAATGCCTAAGTCCAGCAGTGGATGTCGGTCCGCTGATAATGATGATGATGAAACAAATATCATTACCCGATAGACAGAGAAGCTTCCCAAAGATCCACACGTCGGTTGTATGCAATGGCGTTTGATGACTGATCGGACAGTAAAATATTATAGTGGCGGTCTTGTACAAGATGAATTAATGTCAATATAGACCGAGATAACAATATCGAGTGTGTAGGAGGCCTATGTCCAAGAAAGCAGGTTGAGGCGAGGAGACAAGGGAGACATTCACTTGATGGTGATACGCATTCCCATAACAATGTGACCCTTGTTAGAATGATATATACCGCATGACATTGTGATCGCCAATCTCGTTATCCTAGTTAGTAATTTCACTAGCTACAACACCATTCAAACCTGAAAAAAGTAATTTTAGCACACTACCGATGGCAGTAGAAATAGAAGAGCTGCGGTGATAACTGCTTACACAATCTCCAGCAAGAGACCTACCACCACCATTATTATGGTAACTATTGCATAAGGTTACTTATCTAAAAAAATCCTTTATTGTATCTTTTATCATCTATTAGTCGAACAGGTTTTTAGAAGGGTAAGCTGAGAATATCATCATCATCTCAGTCTATTTTTGACTATTGAACATAGGGCTGAATTTTTTAGCTAAGGGTGTGCCAAGAGTAGGCATTCTTAAATTCGCGTTATTAACTAATTCTACCATCAATAAAGTCTATCTAATAGGCTGATGATGATAACATTTATTTTCCGCTGCTATTTTAACTCAATAGAACTATTATGTTAGCTTCATGTTTACTTGTAAACTCAGCTGCCTAGTATGTATACATTGTAAACACTATAAAAATCGAATGGCTATATTGCTTTAGATCTTTCATCAAATTTGAGAGACTCAGTATCTAAATATATTTTGTTTATAGTTTAATTTTGGTAAGACTAATACGCTAACGTTGATCTAAAAGAAATATAGTCCAAAATGGGCTTATGAAATGAAAGTTACATGTTTTCTGGTGGTGGGTCTATGTTGCCGATAACCGTCTAGATAGGTACCATCAGGGACGTGCACAGAGATTTCGAGCAGAGCATGCAAACCGCACACGAAATCTCTGTGCTTATCTATACTTAAAAATGAACTTACCAATTTGGCACATCATATCATAGTTATCTTATCACTATCAGGGAAGATGAGGAGATTATATAAACTCATATGTTTCGTATCGAAGCAGTTTTTATCGTGGAAACTGTCTTTAAGACCATCCATTCACAACATGTGCGGCGGTGAAAGTAATGTTGCTAGATGAGAAAAATATTAGTTGTAGTCGGTAGTACGAAAACGTGTGTTAATACTATACTACACTAGACTGTCGGTAGTTATGAAATAGCTGTAGATACAATAAACATTGTGATCACCTCTATTTATCTGAAACATATCATCCACGTTATCTATCTGGCAACATTAACAATACAACCGTCACGTGGATAACGAAAACTGTTTCCATTTTTAGAATATTTTTTATAAATAGTAACATTAGTTATAAATAGTATCTTTTGAGTAACTTGAGAGATTATTTATATATGTTTAGAGAGCCAGGGAATGCACTACTTATATGCCCGTATGGCGCGCAAGCTTTTGGGTACCACCACAGCTCTTATTTCTACTGTAAAACAGCACTGTCTTCCAGTTTGCGTGGTGCTGTAGCTACTGCAGTTACTGCGGTAACGATAGTTAACATCTTAAGTTTTAAAAGGACGAACTCGATATAGTGCTGTGTACATCATCCTAACAAACTGCTTTTATATTTGTATCCTTGAAACGCGTAATTCCGTTATAATGCAAATCACTCATTCTCATCTACTTTTTGTTAATGTTTCAACAATAAGAAGGGTCACCGGTTAATAAATAGTTAAAAGTAAACGTAAGCGGCTTGTGTTCATTTAGTTAGGTTACATGTTACGGTTATCAATGTACGACGCGCCGGTGTCCCATCCGTCCGGCCGTAGTGGCGAATGCCTTTGCGCAAGAGTGGCGCTGCGCGCGCGCGCGGTGCGCGTGCACTAAGTTTGCACCGAGCCGAGCCTAACTCTAGTCCTTCATACATATTTTAAATGTATACTTTGAATCAAACACAACACACACACTGAACTGCAACATACACTGAAATTTATGGGTGTCGTTGTAACAGCTTTTTAATTATGCCTACCCAAACAAAAATATATAATATCTATATATATATATATATTGAAAATGGGTTTTGTTTGTTCGCCAGTCACGTGAAAACTAGTGAACGTATGAACACAGGAACATGGTCATTCGACGCGGATTGATAATTATTATATATATGTATATTTAGTTTATTCTATATTACACACCGTCTACAAAAACTAGATTGGAATTGCGGAAGATGTACATAGAAAATGGCGAGATAGACTAGATAACAATAGGAATGAAAAAATTTTAGTACACATATTTGTCAGATAACTATAGCTAGTCATATAAATAAGTGCAGGTATATATTTTTTTTAAACTTTACGAAACTTCGAGATTAGCGGGCCGTTCACCTGATGGTAAGTGATACTCCTGCCCATAACGATGTCCGCTAGTTAAGATGGTATACACTGCACTGTCATTGTTTTTAATTCCGCAATGTCGTTATTTAAATTTAGTGTTATTGTTGTGTGCAAATATATAATATAAATAAATAGTTATTATATAAACATATGTGTTACATTTGGTAACGTTTACATTTTAAAAGTGATTATAATTCCATACAAGTTGGATGATCTTGGTCTCCGCTGTAGTGTAGTTAAACGTGTTATACATAAACAAAAGTAGTTCTTCTCTTGACCCAAATGACTCAATTTGAATTACTGATCATTTCTATGACTTGTGGAAAGGTCAAATGTAAGTAATCTTGTCGCTCATTTCAATAGAACAGACCATTCCATCTGATTACAACTTTATCAACTTCGCCAGTTTAAAATATAAATATTTCTTATTTATATATATTTTTCTCTTTATTGTAAAACCTAATGCCTGTTGGCATTCTTTACTAGCCAACCTTACGTGAGGCTAGATGTTGTGGTAGGTGATAACTAAAACTATATAACAACATATATATGTCTTATATATAGATAAATCATAATACATACATACATATAAATAAATACATATATATTTATATATATATCTCTACAATGTCTGTTGCTGCTTGGTATGCCCAGACTCTTTTTTTAAAGAGACGTTAAGTGGACTAGGAACAGCGATTTATTCAGGATAGAAGATGGAACGTATCTATCGTGGGAAGAAAATAGATTTTGGAATTTATCTTTGAGATAAGAAGGAAAGGACTGACTTTTCAATATAGAGAATTTTTTTTATATATGTATATAAGAGATTGCTAGATATGAAGAGACTTATCACTATATCTCTAGAACCATGAGGTTTAGAGATTTGAAATTTGATAGGAATACTTCTTTTACAATAGTATATGGTCACCTAGAACCGATTTTAAAAAACTTTACTCCAACAGGGATTGCTAGGGTGTTACGGCCAGGAAAGCGGGCGGGGTACAGCTAAATATTTATAATGTTAATATAATTTAATCTTCGAAGGTTGGAGAAGACTAATAACGGCCCTCGCTTAGTGGGTAAACATTATAACTTATCACCTCCCATTTTTTTTAATTATATCTTATCATCTCCCATAAGACAGACAATGCTGGCGCCCTCTTGTGTCGGAGGCCAACACTCAGTTTGGGTCTTTGCGCCTGAGGAGTAAGTAAGTATCGCCTCCCATGAGAAGACTGGATATGTTGCAGAATATCCTCCAGCCCCTTTTTCCACCGATAACAAAAAATTATTTGTGCCCATAACAAAACGATGGTAATTAAGGTGATATATACAGCACCACGTTATGTTCATCGCCAAGACAAGTCGTTAAGTCTGGCTACCCCAATAATTCCATTAGCTGCAGCACTTCATAACCGAAACGGTAGTATTTGGAGAGTACTTTTTATCGCCGAAAATAGGAACTGCCGTGGTACCTTGACGGTCTCCGTCAAGAGACCTATCATCAATCAGTGTGTCCATATATGTATGTCTATCATTTTATTTCTGTATCACTTAGCGTAGAGTATACCAATAGCATAGACAAACTTTATATATTTTGTGTAAAGCTAAATAAATAAATAATTTTTACTGATGGTAGCTTTCTGTTGTTCGAGACGGTCTAAGTAGGATTCACCGTAGCTCCCACATCTGTCGCCAAATACTACTGTGGCCCAGTTTGAAGAGCGCTGTAGCTAGTGAAATTACGGGGGTAACGAAGGTTATAATATTTTAGCGCCATGTGGTAGTGTCCTAAGTAGTGCAAAGTTATTATGGGCAGGCGTATATCTTACCATCAAGTAATGTGCTTCATTGATCCCTTAGTAGAATAAAATAAATATATATGATTAGTTTTAAAAAAAAATATGTCCGGTTAATGTTATTCGGAACTTAAAAAAATTTATATCGACTTTTTGTAGTTGTATCGTAAAATCCCAATGAATGTAGTAATACGGTGGTCACTGTTACTTGCGTCTCCCACTCACCTTGAGGTTCGCATTAACGTACCGCGTTAAGCTACAGTGCGATATCAAAACAGTGTACTGGGCCCGCCGCTCCGAGCCGCACGTCCTCACCGCGATTTCCAAACGATCATACAGTCACTGTTACCATAAAAAAAGTGTTTCACAACTGTCGATATTCAATATACATAATTACACAATTAATTTGTGTTGTGTGACAGTGAAGTGATTTGGCAATTCTTCGGATTCATTGAAAGTCGTCCCGCTGCACTCATTTATAATGTATGTCTAAAACAAAACAAAAATTACTTGTTAGTAAAGTTTATTACTTAATTTTTTTGTTAAATAACTACTTGTATATCGAATATTTAATTTTGTTATAGTTTTCTTATTAAAAAAATTGAAAATTCGTTTTATAATATTTTTATCATAATAAAGATTATAAATAATGAATAAATGGCGAAGAGGAAAATCAAGTTGGCCCACGTATATTTATAATTCCGACACGAGACAACGATATTATCTTATTATCCGTTCTTATAACCACGGTTTTACTTTACCTTGAACGGACATATGGCGATTTTATGTACACATACCTAGTTAAAATACTAGGTAAAAAGTATATAGCAAAAGCATTTAATACTACTCAATTGTGGCTACAGATAATGAAATTTATTAACCAAGGTTTATAAAAACCTCAATGTCGAAGATTCTTGTGAATGCATAATATCTAATGATCTGCTGTCAGGCATCCATAGGATTTAAAACGAAAGAAATACCAGTTTACAAAAGAGTACTATTATGTTAAAACATAAATATTTGTAGCAATACATAATACTTGTATCAAATATAATTTCTCTTAAAGCGGAATGTCACTGGATATGGACAGCACAAGACCGACTGGCATTAAGATCTTTGAGGGAGGCCTATGCCCAGCAGTGGGCGTTGTCCCTGATAAGAAGTACTAGAGTGTAATAAAACAATGAAAAATTTATTAAAAGTACATAAATAGCTTCTTTTTTTTTCAACAAAGCGACGAGACTAGTGAGACGTTCACCTGATGATAGTGATACACGAGCCCATAACAACGTGGCACCAGTTAGGATGGTATACACTCCACCACATTGTGCTCGTTGACTTGAGAAACAAGATGTTAAATTTCGTTATCCTTATATTTCCACTAGCTACAACTCCTATCAAACCGGAACACAGTAATATTTGAATAGTACTGTGTGGCGGCAGAAATAGGAGCTGTGGTGGTACCTACACAAACGGTCTCGTCGTGTCAGTCGGTCTACCTATATCTACGAAAGATGAAGCCGCTACCGGTTTCATCTTTCGTTTACTAAAGTGATATGGGAAAAAATATTATCGCTAAATTGTGCTCGAAAGGATGCGTTGTATTGAATAGCAACAGAATGAAACTTTTTTTTTATCGCTGGGGAAATCTTAAAAGATACCCTACTTCTGGGTGAAAGACAAGGTTATGTGGGGCTTCTACCCACTAAAACCCTTGGTGGTCTCCCTCAGTGCATTAGAAGGGGTCCGGGGATGTCCTACGAAACGCACTGTGCCCCCCTGCACTCTGGCTAAAATATCCCACGGAACGACAAAGCCCTCCTTAGCACTCATGCTGTGCTACGGCAAATACAAGAGCACCATGCATATGCTGTCCTCCTAAGGTTCGCTTATTTAGCTCTGAGGGCCCTCACCCTCAAAGCTCACGAATCCAACAACATGAATCCTCGGACATAATAACTCTTTTGTTAGTCTACTCGCGAGCTGCCGTAAAAGGCGACTAAGGAGGAATCATTCTTGGAAGAGGCAGCAGATTTCCCTGTGACAGTTAATATAGAGTATACCATGCTCTTTAACCAGCATGCTAAATATGGTGAGATTGGCAAATAAAAGAAAAACCATAGTTACCTATGCAAAACCTGTATTACTTGTAACAAGAAATTTAAGCATATATGGTCGACTGCATGATTGTATGATTTGTTGGAATTTTTTTATATACAATGTAATGAATATACTTATAATTAAATGTAATCATTATTATAATGAATGAGAAGTATCATTAGATTTTGTCTCAAGTTCTTAGATATTTTTTCTTAAGCAACTTTGAATAGCAAATCTTGATTGTCTTGAACTTTTAATATAACGCCTTAAGAAAATCTTTAAATCATACGAAATAAACTAAGTTTCGTATATTTTATTAAAACGGAATCGTTAATGTTTTATTAATAGTTTTTTAATATACAAGTATGCTTATTTATGTATCTATTTTTTTACTACTGCTTTAAATACTTCCTCTGCCGTCCCAGGTTGACCGACAGGGAATATTATCCTAGGCATTACTTCTGGTCTCTATGCTCATAATTTGGAGTGTAAGGGGTTTCAGAGCAACTCAAGCCAACCTCACCTGCTAATGGTGCACCGTGCTAGTTAACAAACAAGGCTCAGGCTTCCACCAACCCGCATTGAGCCATCGTGGTGGGAAATGGCCCGTAAACCCCATATGAACCCCTAGAAACGAGGAGATCTTTGAGGGAGGCCTATGTCCAGCAATGGTCGTCTATCCGCTGGTGTTGATTCTCATAATTTAGATTGTATATTAAAATTAAATAAATAGATTACGCATGTGGTAGGTCGCTGTCGTCGGAGATCATTAGGAATGTACCACCTCAGCTTTTTTTACTGCTGGCAAACAGCAGTGTGCAAATATTACTGTGTTCCGGTTCGAAGTGTGTTGTAGTTACTGAATGAGAGTAAGAAGATTTCACATTTTATATCTTAAGGCGACGAATGTAATGTAATGCAGTGTATATCATCCTACTTAGCGCCACGTTGTGGTAGGCGGACATATGAGGTCAAATTAATAATTTCTTATTTGAAGCTCGGTGAAAAAGACTTTATTAGTTTTATTAATTCCTGTACTTTCGTTCATTAAGTGAAGTAGGTGGTCGCCACGCTCCGAAAATATAATTGACCTAAATGGTATACACCATGCGAAAAATGTACCGTTGTTAAGCGGAGATTGAATCTCATGGCCACAGTGATGTCAGCATTATCTCATAGTTTCGGTCTTTGTTGCTATCATCGTGTTGGCATTGATCAGGTTTGATTAGACTTAAACCAGTATTTTCGATTTTTACTGTCGTTTACCTTATTGGCGAACTTATGTCTTAAACGATATAAGAAAACATAAATATTAACATTTTAACATTTTTAGTCATGCCAGTTAATATTAGGTCCTTACATATGAAATTAGCGTTTTGTCGTACTGACCACTTTGATCTGAAATATCTCCCCTTTGGTTAAGAATTCCAAATACAAATTTATAAATTCGTTTAGCTGGTACATTTGCATTTTAAAAACGGTCACAATGGAAAACATGAAATATGGGTATATTTACGAGTACGAGTTCGACCGTGGCACCAGTGCTGCAGAAACAGCTCGAAGGATTAATGATGTATACGGCGCTGGTGTCGCAAAAGAAAGCACGATACGTTTTTAGTTTCAACGTTTTCGTTCTGGAAACTTCGACCTCCAGAAACAACCCCGAGGACGGCCGGAGACCAAAGTAGAAAATAAAGAATTAAAGACTATTGTGAAAGCGGATCCATCCCAAAGCATTTCAGAGATAGCTGCAAGCTTCGGTGTAAGTGACAAAACTGTATTAATCCACTTGAAGCAAATCGGGAAAGTAAAATAACTTGAACGATGGGTGTGGGTACCTCGTGAATTGAGTGAATCGGACTTGCAAACACGCATCGGCTGCTGCTGCTGTGTTACTTTGCTCAACCGACACAATAATGAAGGGATTGTAAATCGAATCATTACTTGTGATGAAAAGTGAATACTGTACGATAATCGGAAGTGCTCGTCGCAATGGCTGAACCCGGGAAACCCAGACAAATCCTACCCTAAATGAAAATTTACTCAGAAAAAGTTAATTGTGAGTGTTTGGTGGACTAGCGCCGGTGTCGTTCACTACAGCTTTCTAAAATCTAGCCAAACGATTACATCAGATATCTATTGTTAGCAACTGCAAACCATGAAGGAAGAACTAGCTGCTAAACAACCGAGATTGGCCAATCGCTCTAGGCCACTGCTGCTTCACGACAACGCAAGACCACACACTGCCAACTAACAACCACTAAGTTAGATGAGCTACAATTGGAATGTCTGCGACATCCACCGTGCTCCCCGAAATTTGGACTTCTTACAAAGAAAGAAATTCAACTGATGCGGCAATCCGAACCGCCTTCAAAAAGTGTATTAATTCTGGCCCCCATGATTTTTTTAGTAAAGGGATCAATGAACTACCTATGAGATGGCAAAAGTGCATAGATAACAACTGTGCGTACTTTGATTAATTAAATATATTTAAAAAAAAATTATATATACTATATATTCCTCCCGTACAAAACACACATACGTACGGAGCTAATATTTCTATCTTTCTTGTTTTTCATATACTTGGTAGTTTCCAGATATATGTTCAGTACAGGTATGGTACAGTACAGTAAACGCTTTTCAGCACCAGAAACCTACCACCAGTGAAAGCTGTTCCACTCTTTCACAGCCCGTGAGCTGTGAGCGCGAAGTTCTACTGATGATAAGTGATACGCCTGCCCATAACGATTCTTAGGAGGATATACACAGCACCACTTTGTCCTTTTCGCTTTGAGACATAAAATGTTAAGGCTCCTTACCTAGTTACAGCGTCCTTTAAACCGGAATATAGTAATGTTTACACATTACTATTTGGTGGTAGAAATACATGCTGCGGAAGTATCTACCTAGACAATCTCTGGCCATACAAAACCTACCGCCAGTAATATACATATCTTATAGATATTTCAAAACGCTTATCATGAGATTACTGTAAAGGCTGAGTACGCGTACCATAGTTATTCATTTATCTAATGTTTCTATTAATTATAATAGATAATCATATTATAACTAATCAAAATGTTTGAAGTTTCATTACTTTTAAAGTGACACTGTAATTATTATGTCGTATCTGATTTCTTATAGTGGATGATTTATGAATGTAATTATGATTTGTTTCAATGTAGCGAAAAATGTAAAATAGCATTGATATTATTATTTATTTCACCAGCTATAACTCCATTCAAACCGAAATACTGTAACGTTTGCAGATTACTCTTTGGTGGCAGAAACAGGCGCTGTGGTGGTACCTATCTAGACAGTCTCCGGCAACAGATCAATCACCGTTCATTTAATAATTTTATTGGTAGTTGTTTGGGGAATGTGTATAGGAAAGTCTAAACACGTACTTTTAATTTTCATTCATCATCATCATCAGCCTAAAGACGTTCACTGCCGGGCATAGACCTTCACCAAAAATTTCTACAATGATCGGTATTGCGCTGCTCCCATCCAGCGTATTCATGCAGACTTTGTAGGGATTCAACACTGAACAACTCGCGAGACCCAAGCCAACCTCACCTCCTCGTGATGCATCCTGCTAATCAACAATCGAAGCCTTGATTCTCAACAACCCCCATTTTCATTCCGATTAGATAAATTTAATATACCTATGCCTATATTTAAATGTAACCGTATTTCTAATTCTACTTTGTTCCGAATACTATACCGAGTATGCAACAAACAGGTGTATGATTGTTTAAATCTATTAATTCGCAATCTTTGATGTATATATATTTATTATATATGTATGTAGATGTATGTCAATGTCATATTGTCAATGTCTCTTAACACAGTTGATGGGCCCTCATTGCCCACAAATGGACACACTTATCAAGCACCGCATCTCAATTCCGCCAATCAATTTTAATTGTCTCATTACAAAAGTTGTTTCCTAGTCTTCCATTCGACGTGGTCTTATTTAGATCTTATAAATAAAGTTGGTACTTACACAGGAATCCATAAAATTATTATGAATTTCATCTATGATAAAACTATTATCTATATATATAGGATATATCCAGAGATTCATTGACTTATTACAGGATATCCGAAACTATTAGACGTGAAGACTCAAAATTTGGTATAGATATTGCTACTGCAATTTAGAGGTCAGCTAAGAATGGTTGTTACAAAATTCTTTGCGCTGTATCGGTATCTATCTAGACAGTCTCCGACGTTCAGTGGACAACTGAGATCTACCACCAAACTAGTGCTACTTCTGCTTCAAAAGCAATCTTCTTTCGAAGATCGGGTAACATTAAGGCAATATAGGCTTTTCACACCACGGCTCTAAAAGGAAGGTATAGTGCAGAAGTACCCTATTCTTTCTAATGATAGTCATGATGAAATTACAGAATAATGATAAATATTTCAAAGTTATTTTTATATATATATTATTTGCATATTAAAGTGTATGTTTGTTTGTTTGTTTGTTTGTTACAGGGAAGGGGAGTGGCGAGTGGGTCCGCAGGATGCCGATCGCACCGCGCGGCCCTCCGCCCGTATCGATACCGCATCACCGTCAGCGATTTCGTAGAAGACCTATCTTGACCCGCAAGTGCCCTTAGATAGTGAATAGTGTAATCTTTTTTTACGCCAGTTTTACACCGACCTAATTAAATTTAAGTAATTAAAAATAGTGCGCACAGTTGGGTAGTGTTAAGTTGTGCGGGCGCGCGTGTGTATGTGTGCCGATGGTGCGGCCGACATGGGAAAGTCCTCGGCGAGAACACATGGTCAAGGTGAGTCAATTTACTATTAACTGTATCAATCCACTTTTAAACATCTACGACGGTAAGGTCGAGCGTTAATAACGCTTTCAATATTTATATCAGCTTTACTCTGTGAAGAGGCGGTTAAACGACTCAATAATCCAATATATATATAAATATATATGATTTTATAAATTAAAATACATTGAACTGCCTCCGTGACCCAGCGAGTAATCGCTAGTTTCACTTCGATTCCGAGGCCATATAACTAGCACAGTTTAGACTAATAAGGAGCTTCATATAATAAATCTGCTTTCATTACCATCTTTGCTATGATCTTGCTGCTAGTATATAAAAGCCGGAGTATTCTGGTAAGTTCTACTGGTGGTATGTCTCTGTTGCCGGACACCATTTAGGTAGGTACTATCGAAACTCCTATTTCTGCCGTCAAACAGCAGTAGGCAAACGTTACTGTGTTCTGGTTAGAAGAGCGTTGTAACTATTGAAAGTATTGGTGTATCGACACTTAATATCTTGTATCAAGGCGACTAGTACAGTGAGGTGTAGTGGATAACAATCTCACGAGCGTCATGTTGTTATGAGTAAACATATCGGTTACCATCAGGTGAACGTCTCGTTCGTCTCATCACTTTGTAAAAGAAAAAGTTTTTTGATGTTTAGCGCCGATAGGTTCTATAGATCCCGGACCTCCTAAGGAAAGAGACCACCGAGTGGGTTTTGGTGGGTAAAAATCTTAAATAACCTGGTCTTACCCCCAGAAGCTATCTATGAAGCTACCGTATATTCAGATTTGTTTCCTGACAACAAATCAAAAGTTTAAGTTTAACAGGTTATGATAATTGAAAACACTGTAGATTTTAAATACCAACCCTGAAACGAATGAACTTCACAAACAGCTGATATATTTATCGAAGCATCCTAATATTTAATTTGATACATGTTGTAATGGATTTGTTCTTAATAAAGGAGATAGATATAATTATAAATGAGAATACAAACGAACACATTGTACTGTAACTATAGCTATGAGATGATCTGAGATATATCAAGAAAATATTTACCATTGCACTGACTATATTTATAAAACAATACATGAAACAAACAATACTGAAAAAAATTTCATATTAACGCTAAGTTTTCTTTTAAAGTTTATTTATTTAAAAAGATACGTAATAAATAGTATCACTTGCTGGAACATTCTTTAGAGCACAAGGGGTGAATATCCCGGAAGTTTAACACGTATTTTCAAAAGTGTTTGTTAAAACAATTACCAAATATGTTAAATTTCATAATTTTATGATGTACAATCTTTAGTCTTAATGTATCTAAAATAAAAACTATTGTAACTATGGAGACTATAATTAATATAAACAGAATTGTTCGTTTCTCAGATAGATCTCATCTATGATTTATTAGGTGGTTTACTGCAGATTTTACTTTTAACTTGTATATTATTATATCACAATGTTTATTCATTATGTTTATGACCCTGATACTCTACGTTCATATCTCAGTAATGAATATTTTATTTATAACGTTTTCCTGTAATCATTATCATTTTCCTGTGCTGACAACAGCTTTGTACATTATCCTCTTTAACGTTATAATATTACATAATAATAATACAAGTTAGTGACTTTTTAATAAAAAAATACCACAGGCTGTGGCACGTTGTCGAGACAAAGAAACCTTTCCAGAACATATTTCGCATCCTGCAATTTGAATATTCAGAAAATTGCAGACGAAACAATTGTTCAATTAGTACAAGACACAAGATAAATTGTGTTTATAATACTTCAGCAAATTTACAGTTAACTTAAACTGATTTTATAGAGAGGGCTGCCATATATATATATATATATATAATAAAAAAATATTTTATAGTACCATTTTACTTGACTTAATCTTGATGAGAACCAGAGTAATATCTAACGTAATCTTGAAAATCGATAGACATTGTAAAACTTGGTGTACATGAAAGATTGTGCACGTCATAAGATGTAAATTTTTTTTTTAATCCGGTACAAAATATATATATGAAATATTTGTACACTACTGTTTGTCGGCTGCAACAGAAGCTGCGGTGGTATCTACCTAGACGTTCGACGGCAACAGAGAGCATCAGTAGATATGTGCCACTTGAGGGTGGTGGCTCTTATCGGTCAACAAGCGAACTGTGTGGGACAGCGTATGGCTCAGCGATGGCGCCAAGGTGTGTTAAGCTCTTCCTCAGAGACGTGTTAACACAAAGTGTAGAGAGAGATCGGTGCGTTCTATAAGAGATCCCAGAGCCTCTCCGAATGCACTGATGCAGAGCACCGAGGGGGTTTTAGTGAGTAAAAATCTCACATAACCCCGACTTCTCCCCAGAAGCAGGGTATCTTTCGAAGATTTCCCCCCAAAACAAAAAAAAATAGTATTTATATACCACTAGGAGATATATACTCAATTCATTCTAGCTTTTGATTATTTCAATTATAACTAAAAGAACTATTTGTATACATAAAAAAACTCTGTTCATGGATTCCATACATCAAAAACTTTTTTTTTGTGAGAGAACAAATTTAAAGATAGGGTAGCTTCATACGGAGCTTTTGGGGGTAAATCAGGGTTGTTTGAGATTTTTAACCACTAAAACCCACTCGGTGGTCACTTTCATTAGAGCCCCAGGATCTATAGAATGCATTGGTGCTAAACATCAAAAACCTTTTGTTTTACTCTTTATAGCCTTTATAGCAAGAAACTTAAATACAAATACACCGTAAGAGAATATGATGTGATATTCATTGATATATCAAGAAACTCCTTTTTTAATCCATGAAGCCTGATGATAATTAATACGTCTGCTTAATGTAGAATTAGGTTGATGAACACTGCATCATACGATGCTCGTCGCTTTACGGCAGAGACCTGCCTCCACTCATTTAATACTCTCATCGTTGTCTTCTCCTCTTGGCTAAATTATCGACATATATATTTATAATGCGGATTCAGGATCTTCGAGCCCTTAGTCCAATGAAACTGTAAAAGTAGTCTACGAGACAACATTAAAAAAAAATTAAAGTTGAAGACTTCAATTCCCGTTATTACTCCCAGATTTAAACACCGTGGTGGTACCTAACTAGTTCTCTGGCAATAGAGATTATAATCATTATAATCAACATTTTTTCATTAAGTTTACAAGGAGAGATATTACTGAAGTATTTGAAGTATGTTATTACACTTTAACAGTATTTCCTGTTTACGTTATTGTTTCCTCTACGCTTACTCATACCGCACGTGGTTTCTCTGTAACGAAGTTTACTTAATACAATTATAAAATGCTTTTAGATAATTTTATATTTTATACAATATACACACAAACATAAATTGATTAATAATTGAAATCAACCCTTATATATATAGAAATACTTCTTGAGTATTTACAATAATCACATTATAAACCTGTTTACCTATTTTGTGTGCCTTTTTTAATACTGCGATATAAATTACTTTAGATAAAGTAAAATATTATATAAAATGTAAATAATATTAGATTTACAAACTTTAAGAAATATTAAGTTATTACATTTTAATGAAATCATCATCATCATTATCCTCAGCCGACGGACGTCTACTGCTGGACATAGGCCTCTCCCAAAGATCTCCACATCGGTCGGTCCTGCGCTGCCTGCATCTATGATCTGCGACCTTCACCAGAAGGTCGGACCACCTAGCCTTCCAGGCCTACCAGCATGGCCTTCCGGTACGCGGTCGCGATTCGAGGACCTTACTGCAAAGATATGCTGCTTAAGAAATTCGCTTCATTAACTTACTATCATTATATCTGAAAATCTGCCGTACTTACAACATTACTTCTGTTCTGGCTCTCGACGTAACATGTCAACTTCATTATCACTTAAAGTCACGTGAAATTGAAGTTGAGTATTTATTGTGTTTGTTTAGTTTTTTTAAAACAAAAAACTTAATCTATATGGTGCACATAAACTATTATATTAATAGTTTCTTTATTGTCTTTCGACAAAAGCAACCTTTAAGAATTTTTTCACATCTCTCTTTGGCTACTACTTCCTTTCATATTCCTTGCTATCGTCTACTCTGTGTCCCTTTACGCCTTTAAGTGTATATAGCTTTTCACAATACATTTAAATAAAAATACTACTAGTACATTACACATACTAGTATTAAAATTTATAGATTAGACCATGGCATGAGCTCTCGATATTCCCAGGGTTCCCGCACACCGCACACAATCCAACTGTCACCAACAATACCAACGTCACCACATACACTTCGGACACGATCAACACACTCCGAATCACATCACGTCGCCCACGCTTTAGGACGCGGTGCTCCAGCTACTAACACATCGCGTACACGAGGTACACCTGTGATCAGGGGCGGTTCTCACCGCCCAGAGTTTGATACAGGCGAAGGTAGTCAGAGAATGGACCCAAGCCCGTTTTCAACGACTGAGTGGATTCGCCAGAAACATAAATCTAAACACTATGAAAATCCACCGTGGAATAATTACACTCCAAAAAGAATTTTTTTTAAAAAACAGGCGGTGGATCCGGTTCCAAGGGCCCTGTATCAGATGAGCATTAAGAGTCAATATGACTTTGAAGCGCTTAACATCATCAGAAAACAGAATGTATTAAAAGAATATGATCATTCATCGAGCCTAATAGTTATTACTGCCATGATATTTTTTATTACACAGAATAACTAGTAATGAAATTTCTGATACTTTTTCGACAATGGTGTTTACTTTATACTTCATCAACATCATCAGCCGCTAGACGTCCAATGCTGGACATAGGCCTCCCCCAAAAATCTCCACATCGATTGACCTGGTGCTGCCCGCAAAACCGCCAGGCACTCGGAATCGTCGTCTGTAGAGGTTCATTTTGGGGAGATTTGGGTTCTTACTCCACACGCTGGCCCAGTGCGGGTTGGTGGAAGCTAGAGCCTCGTTTGTTGATTAGCAGGGTGCACCACGAACAAGTGAGGTTGGGTTGGATCCCTTGAGTTATTATGCGGGACCTTATACACCCCTTTTACCTTAATACTTAACCTAATTATATTGAATTATGCGAGTTATAATGCTAAAGAACACTATTTTTTCTTTGAACCTTGTCATTCCTCAAAGCTAAGAAGTTAGTTCGTCGAACTTAACAATACCAGTTTACGTTATTCACTTAGTTTCTTAAAGTCATTTGCTTTAAATGGTGATTTACTTATCTTAAGTACGTTATATTAAAAATTAAAATGGGTTAATGTTTTGTTTTGGTCACATTATGGTTTTAAGCTTTCTATGCCATAGTGATGTTTTTTGGTAGTTCTTTTCAATTTCATTGTGAACCTCTTGTTCTTGTCGTTATATTAATTAAAAAAGACTATATGTAGAAAATATAATTATTTATTATTGAATAAAATTAACGATGCGTCCTAAATGCGGAGGCCTTGCGTGGTCAGATATTATCAACAATATAACAATTGTAGTACGTAACTTAATACAATTGTTATATGAAAAGTTAAAAGCGACTCTTTAAAATTAATTACGTTTTGGCAGGCAGAAACCACGGTAATATCTTCATCATCATCATCATCATCAGCCGATAGACGTCCACCACCAGACATAGGCTTTACCTAAAGGTCCCCACATCGATCAGTCCTGTATTCCCCGCACCGCAGGGCACTAAAGGCCATCCTTTTTATGGGTTCATATGGCGGATTTGAGCCATTTTGCACCACGCAGGCCCAATGTCCCAATGTGAGTTGATGGGAGCCAGAACCTCGTTTGTTGATTAGTAAGGTGCACCACAAGCAGGTGAAGTTGGCTTGAATGTCTTGTGTTGTTGTGCGGGATCCCTTACATCCCTTGTACTATAATCCCCCTGTACGGTAATATCTTACTTTGTTTAATTTTTTTTAATATTAACCGATGTGATCATTTATAGCATCGGAAAGTAAGTAAGATTGGTGGAGAATCCCGACATGGTGTAAGTCGGTGACTAAGAGCTGATGAGTGCCAAACATGAAAGTGAGTCACCGGCGTAGTGTTGGAAGCTTCTTGATATTCCACTGAAAGTATTCCGTAAGGTGTGCGCAGGAAGTGTATGATTCAATACAATCATCCCCATTTTATCCATTAGACGTACATATACAGGAGGCATTCATTATTCACTCATCACCTTAGAACATAGGCATCAGTTTTCATGTCCATACAACATATTTTTTTTTATTTGACCTAGCGACGATACGAGTCAGGCGTTCACCTGATGATAAGACTTAAGATTAAAATTCGTTACTCCTGTAACTTCACTAGCTAACAAAGCCCTTCAAATCGGAACACATTATAGTATGCACACTACTGTTTCACGGATAATGGTTAACAGAGACCTACCACTAGTTCACCATCGCCATCACTAAGAGTGGATATACTTATTGACTAGCGCCCTTGACTATCAAAGGTTAAATAAAAATACCTTTACACCGGACGCCGGTAAAACACTGTGGTTTGCAATTTTCTATTTATAGTCGATTTGTTAATAACTATTTTTTTTTATAAAAATAGCAACAACCAAGGATTATTTTCGTTTTTAACATTGTTGTCGCCCGTTTGAAGTAGCATGAGTGTAATCTACGTTGAAAGGATTTGCACGCAAGGCTTTGAGCATGACTTCTTCACACGCTTCAGACTTATACACGCTCAATACTAACTACGAACATAATAACACCGAAGCATTTCTTTTTCTGCTGTATGGTATAACATTCACTATATCTATCAGCAGGAAAATCTATAACTAGTGTCAGAAATTTCATTAATTAACGACTATTGTAGAGTCGTTAATATCACGTAACAAAACTTTAAACGCTTATTTCCTTAAATATTTTTTTTCCTATTAAAAATTCGAGGTTAAACAAACCGAAGGTCACCATTCCCTACGGAGTATTTATTTGTCTATGTTACCATCGAATTTTATTTTATATCTACTTTGATACATAGCCAGTCTGTATTTGTTTTAGTGTCATTAGCATTATCAAACAAAATATTTCAATGTTATAATCTCTACATAGTTTTTTTTTTATTTCTTAGCGTCGAGTCGATTATGTTAGATAATTTGATGTTTCAGGTTAGAGCGTAATATATAAACCACAAGACGCATATACATCTCCTTACGAGTTAAATATATATATTTCATTTGTATTAAAATTTTTATTATAACTATATCTTATAGTATATATTTTTTACAAATAGTAACAAATGGGTAACACGAATAAGTGACCTTTGTTGATAACTTGGCTACAACGGTTTTTCGTCGTTCTAATCCTCAAGATGAGCGCGAAGAGCGGCAATCGTCGTTCATATGGTAACCCTGGATGCGCGCGCCATCGCAGCCGGCGCTAGTGTGTATTCGCGAGTATCGGCCCAGCGGCGGGCCGGAGAGCGCGTGTGGCACGGTGGCGAAGCGCGCTCGCGGGCTGGGCGGGGCGCGGCATGGCGCGGTAGCGGCGCGAATGTGCGCGCGCTCCGACGCCGTCGAGCTGGAGGTGCTCGGCGCGGACGGTGGCGAGCGCGTGCCGACGCGGCCGCTGCGCCGCTCGCTACTAGGGCTGCTCGGCAAGCTAGTGAGGCGCGACCAGCCGGCGCCGCGTCGCAACCGGCACAATCACCGCTTCCGCACCTTCGTCTCATGCGGTCGGTATCAGCTGTCGCACCCCGTGTTGCCGTTGTAGTATTGTGATGTACGCATGTAAAATATTAGTGTGAATAGCGAGCTGGATTAAGTAGGTACCGTAATGTGATTACAACGTGAACCAAGGTCGTAAGCAGCGCTCCCCCGCACGGTCAACGGCCGGGGCGGCGGCGCCTCGCGTATTGCCCGCACGTTGAGTGGTTATTGATTATTCGCTAATATTCCAATGTTTGTATATCTCATTCTGAACGTGTTCTATGATTCAATCTCACTTAAGCTGCCTTCATTTGCAACTATAAAATCACATGTCATGTTTTAAAACAGTAATGCACGTCAGCTGTTATGAAAATGAAATAGTTTCTATTAAAAAAGACCACGTTCATACGTTACACAAATTTAGTATGGTGTTATGATGATAATGATATTTGCATACTGAAATAAACTTATTGGTTAAATGTTGCCCAAAGATGGCTTCATTAAAAGAGACTACCAAGAAAGATTCATTGGCACAAAATATTGCCTTCACCATTTATTTTGCGTACTATGTAGGTAATTTCACTCGTGTTCATTGCAATAAGAAGGTTCTTGTCTAACTCTCATCTTAATGCAATAGCAAATGAAGGCCATTTATGATCATAACATAAAATCAGTATGCAAAAAATTTTACGTAAGTCTGTGTAACTTATTTTTTATTAACGTGATAATTTGTTAAGCAAGTTTGTATAGTCAAAACAAAACTTAAATGTGTACTTTTTCTCACATTTTTACAAAACTGATCGCACCCCAAATACTGCTACATTATCAGAGAGAATACATAACAGTCAATTTACGTCACCACTGCTGGGGCACAGGCCTACCAGAGAGCATATAAAATCTTAACTAATAGAGAATTCAGTCTATGGAAGAACTATTTACTGAACTTATATTGACTGACTCGTAGTAGGTTATGACTAAAGACCGCCTGGATAGGCATTTCTGTCGCCAAACAGCAAAATGTAAACATTACTGTGTTCAGATTTGAAGGGCGCTGTAGCTAGTGAAATTACAGAGGTGACGAGACTTAACATCTTATAGGTAAAATCTAAGTTTATATTAATTAAAGTACGATATGGCCCCATGAATGTACTCGGTAAAAATATGAATAATATAAAAAGAAAATCCTTGTATTTGTGAAAATCATTGGTCATTTAAATGGCATCTAAGATATTTAGTTAGAATGAAAAAGATAAGATATAAAAGTATTTACTAAATTTAGTCATTATTTTCGTCAGAGCAAAGTATATTTCCGCTATAATGACGTCCTATAAAATAAAATCCTTTAATACTAAATAGCAAATAAAGTTTTAAATTACATTATACAGTCATTAACATTGTCAAATATTATATATTTAAACAATGAGTCATTTCCGCAAGCACTGTCTCTAATTTCCGTTTTAGAATTAAAGTAAGGAATCTGTCCGTCTGTTACGTTTCCCGTTCTACAACTGTCGAATTACCATTTAATAGCTAAATGTAGGAATAGTACGTAATCTAAAAGTCTAAGCCTCTTTTTTTGTTATAAGGGATCATCAATCTTCAAAAGATATCCGGCTTGCGAAGATGCTATATACCGCACCAAAATGTGCTCGACAGTTTCAAGATAGTATTATCTATGAGTCTATGAGAATAATATTATCTATCAGTTTTCTTTCTAATTAGATACTAAAACACTGCGGAGGCTTCAGGTCGTATTTGGTGGCAGACTAAAGCCTGATGATGATACAAAAACACTTGTTGTAAAGTTGCCATCGTTGCCCTTGAAGATCAAAACGCTCTCGATCTTCAAGTGTGGTTCTAATTAATTTTCTCTTTTATCTTTCAACAAGTATCGATAAATATTAGTTGCCACTGATACCAGGTGGATATTTAAGATACTATTATTTCTTTTCTTTCTTAATTAAAAAATGTTAATACGAAAATATCATCTGTTACTGGTGGTAGATTTCTATAGAGAGAAACCCTCAAGTAGGTCCCAGCGCAACACCCATTTCTGCCGCCAAACAGTAGTGTGCAAACCTTAATGTGTTCCTGTTTGAAGGGTGCTGTAGTTAGTGAAATTACTGGGATAACGAAAGTCAATATCTTATGTCTCAAGCCGACGAACGCAACGTGGTACTGTGTCATTCTAACTAGCGCCATATTATTATGGGCGGGCGCATCGCTTACCATCAGGTACACGTCCCGTCCGCCTCGTCGCTTTGTAGTATAAAAAAAATCTATCCTGCATGTAACAGATGGTTGTTTGTTTTACCATAGCATTGTTGCGTATTTCAATAATATCCTGGTTCATGTAAAACATATATATTAAAGGACGGCAACGCAGCAGCGACCCCTCTGGTCTTGCGTCGGTGATCACATTCCACTAGTTGAAATGTTCCCTCGTTTGCCCATCCCTCCTATAACAAAATGTGACGTTGAGAGTTCAGAAATGATGGATACATGCAAGAATATTTATGTATAAATGATTAACTTTTATTCATAATAGTAGTGGAAGTTTAGTATCTACAACGTCCATGAGATCCCGAGGTCTTATTTCTAATGCATAGTTTTCTGTAATAACAAACTATAAGCGTAAAGCATAAATTACGATATGCGTAATATCTAGTATTGTTATTATTTTTATAGTTTCTTTGTCCGCATATTCTGATATTACCTTGTAGTAATTTTTTTTTTTTATTTGAGGAAGCGATGAGACGTGCGAAAGGTTAA
Organism: Ornithoptera alexandrae; assembly: GCA_029030555.1. Lineage (NCBI taxonomy): Eukaryota > Metazoa > Arthropoda > Insecta > Lepidoptera > Papilionidae > Ornithoptera > Ornithoptera alexandrae. The sequence continues at coordinate 5,163,539 of JARDVY010000042.1, read as the reverse complement.
TCTGATGGTAAGTTTGTTCATATATACGTGGCGCTAGTAAAAATATTATAAACATCACCACATTATTTGCGAGAAACACAAGATGTTAAATCTTGTTGTCTCAGTAATTTTACTGGCAATAACGCTTTTTTAACCGGAACACAGTAATGTTTTAACACTCATTTTTGGCAGATATAAGAGTTGACGTGGTAACTATCTAGACGGTCTCCAGCAATAGATATACTACTTATAAAAACAATAATATAATTTGTATGTCAATATGTTGTTTCATTTATAAGTAATTGCAAAAAATGAAGCCATGTCGATAAAGATAGATCGTAACCAATCTGTAGTAACTATCAACTGGAGAATCGGAAGGATCGATCAGCGTCTCGACGGCGCCCTAGAAAACGGCCAATGAATAAGTGCGAATGTAGTGTCAGTATCGTGTGACAAGATACTAACTCCACATCATCTCAGACTATTGATAATGATCTAATGCTTATTTTATTTAAGTATATCAATTTCATCAAACTTACAAACAACATAAGACAGTTAGTTGTTATAGTTATATATATTTTATCTATGTAAATTTATTTTTAAACTAAGTAACGACTGATGGATTTATTGTTTATTAATATTTTCTATCTGCCAATTCGCGGGATGTTGGATAGAATAGCTTGAACATTTAAAATAACATTATTATATTATAATAAGGAGTGTAAGGGTCCCCGCACAACAACTTAAGCAAACCGCACCAGCTTGTGGTGCACCCTGTTAATCAACAAAAGACGCTCTGGCTCCCACCAACCGGCATTGGGCCAGCGTGGTAGGGGAATGGCCCAAATCCTCTCATATATCCTCTCATACGAAAACCGCGGGAAGCCGCTGGATGCGGACAACGCAGGACTGATCGATGCAGAGATCCCTGGGGTCGGCCTCTGTCCAGTAGTGAACGTCTATGATATTGATAATAATAAATTGTTAATGTTAGTTATTTATGAATGTTAAAGGAAATTCTTTAATGATGATGTAATTTTATCAAACAATTTGTTAACTGTGAATCACAGTCGTGTTTGTTCGGAACAAGGCACTCGTTGTAGTGTTGCCAGTATACCTATTAGTGATAACGTAGATGCTGTACCGCTTATGGTATGCATCATCGTTATGTTCTTTGCGAGTTGAACTTAACGGAGATCAACGCGTATTTGTTAACTACACGGATTACGTTATTAACTCGTTGAGCAAAAACTCTTGTTTAATTTTCGAGATTTTTTATTAAACGATTAAACGAGAGGGACAATGCCTTGACGGTAAATGGTCTGCCCTCAATATTGTGACGCTAGTTAGGATGACGTAAACTGCACAATATTGTGATCGTTACGTTGACAAAATATCTAAGTACATGTACGACAACGATCGCTATTTTGATGGGCAGGAATCTCCATATAACCCTAACTCCCACCCTGGAAGACGGAATATATTTTTGAAGATATCCGATTAGCGTATGAGATCTTAGGTGAGCGATTAACTAGAAGTCTGTATAGGTTGTATGTCTTTGTATGCACTTTGCTGCACAAACAAGCACATCAAGTATAGCCTTATCTGAACTCAATCAACCCCTATCCTATTACATATATCGGGTTCAACGAATTAAGATTAAATCATATCGCTAAAAAACTTTATCCTGAACTAGGTTTTAGGATATCCGAGAGACATTCAAGAATGAGTTCAGTGTGATAATTATTTACAATAATTATCCGATAAATAATATATATGTAAAATTTTGGTTCATAATAAAACGGTTACAAATGTCTGGGCTTCATTCTAAAGCGCATCTCACCCAATGACTATAGTCCTTGCCAATAATATGTCCAACTCATCTCCATTTTCGCCTTTTTCCTCATGTGACATACATTCCTCGAGAAATTTATCGTTATATTTGTAATTTATAATTTCCACAAAACGGGGTAGGTACGGAAATAAAAAAATAATTATAAAATCCTAGAAAAATAATCATAGAAATAGGGAAGAATTAAGGTCACCAATATAGCCTAAAATATCGATAGACTTTAGTAGCAATGAGCAGGTCCGATCGATGTGGGATATGTTTAAGAAAGGACATTGTGTAACAGTGGACATTTATCTACTGATGATGATGATCTTAATTAGTATCACTTAGGCGATTTACATTCTCGAAATATTTTATATTTAATACGTATGTGTTATTACATGTGTCAGTGCATGATTTTTGAATCATTGAAAAATTTACTGACATCAGGCATATTGAATTCAATTCCATGGAATAAGTAGTGCCTACATCTTCATCAGCCGATAAACGTCCACTGCTGGACATACGCCTCCCCGAAAGATCCCCACATCGATCGGTCCTGCGCTACCCTAGTTCCGGCGCGTTGCTAATGTCTGTCATTGTAAGCATAGCCTCCGATACCGCCGGGCATCAGGAGTAGTGTGTGTGTATGAACCCCTATATGGGGGGATTTGTGCCATTTCCCACCTCACTGGCACAATGCAGGTTGATGGGAGCCAGAGGCTCGTTTGTTGATTAGCAGGGTGCACCACGAGTAGGTGAGGTTGGCTTGGGTCCCGTAAGTTGTACGAGAACCCTCACCCCCATTGCGTATAACTTCCGTATATTGTACTTCCATCGTGTGTGTGTGTGATTTCTGTGTGCATAAATAAATTAAAAGCATGCCTCAAGGATTGTCTGCGCTTTTGCAATGTGTTTGTTCTGCACAGTGTTTGTTCGACGTCGACAAATGCACCATTGAGCGTTAATTGTTTTACATTTTTTTCTCTCCCGTACCTTTACTTTGTAATAAGAGTAACGCTTCATTAAGTGAACATTATAATAACTTTTTATGCCTTCAAAAGAAACATGAAAGGAAAAGGTATCAAGTTGAGAAAAGAGATAATTTTTTTTATAATTAGTGATGAGTAAAGCAAGACGAAGACTCGGTCAATCTTGATATTGTCTGTCGGTCTTAGTCTTGGTCTTTGACGACTTTCTATAGCAACTATTACTATAGCTATCGCATAAATAATACGATATGAAAATGTTTATAAAAGTTAAATAGAAAGAAAATGATGGATGATCTATGAAATTCAAAATATAAATAGCCTATAACCATCCAAAAATCATTCCGCGTCAAATGGTCGTGTTGCCATTTCGACAGTTCTCTAGTGTTCACGTGATTGGCGAACAAAGAAAACCAATTTTCATAACATATATTAAATATTTTCTTTCCAGAAGAAAAGCTAATGTTTAGTTTAAGATAAATATTTTAAAGCATAATTGCAACGATATTTTACGTTTTCCGTTCAGGCTTTCACATTTGGTCTTGGTCTTTTATCATAGGTCTGTCCTGGTTTTCGTGTTGATCTTGGTCCTTCGGGCTTGGTCTTGCTCTTACTCGTGTAAAATTGCTTTTTCGCAAGACCAAGACCTATTTTACTCACCCACTCATCCTTACTTATAATGGCGAATAAAATTATAAAATCAAACAAATTTTAACACTATAGTCATTACTAAAATATTTAGTGTCAAAAAAAGTAGATAAAGCTTTAGATATGGTTATTTTGAAATTGCATACTTCTCATCATATCTTTAAGGAATGGCATTAATTTAATATCTTGATTAAAGTCGTCATATAGTGATCGTTTTCTTTCAAGAAAAATATTCGAGCTAGTGTTAGATATAAGAAGAAATACATATGAAGACTTGAATGCACAATAAAACTCAACTACGCGAGTGAAATGCTTAATGGAATTATGAGTGAAGTCAGCTTCTCAGGAGATAAAATAATGCTGTACAATGCCAGCTTCCGGTATTTAATAAAAATGTGATGTAATGAGCTACGCCTGGTTTTGTATGTTGATATGAAACCGTTTTATAATACAATCGTGTTGGCAAACGCAGCGTGGGCCATCTGCTAAATCTACCGACGACCTGGTGAAGATCACAGAGAATCGTTGGATGCAAGCGTCGAACTGAACGCGTTGAGAATCTATTTAGATGGCCTATATTCATCAGGCCAGAAGTGGTAATGAGCAATGCATTTTGTTCAAAGGAATGGACGATGATCTGATTAATGTCGCAGGAACTGTTGGTTAGGGGGGAAAGGGAATCTACCACCGATTGGAGTAGAAATAATTTGGGGGGGACTTATGTCTAGCTGTAGATGTCTTTCGGCTAAAATTATGATAATATTCATCAGTGGACAGAGACATGCTGAAATGATTATTTTGATTTTCATCTATTTTTAAGTGTAGCAATTAAATGCCACACCTTCAAGAAATATTTTATAATATATAGATATATATAATTATAATGCATTTTTATATTTAACTGTATCGTTGTAGGTACCAAGTTATCGATAGCATTAAGCTAATACAATAGAAGCCACACAAAAAAGACTATATGAGCTCTCACCGGTTGCCCTTCATACTAATCTTTTGAAACTTCTTTACTGTACAGTTTCTACTTTAAAGTCGGATTTTTCAGTTTATCAGGCGGATAACTCCCACTGCTGGACATAGGCCTCTCTCCAGGATCTCGAGGCCGATCGTTTATCCACATTTATTACTTAACATTACTTCTAAATATTATTATTAAATATTGCTAATAATTTTTGGAATTTTTGGCGGTAATATAACAGTTAATAAATAGTTCAGTTTGTAAGTACGGCGGAGGCTTTGGGCCACAAACACGGGTTCATAAAGAGGTCGCGGGACGCAAAAAAAAATAATATTATAAAAATGTTAAGATTTCAAGATTAGTTCAGAATTTCTTGAACAACTATGAACGGATTTTTCTAATGGGTGCGAAATTAAAATAAAGTAACATCAGATAGGCTACTACTAAAGGCATTAAAGACAGAATTTCATGAAACCGAAGAAATATTTTACGGTTCTTGTTAATTTATTGATCCAGATAATTATATGAACCCATGTGTAGAGGTAAATATAGGCCTACCTATCCAAATGACTTCCAGTGCGACCTGTTTGACACAACCTGTATCCAGCTATTCATTGCGAGGTTATCAGCACGGCTAGCAAAGCTGTGTTCAGCCTTGTACTTTTGGAGCTAGTAAGAATAGGAATATGGTAAGCCCTAGTTGTGATAGAACACGACTAAAAGGTCTACGGGTTTTTGAGGACCGCGGGCAAACTCGCGCGTGTGAGCAAATGATATGGTTCCACAGTTGCCGTAGTTCAGCGATGGTGGTAAGGAAGTTTTGGCCTTTCCTTGAGACTTGCTACATAAAAGTGCAGATGAGCAACCTTGCGGTTCATAGGAGATCCCGGAGCGCCAGCTATATATTGAAAGAGACCAATAAGAGGGTTTTAATGGGTAAAACTCTCTTATAATCCTGACTTGCCTCTAGAATCGAGGTATCTTCAGATCCCCACTCTCCCCTCCGACACTACGAAAAAGGCTAAGCCATTTATTACTTATTTAAGAGAAAGTCAAATATATCTAAATTGTATATTTCCTTGTTACAGACAATGAACGGAGAATTAAAGCCAACAACAGGGAGTACAATGCGCAATTTCGTTACGCAGTAAGTTTTTATATTGTGATATTGTTTTCTTAGTTAACTAAGCTACAAAATGAGCAGTTCACTTTATAGCAAGTGACATCTAATACATGTCTATGAGACGTTAGTTGGCAGCAGAAATATATGTGTCATTAGTAGTTACTTCGATGGTTTACTATTTACCAACATTAAAAGGTTTTAATGATATAAACCTTTTGAAAGTACGCTAATATGAAATCTATCTAATATTGTTATGACATTAGGTATGTTATAAAACCTTAAAGAAGGAAAAATTTCAATAAACAATCTTATTGTCAAATGTATAATACATCATCTTATGAGCAGTGCACTTTAAGTTTTTAATATTTTTTTCAATACAAACAATTTTTTTTTGTCTTATTTCTTAGGTTTTTGTACCTATGAAGGCTATGCCAGCCTCATCATATCCTAAAGTATTATTGTCTAATTATTACTATTAACACCTTACATTATGTTAAACCATTATCTATGTATCCACTTAACCTAAAAAAAAGAAACGACATATGAATTTACAAAATATGTTTATACATAGTTCTGCTACTGATGTTGGTGTAGAGAGATAGATTGACTTGTACCGGTCTGAGATCAGTTACAAAACTCTTCAGCAACACCTGTCTCAGAGGTTTAATTACACAAGAAGCTGGATTATTTCATATTGTGATTGTTATTTGTGAGGCTTGGACAGTTACACAGTATTCATAATATTTATTATTGTGGCCCAATATGTTAGTATACTTAATGGGTGCTAAAACCATGCTATCATTATAACAATCAATATGTGTTATATTTTTTGATCTATGTAAATTTCTGGTTGTTTACAATCAGCCTTACGGAGTGGATCAGGTTTTAAAAGGGAATTTGTTAAAAGTTAACATGATAGTAAATTATCTAGACCAACATTGTGCATAAATGCCACGACTCTCTCTCTTTGTAGAGAAGGAAACGAGTCCCACTACTGGACCTTAGGAGAGGCTTTTAATTTTATTATGTAAAATATCAGATTAGATTAATATTTGCACAACTCATATTAAGTATATTCAACAACAAAACATCCAACGATGTAATTAATTTGTCTATATGTTATTTGTCTATTAATATATTCAAATATATTGCGAAACGGATACAATAATGTATGTTTTGTTGAGGAAAAAAAATCCTTACAATTATATATGTATATTACCTCGTATTTAAATATATGTTGGAAACGTTAATATTTATTCTATGCCTTCTATTATTTTATAGATCTTTATCTTTTAACCCGTCACCCACCAACACGTCTCATCTCACCACAGGTTGGCTCATAGAAAATATCTTCAGGCATTAAACTCGCCCTTTACCATGACGTTAAAATGATACAGTTTAAGAAAAATGCTATTTTTATAATGTACTATTTTGGAATTGTAAATACCATCACAAAAATGGTCTAAAACTAACAGTTTGTTCAGGATTTTCATAGATAACATTTAACAACTTCAGTAAAGAGATAACTGGACTTTACCATCAAAGTTTTAATTTATACATATATAAAAACATCAGACTCTCAGTATTTCTTGTAATATCTAAGTGACCTAGTACTAATTGTAGTATTTTTTTGGAAAATACAAAAAATATCTTTACTGCTATAAATATCTTAAATCGAAGGTTCCTGCAATAATGCTGTAGCGGCACAACTCAACTTTTGCAAAGTAGTAGTAAAAAAAAACACGCATTACACGTTTGAATAAACATGTATAGTTTATCACACAGTAATAAAGTTTGGTAGAATGGGTTTCTTTATTGCATATTTTGAGAAACAAAAAAAACTACTGCGAAAGATTACGGCACGTAAATTATTTGTTACTTATATAGCGAAAACTAGTATTCTTTATAACTGGGATTAATTATTTGTTTACATGGTTTTTGTTGTTCTACGGAGCGACGAGACGAGCGGGGCGTTCACTTGATGGTAAGTGATACGCCTGCCCATAAAAATGTGGCATTAGTTATATACATAGGACTACATTCTGCTTGCCGCCTTGGGACATTAGATGCTAAGTCTCGTTACCGCAGTAAGTTCACTAGTTGAGTCCTTCAAGCTGGAATATAGTAATGTTTGCATGGTACTGTTTGTCGGCTGCCGCATAAGCTACAGCTCTCTTCGTTTGGTGGGAAAAGTGAGAGCTGCTGTGGTACATATCTAGAGGGTCTCTAGCAATAGAGATCTACCACAGATAAGTAATATTAGGAAAGTTTTTTTTTTAATTTAAAGTTATTTTCGTAATTTTTATCTTACGTGTTCACCGCGACATTAATGTCAGTGTATGTGGTACGAACATTAATATTTATATATATGTGACTATAAAAGAAATTTTAAAAATAAGTTTTATTATAAAGAGTTAACGAAGGACGACAATGTCGCACGAACGCGTTAAGCGACCTTGTTTTTTTTCTTTGTGCCATGTAACTTTATGATAGTGATCATGCAAGTTAATATCATGCCATGGTTGTAACATGTTTATACCATGTATCTGCATGAAGATGTAATGACATTACTGTTGCTTATCAACTTGATTAAAAAAAAAACTTTAACATAACATAATTCCATTTGATAGTATTGCTTCTTCTAAAAAAGCTTTTTCAATTCTTAGTTATTTAGTATTTTTTTTGTCCTTTTTTAGTTTTTTTTTTACTAAAATTTGATTTTTGTTTTACGTAATGTTAGGTGATAACGAAGTCGTAAATAGTGATGCGAATAGAGTCCTAGAATTATGAGGATCGTGACCATCTCCATCCATCACTCCAGAACACAGCAATGCTTACATAGCAGCATATTCAAAGTGTATGCGATAGCTAATAGTCTTTTCAACCCAAGCTGGTTAGTCAACTGTTGGTAATAACCTGGTAGATCAACTGGTGGTAGATTTCTGTTGCCGGAGGCTGTATCGGTAGGTACAATCGCAGCTTCTCTTTCTGCTGCCACACAGTACTGTGCAAACATTACTGTGGTCCGATTTCAAGTGCGCTGTAACTAGTACCATGTCGTTTTATAAGCAATACGTATCATTAATCATCAGATAAATGACTGGCTCGTCTTGTCGCTTATTCATATAAAAAGGAAAAAAAACCATTATCTAAACCAATTCGAACCAGGAACCTCCAGTTTACAAGACAATCGTTTAGCCGCTGCGTCACTATGACATTTGGAAGTTTCTATGTTAGTATTTAATTACTTATTTTCTCCGTCAGAACAACTACATCAAGACGTCAAAGTACTCCATCATCACGTTTCTGCCACTAAATCTTCTGGAGCAGTTCCAGCGGCTCGCCAACTTTTATTTCCTGTGCCTGTTGGTGCTGCAGCTGATCCCCGCCATCTCGTCTCTAACGCCTATAACAACTGCCATACCCCTCATCGGTGTACTCGCCCTGACTGCCGTTAAGGACGCTTATGACGACTTCGTAAGTACCAATTACTTTAAGACAGACAGATAACTTAAAATAAATATCACTTAAAGCATTTTATTTTTCTGTTGATCTTAAAAATAATATTTATGTATTCCTTATAAAAAATATTTTTTTATTCTACGAAGCGAAGAGTCGAACGGGACCTTCACCTGATGGTAAGTGATACTTTCGCCTGTAACAATGTGGCGCTAGTTAGGATGTTATGCACAGCACCAATATACGCTTGTCGCCTTGATAATTAAGATGTTAGGTTTTGTTACCCCAGTAATTACACTAGCTACAGTACCTTTCAAACCGGAATATAGTAAAGTTTGCACACTACTGTTTGGTGGTGATCACTTTCCACCAGGTGAACTGTTCGCTTTTTTGCCCACCCTTCCTATATAAAAAAAAGTGATGTGAAAGTGGTTCTTGGCCTCCGACATGAGCGCGTCAGCGTTTTCTGTCTAACACTGCCATTTGCCAATCCACTGCTTAAAGCTCGCAATATATGGGCCTTCACAATATTTGGGCCTTTTTTGACGCTACCATCATCTCCCATCCTTAGCAAGTGGCCCATCCAGTGAAGACTGTGGGCTTTGGCTTCTCTCATGATGTTGGGTTCGCCAACCAGCCTCTTGATTTCAGTATTACGTCAGGCTTAGCACCTACCGTCCTCTTTCTGGGCCAGGCCGAAGATCTTACGCCATGATTTTCTTCTTCTCCCGCAACCAGGAGCCTCTCTTCTTTAAGCGTTAGGGTGCATATGAAAAAAAAAGTATTTTATATAAACCACTCGGTGACCGCTAGTTACACTAACCATAAAATTTTATTGTTAGATTGTAAAGGTTAGGGATTTCCGTTATCTTTTAACTTGTGTAAATAAACTAGTTTATCTGTGCGGTTCCACTATATTTGCGCAGTCAGTACGTGCAGCTGATTATACTGACTATAATACGTACTCTATTGTATGCTGAAAGCGGAAGTGCACAGCTAAAGTTTTACGTCGCTGTTGGAGTTTTTACGTCCGTTGTTAGCAAGCAGAATTGATCGTTGCATATATATGATAACACCAACTATGCTAATACATAACAAATCAAACTTTGTTTGATCTGATCGCTATTACATGTATAGGTTTTTATTTAAGTAAATATTGTTATTATTTAATTAAATAAAAAATAATAATATAAATTACTACTAATTATTAAAGTTAATAATATAATCATGTACTACCCTGAAAATTAATTTTGTAAATACACGCCTATGTGTACTGAAATTACTCCATTTTTATCTAATTTTTATACAGTTTTAATTTATTTATTAAAAATAATAATAATTATAGACGTAATGAGCAAATGAACAGATTCTTCATTTTCCATTATTATAAGTACCAGCTGTTCCCTGCCTGCCGCTGGCCGTAATACCCGCCGGCTGTAATTTCCCTTTGGGGAAGAAATTTTGTAAATACCACTCTTACCTGGCCTCTAAATGGTAGAAGCAATATCTCTACCTAATTTTTAATCAATACGTCTAATAGTCTCTTTATGTGTAATAGTTACAGAGATCTCGTGATGAGTCAAGGAATCTTTGAATATCTCCTATACTAAATAGATAAAGGAAATAAAATTCTCTGTAAATAAGTTTGATCAAAATTGGCCTTGCTTAACTTTGAATATTCTTAAGTTTTATTACGAATAGCCTTTTATAAAGCAGTAATCTGCACTAAATTTATGAAAATAAAATCGTAAGTGATATCATCATCATCTCAACGCACGTCCTCTTCTGCGACATAGGTTTCTTGAAATGTTTTCCATGAAACACTCTTTTAGTTGAATTGATATGTTAAAATACTAAAATTCTCATGTAACTTATTTTTCTTAAACTATGGCATACCGTTGATGGTGGGATTTGCATTAAGATAGAAATGAGTATTTCATAATTTACTTTTGAAGGAAATAATTACAAGAATATAACAATAAAAATGAATTTATATTTCATCGTTTGCTAATATAAGAAATCGTTTAATGAAAACCTCGTGATGAAACTATCATAATAATTAACAACAACCAACCATAAAAGCTTTGAGGGACTTGGCGGCGTGGTGGTTAAATGGTCGTCGCTCTTTAGTTAAAGGGTTTCAAGTCTCACCATTGGGAACATTAAGAAGGCTGTCCATGTTATGTTCGAACATTTGTAAACGCTGTTGTAATCAGCTCACTCTCCTTTCGCCTCTCTGACGTGCATTGAACGATAATTACTACTTTACTCACCGCAGACGAATGGAAATGTACGAGCTACTCGTAACAAGTGTTAGTGGGGTGAATACCAGAAAATGTGTACGTCAATTCATGTGTCGTTTAATGATACTAAAAGCGTTGCCATTTCATTGTGTAGTTTTATAACCCTCCTAAGGTTGTGTATTACTTTAAAATGTATCACAATGTAGTAACCGTTTAAACTACAAACGGCTGTACTATTAAATAGATTTATTCAAGCTCGTATATATATATCTTCGATCGTAAACAGCATCATGTATTGAATGACGTATTTTGCAAAATTGTATCTAGACTAGACTTGATTGTTTTGAAGGAAAATTTAGACAAATATCTAGCGTATTTACGTCTGTATGTCATCATCATCAACCGATAGACGTCCACTGCTGATCATAAACTTCCTCCAAAAATCACCACATACAGTTAGCATGGCCTCAGGTACCGCTGGGGACTGAGGGCTGTCGTATGTAGGGATTCATATGGCGGGATTTGGAACATTTCTCTAATTTTACTAATCTACAATGGATTATTTAATTAAAACTAGACCTAAATTTCTCATGACGCTAAATGACAATCAGGCCGTGGATAGTGAAAAGAGTTTACCTAGTATATTATAGCCCTTATGTGTGGTAATGCTGGTAACGGCATTGCTATAGTAATGCTAATATATCGTCACATATTCATAATTAAAGTGATAGCTAGCCAAGTGGGTTTAAAAAGGCATTGCCAACCAAATCTCATGACGTGGTGGTCGTGGTCGTGGTCGTGGTTAAGTTCGTATACATATCGCAATCGAATCAGAGATATATATTATAAGACAAGTGATTAACCACTGCGCTGTGAAGGCAGTTATATCTTCACATATTTTTTTTTTAAATGCGTTCCCCCCAGTTTAGGTAGGCTAGGGCCCTGTATTTCTTTATCCTTATTACATTTTATATTTATATTGCCACATTCCTTATCTTATCCTTCATTCCCTTCATTCTTCCCTCCTTCTTTCTCTTCTTTCCTCTTTCACCCTATTCATCGATCGTTCTCCATCCTATTTCCTTCTTACATCCCTCTCTCTTAAATGAGGACAGTTCATACCAATTTTTTTTTTTCACATTTACAGTTCCTTATTCTAGTACAATATATTTTTACATATTATTTACTATCTTCACATGTTATACTTAACTGAATGTTTTACTCGTTTAAGTATTATTTTGCGTAGGTTTAGTACTATAGCTGATACGCCGTTTATCTTCGGCAAAAAATACTATTTTAGTGCAAATATTAAATAATATAAACATTAAATAACTATATTTTAGTATACCATAAGGAACAAACAAAAACAGCCACCGTATTTTTAGTCATTGCGACATACTCTCTAATAAGGTACTAGCGAAGTTCCATTTCAGTCTACTGGCTGCATGTGCACCATCGTTGAACAGAAAAAGGACTAGGAAAATTCTAAACTACAGGCATTGTTCTATTGTTCCTTTTTTTCTTCAATACGATTACGTATTCCTATTGTGCTCACATAGAAACTGCAGGACTATAATAATAATAATAAACATATTGTGTGTTATTGTGCTAATTAAATATTGGATAAAGATTATAAATAAGAATTTCTCCTTTTATTCGACGGAGCGAGTAGATGAGCTAGAAGTTCATCTTTGCGACGCTAGTTAGGATGGTATATTCAGCCCTGTAATCTTGTGCTATTATGAATAGGACTAAAGTATTCCCTGCCTGTCGCACAAGGCGACTAAATAAGTCCTCGGGTTCGTGAGTCTTGAACGGTGAGAGCCCTCAGAGCTCAATAACCGAATCTTAGGAGAACAGCAAATGCATGGTGGTCTTTTATTTGCCGTAGCGCAGCGTGGGTGCTAAGAAGGGCTTTATCTTTCCTAGGGATGTTGTTTTTAGCCAGAGTGCAGGGGGGCACCGGTGCGTTCCGTAGGAGATCCCATAGCTCCTCCTAATGCTATGAGAGAGACCACCGATGAGGTTTTAGTGGGAAGAAGTCTCACATAACCTTGTCTTCCCCCCAGAAGCAGGGTATCTTTTAAGACTTCCCATATAAAGCACCACATATTGATTGCCGTTGCTTTGAGTCATAAGATTTTAAGTCATATTACCTTAGTAACTTCACTTAGCTAGAATGCACTTCAAACCTCAACATAAGTGAGGTTTCCATACTACTATAATATTTGTCGGGAAGATTAGGAGCTGCGGATGTACCTACTAAGAGACCTCCAAATATTTGATGAGACTATAAAGAATATCAGATTAAAATTAGTTTAATGAATTCTAGAAATGTAATCGGTGATGGGTTGGCTGTACTTTTCGAAGGCCCAACATATACCTCCCCGTACAGGCTCCGAGATTTCAGAGAAGGACGAGTGGATTTGGTCAAAAGATGATTTGGAGGATATCATTCGAACATGAGGAAGAGAAACCCAGCAAGGAAGCAGCTAGGCTTACGTGTTAAATGGATATTGCAGATCACAATTTTGTATCAATAATATCAATATTTGTGTTATTCACAATAGTTCAGCGAATAAATGAAGTTCAAAGGCTAAATTATACTTGTCATCTTTTTTTACAAAACAATTCTTATTCAGAACAGGTTACATGGTATTTTCTAATAGTTGTATAAAGGAGATGTGTATTTTAATAATACTGGTTATTAACAACTCCGGAACTGCCCTTAGGGTTAGGTTAGAAAGAAACTCTAAAAACTCTAAAAGAAAAACAATATCTCTACCAAAGTTTAAGTTTACGTCTAATTGTTTCGGAGATCTCGTGATGAGCCAATTAATCCCTGGATATCTCCTACATACATGTTGTATGTTGCTAAAACACTTGTCATCGTCATCATCAGCTGATAGACGTCCACTGCTGAACATAGATCTCGCCCAAAGATTTCCACACCGCTCGGTCCTGCGCTGCAAGCAATCAGCTGCTACTCGTGAACATTACACAGTCAGCCTAGGGGCCGTCATTTATAGAGGTTCATGGGGGTGCAGGATTTGAGACATTTCCCACCTCACTGTCCCAATGCGGGTTAGTGGGAGCCTCGTTTGTTAATTAGCAGGGTGCACCGCGAGGAGGTGAGGTTGACGTGGGCCCCGTGAGTTGTCGTATTTTTTTTAATAACTAGTAACTTAGTAATGACACCTATTCTCATTACTGTGAATCACGTAGTATCCTCAAAAGCATGTGTCGTTGTGATTAATGTCGTACGTACAAATGGCTTACGGTATGATAAATAGCTTTATAATTCTGATACTGTATATTTTTATTTGATAAATTACTGTTTAATGTTCTTTATACTGCTATATAGTTTACTAACAACATAGACAAATTCAATGATTTTTTTATTATAAATTAAGCGCATGTATATATGTGCATGATGTAAAGAGTTTTTATTTAGATGAAAAAACATATATCTTTAATTTTATATTTATATGGAATTACAGTAATTATTTATAAAGAATACCAACCTTTTACTATATTTTTTTTCATTCTGTTTCCAAAAGATATCTGTCGCCAAACAGAAGTGTGGCAAACATTACTGTGTTACCGTTTGAAGGGCGTTATAGCTAATGAAATTGCTGGGAAACTATAAATATTATGTCTGAAGACGAGCACAGTGTGTTGCTATGTATATCATCATAACTAGAGCCACGTTGTCATTGGCCGGCGTATTATATACCATCAGGTGAACATTCCACTTGTCTCCTCGACAAGTTGAATAAATAAAAATTAATAAGCTAGGCTATTTCGATACTCGTGCGCTTTACTATTAAAGACTATGTCGCCGTTTACCATCGGTTGTAATGGTAGTTATAGAATGGTTAGGATATTAAACGGTTCAAATAATACACAAGATAATTGCGAATATACAACACGCTTATTTCAACATTCGCTGACCGGATCAAACAAACAATAAAATGACGGCCCACGTGATGTTATTACATGCCGAGTACACACGGTCAGCAGCCTGCGTTATTTGTGTACTTAGTATTGAGGTTAACCTCAATTTTATATATTACTTTATAACATATACATCCGTAGAAGAAACAGTTCAGTAGATTAGAAAGCTGAAGCGGCAATGGGTAGGTCATATAACGCTAAGATCGCACGGTAGGTTAAGCAGTAAGATCCTAGATTACATTGGTAGTCCAGTGTTAGACAATCGCTTGTCAGTAGGACTTCGTGAAAACCACAGGGAATCTTCGGATGCAGGTAGTATCGAACCGATTATGTTGGACATCGATTGAGGAGATATACATTTAGTTGTGGATGAAACACAATACTAATATTCTACCTAAGAGTTAATAGTAAAGCTTATATCAAGGCCCTACATACATCAGTCATGGAAAATTATATTATTTTTTTTTTTTTGGACGGTAAATGATAAGTATGCCTTCTTTTTGGTTTCGGGGGGAAATCTTCGAAAACATACTCTGCCTTCTGTGGGGGAAGTCAGAGTTATATGGAGATTTTTGCCTACTAAAACCCCCTTGGTGGTCACCTTCGGCGTTTAGAGCGGTCACGGGATTATCGTTCGGAATACAATCGTGAAATGATAAGCCTGCCTTCGACAACATGGTGTTGTTTAGGATACACGACACCACATTGTGCCCGTGCGCTTCATCACCCCAGCAATTTTAATAGTTATAACGCCCTTCAAATTGGAACACGGTAATGTTTGGACACAACTATTTTGTCGTAAAAATAGGAGTTGCGGGGTGGTACCTACCTTTTTTATAAGGAGAAATCTTTAAAAGATATCCTGCTTCTAACGATCTCCTTAGTGCATTGCGGGAGGTTCTAGGCCTACAAAACGTACCAGTACCTCCCTGTACTGCAGCTAAGCACGTCCGGAGGAGTGCCGTAAACGTTCGCAGCACCCCGCTTTGCCACAACAAAGACAAAATCACTTTGTACTTGTTATTCACCTTGGACTTGTTTAGTGGGCAGTGACGGCCCTCGCCTTCAAAGCTCGCGAATCTGACAAACCTTTTAGTCGCCTTCTACAACAATCGTCGCTTAACTTAGTGCTTCTTAATAACCCGAGACTACAGTACTAACCAACCCACCTGAACGGCCTTCGATAGAACCGCTGATAAGGAGCTGCAAAAATGACAAATATATAATCTGTACCTTAATGTCAGTATTGTAATAAACCTTGACCATTTCTTGTGTTGTAAATAAAATATCACTAGTAAATGTGTGACGTGGTACGATGCCAAAGGAGTTACACATTATACACGCCCAGTCGTGTGAGGAAGACACGTGAGCGTTTACTATGCCTGATTTGCATTTATCCATTACTGACTTTAAAACTGGATTTACTGTACTATATAACTTGACCAGGGTAACTTCATTATAAATATTTTTACAAATCTATTTATTAATTTATTCTAATACTATAAAGACAATATTATGTATGTATGAAGCATGTATTATCTATGTATATATTTATTATTTTTCTTTATTTCACTTTTCTCTTACCTACCTGACTGGCAGAAAATGCCTTTATGGCATCGAGTCCCATAATTTGCTGTTCCATATGTATGTTATTATGGCAATTCTATGTAATATCACCACAGACAAAAAATATATAAATTGGTATAGTATTTACATTTGTCAACCAGTCAAGTTTTTATCCTTAGCCCTGTAGTCTCGAGATACTAAGAATAGGACTAAGATAAGCCCTGCCAGTCGCAAAAGGCGACTACAAGGGTCTAAGAATTTCGTAGGCCTTGAGGGTGCGGGCCCTTATCGCTCAACAAGCGAACCTTCGTGGGACAGTGTATGGTACAGCGATGGTTTGGCCCTTTCTCAAAGACGTGCCAACCACAAAGTGTAGAAGGGCACAGGTTGTTTAGGTAAGAGATCCCGGGGCCTTTCCGAATGCAATGATGCAGACCACTTAGGCGGATTTAGTGAGTAAGAATCTCGCATAACCCTGACTACCTCCAGAAGCAAGGTATACTTCGAAGATTTCTCCTCCAAAACAAAAAAAAAAGTCTCAGTCTGAGACTACCCTGTCCTGTAGAAGACTGTTAAGAATAAGATTAAAATAGGACTTTGTGGTGGGACTAAGTTTCCGCCGACCGTCTAGGTAGGTATTAACTTTACAGCTCCTATTTCCGCCGTCAATAAGTAATGTGCAAACATTATTTTGATCCGGTTTAACTAGCGTTGTATGTAATAAAATTACTGGGGTAGCGATGTTTTAACATTATATGTTTCAAGGCGACAATCACATTGTGGTGCTGTGTATATCATCCTAACTAGTACCGTATTGTTATGGGCAGGCGTTATCACTTATTATCGAGTGAATCTCGTACTCGTTCGTTTGCTTCGTAGAATAAAAATGTATGTACATTTGAAGACGCCGCATGTATATATCTCAATGAGAGTTTATAAATTGAAGTATACAGTCCCACTTAGAATTTCCATTAAAAAAAAATATTACTTTTGTGAACTCGGCAAATATCTTTACCTCAGTGTTTCAAACAAATATCGTTCATAAACTGCAAACAACTAACAAGTTAACTCGTGTAACTCTGATTCTCATCTCATATGAAACGTTTATATTTGTTGTCACTTCATAAGTAATTTTACACGGCGCAGTAACAATACTTTGCATTAGTATTTAAACATAAGTTATATATGAAATAATCAACTGTTTTACAAAGTGATTGAACATACATTTACTAATAATTTAGTTTAGAATATCATCAATATCATCATCATTAGCCGACGTCTACCACTGCTGGAATATCAGGCAATGGACTGGCGTATATGGTGCGTCCGAATTGTTCCGCCGAACCAGACACAGAAAATACTGTACCACGCTGATCGTCAACCTTCACTAGTTGGAGAGGCACTTTAAGAAGAAGAAGCTGGACATAGGCTTCCCCTAAAGATCTCCACATCGTCCGTTCCGATTTAGGATATACTCGTACATAATGATAGACAGTAGTTTTGACAACACTGAGTACCTTAGATTTTTTTGTCGTTTCACAATCGATTCGAGGACTTCCTTTTTACTAAATAAGCGTTTAACGACTGCGCCACAGAAGACTTCCTTGGAGTAAGAAAAAGTTAAGGTGAAACTGGATAGCCTTGTGAATGTTTCTCTGTAGCTATTTAAGTTTGTTCCTAAAAATAGCAGCATAGTTAAGATTGTCTTTATTTTTGTCCCAAACAGTACTAGCTCCGTCAGTATTGATTCTACCGATTTTTTAGAATGGCATCCAGACTCATCTACTTGTTTGTCTTTCTCTATTTATATTTTCCTATCGAATATACATATCGTTTACAATCAATTTAATCTCACATCAAATGCCTTGGGGGTTCTTAGTGTTATTTTAAAAAGAGTATTTCTGCAATATTAATATTGCTGTTATTACTGCAACGAGTCATACAATAAACTTTTTTCCTTCAAATAAACAAAGAGATTGCTACTAATATTAACACGATACTTCGGCCACTCCGCCAAAACTGTAACGACGAGGAAAAAGCAGCAAAAAGATGAATAAGACGTTCACATTATGGTATATAATTGCCCTGCTCATAACGCTAGTCAGGATGTTCACACTGCGCCATACAGCGCTAGTATATCAGTTAATATTTACGATATTATAATGCTTTTCGTTTCTTACAGCAACGTCATCAGAATGATTCACAAGTCAATCATCGCAGGGCGAAAACATTACGGAATGGCAAGCTTGTCGAAGAGAAATGGGCCTCTGTTCAAGTGGGAGACGTCATACGGCTGGAGAACGACCAGTTCGTCGCCGCCGACATCCTGCTGCTTAGCAGTTCGGAGCCTAACGGTCTCTGTTATATCGAGACAGCCGAATTGGACGGGTACGTTATTAACGTCATTTATTTGCTGTCACCACTTTCTAAGGATCAAATTGATACATGTGCAGTGATATAGAAAGCACCTGGGAGTTTTCATCTCCGATTTTTTTTTTAAATGACGAAGCGAGGAGATGGATTAAAATTAAACTAGTGGTAAGTGATACCCATGCTTATATAAACGTGGCGTTACGAGATCTGAAATATACACAGCAGCACATTGAGCTCGTAGCTTTTAGACATAAAATATTAAGTCTTGATACTCAAATCATTTCATTAATTACACCGCCCTTTAAACCGGAACACGGTACAGTTTGTACCGTACGATCTTTAGCAAAAGAGATGTATTCCTTTACGTTCTCCACTTACATCAAATTTTGCTTGAATTAGGAGTTGTTTATCATATTTATAAAAAAAAATGGAATGGATAACTAGTTTTTGTTTTTGTATTACGATATTTCTCCAATTAAAGTGAGTCTGGGGCAGCATGAGATATTTTTGACATGTCCTAACCACATTATTAGCACCCTAAGTTTTTTTTGTTGAGTTTTTTTTTTTAACCAATGGGGCTGACATATCTTTGAGGGATAAAAGCTCCTAAAAAAAATGTAAGTGAAAATAATACACAATGTTCACATATTGTCCTTATGTTATCGATAAGTAGAGCATTACTTTCACCTGATGGTAAGTGCCACCTGACCTTAATAATATGACCTTAAAGGATATGCTCTTAAAACCTTTTTTCTCTTTCTTAAGTTCTTTACTCTAGTTATATCACTAACTACACTCCTCAAACATAATTCAATAAAGTTTGGTACCTATCAAACAGGAGCTGTGGTGGCACCTAACTAGGCCGTCTTTGGCACCAGAGCCACCACTCTTCATTCCACAATATTCTTAATAAATATAAGTTATAATAAATTTATAGTAATGAAACCTTTAACGTTACTACGATTAGGAGATGATTTACGAGATACGGTAGAATCCAATATCTCTTAGTTAAAGATATGACCATATCGTCGCTTTGTAGTATAAAAAAATTATTATATTTCACATCGTATGTAGGCATAGTGAAAAAGTTATTCCTGGTGGTAAGATGAATAAAAATAGGTTAAAGCATAATAAAAAGGATAATCATCAAAGCTGACAGCAGTGCAATTGCTGAACTAGTTTATTTTGCGCAGCCATCTCCATGATCTTAATTTTTTTTTTATACAAATTTAAACAGATATCCATTGTTGTCTAGCCGTGTTCTCGTTTGATATATAATGTATTGACAGGGAGACGAATTTGAAGTGTCGTCAGTGCCTCTTGGAGACGGCGGCGATGGGTCAGGACGACGCGCAACTGGGAGCCTTCGACGGTGAAATAGTTTGCGAGACGCCAAATAATTTACTCAATAAGTTTGAAGGTAAGTGTTGGAAATAGTTGTTACACGGTTATAAACACTACAGCCACCAACAGTACCAGGGTAATTATTATCGTATAGATCTGATGTACCCTTCAAACATGTACTCATCAGTTTATTATATATCTAGTTCTAAAAAACCAATCGATATTAAATCACAATTTTGGGGAATCAAAGTTTTTGTTTTTTTTTTATATCACATTGACATTTTTAAATATCTATGTTATATATTCTATAGTTATATTTAATTAATATACTTATAGTACATAGTTATACATATATATAGTTATGTTATGCCACTGACTGTTTATCAAATTGATTAAACCGTATTGGAGATTACCTGAAAGAAAAATACGATTTTTTTTAAAAAAAAATATTATTTAATACTACAATATATCTAAAATTATCATCATCAACATCATCAACCGATAGATATCCATTGTTGGACATAGGCCTCCTCCAATGATCTTTATATTAGTCAGGCTTGATATGAATGAGTGGGGGAATGGTGGTGGGAGCGTTCGTTTGTTCATTAGCATTATTTTAAATGATATAGAATAAAAATTGTAACAATTTGTATAAGGTTTGGTTTGTGTTTTATGGAATTAATAAAAACAAAAGCTTTTATTTATTGTTGTGTAGGTACTTTAAGTTGGCGCGAACAACACTTCTCGTTGGACAATGACAAGATACTGCTGCGCGGATGTGTGCTGAGGAATACGTCCTGGTGTTACGGCGTGGTCGTGTTCGCCGGGAAGGACACCAAGCTCATGCAGAACTCCGGCAAGACCAAGTTCAAGCGCACCAGCATCGATAGGCTACTAAATTTTCTGATCATAGGGGTGAGTGGGTTAGTTTTAAGAAACAAAATTTTCAATATGTTATATAAGTAATGTATACTTAAACCTGTATTTTCTGTATATATGCTGGGGACTGTATAAAACAGTCCCTAAGACAGGTCATTGACCTTTAGAACATAGACCCCGTGTCCACCGCAAAGGCCGAGGACGATTAATGAAAGGGTTTTAGTGGGTAAGTATCTCCACATAAGCCTGACTTTTCCCAGAACACAGGTTATCTTTTCAAGGATTTTCCTCCCGGAAAAAAGTATACTGTATTTATAATTTAGTACTTATATTTATTTGGCAGTAACGGTCTGATTACTAGTCTGTGGTGTTATACTTAAATATATATATATATATAAGGAGACCGATTGCTGTGGAGATCTTCGGGGGAGGCCTATGTCTAGCAATTGACGTCTATAGGCTGATGATGATAATATATATAAACATATATGTTACTAGCTATTCTCCGTCCGTTTTGTTGGTTGTAATTTAAAAATAGACCGCAAATAACTGTCTATAGCAACTGTTACTATAGCAACCGCATAAATAATACGAAACGAAAATGTTTATAAAAGTTAATTAGCAATAAAATAATGAAGAATCTGTGAAATTAAAAAAATAAATAAATAGCCTATAAACATCTGCAAATCATTGCACATCGAATGGTCATCTTCCCATGTGGATACATTCACTAGTTTTCACGGGCCTGGCGAACAAACAGAACCCATTTCATTATGTACATATTTATATAAAATATTCATTTGTTTATGTATATATTTGTTATGTAAGTAGGAACAGAATTAACACGAGATAATTAAATGCAGATAGTGTTTTTCCTGCTGTCGATGTGCGTGTTCTGCACGGTGGCGTGCGGCGTTTGGGAGTGGCTGGTGGGGCGCTACTTCCAGGTGTACTTGCCCTGGGACACTCTGGTTCCGGCCGAGCCGGTCTCCGGCGCGGTCGTCATTGCATTCCTGGTGTTCTTCTCGTATGCAATCGTCATGAACACCGTTGTACCCATATCACTATATGTCTCCGTGGAAGTGAGTTAAAAATTTATTTTATCTTTAAACTAATACACAGTTCTCTAAGTAGTTTCTCTTATATCTCTTATTTTACAGTTAAGTGACGATACAAGCGGAACGTTCACCTGGCGGTGAGTGATACACCCGCCCATAACAATGTAGCGCTCGTTAGGATGATGTATACTGCACTATATTGCGCTTGTCGCCTCAGACATAAGATGTTGACTCTCGTTACCTCGGTAACTACACTAGCTACGACGCTCTTTAAATCGGAACACAGTAATGTTTGAACACTACTGTTTGCTGGCTAAAATAGGCGCTGCAGTGATACCTACCTAGACGGTCTTTAATAATAGAGACCTACCACCAGTAAATGTATGTATATATACACTGCACGTCTATTTGGCGTCACTTAAGTAGATTTATGTCGATTATATCTTTTTACGATCCTCAAGCACATATAGAAAGATAAATCTGTATATCAGAAGAAAACCTAGCAGTGGGCACAATTAGAAAATCGTTTATTTTTATATGCTTTTACATGATTATGGAGAGGGTTTGGGCGGCAATATCGCCCTTTACTACTCTTCTTTAATTTTTATGTTGGTGGGCAAAACTAGTAATAAAACTAGGTCACATATAAAAATTATCTGTATCCAAGCGTTTTTGGATTTAACAAATTCACACAGAAAATACTGTTGCTAATCCGGGCGTTAACACTGTTGTTATACGTAGCACTACGTCAAAGATTATGACATGCGGTATGTCAACAGTATCACCGTTTGTCTGTTTGCTCGCACGTCGTCGTTGCGAATATAATTGTGTTACGCGAGCACTCGTTCTGGCGTGTAAGTACTAGGTTATAGTTAGCGCCCGTGTCCGAGCTTTAATGCGATCAAAGTTAAGTTCCGTTCATGCGTAGCGAGCATTTCGTTGTAATTCAGTTAAATTTCCCAGTAGTAAAAGGTAAAACTTTAACTGGATATAATTGTGCAGGAAGTACATTTAGTATGGCCGAAGACTCAGTACACTAAATTATATAGAACACTATATCGTTTCGTGTACTTTTGAGCAATACGTTCACCTGATTGTAAGTAGTACGCCTTAACATAACAAAATGGCGTCAAAGAATGCGCTATACGCTCAGAAGTGAGATAGTTCTTTACTCCAGTAATAGCACTGACTACACTCTTCAAATCATAACACAGTAGTGTATGCTCATTACTGTTTGCCGGTAGGGACGGGCACTGTGGGACTTACCCAGGCTGTGCCTCGCAACAGACACCTACCATCAGATCAATATATTTTATACTCTATATTCTTAAATATTCCTAATAAATATAAGTTATAATCAATTTATAGTAAAGAAATGCTTCGTTCAAACATTACTGTTTTTGTCTAAAGGATTCTGTAGCTTTACTACGGTAGACGGCGTACCATCTGATATAAAAGCCAAAATCTTATAGTTAAGGTTATGGTAATTTCGTCGCTTTATGGTATAAAAAAATTATAATGTTCCAGGTCATAAGATTTGCACAGAGTTTTCTAATAAACTGGGACGAAAAAATGTATTATGAAAAGACGGGGACAGCGGCTAAGGCCCGCACCACCACGCTGAACGAAGAGCTTGGTATGTACATCGAGAGCTTAATGTCAGTACTTGCATTTAAAAATAAAGTAGTTTACGTTAATTATATCGTTATAAAAAGTTTTCATCACCTATTCTTTCCATACTTGTGTCGCTGTGTGTATTTGACTAAATAAAGGACACATTTAAATATTTTAAAAATTTAGGAGGTATAACGAAAATCACAATCTCATATGGAGGCTGCTTAGAATATCCGACCGCTACACTACCCTCTATGAATAATTAAATATCATTATAAAGGAAATATTCAGAAAAAGAGCAGTAAGCAACTTTCCCTGTTGTTAAGTGGAAGAAAAGAATTATCAATTGCTCAACACTTTTCTGTTATCATTATTATAATTTCTTGTTATTGTTGTCCAATACTGAACATAAACCCCATTAAATAATTACCAGCGACACCGGTCCGATGCCACCCGCATCTAAACAATCCCTTGCTAATTTATTTAACCAGGTCGTCGTTCCATCCGGTAATTACTGTGATTAATCTGATTTAATATAAAAAAATATGTTTCAGGTCAGATCCAGTACATATTTTCGGACAAGACGGGCACATTGACGCAGAACATAATGACGTTCAACAAATGTTCGATAGCAGGCGTCTGCTACGGCGACGTGGTGGACGAGAGCACCGGTGAGACGATCGAGCTCACCGAGGTAATGTCGTCTCCACAACTACGCTTTGGTCATATGAAAACTCCAATGCGCATAAATTGCAGCACATTTTGTCACCACCACGGCGTAGATCCGCATGTAGACTACAATTTGAGATTACCATATTGAATCGCCCTCACTTAAGACTATTCGCACAGCGAGTCAAAGGATTTTGCATGTATAATGTGTTTTCCTCAAAAAAAAAAAAAAAGAATTAGTTTTACTGTTATGTAACGATTTGTTTGTCCTTGCTTTGGGTTTGTCAGGACTGTATGCCTGATGTTATTTGTTTGTTTTTTTTGTTTGTATTTATCTACCCGTTTGTTTTGATCCCCGTATAATCACATTTATGTGATCATTGAATACATTTTTTTTTCGTTTTCGCTTATCCAATTATGCGATCCTCGATATCGTAATGCATTTTGTATGTTTTAAACATTTTTGTATTTCTTATCAGTATACACAACATCGAACACATCGTTTGCATGTATATAATATTGTGCAACAATACAGTACAGATAGATAGTCGTATTTACTACAGGTTTTAATTTTTTTGTTAACCGTATGAGGCTTCTAACACAGCACATCAGTAACTCCACAAATTTTAGGTCTCATACAAATTATATTTACTAGTTGCTAATGAAGTGAGTGAATTTAATATGGGTGGACACTTAAATTGTATTATTAAGATGAAAATTTTCATTACTACATATCCGTATCAGTTTTATATTAGAACTATTGACCATTTTCGTAGCAACTGCCAACGTAGTAAATATTCATAACTTTATACATATCGTATGATTTAATAAACAACTTACACAATGAGTGTGGTTAATATAATATTTAACGTTTACATACAAACTTATAAAGATTAAAAAAAATGTAAACATAAATAAAAAGGTTTCATCAAAAGCTTTCTACGATAAATGTACTAATTATAATAATTTACTTAAAAAACATTAAATTTATCATTTTAATGTTTCCACTGCTAGGACTTGGGGGCTCTCATTAGCGGAGGGTCAAGGCCATTTATTTAATTAACAAAATTGGTACCCTTAAATAAGATTTAAGTACTTGTCAATTGCTAAAATGGCTAATATTCTTATTGTTTAGAAACCATGACTGATTTTCATGCGCTGGTATAACAAAATAGTTTCAACGTGGGAACGTTACACTTGTTGCAAGTGAGGTGGTAGGGCCGTTGTGTGATGTGTGTGTGGTACAGCGGTCGGTGCGGGGAGTGCGGGGTGCGCGTGAGGCGAGGGAGGTGCCCCGCGCGTGCCTGCTGGAGCTGGAGCACGAGCAGGGCCGCAGCACGCCCGGCGCGCGCCGCCCCGCGCCTCCGCCCGCGCACGCGCACGCGACCACGCACGTACGCACCGTAGCACTGTTACACGCTGACACGTCTTCCTATTGTGCGACAACGCGATGAAATAAATGTACACATATTTAATAGTTTCTATACGTGTATTTCAAACTGATATATAATACTAATGTGATCAGAATTTTTTTTTTGTATTAATTTCTTTGAAAACATTGATGGCATGCCAATTAATCACTTCGATAGGGCGCTCATCAGCCACTTAATAATCTCATCATATCATTAATTCTAATAAGTACTTAATTGTTCCTATACATTCCCGGTACAACAATAATCAAGTATATTTTTTCTTTAGTTAAAAAGAATCCTGTCCTTGCGGAGAGGATGCGACTGATGGTGAAGAATACGCAAAACGATACTTGTATATATATTTTGATATGCAATTATTCGAAGTAAAGTATAAGATGAACATTCACACTGCAATTGTAGTGATAAGGTAATTGTTAGCTGTCGACTATAGTCAACGGTCTACCGTACGGCGTTCATCTGTGGCCGACGACTATAGTCGAGGCTCAACCGTACGCGTTCATCTGTAGCTGGTCGATTATTATGGATGCTTGAACCGAAGTGGTTAAAAATAAACGTAATAGAAACTACTAAATTGTTACGTTGTAATTTATACGTTGAAGACGTTAAAAATCCTACATATGAGACAGTCGCATAATAGTAAGACTTTTCAGCGATGCATCAGTACCAGGTAGTATATGGCCGTTTGCGATGTGAGATGTAGTAACGGCAGGGCTAGTGGATGATGGTGATAGGACTAAGTCCTGCTGCTAATGGATATGGATTGCCTTCTTGACTTGACCCTTTTCACTCAGTAACATTTTCCGAAATGCGCACGACCTTTAATTTTGATGTTGTAATGCTTCACTCGTTTATAAAAATATTTATGGGATATCGGTATTTATGTGAGAAATAATTCCAATATTCATGTTTATTTAATTTATTAATATTTGGTACAAGGTATTGTATTGTATAAGAATAATTTTCTGGTTTAGTTAACGAAGTGATCTTTTTATTTGTTTATTTTTATAAGTACATTCGGTACTTCTTATTAATAATAGACAGCCTTAATTTTCCCACTGCTGTGATTCAGAGCCTTCTGTCACACGAGTCTTCACTATTTGTCAATCTCATGGCCAATTTCGGTTTAGTGGTTGATACATATCCATGAAAGTTGTAGAATACGTCGGACTTACAATGAATTGCTTCACAGGAAGCTCGAGTACAGTGGGAATCTAACCCGCGCTGCTTCGAGACGTATAGCGCAACCGCCTTACAAACTAAACTATCACGGCTTGTTATAATGTTAAGGTTAAACTAACATAGATATGAACCGTTCGAAACATTCTCGGCCCACTAACCTCCACACAAACGTATGCACACAATACGTAATACAATAAAACTTTGATAGATTTGTAAATATGTCTGCATGGAAGTGTAGCTGTGACATTTGCTTTTGACGCTTCATTTTTGTATAGGACTTTGTTGTTTGTTTATTTTTATCACTTTAAGAAGCGAATGCTGTTGCTTCTTAACTATTATACATATTCTGCATAAACATGGTATAAAATTCAATAATTACAAATAATTATACCTTAGATAATTATAGTTATATTTAATAAGCTTTGCTTTCATACTTCTATCCTTATTAAAATTTCTTGTTTTCGCTTTCTGTATGTTTATCGACTCAATTTTCCCTAACTTTTTTATATAAATTTCTTGTATTTTTCTACCTTTACACAGAATGTCTTAACTTACTACTTAACCTTTCTTGTTAATCTTATTGAAATAGATTTGATCTATTCCCTGTTCTTAAATAACTCACTTTCAATAGTAAACATTTTCTCATTTCCTTATAATTTTTTTTCCCCACTCTTAATTGTTCAATGATTTGAAAGCAGAACACGGAACCTTTGGATTTCTCGTTCAACCCCGAGTACGAGCCGGAGTTTAAGTTCTTTGACTCATCGCTGTTGGAAGCGGTGCGCTGTGGAGACCAGCACGTGCACGATTTCTTCCGCCTGCTGGCGCTCTGTCACACTGTCATGCCGGAACAGAAAAACGGACGACTTGAGTATCAAGTATGTACTTTTAGGCAGACTTCATTAATAAAGGGTATCATGACATTATGTAATTTAAGTAGGTGTTTCCGCAACGCCTATTTCTGCTTCGCCATACCATAGTATGCCTTCTTTACTCTGTTCAAGTTAAAAAGGCTCTGTAGAGAGTTGAATGAAGACTTAACTTCTTGAGTCTCAAGACGATAAACAATAAATATATATCATTCCCATTCCAACTATCGTCATTTTCTTAATAAAGACCGTATCATAAGTGGTGAGTATCGTAAGTAATAAGTCATCAGATGACGTCTCCTATTCACTTCGCTGTCAATAAACAAATTGTACGTATACAACTTTAGTGTTTATAGAATTACACTTTAAAATGGACTACTTTTGAAATAATAGTTATAGCAAAAAGAAGTCTTTGTGTTGTGATCAACTCGGTTGACACACATATTTTAACCATGGATTACCAACCATGATTCAAAAAGCTTCACGATACAATTGTAGAACATTTTCTAACGTAAGGTAGTATATATTGGACTTCATATAAGGATCTTTATTGTTTTAGTCGTTAACATAAGTTCATTTTCAGGCGCAGTCACCTGACGAGGCGGCGCTGGTGTCGGCGGCAAGAAATTTCGGTTTTGTGTTTAGAGAACGTTCGCCTAATAGTATTACAATAGAAGTAATGGGTAAAACAGAGGTACGACTTTGTATATATGTTCAGCATGACTACCACTCCATTGTCTACTGATCCACACTGACACTGTCAAAAGGTCTTCTTTAATACCTAATTCCTGCGACTTCTCCCTATCATCATCATATCATAAACTCTCAAGAAAAATAATCAATAATTAAGAAATGGAATTAGCTTAGTTCTTAAATACGCTGTGGGACGCCACCAGGCTGCGAGCGAGGAAGCTTGTTTGTGCTTCGACTGTACTTGAGCCGCCGGCAAACGAGTCCCTACGATCTTTATTTAACCTTTCCTTCCCCATCGGTCGTTCGGTCTTCATACTACTTCCACTGGCATTTCAGCTTTACTAATCCACTGAGTTAGGTCAGCTGCCTTCTTAATTAGCAGAGAAACAATCAATTATTTGTCTACATACTCATAATTTTTTCTTTGTTACAGGTGTATGAGTTGTTGTGTATATTAGATTTTAATAATGTTAGAAAAAGAATGTCCGTGATATTAAGGAAGGACGGTGAGATTAGATTATACACGAAGGGTGCTGACAATGTTATATACGACAGATTAAAAAGTGATTGTCAGCAGGAAGTGCGATCCAAAACGCAGGAACATTTAAATGTAAGATATTTATTTAAATAAGTTCAAATATTAATTTAAAAAGAATCATAGTTTAGGTCTTCGAAAACTACAAATTAAATACCACCGTAGCGCCTTTCCCTATGGTAAGACAGTAGTGTGATAACTTTTCTGTTTCGCGTCGAAGGAAGTAAATTACTGGGTAAAGAAACTTAACACTCGTGCGTCAAGGCACCGAGGCCGAGGACCATGTGATGCAGTGTATATAATCTTAACTAACGGATGTCATGAAATAAATGTTCCACTAGTCTCATTGATTCGTCAAATAAAAATAGTATGTCTATGATTATACGGAAGTTAATCCATGTTTAATAAATCTGATGAGAAGAAATCGACATTTTTTTTCTGTTATTTTCATTTGTGATTTTTCAGAAATTCGCTGGCGAAGGTCTGCGCACGCTAGCGCTCGCGTGGCGGCCGCTAGAGGAGCGTGGCTTTGCGGAGTGGAAGCGCCGCCACCAGGCCGCCGCACTCGCGCTGCGGGACCGCGACGAGCGACTCGACGCCATCTACGAAGAGATCGAAACCGATCTGCTGCTCATGGGTCAGTCACAACCAATAATTATAGTTTTACCATGACATTCATACCAATGCACAGTAACATTTGCGTACTTTAATACGATCACCATTATCGTCATTTCAACCGATGGATTTTAATACCAATATGTAATATTTTAATATATATTTTAGGTGTGACTGCCATAGAGGATAAATTACAAGATGGTGTACCGGAGACCATTGCGAACCTTAGTATGGCTGGTATGAAGATATGGGTTCTGACAGGTGACAAGCAGGGTAAGATAAAATATTTTTTATTTTATTTATTTTATAGTGTTTTTTTGCTGTCATGGAAAACAATGGATTTTCTTGTATATTGTATATTAAATCACTTTTCACGACCGTAGTATCACCAAACAGTACTGTGCCGAAATTCTTGTATTCTGGTTCCGAGGTCTTAATTATAACTAGTGAATATAGAAAGATAAAGAAGCTTGCACAGGAGTATCGCTTTCTTTTAGGTCAATCTCTCATTTGTCTTGTTGAATTTTTGTTCATCACTTCATTATATATAATTATAATATATATGGGAGAATATGACAATGAAGAATTGGTTTGATTACAGAGACTGCGATCAACATTGGTTACTCGTGTCAGCTGTTGACAGATGATATGGCTGAAGTATTCATCATAGACGGCGTCTCTCATGACGACGTAGACCGGCAGCTTGCAAAGTGCAGGGACTCCATACGTGTTGTGAACACCTTTTTACCATACGGTAAACAACTATCTATATTAATTCAAATAAATGTGCAATAGAACATATTTCGCGCATTTCTCATACCCATTTACTGGTGGTGGGAATTTTCTGCCGGTGAATATCTAGTTAGGTATTATCGCAGCACTTATTTCTGCCATCAAACAGTAGTACTAAATCATTACTGTAGTCCAGTTTAGAAGGTATTGTAGACTTAAAACTGTGTGTAATAAACAATCTTTCCTGTCTTCTCATCTTGAGTGTTTTTAATTAGCCTATAGAATTAAGGTTCGGATATATTAATTCTAATAGAAAAGTTATTATCAAAATCAATATAAATTAAAAATTTCTACAATAGTTTATTATCATAAAACACAAATTAATATTTTTCCACTAGTTACAAGTGCTGCCACCTGGTAAAGCGTCCACAAATACATGTTCCGTGTGTTATAAAAATAACTCAAAATCGTTGCAGGGTCAGGGCCTGAGGCGAAGAATTCGACAGCGAACGGCGGCGCGAACGTGAGCCGCCCGTCGCCGGGCCGCGCCGCCAACGTGAAACTAAACGCCCCCGCTGTCTCCGTCGTCACATTTAGGTGGGAACATAACTCACTACCGCCCCACAGGTAGACACCGACGGCTACGCTATCTAAACGCTCGCCTACCGCTACCGCGTTACATGGACAACTACAACGCGCTGTCGTATACGCTACACTACTCTTGTAATCCTCGGGACAGAAAGTTGCCCTTACTACAAAACATCAGTTAAAAACAGGCGGAATGTTTATTCCTTTAGTTATATTTAGGACGTACACGCATATTTGACGAAAGCCATTTAGTCCAACTCAAGTTAATTTTATGTTATTACTAGTTCACGATAAACTTACGATGGCCTCTTGATGTAGTTGTTCACCGTGCGCGCCTTACTATTCCTCAGTGATGTCTATTTCTTCCTACCCGCAAGTGTAAGCTTGCATTTAGAACAGGCCTATCCTCTTTACCTCCGTGTGTGTTACTTGTGTTTTTTTTTTACTTTTGACAGTATAACTTAGACTAAATAAAGGTTATTTTGATCGTAGAGCTTTTGTAGAGCGGATATGTACGAGATGTAATAACACGTACTAGTATATTATAAAAGTAAAGATAATCTTTATATTTTACCTAAACAGTATCAATTTTCGATTTTTGTAGAGGTAAAAGTCTACTGTATCCAAATATATATTCCTTTTAGATATTTTTTATTTTATGTATTTTAGTAGTATGATTATATATAATTGTTAACAGCACTGTACCTGTAGCCAATATTAACTAGATTTTCAATTTTTTTTTCTTATTTGCTTTACACTGAACTAATATAATTGTTGTTGTGTCTAATTACTTGTTTAACTTTAGTCGGTTACCATTTACAACTGAGAGTTGTTGAAAGTAGCGAACAGAGACAATAGGAACATCCATATATTTACGACATGCCGCCCCGGGGTTTCGTTGCTGCTGCTGCTGCTGTTTGTGATGTATTGCTGTTTTAATTAGTAGTAATCTTGTATAGGGTGGCGCAAAAATAACCTTATAAAAAGTACCTTATTACCTGTGTTATAAGGTACTTTTTATAAGGTTATTTTTGCGCTACCCTATATAATCATG
This sequence comes from Ornithoptera alexandrae, assembly GCA_029030555.1. Classification (NCBI taxonomy): domain Eukaryota; kingdom Metazoa; phylum Arthropoda; class Insecta; order Lepidoptera; family Papilionidae; genus Ornithoptera; species Ornithoptera alexandrae. The sequence continues at coordinate 5,131,139 of JARDVY010000042.1, read as the reverse complement.
ACTTCTTCTGAAATGTTGGCAGGACAGTATTTTATGAAAGTCAAACGATAGCAAATAACTCGAAGTAATTGATTTTAAATAGCCAATTCGTTAACTTCGTGGAGGATGGATTTCCTAAAAATTACATATGAGATGAAGTAATCGTTAAATGATCTGCAGCAACGAGTACAGCGCTGGCGGCGCGTGTTCGCTGGAAGCACAGGAGCACTGCAACGACGACGCAAACGGATTCGCAATCGTCATCAACGGGCACTCACTGGTGCACTGCTTACACCCAAAGCTGGAAGAAAAGTGAGTACACCATCATTCATTGTCGGCCAAAACGCAAAAGAAATGATATAAAGTATTCATTTTATTAAGCCATGATACCTCACTTAGTAAGGTCTTCTTCAGCTTTTAGCTTCTCGTGAAAGAATCCATGTTAAAATGAGTTAAAATGTGATATTTACTATATCATACTTGGCCAGTGTGGTGCATACCCGGAGGCGGGCCCGTTGGATCCGAGCGCCGATCGAAGGTTGTGGAAGAACTATTCGATGTTATCCCGTGACCCTCGTGCATATTTTTCAGAAGTGATTGGAATACTGTGTGAAACTTTTTAGTCGGTTGGAGTCCGACACTACCCCGTTACCGGCCCGTTTGATTCCGGGGTGTGCGACCGTTAGCAGTTACACACGTTATTAAAAAAAAAAGAAAAAAAGTGTGGTGTATAAATGGCACTGCGGTAAATGGGTAGATGATAATTCCAGATGCCGTCATTATTACAATTGACTAAAGCTATGTTTTTTGCAATTAAGCTTTTATAAATTATAATTGTACCTTTACAGATTTTTGGACGTAGTGTTGCAATGCCGATCAGTAATCTGCTGTCGTGTGACGCCGCTGCAGAAGGCGATGGTAGTGGAACTGATCAAGAAGAGTCGAAAAGCGGTCACGCTAGCGATCGGTGACGGTGCAAATGACGTTTCTATGATTAAAGGTAATGTAAAACATTTAAGGTGCGTTAACCTCGTTTTCCCTTATAAGTTTAGGAAGGTCGGCGATTTTTAACGTTTTGTTCAGTCCGTACAAGAGTAATTTAGTAATGTTAAAAAAAAATATATCTAATGTCTTAAAAAGTATGAGAGAAGCATCTCGAAAGAATACCTAATATAGATGATGCGCCAATCAACAAATTTAAAAAAAAGTGCCAAAATAATTGATTTACATTCGTCACTACTGCCAAAAAAGATATCCCTTTTATATATATATGTGTTCGTTGTTGCAGCGGCTCATATAGGCGTGGGTATATCAGGGCAGGAGGGCATGCAGGCGGTGCTGGCGTCTGATTATTCGATAGCTCAGTTCCGGTTCCTCCAGCGGCTGCTGCTTGTACATGGTCGCTGGTCCTATTATCGCATGTGCAAGTTTCTGCGGTATTTCTTCTATAAGAATTTCGCATTCACTGTCTGCCACTTCTGGTTCGCGTTCTTCTGCGGCTTCAGCGCACAGGTAAGCTGAGGTAAACGGCAAATAATGTGACTAAAAAAGTAACATATACTACATTGTAGCACTTCACTTCAGACGGTGTTCGACGAGATGTTCATCTCCGTGTACAACTTGTTCTACACATCGCTGCCGGTGCTCGCGCTGGGCGTGTTTGAGCAGGACGTATCAGACGCAACTGCGTTGCAGTTCCCCAAGCTGTACGCGCCCGGGCACACCAGCCAACTGTTCAACAAAACTGAATTTATCAAGTCAACTCTACATGGATGTTTCACTTCACTCGTTTTGTTCCTCATACCTTACGGTGAGTTAATAAACAACGCGGGATCGATCGATGTGAAAATGTTTGAGGGAGGGCTATGTCCAGCAGTGGGCGTCTATCGGCTGATAATGATGAGTTAATAAAGAATTACACATCTACAGTATAAAAATAATATTAACAGCTCACTTAGTCTTCTTTCCATTGTTGGGACTCGAAGCCTCTTCCCACATAAAGCAAATTAAATATCACATAATAGCAAGCAATCACCATGCTGATCACCAATCTTTACTAGTTGAAGAGGCACTTTAAGAAGAAGAAGCAAGCAATAAAATCCACCGTGCTAGTCAACTGCCGGTTGCTCGACGTCATATATCCACGAAAGTTGTTCTTTGGACATGTCGTTTCCCACGTGACGTTTTCGAACCCGCACCTCTCCGAGTGATTCAGCGTTTATAACCACACAACCGGATCCATCACCGCATCGTATCGATTCTGATTAACTCATTTTATTTCACAATAATGCATTTATGTTGGGTCGTACACTTGTAAATACGGTGTGGAATTGTTTATTAAGTATACAGTTGATAGGTTTCATTCCCGAAGACCATCTAAGTAGGTACTACAGGGCCTATTTCCGCGATGAACAGGTGTATCACTACCAGAGCGTCCTGTCCGTTTTATCGGTTCGTCAAATAAAAAAGTTGTGTGCTGTGTGATCTTTATGGACTACATCACTACACAACATTACATCAGGAGTTGTGACAAACATCATAAAAAAAAACAGATTATGACATCATGTTAACATGGCGCACAGTACATGGAAAATATATTAACTAGGTCATTTTCTAAAATAAATAGTATAAAGCTTCGAAATATTTTATGTATATAATGTTATTCAGGTACTTACAAAGACGGCCTGGCACCGGACGGGAAGATCCTATCAGATCACATGCTGTTGGGCAGCGTGGTTGCAACTATACTAATCATCGACAACACCACTCAGGTAATAAAAAAGTGTAACAAAGCAAACAATTATACAATAGTATCAAGTCTGCGAAACAAGTATGGCATTCTCCTTATGCTTAGTAAAATCCATCTGACAACTTTTTTTTAAGTTACTCTCTTTTACCCTTTGAGAGTTTTTTTTTTTAATATGTAATATGATGAGAAGAGCAATTATTATACAAATGTTAATGGAGTGTTTATTGCAGATCGCCCTCGACACCACGTATTGGACGGTGTTTAATCACATCACGATATGGGGCTCGTTGGTGTCGTTCTTCGTACTTGACTACTTCTACAACTACGTCATAGGGGGTCCCTACGTCGGCTCACTGACGGTCGCGCTAACGCAGGCTACCTTCTGGTTCACAGCCGTGCTTACGGTAAGGTTTTTTTATCATTATCATCAGCCGATAGCCAGTCACTGCTGGACATAGTCCACGTCCAAATACTTTCACACCAGTTGGTACCGCGATGCCTACATCCAGATGTTTTCAATTTTATTTTATACAACGAAGTTAAAACTTGATTTATTTATTAAACTAAACTATACTACCGCTTAAAACAATGAAAGCCTATTTAGGATGTTTACCCAGTGTTCTGTTACATAAACCGAAAGACAAGATGTTGCCACATTACGGTTTGGCCGCAGTAACGAAGTTTGGAAGGAAATAATAATAACTTTTCAAGATATTTATGGTATTTTTTTCTGTTAACGATGAAAGTGGTTAGAGTTGAAATAGAATAGAAATAAACAATTAATTTTTTTTTTACCAATAACTAACCACTGGTCTCCGTGTTACAACACCGACCTTTAGCCATTGTGTCAGTTATATATTGTACAATTTTGTACAGATGATAATCCTAATGGTGCCGGTGGTGTCGTGGCGGCTCGCGAGTTCCTGGACGAGGCCAACATTGGCAGAGCGGCTGCGCGCACGGCAACGGTGGCGCGCTGGTGCGCCCGCGCCGCGTACTCCGTCCGCGCGCCGGGCACGTCGCTCCGTGCGTTCTGGTTACGCATTCGCGCACCAGGAAGGCTTTGGTCGCCTCATCACATCTGGGAAGATTATGCGTCGGATTCCGCATGCGGACGCCGCGCTTTCGGCCCTCGCGTCTTTACCTGGGAAGTTCCACCCTCGTCCAACTACGCCACCCCCATCACAGACCTCTTCACAGTCACCCCCTTCGCCGCCCACTCCGCCTTCTCCGCGAGCTCCTAAGCAGGACCTGGATTCAGTTGACTTATGAACGATCAATAGATGAACGATTGTTAATAAACAGTGGAAATGCGAACGATAAGTGTACAGTGGAATATAAAGCCTTCATGCAGCAATATGTGAGAAGTGTGTGTTAATTGTAACATGTGTTCTTAAGACGTTAGGGATGAGGGCGCGGTCCATAGTAGCGCGTGCTTTGGGGTTACATGTGTATTTGACATGTTTGTGTATTTGGTTTCATATAATAGGAGAGTATGATGGTGATGTTAATTTGATTAATAGGCGGCGATATTGCATTAAAGCGTCTGATTTGTGGACGGATTACCTCAGTATTGTTTAGATCTCCGGACCGCCGGCCGCGGGCGAGACACCCTCGCCCCCTTGCCCGTGCGGTGCCCACTTGTACTTACCACTACCAACCACCAGGTCACCACGCGCCGCCCAGTTCATAGTTACAGACATCTCAACTATAAATAGATGTTCTTTAATAAAAAAAAAAAGACGCAATGTACAATTTAAGAAAGTGTTGTTTGTAAATATGTCGGAAGGTTACAAACGAGAAATACCTTTTTTAATTAGACGGCACAATGTCGTCGAAACTCATAATGTGATAAAGTTAATAGATTTAAATAATTCGTATTATTGCCTATATTAAATTATATTTGTTGATCGAGAGTATATATTGATAGATATTTATTACGATACATACTAAGAATTACTCTTTTATATCGGAAACGTAGTTATTTCGTAATGTTCCTTTGTATGTGTAGAGGTAGCTCCGTTGAATGCGCGCACTGCCCGAACAAAGCAAACATGGAGACAATATTCCGCGTCGCGACGACCCCGGAAGATGCAACGTCAGTGAAGTGTGTACACTGCAACAATGAAAACGTAACCAAGAGATTGTTTCGCATTTGGTTCAGATCAACATTATATTTTTCTTATACGATTTTAATTTTTACTGGATACAAGTTTAATTGATTTTTTTTTTAATTTTTGTCTCCTGTGTTTACAATCTTAATAAAATGTGCATTTATAAATTTGTCAAACAAAGTGTGAACAGTAAAAACGCCACACTTACATTATGTACCGATATTACAGCAAGCTATACAAGATAATCAATATTAAACTGAAATTCATTGTAATTTTATATAAATAATGAATATAAATAAACTGTTTATAATGTTAAAAAATCTGTTTGTGATGAAAATTTTTATTATTTTGGCAACTTTTTGACTTTATAGTGAAATTTGTGTCAATATTTGTTAACTTCTATGATTGCAATGATAACTTGTGGTAGTTACAATATATGTGATGATTTTTCTTTTCACAAAATCCAATTTTGATCCTGTACAACTCATACTGTTGATTTGTGACCGAGCTACAAACAATTAATTCTGTATTGCCACTTAAAACATATCATCGCGCAGACGTGAAAGAACTGTAGTAGACTAATATCATGTGGCGTTTTGACTGTTAAAGATAAACTTTTGCTTTTGAATCGATTTTTTATTAAAAAAATGTAATACTCGATATGTTCTTATTTTCTTTTTCATAAAGTCCATTTGCAACTATCAATCGATCATAAATGTATACCGTCTGTGTGACGCATCACGTTGAATCCTGAATTACCAAAAATAAAAATATATCCATACTAAAACAGTCGATTACCAATTAAAATAACCTGCCGTTTTCTTTCTGCCAAACCTGGTAAAGAATACGTAATAATAATGCACCGAAGAAGTACGTGAGTATAGGCCAGTAAGAAAGAACACCTATAAGATGGACTGATCAGATAAAGGTGTCAGTAAATGACTCATCATCAATAGCACTATATTAAAGCACTAGGAAGGCGGCCATCGGAGAAGAATGGCGACGTATTGTGAAGCTTGTGAACAACACCTGAAGTGATGACTACGATCACTCTGTCAAGAGTTATAGCGACGAAGAAGAAAATTAACCGCTAATATAATTTATATTAAAAAATGTTTATTTAATTTTACCAGTTAAATATATATGACGCCAAGATATAAAAAAAAATATTTGTTAAAGACATCATAATTCCGAAATTTTAAATATATCAAAATTGATTACATATCGATTACTATGTAAGAAAATTTAAATAATACTTATTTACTGACACTTATTTTTTTAGGTATTATTAATAATTATATTGGGTAATATAAAGCTATATAAGTTTATGGCCCTGGTAACACTGAGTGTCATAACTGATGGAAACAATATTTAAAGGTTATTTTTTTGATGTTTCGGTATTTTGAGTAACAAATACAAATTAAATTTTTTTACGACGAATTTTATTATAAATAAGCATGAGTGAATATTATAATGTAGTACCGTGGCAGAACCGTAAAGAATGGAATAATGTCTACGAAAATGTATTTTCACCAACTTCTTCAAATTTAACTAAAGAAGACGCTCTCAAATGGTTGCTTATTTGGAAAGCAAGAAGTCCATTCTTACCTTCAGGAATTGAGTCTACGTTAACTTTACTGGCAGTACATATACAAGATGTCAAACATTTTGATGCAGATAGTGATCAAATGATCCGTTTAGCTTATTCAACTGCCTTAATGAGATTTGTAAATCATATGCTCGATTCTCAAACTGTTAAAGGCAGCAGTTTGTATAAAGCTGCAAAGAACTTGGGTGTACCCGAATGGATTGTAGATTTGCGTCATGAAACTGCACATGGTAATAGTTTGCCTTCAGTTGAGTTGCTCAGAGAGGCAACAACAATTAGCTTAGATTGGCTGAAGACTAATTATTGGGATAAACACAATGAAATTGTTAATGACTATAGAAGTGACAAAAAAACATTGTTTGAAAATGATGAAAAAATAACAACTCTGATGAATATGTACATTTCAATGAGTATTTGTGCAAACACTAAATTTAATATCAAATGTTTAGCTGAAATTTCAGACAAGCATATGAGAGAATCAATTGTAAATGATATTCATGATTTGTTTGATGAATTTTTTGATTTGTCTAATTTGGAAAATGTATCCATTCAATCACTTATTAATTTACTGAATGTACATTCTAAGCGTCTATTAAAATCCAAAAATGCTGTTCTTAATGTAAATAGAGCTTTGCTTGGTAAAGACTCATTATTTCTCTCAATAGAGTTGTTACATTTCTTTCATGGTAGCTATTCAAAAAAGGCAACTGGCCTCAATAAACATTACATACATTGTTTTGATGTTCTATTAACATTCTTACATATGAATGATTTATTACAAGACTTTATATTAGGACTAATAAATGTCACACAGTGTTGCGATGAAACCATCCAAAAACGTTGGCTGGCTGCAATGTGGGTATCAGAAATTTTAAAAGCTTTGAAAAAGTCAAGCCAGTTTGTTACCAAGATAAAGTAAGTATATAAAATATCTTTTAGATTGCTCTAGGCATTTCTAAGGTACTGATAGATGAGTGTATTTCCTTTTGGTTTGGCCATTAATTAAATTCTGACCTTACTTGGGCCGTTCATATCCATATTGATACAACAGATATATGTAATATTTAAACATGGCTGATAACATTATATATGTGCAGCAATATGTTAACAGTTTGAGTGTTATTTTATTTTGTTATTAAAATTTTGCAATTTTTAAATGATTAATAATTACTTTTGTACCATCAAAGTTAGCTGTCTAACAAATTTCAGAAAACAAAAAATATTTTGATATAATCCATGTTTCAATTTTATTTCCATTTATTATGACATTTGTTCTATTTTTTCAGGAAGCAAAGTAATAACTTTGATAAAAAAAAGAAAAAAGACTTCAAAGCCCTATTTTTTCACTGGTTCCCAAATGAAAAAGGCTGCAGTCTTTTGTTAGATTTATTTAAACCAGTACCTAAAGGCTTTACCGATATAAACTTTGTACAACCGATAATCTCTACTTACAATGAATACCTCACTTACTTTATAGAAGATATGTTAAACCTAATAGAACCACAGTTGCCACTTGTTGTTGTAAAAAAAATATGTGAACTTGCTAAACTGTTAGCGTCTCCAAACAAAATTCCGTCAAATTTTGTTGCATCCAAAATATTCACAGTAGAGGATGTAAAGACAGCGACGGAAGAATCCCATGTGATTGATGTTGACAAGTTTAATTCAAAGGAAGGAAGTTATGAAGATGTTTCCAAAGAAGCAAACTCTAAAAAGCAGATTTTTGGTATATGGCAATTAGAGTCTGATGACCATGATTGGTCTACTTGTCCAATAGGAGCAGTACCATGGGATAATGAATGCAGCATGCAAGAGACTGAAATGAATCCACTCGTTGAACCTATGGATACTGTAATCATTTAATTAAAAGCCATTTCTACAGCAATTGTTTATTTTTTTTTAATATTTGTATACAGTTTAATGGTTTGGTTATATTTCATTGTATTTGACATCGTAGATCCCTAAAGAGAAATATTATACATGTTACTTAGCTAACTCTATACATAACACAGGTTAAAAGTATTGAACGCAGAAACGTTAAAACTCATTTTATGAAAATATTTGGAGATTACAGAATTGGTCCTCGGTGAATGTGAAATTCCGTTTTATCATTTTTAATAATATCTACAATAGTTAGGACCACCGATTCGGTTAAAATATAACTGAAGGCATAACCGCGGCCTGTTTGAAATGACGTTAAAATTAATTAATTTATTACATGCGACTTCTTTCTAAATATATGACATGTTCATAAAACCAAATACGAGCCGGAGCGGGAAAATTATGATCACGAAGTATAGTTGTGTAATAGCAAAAGTACATTACTTAAGTAAAAAAACGAGACACTAGCAGTACTGCAGCAGTATAATAATCCTAACTACATATTTACAGAATCCCCAACGGGCCGTGAACTTATCTACACGCACACCCAGCTTGTCGACTTCTCACTAAAGTCACATTGCACATATTATTTAAAATTCTACACAAGTTGAACATCCGGTACGAGTACGTCTCCGACGGGAGACTTCCGCCCCGCGCGTAGCCTTACACGAAACACCGCCGCACGAACATCGAAACACGTGGACTTATTAATAACGATATTTCAATAAAAAGTACACTAATGTTAGGCAAACAGTTAACTTTATTAGACACGGACCGCTGAAAGCAAACTAGCGAAGGCACAGTACGCACAGTACAAATCACTGCGACACAACCACAATAAAAGAATACAGCGTACACCATGTACACCTTACAGCAACTTTGTTCATCGCCACGACGAAGCTGACGACTCGGCGCTTGACATGTACGGATTGTCATGCGACCGGGTTGAGATTCTATTACAAAAGTAAAAACTAACAATACTTACTACGTGTACAGCGCAGAGTCTGCAGTTTCCAATTCATAAGATTTCATTTCTCACAGAACAGTTCGTTGTTGAAGGAAGTATCTATACTATACATACTTAACATATAAAGGCGCGCGTATGTGTGTGTGTGTATGTTTGTATAGTATTTGTGACTTAACAATAAATTCAATGGCTTAACAATAGACAGTCTTTTAGATAATAATAGAAAAATATAAGCAAGGTACCATCGGTTATATAACTGGTTTAGTTAACATACAAAACTACTGCGAAACGTTCACTCGCATACTGCGAGGACAAGGACTGAAGCGTTACCAACTAGGCTTCAGGTGGAGACTTGTATAAAATGTTACAGCCTTGTGACATTGTGATGCATCACACTGCTCCATCTCACTGGCAGTGCCCTTCAAGTGACCGTCTCCAACAATAAAGGCCCGTCACCAGTAAAGGAAATTCAGACAGAGCACACCGAAAGAATATTATATGAATGAAATAAAAAAATACTTTAGGATATAATTCCCCATTATAGATACGATGAAATTGTAACAAACAGACATATAGACAAACATTCCAGCAATATAACACATCCTCGACCGAGCTGGCCTCGACAATTACCAGATTATGTTCCAATGTGAACCTTGTCATTGAACAAACATTTTAACCACTAATAAAGAAATGCAAACAATAATTACTACAAATATTTTTTTTTTCTTTTTCCACTAGCCGAAACATCCGGAACATAAATAATTGCAAGTGGCAACATCGATATAAACACAACAAGTGCAAAACGCGTAGCGGGTGGCAATTCAATGATTCCGATAACATAAACTACAAATAGCAAAAAAAATACATATGGCTTAATTAAACAAAAATCACATTAAGATCCGTTAATACAATAATAAATACACACCGCGTCCCGTGGGACCGCTTTGTAATAATCTCATGTTTTTTTTTATATGGTAATCCTAGTATGTACCTCGAATGTAGTATTGACAGATAGGTACGTATTAAGCTCTTTGAAACATTACAAACGTTAATAAATCTAAAAATAGCCCTCCATACTTTCAACAAGTTAATTTTAATATAAACCCACACAACATTCCCACAGCTGGGTTTCGTTTCACAGTTTCACTTAAATATCGAATTACTTTTTATCTATCTGCCCTTAACCCTTTCAAGATGACGTTTTATTACATGATAAAAACTTTTTTATGACATTATGGTTAAAGTGTATATTTTATATAAGATAATAAAAGAAAATTTTGTCTATGGTTTCCCTAAGACTAACAAGATTTATATTTATCAGAACTAAATTAGAGATGATTAAAACCATTTAATCTGATGAAACCTTTATTGGTATGTTTGGTGTGTCAGATGTTTCGAAAGGGTTAAGTGACAATGAGACTGTAGAAGATGAAGTGTTCCCACTCCAGAGTACTCCGTCTCTCATATGTCCACAGCAGGAATACTGCGATACTGTTATGATGGTTAGATTTACAATACGAGGGTGGTAACTAAATAGTTCTGACAAGACCCTACCACCGACCAAACTCCCATAACACATGAATCCGGTGTCAAACTTGGTGCATCCACGCAACAAGGCAAGCGGTTAGTACATAGATCGGGGCAAGATATCAAAAGCAATTTACCTGTTAATATGTACTTTCAAATATTTCAATGGTAAAAAAATAATTTTTATAATTAAACACAGTGAGAAAATATTTTTGTTTGTACTCATATTATATATATATATATATATATATATATATATATATATCTTAGTAACTAATGAATAACACACAAAAATACAAATAATATTATAACATATGTAATTGTAGGTATTTAGTTTCCAATTCGTTAACATATAATATCACGATCAAAGTATAAAATATTAGTGATTCATGTATACTACGGTCACACCAGGACACCAATTTCAAAGTTTCATCGAATGCTATAACCAAAAATCAATAGCATCATGTTATCATATTGATTTTTAGGTTATAAATTAAATTCAGTCTAGAATTATTGAGCTTTTCATAAAACTAATAATAAAATATAATGTTTATTCATTTGTAAAAAATTATTAGATATATTAAAAAAATTACTGAACATTGTGAAAATTTTTCCTTTTGTTATCAATTTGCATTGTAATCATTAAAAAAATAAAATAATTAGCCCATTTAATAATCACCCGACTGTGAGAAGATCCCGCGTCTTCGTTCAGAAGGCAGTCGAGGTCGTTCTTCCAACGTAATGGCCGAGTGTGGGATGGCTAATGACACATGTCCACAAAATCTTTTGTACTTGGAACATGATTTCCTCATGATGCTTTTCCTACACCGGAAGCCCGAAGGGATCGAACCCGCGCAAACATACATGGCGTGCGACCTTACAAACTGAACTATGACGGATAAAATTTTTGTAATTGGTGATTATAAAACAAATTCTAAATAACTTAAACCATACTTAACAAGTAACATGATGATGATCGAGTTTACAATTTTGCTGATTATCATGCAGCAGGAAGAGATAACGATTGAAGGAATCCTTGTGGAGATTTCTCACCGAATGACGTCACATTAAATCTTTTTTGTACATTCGTAGAGTAGTTACAGAGCCACGTGGCCGTTGGGCCTGGATGTAGTTACAACTCAAAGTCACCGCTACTGCGGTGGATCTTCCAGCGATGTTCGCTACACCATGATGGGGTCGTCGGAGGACAGCTGCCGGTGCAGCAGCCGCTGCGAGCGGAGCGACGCAGAGCCAGTGCTCAGGTCGTCAGTACTGCCGAACTCGCCGTCGTGGTCGGTGGTGGACAGCAGGTCGTCGTCCGATGTTGCCCTACACACACCACAACGACAATTTACATAGATTTAACATTGCGTAAGGAAATTAAAAAATTATATTTATCTTTTATTTGTAATTATTTGAAAGTAAAAATATTCATTTTACAAATGAAAATTTGCCATATGTATAAAATTAAATGATACATTTGAAATATAGGATGTCCCGTGGCAGATTTAGGATTTGAAATTCAAATATTTTTCTAAAAGTTGCGCGGGGTCGAGGGAGGGGTTACAGTTTGGCGCGGCAATTGTGCGGATTGGTCAGACACGATGTCGCAGTGGACTGGTGTCTCTTTCTGTCAATGGAATAATTGGACAAGTTTTTCTTTGAAAATTCTCGTGGAGCAACCGTAACTGTTGATGGTGATGTCTATCGCTGCATTTTTATACCGAATCTAAGAGAACATCCATCGAACAGCTCTCACACGTGGTTTCAACAAGATGGCGCCACGCCTCACACAGCAAGAGCTACCATGAGCCTCCTTCGCGAGATACACTCAGAATACTCTCGAAAGATTCCGCGAGTGTGTACGCATGTCTCGTCTTTCTTTTAATGACAAATAAATATGAAAAATAATAACATCCTTTAATTTAATTAAGAAATCCTAAATCTGCCACGGGACACCTATATATTGAACAAATACTAGAAAAAATATGATAATTCTCTTCACAACTAAGTAAATTATAATATGGTCAAGAATGTTTACAGCCACCGTGTGTACACGAAATTAGTTCACTTGTTTACTGAAAAGGAACTAAACAAACACATAAAAATTGTAACCAGTGTCCCTGACCCAGCTGTCCTACAAAGGCCAGATTCTTAGAGACATATTGGTCTTTGATGTGCGATGAAACTAGACAGTGGAGCGTGCTCATCCAGAACAATCCAGCTTGCTGCTGTTGACAGACGGAACATAGCGATTCTGTTCCGGCAGCAAGTTCGCATAATGAGGGTTGTAACTAGTTCTTTTAATTCTAAAAACCTTATCATCAATCAAACACCAAAATTACTTGTCACTGGTGGTAGTTATCTGTTGACGGAAACCATCTAGGAAAGTACCACTACAACTCCTACTTCTCTCGCCAAACAGTAGTGCGCAAAAATTACTGTGCTGCGGTTTAAAACGCGTTGTAGCTAGTGAAATTACTAGGGTAACGAGACTTTACATCTTAAGTCTCATAGTCAGGGGCGAAATGTGGTGCAGTGTATAACATCCTAACTAGCGCCTCGTTGTTATAGGTAGGCTTATAACTTACCATCTAGTGAACGTCCCGTTCGTCTGGTCGTTTCGTATGTAAATAAACCTTGGATTCGAACTATGGAACTGTATTATACAAAACGAGTATTCAACTACTGTGCCACGCAGCAGTCGGAAAATAAATTCTGCGTCTTTATATCTACCATCAACTGACCGTATAAGTGTTGGCAGGTTGTTGGTGAGTATTTCTTTCTCCTTCCGTATCTCGTTGATGTGCCCCTCTAGCAGCTGCTGCTCGGCGCGCGGCGCGTGCGCGGCGCAGCGCAGCGAGCGCAGCCGGTGCGACGCTGTGTGGCAGGCGGTGTCCAGCGTCGCGATGTCTTGCAGCATGCCACGTACCTGTTACACGTAACGCGTTGCACGACGTTATTCTATATTTTAATTTTTCTTTTATTGTACACCAGTTACAAGATATGCAATACATTATATATACATATATGTACAATGACCAGTCGGTCTTATTGCTCAAAAAGCAATTTCTTCCAGACAACCCATTGGAAAGGAAGACGTGAGCTAAACGTAAAGAAAAGATAGTGGTGCACTAAATAATTCAAAACTACAACACTTGATGACAGATGCAGGCAATAGCACAATTAAACTTTATGATATCAGTTACTTAAGTGTCTTTTGGGGATACAAATATGGTTCGGTAGAGTTCCATAAGCGAACCGCCGGAACGGAGGAGTTTTGGAAAAATGAAGAGGAATGCACAGGGATGCGAAAGTGAAGGGTTAACGGGGAGCGAAGAGTACGACTGTGGTAATCGGAATTAAATTCGAATTGGTTTTTTAGGTAGGAAGTTGGTAGAGTATTGAACAATATCTTGTATAAAATAGAAAGAATGTGAGTTTCTTGTGAAATTCACAGATGTGATCGTATTTGCCTAACCCAAATATGAATCGTGTACATAAATTTTGAATACGCTCAAGCTTATCAAGCTGCGCTTCGGTTAAGTAAAGATATCAAACATCGGCATAGTCGAGAATAGGCAGAACAAGAGAATTAGCAAGCGCAACATTAGTGGCGCTGTTGGAAGAATATTGCGGAGTCTGAGCAAGGAGCTTATAGCCCCATACATCTTTCTACTCACCTCGTTAACTTGCGGTGCCCACGGTAGACAGGAGTCAATGTAAATACCTAAATTCTTAACTTTACTGTTATAAGCAATTACGTTACCGTTAAGTATAACTAATAGGCGGTACACCGGACCAATTAATTTTGGAGAGTAGTCTAAAGCTTCCGATTGTGACTGATTGTGTCTTGTTAGGGTTTACGTTCAGACCGTACAATTTACACCAATCCGTAATACCAGCAAGATCAGAATTGATGCTGTGGACGGCCTGACAGAGATCACCAAGAGAAGTTTGACTGTAAATTTGGATATCGTCAGCATACAAGTGGTAAGAAGAAAATAAGTCGTGGGTTATAGAATTGATGAAAATAGCGAAGAGGATTGGAGACAAAACGCCACCTTGAGGCACGCCAGCATCAGTGTTTAACGAAGTGGAGAAATTATTCTGCACTTAGACGCGCTGTTGACGACCAAACAAGTAACTATGAAACCAGTCAATAACAACCGGAGATAAGTTAATAGTGCGCAGAATACTTAACATGATATCAAAGTGTACAGAGTCAAAGGCATTACTAAAATCAAACAACGTAAGTACTGTTAATTTTTGATTTTCCATTCCATGACGAATGTGGTCAGTGATTTTCAGTAATGCAGTGGTAGCACTATGGCCAGGACGAAAACCGGATTGTAAGGGGTTGAGGAGATCGTTTTTTAAGAGATATAGACTAAGTTGGTTAGATATTAATCTTTTAAGAACCTTGGACAGAAACGGGAGTAAAGAAATAGGGCTGTAATCAAACAGACAAGTAGGGGTTTTCTTTTTCAAAAAAGGAATTATTCTGGCTTTTTTCCAATGGGAGGGAAAGGATGAAGTATTAATAGATTTGTTAAAGGTAGCTTTTTACGACTAATGCAATCAACACCGACGGCGTGCGAGTGGATAGATAAAATTACTCTCCTAACATCACAGTTGTTCAATTGACTAAAATTAAAAAAAAGGATGTGTCGGGACTTGGTTTAGCTGAAAGATTTTTTACCGTTGTTTGCTTAAATTACTCATCAGTGCAAGGAGAAGAAGACAAATGCTGATTTAACAGATTGGAATCGATATTTGATGGTAGGTTCGAATTTGATTTTCTAATTCCCAATGACTTAAGAAATTTCTAAACCTTGTAAGGATCCGGATCTTGCACGGATTCATGAATATAGCGTCGTTGTGCACTTCTATACAGGTTGTTGTTGTTGTTGCAACAATTCCGAATTAACTTATATTCCTCTTAACGGTAATTAACTAGAACACCTCAAGAGTACGCCAATGCCCCTATTATATAATAATTTTATAAACTCATCGACTACCCCACACTTGGCCATTGTTTGGGATAAATGGTCTCGATTCTTGTAAGAGAAGGCATCAAGTAGTAACAGTGGGAATATTAAGTGGGCTGTTTCTTAGTGGTTTTATACACAAACATCCCAACACGGTGCTTACGTAAAAAACGCACAAACATTCATTATTTGTAAAACACCATGAAGTACGGCAATCACTTTTTATAACATTTCATTATCAGCCGATAGACGTTCACTGCTGGACATTAACCCAAAAATTCTCATAACGGGTAGGGGTTCACATGGAGGGATTTGAGCTATTTCCCACCACGCAGGCCCAATGTGGGTCGGTGGAAGTCAGAGCCATGTTTGTTGATTAGCACGGTGCACCACGAGCAAGTGAGGTTAGCTTGGGTCCTGTGATTTTCCCCCGAACAGGTTTCCGCCTTGTCGTGGCGGTGAGGATCAGTAGCCGTGCCTTGGTCCCCCACGGTGAAGTTAAGCGGAATCTACCTGGCCGGCCCGAGGCGGCCGCTCCACGTTAGAGCTCCTCCTCCACCTCGGATGTGTGCCGATGGGCTGCGGGGGCGGGTTTGTACTGCCCTTTGCAGCCGAGGTGAAGTTGCGGAGGGAGATGAGTGTCGGTTTTGCGATTCGCCACTCTCCCTACCCTCCGCGACTGAGCGGTGCTGCACCGCTGATGCGGCGGTGGTGGAGCCGCGGGAGAAGGGGTGTCGGTATTGCGTTCCGCCGCTCTCCCTATCCTCCGCGGCCGTATAACGAGTGGCAGCGGACCCAAGGTCAGTTTCGCCGCAGGGAGTCGGAAGTTTTCTTTCTTGGCTCCCATGGCCTCTGGGTGACGGATTAGGTGAATCCGTTGCCCGGGTGACTGTAAGAGGCCGAGAGGGCGGCGCGCTGTGGGTTCCGGCGTGTCCCTACGGAGATGGAAAGGGGCGGTTCGTCCTTTCCGAGGTGAGGCTGCATGATGCAGCCGGCGCTGGTGGAGTCGCGGTGGTGTGAGAAAGCGTTCTTCCGACCCTGCCTTAAAGCGACGAGGCGGAACAATTTAGGGGTTTTAGTCGGTGCATGGCCGACACAACCTGTCTTTTTACCTGACAGGTATACGCAAGCATTTCCCCCACGTAAAACAAAAAAAAATAAAGGTCTCGTGATTTGTTGTGCGGGACCCTTTACACCCTTTTAACATATAATTTTTTCTATTATTACTCTTAATATTTCCTAAAGTGCTCAACGTTTCGAAGATATAATGAATAAAGCATGGCACTATCAGATAGACTTGGCATTCATTTTCGAATGGATCGCTATGTATCTGTTGCCGGAGACTGTATTGTATGTATTATCTGTATATGTATCTGTATCTAGACCTATTTCGTAAAATTAGCGAGAAAACTTAACTGTTCCGGGCAATATAATAGAAAGTGAAATTAAGGAAATATATTGAATTTTTTTTTACGCGTAAAAAAGATTAGAAAGTTTAGGTGTAAAAACATTCTTACTAGTACTTTATTGTTACAGGAAAGGCGCATCATTTGCTGTCAGTTGAACAGAGATTTAAAAAAAATAGGATATGTCAGCGTGGGACTGACCGTTCTCATCTTGTCGACGAGTATCTCCTCCAGGCAGGCAGTCTGGTGCGCGATGTCGTGCAACGAATCCTGCGCGGGCTGCACTTTGTGCGTGCGCAGGATGCACGGCGCGAACACTATCGCTAGCGCGTTCGGGCCCATCCTGCAACAACACGTATACCATAATACTCATTTATAATAACACATAAATGGATTTTATATTCAGAACTACTAACAATGAAATAAATCGTTGAGATCATCAACCACTAGATATCCACAGCTAGCCATTGCTATAGATCTCCACGACAATTACTCCTTTGCTGCCAGCCCGCTTTATATACAGAACGCAAATAATGGAGATATCAATTTTTTTATATTTATTATTAATAGATAGACCAATATTAATATTCCCGTTAACATAATTTTCTCTTAACTCTTCTCTCATGCTTTCAATTGATAGTTGAATGACAGATTATAACAAACTCGGTGCACGTGTGTTAGGCTTGTATTTTAACTGTTGTAAGTGTGGCAATCTTACCTGTTATGGTCTTCACCCAGTGCAACTCTCGCCAGATGAAAAATCAACCTTTCCACCAGGTCAAAATTTGGCTTGGGCAATTTCTTGAGGATAGCAAATATAGTTGATACTCGTTCCTTAAAAAAAACATGTAATTATAATTTATCATTATGTAAACAGAAAATAATAATTAGTCGTTTGCTGTACTGCAGCATAAAAAATTACTATTGTAAATATTTCTAGACAACGAGAGCAATGTGGTGTACGCGAAGCATTCGAACAAATGATCGGGAGTCCAAAATACAATTATTACCTGCTGGTCCGATATCTGCGCGGCAAGTATGAAGTCGTCGTACAGGTCGAATGTGAGCAGCGGCTCAGGTAGCTCACGGAAGAAGCTTTTGAGCACCGAGGTGCGCACATGCACCGCATACGAATCCAGCCGCTCGACACCCTCCTGCGGCCGCTCATCCAGTAACCAGCGCAACTCGCGAACCTGGCCATGACATCACAAACCAATCTAATAAAGATTGCCTTTACATCCTGTTTAGATGGGTCAGAATATCCCACTGCTAGTCTTACCTCAGCCTGTCATCAAAGGCGACTAAAAGGGAATAACTCTAGAAAAACAGTAACACCTTCCTCTATGACCTGCACCATCATACGTATGAGGTGTAAAACGAAATTTCCTTTAAGCTTATGCTCAGCAGAAGATTTTAATAGAATAAAGTGATGAAGATTAGCAAACTAATTCACTAGAAACACTCAGATTTTCTTTAACATCACTTGTTCTGAATAGTCTTTCTAGATTCTTCTTTCTCCTTTGATCTTTTTAATCCAATTGTCATTTTTACTTGCAAGGTCTTTTTTGCCAGATACCATCGGTATATGTACTACCACAATACTATTTCTGCAGTGAAATAATTTTGTGCAAATGTTATTATTATTGATTATTTGGTGAGTAAAATTACTATTAAAGTGAGGAGCACTTGTTATCTTACTTACGCCTCATTGTTATGAACACTGCATATCACGGGGTGAACTGGCTTTGTCTTAGGCATTAAATTTAACAAAATCTTTGTAAATATAAATATAATTAGTTAAAGAGATAATTGATAAACTTAAATTGGCACATCGAAAAATACACTCAATCTGTGATTTTTTTAATCGTGTCGCATGTTTCTAGTTGAACCTCTGGTTACAAGGGTTCAGTGAATGAATCTCTCACCTTAGAACTAAGTCCACTCTTCCTATACAATCCCTCTGTATAAAGACCAGTCATTTCTATAGTGGTGATGAGCCGGTCGACGACTATCGGTATGTTACCATCGCCAGTTGGAAGATCACTAAGCGGTACTCCGAAAACCTATAAAACAAATCTAGTTAATTCTAAACTCCACGCGATCACATAAAATGGGGTACTTTATTGATAAATGGATGAGTAACGAGATTGCCGGTATGTCTTTGTTACCAGACACCATCTAGGTAGCTTACTGCAGCTGCTATTTCTCTACACAGTAAGTTTGGCAGTAGTGTGCCAACATTAATATTTGTTTACTTTCCATCAGAATCGTTCCGTTTATATTGTCGACGAATAAAAAAGATAAGAAAAAATCATTTAGTACACAATAAGTACTACCCTGAGAACAAAACCTTCGTCTCACCTTTCCACGCTTAACGACACCTATCTGTTCCCTTCCACCGGCGTCCACTGCACCTACGATGGCGGCGGTCGGTGTCACCGAGTCTTTCCTGCACTGGGTAGTAACCTGCGACACATTATATATTAAGTAGAGATATGTTCGACTTGTAGTGAAATTTTTTTAAAGATTATATATCTCTATTACCAAAAACTGAATATATTTGTCCAAATTTAAAACCGAGACACTTGATTTTGCGAAATTGTTTTTTTTAATATAACTAATACTAATGTTAAATTCAGTCTCTTTTCATCCTCTATATATGTATTCTAAATAAATCAAATTGTATTATATCTTTGTGTACATCAAATAAGCTCTTTATTTAATTCATATCAATCTATACATTTTTATCTGACTATTTATAACATTTATTGACAACCATACAATCAACAAAACTTTACAAGAGGACTCATTGAACCTATGGTGACCTGCTCCTCGGTGTGGTAGTTAGTAAAAATTAATAGATATCAAGATCGGCTTAGCGATTATAGAGCTACAATCCCGTAATCTTATAAAATTAACATAACTTTTTTTATTTTATATTAAAAAAACATAAAACCTTACAGAAACATTTCATAGCTAATTAAATTTTTTTTAATTTAATTATATTTCGGTACATAGCCCACCTTCATGTAACACTTCTTATGTGAGGTCAGCTTGCAGATCTGACAGATGAGTGAGCGCTCAATGGGCCACATGAAGAAAGTCTTGCAGATCTCACACTCTGTAGGGATGTTGATCATACACAGAATGAATGTGTGACCTTTGTACTGGATTGGTTCATCCACCTTAAAAAAGAAAAAAATTGTTAATTTATTTATAATGTGTGTGAACTGCTTTGTCTTAGCATCTTCTTTTGGAATATATAAAAGAGTATTATACCATGTAGTCTCCTCTACTCCAGTTTGTCATAATAAAATAATTCAGCTAAATTGATTTTCTTAAATGATTGATGGAGTTAATAATGAAATTTACATAATTTTTATCATATTCATCTGATAATAATTCCATATTTTATATTAGTAACACACTTGATGCATTCTCTCACAAGGAGAAGGTCATGGTTGTTTATCTACTAAGGTGATTATGTATGGATTGATGTTAAATGTTCTAGAAAATTCTTTGAACGTGTCAGTATCCTTACAAATTAGCCTTCACCAGAAGTTAGAGCTCAGCGGAGATGGAACCCACGCATCTTTATGTACTGTGCCACGTATATATACCACCTGACATGGATATTTACGGCAAGAATACTATTAATTTTTACATCGCAAAAAACAAAACTTTTTAACTTACTTTTCGTTTTTTATCCTTTTTCCTCTTCGTCCTAGCCTTATCAGTTTCGTGTTGACTCATGAACTCGTCCATGAAACCTCTGAACGCGTTAACTCCCATTGTGATGGACAGAGTGGACCCCTCTCTCGCGCAAACGGTCTCCATAACGTGTAAGAAGTTCCCGATGAGATCTTTGTACTTGAGGGCAGAGCCACGAGTTTCCACTACACTGTACGTCGCAACAAGATTGTCTTTGAACTCCCGTAGTGCGTGCTTGAACACCCTATCTACCTGTTGACATGTGAAAACTTTGTTATCGGTTTTTTTTAGTAAATTTTTATGATGACGGACGTCATCATAAAATGATAGACGTCAATAACGTATATACGAATACTGTTCTTGTTTTCTTTATTCAAAGAAGCAAGAACACACACAAGCTAGACGTTTACCTGCTTGTTGTGATGGCACTACTTAAATATTACAGTAGTGCAAACATTACTGTGTTACGGTTTGAAGGGCGTTCAATTGCTGGGTTAACGAGAATTAATATCTTGTATCACAAAGCAACAAGCACTGTAAGTAGGGTTTTTATAATCCATATGCCAATTTGTTATGGGCACGCGTATCTCGAACCATTAAGTTAACATCCTACTCCCTACTCGTCTCGCTATTTTAAGGAAAAAAGAATTAAATATTTGTTTTATTAAAAAAGTTTAAAGAGGAACAAATATCTACCTCCGACTGTTTTTCATTTTCCGACGACTCCATTTGATAAATCTTCTTTGTGATGAAATTTTGCATAGCTTGCAGCTCTGTTGCATCGGATATTATCTTATCCGTCCTATCCATGAACTCCGAGGTGCCGGTAAGATTGAAGTTCGAGCTAACCGAGCTTTTAGACTGATCTGACAGGGAGTTGTAGGCGGAGTCTTTGATAATCCTCTTCCGATATTTGTGCCGACCCCTCGGCGATATAGTTACCGGACTAGAACACGGCATGGTGATCACACCTTTATTCTGTATGCATTTAGTGTGATAAAGCTGTTTGCAGTCGATGCAACGCTGGCCTTGTGTTATAAACGCATCGATAGCTTGATGACAGTAGACGCATTTATCTCCTTTAGCAAAGCGTGTGCCTTTGCGAAACCTGTAATATTTATATATTTATTTATAAGGAAGCCATAGTAAATTACTTGCTGTACAATGACGAAGTGTCTATTGTTCTCGCTAAAAATACTATGTTTTTCTCTTTTAGAGAAATCAAAGATACAATTGATATTTAATTAATAATCCCCCAAAGGTTTAGTATAGCGAACCGTCACCGTACCTGTGGCCAGCAATGCGAAAAAGTCCATTGCCGGTTTGCCCGATGTAATCCGTGGAGCGAGGGTCGACAGGCCGCAATTCGGTACGTAAATCTGGTCGTAAGTCAGCGTGCAGATCGGGTCTCAAGTCAGTTCGTAAGTCGGGCCGGAGGTCAGCCAGCCTCTCTGGCGCGCCGGGAGCTGGGTCAGAATTACGGCGACGCCGCGCGCCAGTCGCTTCCGATCGCGCACTAAAACAAATCAATCAAGTATTTGGAATTATTTAAATATTACAAACGTTATAGTACAGAAAAATTTCTGCGATACTACTACTAATATTGATAAAATATTACTTTTTCTATACTGTGTTTATACTAATTCTACTGTAATTATAAATGTGATGGTTTTTTATATGGAACGTAATAATTAACACTCATTTATATAAACTCGATTTGATTTTTGATTAGAGATGAGGCTTCTACGAACTCGCCTCGTTACTAGCTACTACCCTCACGTTGTATATACTACAACAACCTTTGTATATTACGACTGTCAACATATGAGAGCTCAAATATTACGCGTGAGTATGCTTAACTATCCACGGCCTAGTTATCATTTTCTATAGTATGAGATAGAGGTCAAATGTGCCCACACCATCAGCCGATAGTCGTCCACTGCCAGACATAGGCCTCTCCCTTAGATTCCCACATCGGTCGGTGACTATTAGCTGTCGATTGTAGGGGTTCATATGGGAGGATTTGGGCCATTTACCACCACGATAGCCAAATGCGGGTTGATGGGAGCCAGAGCCTCGCTTGTTGATTAGCAGGGTGCATAACGTGTAGGTGAGGTTGGCTTGGTTTCCATGAGTTGTTTGTGCGGGACCCATTACACCCCAAATGTGCCCATTTATGGTAAAACAAATAAAGATGATGCTGATATGAGACGCACGGTTCGTAGTACTCACATGTCTCGTTCTTGTAGCGGCGCGGGCAGCGGTCTCGACGCAGCGTCGGTGCGGTCAGTGCGGTCTGCGAGTTCGAGTTCGGCTCGCTCGGGCGGCAGCGCCCGCGGCGAGCGACGGCACGCGCGAGCCGGCGGCGCGGGCGCATTGGCGCTCTGAGCGTCCGTATTGCGTTGCGCTGACACGCATGCTTAAATCATACCACAATGTTAAAATATATGTTATGTTAATAATCTTAATGAGTTCAATGCAAAACCAACTTGATTTTCCAAATAAATATACACTAAAAAAAAGATACATAAAATAACCAATTACATGTTGACTTAACCTGTTAAATATTTATACCTATTTTCAATAAATAACTTTTGTAAATATTTTTAAAACTTATTTGAGACGTTGATTACAGTACTTGATATGTGAGGCGTAAGCTTAGCGGTTACTACATAATTTCTCGTACACGGTGCTATTTTATTTTGTTTTTCTCTGACATAACCTGTCTTTGTTCCCGCAAGAGCATTTAAAAAAAAGGAAATAATGATTGAGCCCTACTGCTGAGTGTTAAAAATACGCACTACAATAGTAAATGTTCAATAATATGACTTACCATAATATAATATCAACTTAATACAAAAGGCGCAATAACCCAGCAGAAGTAATGTAATAATAACTATTAATCTATAAATATCCAACTTTTCTATTTTGAAATTTTTCACAACAGACGTTCTAGATACCATGTTACAGGCACCGGCTACAAAATACAAATGGCGAAGAATATAAAAAGATTTTTAAGTAGTAACTACCTTCCTATCTCAAATTCAAAGAAATGAAAGTAATGTATAATCAAAATAATAGTTAATGATTTAACAAACGGTTTACTGCATAGTTTTTATTTATTTAACAACAGTTTTTTGCTAATTGCCACCGACGTGATTAAGATGTTTAAATAATTGCTAAGCCTCTATCACCTTGTCTTTTATTAGTCTTTTCTCTTGTCTTAAGCAATTAATGTTTGCTTCTTGATGACTTCTGTCGCCACAGAATCGTTACTAAATGATTTTTGTCTGGTTTATGTTTTATAGTTTACTATACAATCGAACTTATTACCTTTATATACATTTAGAGGAAATGGTGTTTTCTCAAAAGTCTATAACTTTATTTCAAAAAGACAGATAAAGAAATTTTCCGTTCTTTCCTATCTTTATAATTTCACAATTAGGAATCGGAGTAATACATTTTTCCATTGATAACTTCTAAGTGTAATTTTGGTAGTTGCGGTATGCCCTTAATGAACACATTTGCTTTGTACATAAGAAATTATTAATCATTATAATAATTTATTATGAAATGATGTATTCAAAAAGTGTCTTATCAGTATTTTAATATAACAAATTAAAAGAACTGACATGGTTGCCTTATAGAGATCTGATACATACCAGCATCTGAATTTTGATCCTGCGACGTGCGGTGTGGCTGAATGGCGTGGTCCCTCGGGGACCGGCGCACGGGTGGCAAGCTCAGCAGACTGGACAGACTCCGTTGATACATTTGAGGCGACGGTCGACTATATCAAAGAAACATCAACCATATAACTACACTACAATGAAAATATATAAATGTTAAACTTTTAAAAAT
Organism: Ornithoptera alexandrae; assembly: GCA_029030555.1. NCBI lineage: Eukaryota > Metazoa > Arthropoda > Insecta > Lepidoptera > Papilionidae > Ornithoptera > Ornithoptera alexandrae. The sequence goes on along the minus strand of JARDVY010000042.1, from coordinate 5,106,344 downwards.
CAATCATATCTTGTTGAAACTAATCTTAGCTTTCTCTCTAATACAGCCTAATTTTCCGTCATAACATTTGTTTCTATATCAGACATCTTCGATATTGCAGTTGTCTTTCGCTTCATAAACGAAATAACATACCTGGTATCGGTCATGCTAGCGTCTTCGCTGTCCGTTTGATTCCAGTCACTGACTTTCCGCAAGTACTCCTCGCTACTACTGGCCAAGGACTCCGCCAGTTCTCGCTCGAGTTTCTATAACATTTTTTAATAAAATTTGGTCACCCGGAATTATATATATATATCATATTGTCGTGGAGCTACAACTTCCTCTTAATTCTTGTAAAATGTTTCATCCTATCGGCAAATTGATTAAGTTATTATTTATCTACCATCAGTTTATAATAAAGATTAAGAATTTATGTTACTAGACGTGACATATTCGCAAGTACTACGTGTTGCCGTTAAGCAATAAGGATTCGAGTAAAACCAACCACGAAAAACCATGTTTTCCTAAGTGACGAAAAGTGAACCCAACATTACGATGTCAATAGATGGTGGTAGTTAGATAACTGTTACGGTTTTTAGTTTTGCGGACTTTGAAGATGGACGCCTTCATTGTTCAATATGCGAGCCCAAGGTAGACGACGGACGACGGAAGAAGTCTGGTGTTTGTCGTAGCATAGCAAAGATGCCGAAGAGTGCTGTGACAGTCCCTGGGAAATGACTATGCTTAGTAGAAATAGGAAGTAAGCCTGCTCGTATAATCTTCGTTGTTTCTATAAGCTGTTATTAAAGTCATAGAACCTGTATAACCTTATTTCTTTCCGTTATAATGTAGTCTCTGTCTAACTTCAGCCACAGTAGTTCGTTGGCCAAGTCATCAGCTGTGATTTTGCTGGGTACCGCCACTCCTGTCTGGTATTTGTTGGTGTTGTTGACATTCCAGCTTTCATCAGGTGATGATTCGTTGGTATCTTGGTTTGTAAGACTGCAAAATAACATTCTATGAGGATGAGGACCAGTCAAACGTGTTAAAAATTTTTTTAACACCAATAACCTCTTAAGAATAGCTCTAAACAAAAATACAATTTAAGTAATCTTTATCTATCCAATATACTAACGCTGTAAAATAATTAGATTTTTACTAAAATGGATGTTATTAATTAATGTCACATTTTGGGGGTATAAAATCCCAAGGTGGAATTTTCAATAAAAACTAAATAATACCTTGCACTTGACTGTTTGAGTGGAAAGTCGTTGACATTCTGCGTTTTAGATATTCTCTTTTTCTGATTTTTAATAATGTTGTCGACTTCGTGTTTATTTTCCCAACTGCCAACAAAAAAAAAAAATATTGTTTACATATTATTGTTAAATGCTATAGCAGTGTTAGCTCAATTTGTGGCAATTACAATACCACACTCAAGAAATATAATTACGTACTTATCCACCGGCAAAGAGTACGTCGCACGTAGAGCTCTGCCACTCCCAGTGCCGTCGAAAAGTGCATCCCTGGAACAAATTAGGTCATTCTTTGTTGTTAAGTTTTATTCGTCACCATTACTTCGGTCTATTGTTGTCCAACAAACTGCTGTAGTCACTTTGTTCTTAAAAAAAAAAACTACTTTTGATTTAATTCGAGTTTGAAATAACACTCGAGTATCACTATGCTAGAGATTGCGTATATTATAATATATAAATTCCTTATAAAAATAATTAATATCACTTATATAGGCCGTACCTCGAGGCGATGAGTAATGTGGTGCAATATCCAACTGTCCTAAAACCTGTCCCAACCAATAACTGTCCTGTAATACTTACAACTTAAGATCCATGATGTTCTTGAGCACTTGCATGCTCTTGTCGAAATCTGGTGACGAGTTGTACTCCTCGGGAATATTGACTGCGTTACCATCATGCTGTCAACACAAATGCACACCAACACACTGTTATACATGTCTGCATTCACACTACATGAACTCTATATATGGGATGTAATGAGAAATAATAGTAACTTTCTTTTTTCAGATCAGGACAAATGAACTGTGAAAGTTCTAGATGCGAAGAATATCATTTTACGGTGAAATATTCAAGAATGTTTAAGTTTTATAATTTTACATATATTTTTAAGGATCCTATAATAAGTATTTATGTCACAAACATTACGATCTATCAATGTAATAATTGTATACAAATGCTATAAGATAAAATAAGTATTAGCTGGTTATTAGGATAAAAGTGAGGTCGCATTTTGGAACCTTTCTAAAAGAAAAATGCTAGATGATAAACACGTAATAGTACGTTGGAAGATCATTACTTGTGTCGGAGTTTGAGTCGGGCGGCGTGTTTTCAAGCGGGGTATATTGCGTCGCAGCAGCAGGCCACGGGCGTGCGCCTGGAAGCTGACGGCCGCGCTGCGCAAACGCACGTACCAACGACGCACGCGCGCGCCTCTGTACCACGACTGTAAACGCGTGGCCGCCTCCTGCCGCGCTGCCAACCATTGTCTAAAAATAGTATAAGTTTTTTTCAATCTCTTTCACATTTTTTATTTCATTATAGTGCCGTTTTAGGATTCAGAGATTCACCTCAGGAATAAGCATTTTATAACAAATACTTAACCGTTTACCTGCAATATCCTTGTATGACCAGAACAGCACGTCGCAAAGCGAGGAACCGCCGTCGCTCCAGCACTGCGCGATGCCAGCGCTGGATTGTAATGATGGATGCCATTATCTGTTGGTGCAGCCGATATTCAAGTTTTCGCTGTTCACTTTCCCTCATAAAAATTTTCGTAGCACCTGTAAATATCGGTTTTATATAAATTTTTAAATGAAACTTTTAGGAGAAGCCATTAAATTTACTCAAAGACGAAAATTTTAAGGTTTTGTCAAGATTTTGTATTAATTTTATAATTACTATATTTCTCAAACGCGTTATTTGAAACATTATTTGTAATACCATTTCATTTACTTTAACTTTCTCAATTGCAGGTGGAGTAATTGCCATACTTGCCACGATTAGCGAGTTATACAATAATTGATAAATATATGTTGGGCATTTTGTTTCATGATAATATCTACTTACCGACTTGATAATTATCCCTATCCAAATTCAATGTAGCGAGGAAATGCCTGACATCGGACTGCGAGCTGAGTAGGCCTTTAGGTAGCAATATCCTATACAGCTGTATGAATTCCTCATAAGTGAGCCGCACGTTGTAGCCCGCCTGACGTATGCGGACGGTCTCCAACATGCCCGTGTAACGCAGCTGTCGCTGTACCGTGTCCTCGTCAAACACATTTGATATTTTGTCCCCGTTAGACTTTATACACCTGTAGTTAGAAATTACATTTCAGTTAACTTTAAAATTTAAACGATGCCCGACCAAACAACGACAATATCGCGGAAACCCAGCTTTTTATTTGTTGAAGAACATATAGGACAGAGGAAGGGAACAGAGATAGAGTAGGCTATAATGCGATAATTAATGCAGTTGATTATTTTAAAATGTAACTAATGTTATATAAACTTGTCTCTAAATGATTTATCTGCTGGGGAGCAGGGCCTTCCACACAAAGCGGTGAACCATACATAAAATAAAAATGAAGACTTCTGACGAATGTATGTGTACAAAAACAATTAGAAGTTTCAAATTTCATTTCATCAATGTCTCTTAATATCATAGATAATTGATTTTAAGTGTTAGCCAATTAGAGATAAAATAGACAAATACAAATTTTATAATACCTCTAATGATGTAACTTTTCTACCGATTTATCTTTGTCAGCTTTGCAAAATTAATAAATCTTAATTGATACACTTACAATTTATCGATTCTTTACATTGATTAGTTGATTTTATTTGGACGAGCTTGGCTATTCTGCTTCTACGGTGGTGTATCGCCACTGCATCACAACAATTAACCAAGATATTGTTCACACAAACAAACCTTATGAAGAAGGGGTTAGCCTGATTCAAAGTCTCCATCAGGGCTGCCAGCGAATGCTGGAACTGAGCGGCTACAGTCAATGGCTGTTTCCTTTTGCCGGCGGGGGCTGCCGTCCGCCCCGCCAGTGTCTTCACACTCTGTAGGTTCTTCAAGCCCTTCTTAGCCCGCTCGCGAGGTCTGAACGACTTATTCTTTCTGTCAAGTCCAAAGTTTAACACTCTAGATAATATTAAAGAAAGTAATATCTCCAACCACCAAAGGATTTAACATGCAATTGAAAATTATATACGCTTTTTGATCAATTCCCTTTAAGTTAAAGCTGTAAATAAAAATCGTGATTATACTCTAGAAACTAAAAAAGCTTAAAAACTTGTTTTGTAAAGCTAAAGAAGCTATTATCTGTTAAACGTGTGGAGAATAAAATTGTCAAGACAAAAACGTTTCTTCTGTTCACATTTTATTCTGTAACTAAAAAGCATCTACTGAACTAGCAACATTAAAAAATGAATGTTACCTCTTTTTTCAGTAGTGTACCGTGTAAAATATAAGTTACAATAAATTTGAGTTCATTAAAATATTAACGCAGGATCCATTCCGATCATCATACAAAAGCGTTTATTAGTGTAACTCTAATTGAAATATATTTTTTATTTAAAAAAGCTAAATACGATGTTTCATTGACACAAAACCGTTTACTGTTTCAGAATAAATATTGAAGCTTATTTCACTACAAAAGCAAATTTTGCATATAATACATACAAGAAAAAAACAACGGATTAATCACAAACAAAAGAGAAAAAACGAGAAAATTAAAACCATGAAGCCATCACCATATAAACAAGAGAAAGAGTGAAACCGCTACCAGAAGTTGGTTCATCAAACAAAATTAGACGATGCAAAAAAAAAAAGGAAATAATGCGAAACACAAAAGGTATTTAAATTATTAGATTATTGTTATTATATTATGACTTTGGATTATATTTATTCCGAGGGGCGAGACACCTGAACTCTTTTCAAACTTTATTTTCCCGGATACAGTTTCCAGTTTGTTTAATTTTAAAATAGGCTTAATTATATATCGCGTGGAGTAGAAACTGAAGGTACTGCGTCTAAAGTAAGCCTTTGCCTTGTAACACGAAGCTCTCGATTCGTTTCCGGGGTCACATGTGCCATTTAGTGGTAAGGTTTTTACGACCCCGCCTCATTAGGCGACTGGCATAGCTGTATTGCAGATGTTAACATATGAGAGCCTGTGCGTGAGGGGCAGGGTTCGTCAACGGCCTCATTGTAATTAATGACCATAATAAACCGAGGTCAAGTGTTAGCCCATTGTAAATAAATAAGGACCAGTAGAGTAAGTATAAAGCCGTGTTCAGCGACCGGGGGCGCGTGTGTCGTTTTGTTTGATGAATGTTGTGCGAGGAGACAGAGAGAGAGCATGTCGGTATAGGAGCGGCGCACGTACAAGACGATCTGGCTGGCGCGCTGCATCACGTCCGCGTCGTCCAGCTCCCTGTCCACGCGGCGCGTTCGCGTTTCGGCAATCCTGTAACTTTTTGCCCCCTTCCCACCGACGCGCGTCGCGCTACTCGCATCCGTACGCTGCTTACTATCGCCGCACGCGCGGGCCGGCAGCTCGCGGCCCTTACACGCCGCTCTGTGTGGCGCTCTTCACGAATTTATCGTGACGACAAATTACATTAGGTTCATAATATGAATTAACATGAAAACAAAATTATTAATAAAAAAAAATAAACCCAAATTGTGCCGCTTTACGCAGCCATGCATGCATATGTTGACGTGCGCAGATTATGTCTACGTGCGGTAATTATACTTGTGTATAACAGAATAAATTAGGAAACGAAACTATAATAGTTTTAAGGTGAATAGATTGTGTTTAGATATATTCGATGTTGAAATATATGATGGTGGATCATTAAATTATTTAGTCTACATATTTAATCACAATCTGCGGCGTAGTTAACAACAAGATGTAGTGTAACGAGTTGATCGAAAATAATACACAACATCCATGCAATAAGTGCACATACAATATAGTGGCATGCCGTAAACTGGGTGACTTACGCAATGCGGTTGATTGCAAGATTGATTGACGATACTGTCACCAGTTGGCTGAGCAATAATAAGACATAAAACATTACATCACATAACGTTATTAGCTGAAGCTCAATATATATATGTAGCATTTACCTACATACAAAATTTATTCTTTATTTCCAATTTATATTATATTCATTAGCTATGTTAATAAAATTGTTGCAATAGACTTGCATACATTTAGACGAATCATAATCAAATATAAAAGCATATATCGATTGCTTGTGACGCAATCCGAGCACATTCATCAATGGTAAAACTTGCTGTCATAATGGTGAACTAACTCACCTTATTATGTTTTCGTTAACGGACTGAATAGAAGGGCGAGGAACCCTTGATACGCCGTCTACCCTATGAACTCTGTGTCTTCTGCCTGCTTCTAAGAATGCGAAGTAGCCTCTGAAAAATAATTCAACAGTAATATAAAATTTCTGTATGCAGTTGATACTGCATACAGAAAAATTATGTTTTAATGGTGATCCATTTCAGCATAATGATATATAATGCTTTGAAGAAACGCTACATAGCTCGTGTTAACTTAGTAGCTCATTTGAAAATTTAGTAATAATTTAGTGGATAATATGTAAATATACCTAAAAAAAGCTCGCACTATCGCCCATCGGAAAACGGCTACAGGATCAACGCCAACCAGTTCTCTCACGAATGCCAATGATGAGTTCTTAAGTACGCTCACAATGTCTTGCCGCATCAGGTCGAGATTCTTTTCGCGCATTACTGTCACCTGGAAGTACTTTATTGCTTGACATATGTGTAAAATTTATTGGATCGCATTACAATTTTTTTTTCTGTATTACATTCTTTTTCTTTTCGTTACAAACAGAATTTCATCTTACGGTAAATAAAACAAACGGTAAATGATAATATATTAAGTCTCATTTATATTATATAAACCTATATTACTTTGGTAATTTAATTATAGTATGTAATGAGATTTAAAACCCACACAGTTCAAGATAACTAGAACTGGTTTAAATTTCCTTTTCAACTGTGTGTCTGCATTATACCTCAGAGTACCCTAGTTGAATTCCTGGGCCACATGTTGTGGAGTTCAGATAACATTTGCCTTTTTTCAAATTCACTACCTTATGTTGTAAATCTGCTGCCATCACAGTATTGCTGTTCATTACTATATGACTACTGACTGACTGCTGTCAATATATGAAAGCCAAAATACCTGAAGGTAAGCCCACAACGCCATCCACGACCTCATTATCAATAAATAATCCATGAAAATGAGGTTAACCATTAAGTCATTGTAAATAAAAAAGCAACAAATTAAATAAGTTATTTTCAATTTTTCGAGTTTACACTAAGTACCTGATATTTCACTCTGCCAGCATAATGTCGAACTACGAAAGCAGGTTCCCGCCTCTGGGGCTTTTCATAAAAAGGGTTATCTTCATGTACTGAGTTAAATTTTTGTAACAATGTCTCATTGGTGGCCCACGGGAAACTGGAAAATAACAAAATATTGTAATAGCAATAAATTCAAAGACACACAATACTGTGTACAGCAGTGGATAACTATCGGTTGATGTGATGATGATGATAATAACAATTATACAAAGAAATAGAGAAAAAGAGAGTTGATGCGTAAAAGTAACATCAACATACAAGACATCTAGCTGTACATAGTTTTGAGTGAACATATAACTGCTAAAAGGCACTAAACTACAACTAAGCACTCTTCTGTTAAATTTATTACAAGAAAACAATGTCTATGAGTCCTTTCATCAGTTGTGATGATGATGATAATATAAAATAAAATGACGTCATACTTGCACTGATCATCCAAGACACACAGCAGCCCGCTCGGCTTCCCTTCAATGAGCTGCAAGCAGCCTGTATTGTCTGAAAATCCAATGTCTGTCCACCGAATACCCTCGCGTCTATACTCCTCCTGCTCGTACTTGAAAACGTGTTGATTGAAATAGTACTGTAGGTGCTCGTTAGCGTAATTGATGCACAACTGCTCGAAACTATTGTTCGGACCGAAGTCCTCAAAGCCGAATATATCCAGAACGCCTGCAAAGACAAAACATTAAAATTGCTATCCAGCTACAATCTGATCTACTATACTATCTGGGCTTAGACTTGACCACAATTACATATGGCTGTGATGTTGTGAACGGCGATGAGTGTATGGCGCTTAGAATACTCTGACTCCTATACGTTGTCAGATGGAGCATGGCAATAAGGTTACAACGGTAACAATATAACGGTGATAGGTTGCCAGGGGTGTTCAAAAATGAACTCATCATTATAGAAATTACTCAATATGTAGCTCCGGAATTGAACGGGCACCTCTTAGTAAGTAAAAAGTGATTTTAAGGGATATTTATATATTGACGGTTTAATAATTTTTTATTTATTTCGACACTAACCTATACTATGTCCCTGATGTTCTCGTAGTGTGTCCTTTTTGGAGAGTAGAGCGTGGTTGACTTGCATCACTATCCAATCAAATAAAGCACCATACAGACACTTCGCCATCGCATCTCGAGTTGCTATCGCTTCTGGCAATCTGAAAATTTGTATTAAAAAATATTCTTAACGTCACAAATTAATATACGCCTTTATAACTAATTTTGATAAGCCGTCGTCACTTGTATCAAAAAGGCGCAAGTTTTATCCCGTACTTAGACAGCATGCACTTGACTATTTAGTCAAGTGCATGCTGTCTTTCTTACATGGAAATCCTTGTGAGAAAAGACCACAAGTTCCAGTAGTATTTATTTACGTAAATAAATTAAAATCTTGAAACTATTGAGATCACTCGAAGACAAAGTTTGTGTACTTTTATCATATAATGTTTATTTGATGGAGATACGTATCAAAGTAATACCACTATACATATAGTAACATACATTTGCTTTGACATATATAATTTCTAATAAAAAGACGTACCTATAATTGATGACGAGCGTCTCTCCCGACGCTCTCGCCCGCTTGGACGTGAGCGCTGCGAGTAGTGTCTCTTGTTTGACACGCAGCAGTGATGAGATGAGGGAAACAACCTCGGGATTTCGGACACCGACAGCCTCGTCATGGTGATATGACTTGCGTTGAGGTTGAAACTCGACGTTACCTATTAATATTTTTCCATTACCACTATTATATTTTTAAGTCTGTACTATAAATAAACTATTCCACCATTTTTAAATAGGTCAAAAGTTTTTGTTTTTATGACGACGGAAGGTGACGGCTGGCGGAAAGTGGAGAAGTAATCTAGGTAATAGAGCACACTAAATTAAAAACCAAAGTCGCACCGTGTATTTCTACTGCTTAACAATAATACTTTTTGGTTTGAATGCTGCTGAAGCTAGAAGCCATAACGAAGTTCAAGAACGAACACAATATATATCGTGGATATCTAGATACATTGTAGAAAAATATGGAATTAGTTTTATTTCATGGAGGTAGGACTCTGTTATCGGAGACCGTATAGGTAGGTACCACCACAGCGCATATTCCTGCCACCAAACAGTAGTGTGCAAACATTACTGTATTCCGATTTGGACAGCGCTATATCTAGTGTAATTACTCGGGTAACGAGATAACATTTCAAGGCGACAAGCGCAATGTGGTGCAGTATTTACCATTCTAACTAGCGTCACGTTGTTATGGGCAGGTGTATCAATTACCGTCAGGTGAACGTCTCGTTCGTCTCGTCGCTTAATGGAATAAAAAAAAAATATTAAACTAGTCAGGGTCTCGCTGAGAGATTTTTTACTAATAAAACACCTTCAGTTGTCATCATCAGTGTTTGGATAGGTCACAGGATCTCATTCATATCGCAAACATGATTTATTTCACTACATATTACATACATCTATTTATACTAATCTATTTACGTGACTTTGGCACAATGTACAAGAATCCCAAAAATAGCAAATTTGAGAGTGTGCTATATTTTTTGTATACGAGCTGAATCTTATTCAACGTGTATAAAAAAAAATTAAAAATTCAGTTGTATTTTTATATTAATTAAGACAAAAAAGTACTTACCTAATAGAAGCACAGCTGAAAGCACAGCAAACAATCTACGCTGCTTGTCCAATGTAAAACCGACCATATCCATAGACTGTTTTAACCTTGAAAACTCATACTGTTCATCCACACCAGGCACTACACTACACCCTGTTTTTGAAAGATAATTATATTTGTCCACACTAAGCAGATGCAACTGTTCCTTCTCTTGTTCCGATGCACCGGCCAACAAATAATAAAACACGTGATAATTCCTTTCGTTGCGACCTTGACTGCATATCCTGGATTTTTCCAAAAGATATTTTTGCACCACAGCGCCGTGGACCATACCATTTTCCTTATAATTAACTTGAATAAACTTCCCGAAACGACTTGAGTTGTTATTATGGGGAGTCTTCGCATTTCCAAATGCTTCCAATACAGGTCCTGCGCTCAATATTGTTTGCTCAACACCACTGCCATGTGATCCTTTTTGACTTAGAGCGGTAAGATGATGAAGGAGAAAATTTGTACTTTCAGTCTTTCCCGACCCACTTTCACCACTAATTACTATGCATTGATTTGTTCTCTCGCGTAACATAGTATGGTATGCTGCATCTGCGACGGCAAATATGTGCGGGGGTAGGCTGGAACCTATCCGCTTGTTCTGATAGAGTTTCACATATTTAGGATTATAAATTGGGTACAATTTAAATGGATTTACTGCTATTAAAATGGACCCCACATAAGTGTAAATGTAACCTGCCGCAAATCTCGCTCTCAGGTTATCAAGTAACGTCTGTTCGTTTAGCTCGGGCAACTGGCACAAATCTGGATATTCCCTGTCTTTTGGCTGATAAAGGAACCTCTGGAAGTAATCCTTTATCAGCTGTGGATCGACAGAAAATTTTTCCATCCATGGTTCGTCTGGTATCTTCTCGCGTAAATAAAACCTGATGAGTACAAAAAAAATTAATTATTTTGTATACTTAAATACCACAGCAACAATTAAGTGATAATTACATTTACGTTATCAAAACTCGTAATCCAAAATTAAGGAGTGGGATGTTTTAAATAACTTATGTTTATAGTGAACAGCAAAATTTAATTTGATTCGCAGGATGGCTGTTATCACGGTATGGTGCGGCGACAGGAAGAGTGAATCACGCAGACATACACTGTGCAGCCCGAACACCCTTCTCTCTTTACAATACAACTTATAAATCTTAAATGTGCATAAATACAAAACAAGAACTATGAATGCAATTTACATTGATACAGAAACTATAATTATAACACAGTAGTCTCAACTTATTCAAGTACATTTAAAACACATAAGGAAACAGATTCCAATTTCCATAATTATGAGAGGTAAATGATTAAATGAATCATACAGTATAACATAAATAACATTCCAACGAACACGCAAATTCAGTGATACTGTGCACCACAATATTGCATTACACAAATATAAACATCTGATTTAAATATTTAATAAAAAATATTAAAAAAAAAAATACAAACTTAATAAATTTTTTTTGTTTTTTTATTATGTTTGCACAAATATATAATTAAGTGAATATTTGTAATTAAAATATATAGAAAGTATTAGTATAAATACCTATAGTACTGGTCTGTGTTGTTATTCGGCCACAGCAACATGACAGCAACTGGGGACTCATTGGGGCCGAGTCTCCGTTCCTTGCATTCACCACTAACTGTGTCACCGACAACCTAAACATATATAAGCCTAATTACCGTATATCATAACTAAACTTTGTTGCTAAAGAAAATCTCCATTTTTAAAGGGAGTTTGTATTAATACAATGAAAAAAAATTACTTACTGAAATAAATATACAAGGCTTTGTACTAATAAGTTACAGTAACATTTTAAAGGTATTATTAGTAATTTAGATGTGCTGTTGAACTTTTAAGGAAAAAACAATTTATATATATTAAAATCATTGTTAACTTGGAAAGATGAAAGATACATGTAAATCTAAGAAATCATCATATGATCATTGTATATAAACTCTTTAATGAGAATACTTGCCATTTGTTATATTTCCTTTACCTAACAATGGGTTACAAATAGTGCTGGGTTTTAATTTATTCATGAGCATGTTAATTACATTTTCCTAATTTTAATTAAATACACAAATACCGCATAGTAAAGCAAGGTAATACATTTTTAGATAAGTAGCACTTTATCTTTTAAGTAATTATTGAATTTTAAAATAACATGACTCACTGCACCTATATTTCTTTATTGTGTATTATTATTTTTTAAGAGAACTTTGGACATTTTTGTATGACACATTTTGTACACACAAAAGCCAACTGTAACAATGATAGTAGGCCTAGTTTGCGACTGCCATTTATCTACAGGAAAAAAGCTAATTGAATAGCAGCAATGACTAACACAGTTGTTTTTTATTTAGTCTCGGGTATATTAGTTAAAGACAAGATATGACAGATTGTGTTCAATACTTTACAACTGCTATTAGCCTACATAAATAAAACTGTTAATATTCATATTTTTAAAACTATATAAAAATAATAAAGAAATGGTTTTAAAAGTGTTTGTTATATAGACTAGTAATACTTGACTATGACACCATGTGATGGTAATTGAAGATGTAATTAAAACGATAAAACACAATAGTCTAGAAGCAGCCTATTCACTTCTCTTAGAGACTCCCACATTAGATCATAATTGGACGGAAATATTGATGCCGGGTGACTATTTCAATATATCATCATTATCAACACCAACAATAGATAGACATCCACTGCTGGACATAGGCCTCCCCCAAAGATCTTCACATAGGTTGGTGCTGTGCTGCCCACATCCAGGGGCTTCCCGCTACCTTCAGTCGTGTGTAGAGGTTTATGTGGGGGATTTTGGCCATTTCCCACCACACTGGCCTAATGCGGATTGATGGGAGCCACTCTCATTTGTTGATTAGCAGGGTACACCATGGCTAGGCAAGGTTGGCTTGGGTCCCATGAATTGTTGTGCGGGACCCCTTACACCCTTCTTTCATTCCATTCCAATCCTATATATCTAATACTTTTGCATTTAAAACATGATCTAGACATAAGCTCCTTTTGCAAGTTCATAAATCCAACAAAGTTTGATGATAACAAACAATTTTAAATTACTCTGTAATTACTGTTCTTATACATAATAAATCTGCTTCAATAAAAAGTTCAACAGTCTTACATATAATCATTCTCTACATTAACAGTAAATAAAAGTTTAACTTTATTTCTTTTATATGATATATTCTTTGTTATGTATTAATTTAAAAAGTCAAACCTCAGCCAATTCATATGGTCCTCCAGATCCATCAGTTAAATTTAGTTTGTCTGCAATACAACACACTATTTCTTCAGAGCTAGTTTGCTTTGAAGCTTCTACTGACAGAGCCTCATATTGAGCAGACAGGGCTCCCACAAACACCTAAGAATATAGAATTATTAATGACATAAATTTTATTAAATGTCAAGTTTTTTGCTAATTAAACTAAACCCTCTGAAGTTGTACACATCATGTAAAGACAAGAATTATTCACAGTTCATGTGTGCAACAACAATTACCACCATTAAAAAATCTCCATTATTGCAATGAAAATTTAAACTGTTTATTATTTTATTTTAGATAAAGCTTACTTGTATTACTGGTGACTCTATATTCACCAATAGATTTATTTTATATATTAACTAGCTGTTCCCTAGTAGCTTTGCTGGCCATAATATAAAATTAGACTTGAAACTTGTCTGAAATATTCCTTGAGAGTAACTGCATGGAAAGCCAAATGAAAATGTTTATAAAAGTTAATTAAAAACAATAACATGTAGAATCTATGATATTCAAAAAATAAATAGGCTAGAGGCATCTACAAATAATTCCACAATGAATGATGAAGTTCCCATGTCTATACTTTCAATAGTTTTCATGTAATTGGCAAACAAACAAAACTATACATATATAGATGACTTGAGCAAAATGGGTATATCATATTTTATGGTATTAGTGAAGTATTTTACTAGTTAGTTGCTATTTTAGTACATTCATAATTGTTTTGTTATGTTGTATACACTCACTTTTTGTGAACAAAATACATATTATAGCAGGCCCCATAATTATATAGTATATAGTAACATGTGTCTAAATTTAGTATTAATGTGGTTTGAACTCATAGATAAAAGCCTCTTTGATTCTTTCCATAACTATGATAAAAATTTGAGGGTATTCATTGGCAACTAATTAAAATGTATATAATATCTTTGACAGCTAATAAGATTTTGGAGAAATTACAGGAATTAACAAAAAATACCTCTGTTTAGAAAAAACTTGACATGTTAACTTTAAAAAAGTATTAACTAACCTGCACAATGTATCTATGATTTTCAGCATGAGCCATCCTGCACCATTCTTCTAATCCTGATAATAGAAATTGTCACACTGACACCTTAATGCCATTCTCTTGAACATACTCTCTTTATCAGACATAGTTTGTAACTCGTCGCATTTCGTAAAAAATATATGTAAACACTTGGACTGACTGGTGCATACATTAAAACAACACTTGCAGATAAGCGTTTACTAAAATTTTATGTATGCAAAATAGTCCTGGTATATTTAAAGGCCAGCCGATTGTATTCGCCCGCAACAACATTATAAAATGTCATTTCTTTGAATCAATCTTTAAATCTTGTGATAGTATAACAAATATACAAAGACTTCGTGTCTTAGAGTTGTTTCAACGATCTACGTATTGGAAAATATCGAAGAGAAATCTTAGATGTGGGTCACATGCTGAACGAAAAGAAGTCGACAGGCTTTTCTTATGTTGCACGTAAAGTAGTCGTTTTGACGATTTATAAAATTTTAATATTGTGGTTAATAAAATTTGCTTTGAGACTTGGACAAATCTTTAATTCGGTTCCAAAAACAACACTTTTCATTAACATACAGGATTATAGCGACTTCGGTATCACTAACAACCTGTTATTTGTCATACACAAGTCTTACTTTGATATCGCACCTCGTAATTTCACAAACAGTGATTTTACAGTATTGCACTTGTTCAAAAACTTTATCACTTTTAACAGGCGTTTAGTAATATTTGCACCTTCTTTCGATTAAAAATTATTTTAAAGAGATTGAACCACCATTTTTATTTGTATGTTGAATCGTGTATCTAAAAGAAAATCGAATAATTTAAAACTACATGTGAGAGCTATGAGAGAAGCTGAACTGTTCATTTACTTCTTAACATAATAGGGTTATAAATCTACACAGATTAGAAATACACTTTAAACAAAAGATAACAAATAATTAAAAAATAAAGAAATATGTGTAGAAATATTACAATTAATATTAGTTTTTTGTTAATCACATTCATCAAGTATTTAGTAATTATCACAAAAAATAAAACTCTCAAACATTTGTTATTTCTGTAGTTTTGAAGCACCAGCGAAATTAAAGCTTTTTGAGCAATTTTTGCTTTTTTGTTGCTGGTGCAATTTTGAAGGCTTTTTCAAAAAGTTAAGTTGGAGCAGTTTATATTTGGAAAAACAGTAGAGACAACTTGTCTTATTAACGTTCTTGGCAGATGCGATCTGCCCACAGGTCACATAGAGAAAGTGTGTGTATATGTGTGTGCGCGTTCGTTCTAGACTTTATTTACAGGCGTAACGATATTAAAAAATCTTTTAAGCTTTGTTTTTGTCATCCTGCAATTTCAATTTTATTTTGCATTTCTAAAAAAATAAACTGCAGCTAATATAAAGTAATAAAATAAAACCAAACATTACTCTGTTTTTTGTAAAAAAAAAAATACTGGAACTAATACAATTAATAGGATATTGTATTTATTATCCTGTTTTTTTTAAGCTGCAAGTACAAATATCGCGCAGTGCCGTCGTACAAACTCACGTTATTTATAATCAGACAAACGATACTTCTCTTGTTGCTATACTTACTTAAAAAAACGTTATTTTGCTGTAATTTCATATTCGTTTCACATGCGAAATTGGCTTTTCGAAACGAAATAAATAAAGCAACACAAGGCTTAAAATAAAATTTATAACCTTATGTTATACTGCTTGTGAACCAAGAGATTTGAGTTTGATACGTATAAGAAGCTCGAATATTTTATGTTATAAAAAGTTCGAATTTGTAGCAATGAAATAAATAGGTGTTACTAATATAAAATAAATAGGGAATATTACCGCGGTCTCTACGAGGGTCAAATTATATTTTTATAAATTACTTGATATTATAAATGTGTCATTCCATTATTTACTTACTTTTTATTTACTTTTTATAATTTTTTTTATTATAATTTAATTTTTATGAAACATCTAAAATGAATGTCAACAAAAGCAGTCTACCATTTTATCACTAACTTATTATTTTAAGAAAAAAACTACCAACATTATAAAAAAATTGTACCAAATGAAATTAATTTTTCAGAAGTAATATAGCCTTACCAAAATTTGTTTAAAATAAGTCACTGTCTATATTAAGTAACTAAATTTATTTTATAAATCAACATTGAGTTATAACGTACATGTTTTAAAAGGTTTAATAACAATTTATGTAAACGAAAAAAGCATGTCATAAGTCGCGCCCGCACGACTATACACTTACACAAATAACATATAACTTAAAATTCTTCTAATATATTTCACAAGTTAAGCGTCTTGTCCTGTACGAGTGGGTAGGAACAGATCGTTTGGCGAGGGCAGCGGCGGCGCGGCGCGCGTGCACGCGCCCGTGCTTCGCCAGGTGGTCGGACCGCGCGAATCGCTTTCCGCACTCGCCACAGCAGTAAGGCTTGTCTCCGGAATGGCTGCGTCGGTGACGCGCCAGCTCGTCGGATCGCGCAAACCTCCAGCTACATCCACCCCATGTGCACTTGTATGGCTTCTCACCGCTGTGACGTCGTAGATGCGCCCTCACATGTGATGCCTTGGCATACAATTTTCCGCAATCGGCCACCGGGCATCGGAATGCGCCGAGCTTAGGACAAAACGCCGGTTCTCCCCACGAATGCTTCTTTAAGTCTGTACCTATGTCGTAGCATTCTTTGGTACTTGCAGTATTTGGGACTGCTGTGTTAAAAGAATTTTCCGTAGACAATGGCTCCAAGTCTATCCCAAGGATGGAAAGCCTTCCCAGAGTAGATTCATCACTGTTGTCAAAAGTATCCGTTCGCGTTTGTATTTTATCGGTCTCACAGCTTAGCGCTTCTAATAAATAATCGTCAAAATTCACATTCTTATCTAAATCTTCAAAATCAAAAGTCATCGGCAAACTATCTTCGGATCCATCCCGTGTTCTATCGCTGACACTACCGAGAAATGCATCGCAATTAAAGTCCAAATCACTGAGATGCCAATCCTGAACTTCTGTGTTCAGCGTCGTTGGCAACTCGAAGTTTATCAAACTTTCCGCTGGCGAATACTCGAATAGTAGTTGATCGTTCAACAAAGCATCCTCAAATATAGAACTGGAATCTTCACGATACATTTTGAAGCTGCAAAATTAAAAAGGGTTTGTTAAGTAACGAAATTATTATTAAAGTTAATTATTTTATGCTGTAAATAACACTTACAGGTGGCGCCAGTGTTGATTGAGTAATTTGATTGCTAATAAACAGACAGCAAGAACTAGTGTGCATATACGAAGTCGCGTTCATTCGAGGGATGCGCGTGCGGCTCGTCCGCCGCGGCCGTGGCGAGTGCGGCGCAGCGCCGGACACCGCTACGGACGCACGATAAGGCCGATCGCCGATTATCGCCGGACAGACAAACTCACAAACTCTTTCAGCGCATGTTCTACGTCAACAATGTCATCCGATCGTTGTCCTATCTCCACTACCGATTGTGACCAGTAAAATTACTGGGCTAACGAGATTTAACAACTAACGTCTCAAGGCGAGCGTTCACCTGATAGTAAGTCTATGCTCGCCCATAATAACGCGGCGCTAGTTAGGATGGTATATACCGCACCACATTGCGCTCGTAGCCTGAGACAAGATGTTGTATCTCGTTACCCCAGTAATTACACTAGCTACAGCGCCTTTCAAACTGGAACACAGTAATATGCACAGTACAGTTTGGCGACAGCAATAGGGACTGCTGTAGTACCTACCTAGAATAGAACAAAAACAAAATTAGATATATCTTTACAATGAATAGAAATGTATTAGAATAAGGCAGTAATAAAGATCAATAGCTGTGGATTAAGGTAATTAAACGAAAATTAGGATAATATGTAATAAAAAAGAAAATATAATCGAGGAAGAGTAAAAAAAGTTGTTACTAAGTGAAGGTCCCGCTGGACTGGTCAAATTCGTACAATTACAGTTACAAGCATGCGTCTGATATTGTAATACACTTGTTCATTATTTTGTTATTGTTTTGGCATGCAGTGTGTTGCGCATTAAAAAGATAAAAGAAGAGAGAAAAAAGAAATATCAATTACAGTTGTGTTTATTAAATATAACGAGGCGAAGATCATTCACTTTCTCCATTCTTATCTCTTGTTTGCCGTTTGTAGATAGCACGTCAAGTTCTTTTACCTATGTAAACATTGTAAATAGAATTATTGGAAGATTTTTTTAAATTCAATTAAGAGATGAGACGAGCGGGAGGTTCACCTGATGGCAAGTGATACGCCCGCGAATAACAACGTGACGCTAGTTAGACACTGCATCACATTGTGCTCGTCGCCTGAGACATAAATTGTTGAGTCTCAGTACCCCGGTAATTACACTAGCTATAACGCCCTTCAAACCGGAACACAGTAATGTTTGCACACTACAGTTTGCCGGCTGCAATAGGAGCTACGGTGGTACCCACCTAGTCGGTGACCGGCAACAAAGGCCTTTTTTTTGGTTTCGGGGGAAAATCTTCGAAAGATACCCTAGGAGGTAGTCAGGGTTATGTGAGATTCTTACTAAAATCCCCTTGGTGATTTGCATCAGTGCATTCGGAGAAACTCCTGGATCTCTTATAGAACGCGCCGGTAACCCTCTACACATTGTATTTACACGTGTCTGAGGAGGGGCCTGACCCTCCCAGGAACCATCGCTGAGCCATACGCTGATCCACACAAATTCACTTGTTGAGTGATAAAGGCACCCACCCTGAAGGCCCGCGAAACTCCTACACCTTTTTAGTCGCTTTCTACGACAAACAGGGTTTACCTTAATGCTCTTTTTATCTGCAGCTTTACCTCAATTTCACGAGTTCGTGGATGTTGAAGTGTGCTCAGAATAGCTTCGGCTTTCATATTCTAGTAGCCGAAACACAGAAGCAACAATAATGGTAACGGATTTAATATAGGTGGGACAATCAAAAAGTTTTGAGAAACTAAAAAAACTAACTTCTATGAAAAAAATATTTTTACTAAATCTTTTCAAAGAACTCTCCACCAGCCTCTCTACAAAGTTTCATGCGTCTGATCCAATTTTAAAAACATTTTTTCCAGTCCTCCGCAGTCACCTCTTCCACGGCGACGATGAAAACTATCCCTTTGAGCTGATTTTTAATTTTAGGGAACAAAAAAAGAAGTCACACGGAGCTAAATCAAGACTGTTAGGAGGGTGTTCCAAGACTCTGACCGGTGTGGAGTACAGGAAGTCCCTCGTTTTGATCGCAGAGTGCGCGGGCGCGTTGTCGTGGTGAAGAAGGATCCCGCGGAGCCCGGTGTTCGGTCGCTTGTTGCTCATTGTAGAAAAAACTTCTGGCAGGCATTTTGTGCTGTACCATTCGGCGTTGATGCTGCATTGGTCTCGAAGTGGAATTGCAATTAAGTACCCCGTCAAAGTGAAGAAACTAGTGATCAAAATTTTCCTTGCGCTCCTCGATCGCTTCACTTTTGTAGGCGTTGATTCATTTTGAAACAGCTAAACTGTCGACTGTCGCTTTGTTGCTGGATCGTATTGATAACTCCAGGATTCGTCACCTGTCACAATGTCGTAAACGTGCAGTGACGAGCCTGCATCAAATGTTTGTATCATATCACGGCACCAATCCACACGGGCCTGCTTCTGAGTTTCGGTGAGGTTGTACGGCACCCAGCGGGAAATTATCCTCCTTACGCAAACGTGCTCGTGCAAAATCTTGCAAACACTTCCTGAACCAATCTGCAGAGTATGCTGAATCTCTTCGTACGTAATTCGTCTGTTTTTTTTAATTAAATTTTTTACTGCCAGCACACTTTCTTCGGTGACAGCCGTCGTAGGACGACCATTCCTTTGTTCATCCCCCAAAGTAAGCCGACCGCGTTTGAACTCGCTATACCAGTGGTAGATGGTTGCTTTTGAAGGTCTTTCACCCATAAAAGCAATTCGAAGTCGATCGAATAACGCATCAGGTTTTAAGCCACATTTGAAATCGTAAAAATCATAGCACGAAAATGTTTTCGACGCAGATCCATTTTTATAAAAAAAATCGAGCTTATAAACAAGATAACCAAAATCTGTCAGGCGCACTTCCGGCGTGTGATCGTTAGTAGACTGTGTTATAACCTGTCATTATCCTATCTAAACAGTTGATATCCTTGCAGAATTCTATAAAAATAAAGACAAAATAAATGATTAACAATTAAAGATACCGGTGGTAAGTCTCTGTTCTCGTAGTTTCTGCTCCTACTCTTGAACAGCAGTATGCAAACATTAGTGTCAAGTTATCGGTGGTATATCTCTGTTGTCGGGGACCGTCTACGTAGGTACCACCGTAGCGCCTAGCAGTAGTGTGCACACATTACTGTGTTTCGGTTTAAAGAGCGCTGTAGCAAGTGAAATTACTGGGGTAAAGAGACAACGTCTTATGTGTCGGACGAAGGGCGCAATGTGGTGCAGATATATCATTCAAACTAGCGCCATGATGGTACGAGCAAGCGTACCAATTACCATCAGGTGAATGTTTCGCCCGTTTCGTCGTTGAATAAAAAAATTTTTCGGTTTTATGGACGCTTCAGCTATTAAAATTAGTAGTGCTATGTATATCATCATATCATCCTAAGAATTGTAATCACTTACCATCACGTTAACTTCGCGTTTGATTCGTTGCTTCGGAGAATAAGAAAAAAATATAGCTGCTCGTTATTGATATCGGCTGTTAAAGAGTGGTACAGTGTTCACTGATGGTAAGTCTCTATCACATTGGCTGCTCATCTCGTCACTTCTCGTATACGGAAAAGTTTGATTGCGACCCAAAATGAGCAAATAAATTTTTATTAAATGAAACGTAAGCTTTCCTTTAGCGTCTTAGTTTACTAAGATGTTGAACAATTACTACATATTTATAATTTCATATCTAGAGCAAATAATTAATTAATATTAAAGTTCAATGAAACACTTAGACGGGGTTAGTGGAAAAAAAAACGATGACTGTTTTGTACTTGCTGTTGTGGAGTAGTAGAAAGTATTCTAGATGTTAATACATGTATTATAACTATTTTTAATGTTATGTTAAACGGTGCTGTATGAGTTACTGAAATTCCGTCCTATTATTGTAACGAAAAATGGCGTTCTAACGTTGACTGAAGTCGTTAAAGTTAAATTAAAAACAATTATACTTTATAACACTATAATTCTCACACATTTTTTATACGATGTCGAGTCTCGGTAACCCAGTAATTACACTAGCTACAGCGCACTTCGATCAATAAAGAGGAGTACAGTACTATTTGTCGGCAAAAATTGGAGCTGCGGTTATATTTGGACGGTCTCCGGCAACAGGGACCTGCCAGTGAATATAAAATAAGGAATATAATCAGACATATATACTATTATCGAAAATTTTATTGTCTTTGCGGTGGGAACTTTTGGTATCTAAGAAATATAAGTATACCCTGCTTGCCGAGAGAAGTCATGTTTATGTATTTTAACTCAAAACCCCTCTGATGGTTGTCTTCCATTCGAAACGTAAACACTGAAGGATTTATTTCAGCTTTGCCCACGACTCATATTAAATGTCTACATAGAGTGTAGTTGGGATCAAACCAATTATAAGATATATATAGCTGTTATCCTATTTATAAATAGCTAGTTGTTATTCTGTTGTTCTGGCAGAACATGTTAATGTTATCACTACCTATCTATAATTTGATTGTACCGTAATAGAAGTTGATACACAGCAGAATCACCTGATGTGAAGTCGCTACTAAGGTAATAGTTTTGAGGAGAGATTTCAATTTAAACCCGTTATTTGTTACGTTACAAGTTATTTTGATATAAGAGAAGCTTAACTTACGCCTTATAGATTAGATTAGGTTAGGTTAGCTTTTACTCGCTTGTTTTTCTGGCCGATACTCCCTTTGGCGCAAAATTTAAAATCCATTCATTCAAATGGTAAAATCAATGTCTCTACCAAATTATAAATGTTTCCGTCTAATAACTTCGGAGATCTCGTGATTAGTCAATAAATCTCTGGATATCTCCTATTTGTCTATAGAAAATAGATATGTTAGCCAACTTAAGGACATACATAAAGAGATAAAATATAATAGCTTTTTTTTTAATTATTTAAAAAAAGGAATCAGGATTTGAAGCGAATTTTTTTATATATCTTTCCCCAAAGGTAGTTGCGGGGTTGTTAAGCTCAGCATAGCGGGCAGGGAACCACTAGTATTACATAAGGAAAAAGAACCAGTAGTTGACCAATTAATACATATTTTGTTAGGGAAACAATGATAACCGTTTACTCTACCAATAAATGATACGAGTAGATGTATGGCGGTGTTTCTTAAACCTTCCAGATTATGTTCAGTGACCATTATTAAAAGGTAAATTACAAAAATTTGAGACTCATATTCAAGATTTGGTAATATTCTAAAACAATACAACCAATAGTAGATCTCTCTTGAAAGCGAAAAAATGGTAATTAACCGTCTGTGGTCGTTAGTAAATGACCACTTATATTCGAAGTAAGGTTAAAAGTCCTATGCTGAAAGTCAGCAGAACTTGTCACACAGACTGGACAGTCGTAAACAAAGGCGCCGTGGGGCCAGGCTCGCGGTGTTCTATAAGACACATTTGTGAGAAAGTGCAATGGAAGTGCTCGATATAATTCCCCATTTCTTTTTTACCACTGGACAACCAGATATATGGCGAGTCACCATCCTTATGTTGTAAACATCACTTCAAGCACAAAGAGGTTCAGCTCAACTTTATTGATAATAACATCAAAGGAGTGGGACTACTCGACAAACACAACGCGGCGTTGTGTACCAATCCTAACGTATTACTTACCATCAGGTGAACATCCCGCTCGTCCTATCGCTTCAATGTATAAAAAAAAAATATATTAAAGATCTCGTTAGAACTCCTGGTTTATCAGTTAATTCATTGCTTTCCTATACAAATGATAGTTATAAATTTTTCTATAGGCTTTATAAATTTTTTGTTTCAATATAAACGACAGTTTTCCTAATCATTGAAATTTACAATAATTCAATGTAAACTTTGTTGTAAATGTGTGTATTATTGTTCATTGACGTTTTTTCACCATCAGCGCGCTCGCCGATTGACGTATTAGCGGCGCTATCGTTTGTTTGGTCGTCGATATCGGCGGCCAGTGGCTGGCACCGCCGGCATCTGGCACCGTCGGCGACGCCAGCTCAAATTTCGATGCCGTACCGCGGTGTCTATATACTGTACATATCAAACGATTAGTAATATCAAACAAAAACTAAACTAATTTGAGCAGCTTACCAATAACCTTTCAGGGATCTTACTTTTAGCGACAATAAACAATTGACCTCAATGTTATGGAAGGTCAAGACACAAAGAGACCAAAGATGATAACGACCAGTATACTAGTGGTAGGTCTTAGTTAAGGGACGCGGTTTCCGGCAACTTACCTATAGGCGCTGCGGTGGTACCTAACATCTCAGCTCTTATTTCTCTCGCCAAACAGTACTATACAAACATTACAGTGCTCCAGTTTGAAGGACGTTGGGGCTAATGAAATTTCTAGGAAAATAGAAACTTAACATCTTATGTCTCGACGCAACGAGCATAATATGGTTCTGTATATATTATCCTAACTAGCACTACGTTGTCATGAGCAGGCGTATCACTTGTCACCAAGCGAACATTTTCATCTCGTCGTTTCATCAAATCGAATGGAACATGAAAACTGTTACGGCGGTATGATGAAAATAAAAAGATGGCCTTTTCAAAAATAGGTTCGAAAATGACACAACAGTCTATCGCTATCAATCCTACAACTCCATCACATGGTGCTTCAGAACCGAACTAGGGATCTTCGTTACTTGGCAAGCTGTTACCATTGCGCAATAAAGTTAGTTTAATTACTAATAATTTCTACTGAACTATAGATAGTTTTTTTTAAATTATACTCTGGGCTTGTATATTAGGATTTATTAGGATAACTTCAACGATATTAATGTAGAAATAAGTTTTCGATATGCTGCTCACATAATTATTACGCCATAACAAATTACCTAAGACTATTCAGTCCAATTGCGCTGGTCACTGTTGTTATACGAATGTTACAGAGCCAGTTGCCGATAACATTCGGTGGCTGGTACCACCGCGGTCTGCTCTTACTGCGCAGTTGATGTTGTGTAAATATTACAATGCAAAGTACCTGGACGAATTCGTTATTTTTTATTAGACAAAGCGATGACACGAGCGTGATCTGGTGGTAAGTGATATGCGTGATAAGAACGTGGCGCCAGTTAGGATACAACACCTCATTGCGCTCTCTTTGAGACAAGATGTTAAGTTATATCCTAGCAATTGAACTAACTACGGTCTAAGTCAACCTCACCTCCTCGTGGTGGACTCTGCTACTCAACAAACGGGGCCCTGGCTCCCACCAACCCGCATTGGGCCGGCGTGGCGGGAAATGGTCCAAATCTCTCCATATAAATCTAATGAACCCCTAAAAAACGACGGCCTCTAAAGCACGGCAGTACCGCAAGTCACGCTGTCTGTAAAGTCTCAAGAAGCCGTTGTTGCAAGCAGCGCAGCACCGATCGTTGTGGAGATATTGTGGAGGCCTATGTTTAGGAGTGGACGTTTATCGGCTGATGATGACGATGACAGTAATGTTTGCACATTGCCGTTTGCGGGCAGAAATAGAAGCTGCGATGCTACCTACCTGGTCGGCCTCCGGCAACAGTAGCCCGGTAGTCCAGTGGGACTAGATCGAGATCGACGAGATCTCCGAAACAGTTAGACATAAACATTTAAAATTTGGCAGAAATATGCATTTTCGGTTTCCGGTTCGAAGCTAACAATTGATTTTACAAAATTCTTACTCCAAAGAGAATTACAAGGGTGTTAATAACAAAAAGGGCCCCGAGAATATTTCTGATAAATATCCAGTGTATCTCTCAAATTTACTTCAATATTACAACCAGCAGAGCGGACGGGGAACAGCTAGTTGTTATTATATAGCGGTTTCACCCAAAAGATTGGCAGATAAAAACGTCATCACGAGGAACAGCAGTATTGTTTCAATCGACGCGTAAAAACAACTAAAAAAAATAGGAAATCCCTCGATAAGAGCAGTTTCCTATTACAAATTGCTAAAATATCTTTAGTTCGTCCGCAATGTGAAATTTTGTTGTTGACTGACATTAAACGTTTTATGACGGACGTAATATTCTAACCGTACTATATTTAATTATACCTTTAGTATCATTGATAAAAGCCTAATGCATATATTTTATCGATTATTTAGTATTACAGATTAAATACATTTGCAGAATAAAATTTCATATACCAGATTTTTTTTAATTATCGAAGCGACGATACGAGCTTGACGTTCATCTGCATGTCCATGAAGATGTTGTTTTTCATAAAACTACCGCTATCACCAACATTACCTAGGGGTTTATCATCTGTTAAAATTTTTAAGGTATTTTAGAAAGACTCCTTTACTCATATACAATTTTTAGTATACACTGCTGTAAGAAATGATCAGTAAAAATGTTGGAAAATGTATGAAATGTTTAAAATTATACAAACAAAAATTTAAATGTGTGCAAGGATCTATAAGATCTTTTTTTATACAATTAAGCGATAAAACGACAGGAACGTTCACCTGATGGTCAGTGTATATACGCCCGCCCGCAACAATTTGGCGCTAGTTAGGATGGATATACTGCAGCATAATACACTCGTCGCCTGACACGTAAGATATTGTCTTGGTACCCCCGTAATTACACTAGCTTCAAACTGGACCACCGTAATATTTGCAAATTACTGTTTGTTTGCAAATTACAATAGGCGCTGAGGTGGTACCTACCCAGACGGTCTCCGGAGACCTGCTACCAGTAACCACATCTGCACCTACATACTAACCAAAGGTTCGTGTATCGGTGTATAGTGTTAGTAACAAAATACCAGACGTCTTTAACTGTTCAATACTCGCCTGATTACTCTATCTCAGTATATACAAAGTACTCTGTGATGAAGAACAGACTGTATGTAGGATATCAAAAGCTTGATTTCCGAAGATGTCAAGCGCTGAGTGATATTGATTCTTACAGCTCATTTGACACTGAGCTCGTGGACCTGTTTTTTAAGAAAGTGTATTACTTGAAGTGTAGATATCCGACGGCGGATTTTCATATTTTATCTGTATTTTGGCTTTCTGGCGAATCAACTATGGCGTCGAAGATAGGCTCGGGTTCGTTCTCCGACCACTTTCGCCTGTATCGGAAACTGTGCGGTATCAAAACTCCATAATAATAAACCGTTGTAATGTTTTAATATATTCAAAAATGTTGTTAATTATTACCTCTTTCGAGTAATTCATTTGGAATTTCCATAGTGTGAAGAAATATCCTGTAAGTATTGGGAACTATTTCTCACTTAAGTTTTTCCCGATAATATATAAAAGTTCGTCTTGAGGTGTTCAAGTATAAAACATTTTTTAACCTACAAGCGATTTTCTTTTAACTTGATTTATTTACATTTCTGTTTCAGTTTTAAATTAAGTTTCTGAATAACATAATTAAAATCCTCGTTTTTTCTGTTATGACTTAGGGCCCTTTCTGGCATGAGAGTCAGTGCCTTTTATCTACCACGCTGGCCAAGTACAAGTTGGCTAATATATTTTTGAAACTCGGTTTCTTTAGGATATAACCCCCCATCCTCCAAGACCTGTAACACATACGGGCACCATATAAATCGAGCTATTATTTCAGTTCTTTGTTACTTTGTAAATATAAGTTGTTATATATTTATTTCTTTCGATATCTGAAGCTGATTCAAAATTACTTACATGAAGAGTTATATTATTAACGATATAACTATTTTTTGTAGGTCGACTACCATATATTACCCAACGATTTTCTTGGTGACAGGTAAGTATTAAAATCAGTAAGTATGCTAGGTTTCCATCGCCGTAAAAACGACTATGAATAAATACTGAAATAGGAAACGGCAGATGGACCGTCAAATTCAACCAGTGAAAAATAAAAACAACTTAGGTCATCTTTCTGTACAGGATCAGTTGAATGGTGGGGGTAATAAATAATCATAGTCATAGTACAGTTCGCGCATATCTTTTTTTTAATACGAGCATTATACAACAATAATGAAACGAAATCGTCAGTTTGAGATCTGCTGCCAACATGCACTACGGGCGCTCAACAAATAAACATAAACCGCGCACACTAATCTATATAAACAAGTCGCATAAGTACATACAGGCTTCCGTTATCCGTTATCTATACACTAAAGCTATATCACCAGCAGGGTCCGTCAGCACTGCACTGTCAGTCATACGATCGGAGCGGTCCGAACCGGCCCAATCCGGCTGATCGTGTTTGTTCGTACATCGGCGCGCGCGTCGTGCGCTCTAGTAGATCACTTCGTACACTGTCGCCTTCTTGTCGCCAGAGCCCGTCACTATGTACTTGTCGTCCGAGGAGATGTCGCAACTGAGCACCGACGACGACTCCTTCGACTGGAACATAAGTACAAATTCAATTTAGCATTCTTTGCTATTATTTAAGACAGTATTTTCAGGGACTGTCGAAGCAAGTGTCACGTTAGCACCTATTTCTGCCTCCAAACGGTGGTACGTTTTCATATTTTAAGGGAGTTGTAGCTATTGATAACATTGGAGTAACTAGATATCATACTCATTAAAATCTCGCGCCTACAGCCAGCATCAGGTTGTTATGGGAAAGCACATCACTTACTATCACGTGAACCCGTCTCTCTCATCTCGTCGCTTCGTCAAATAATAAAAAAGGCGACGAGCATAATGTGATGCGATGTTCATAATCCATACAAGCGCCACATTATTATATGCAGGCGTAATGCTGACCACCAGGTAAACATCTCGCTTGCCTCGTCGCTTTATACAAGTAAATAAAAAACTAAGTTCGAGCAGAGATAAATGTCATTATCATCATTAGGTGCCCTCTTCAAACTAAAGTTTGTCGATCAGATTGAGAAAACCAATTAGATCCTCAGCTATTCTTTTTAACTCATGGTATTAAACCCACAGATGAATATGTTGTTATTTACTGAGTAATTAGTATACACGAAACAGAATTTAGTAAACTAGTGGTATTTATCTTTCCAAATTGTGTATGAACGAACATATTACTGCTTATTTCCGGTACTAAGCAGAAGTTAACTCTACTAAGAGAAATTATATCTCGGCTTACGGGGACGAAAGAAATGTAACCTTGTATAAGCATTCTAACTTACTTTTGATTAACATAAGACCGGTTCCAGACCACTGATCATTAGGTTTGAATCCTGCTCATCTCTTCGCTACATTGTAAAATATTAAGTATCTGCATACCTGGAAGATGCTCGCTCCGTACGGCGTGCGCCACGCGTTGAGAAGGTTGTCCTTGCCGGTGGAAACAAACCACTTGCCACAGGAGGCGAAACGCAGCGATAGTACGCACGACTCGTGTAAATGTAGTTGATACTTGTCCGGTTTCACTGCGTGCAACACCTCAACGTTGCTGTTCTCCATTCCCACCGCGAGCCATTCGCCTAACACATTGAATTGTTCAAACATTAACATATATATCAATGGAGAAAAATTAATCAGAAATACACATTCTTTTTATTCGTAAGTTTTCAAAACTAAGTGATGGTAAATCACCGTTATTGGAGACCATCAAGGTAAAATACTCCTGAGCCACATGTTGTAAGAGTTTAATTAGTGCTAAAGTTTTTTCGAATATTCTTGGCTAGCCACCATCCCCTATTGTAAACCTGTCGCCAATACAACATTGCTTTGTTGGAGCTGACAATAAAAGAGTAAGAGTATTCCATGCGTTTAAAGATTTACTATGCACAGCCTCACTATCGCTTAACATCAAATTGGAGGTCGTGTTAGATTAAAAAAAATGTAACTTACCTGTTGGACAATATCCTAATGAAAATATCTGTGAACTGAAATCATGCTGCTGTAGTTGTCTACCTTCTCTTAAGTCCCAAGATCTGTAAAGAAAAGTAAAAACATTTTTTAAATATAATATATCTTAAAAAAAAAAAAGGAGAGTAGATACATTAATTTTTATCGAGATGCCTTCTTTTAAAGTTATTTTTTGTAAGGTTAACTATACTTCAAATTTAGTTGCAATCAATTTGAAATGACAAAAGCCAATTGTTAATGGCAGTAACATAGTAAGTACTATAATTTTGAAGCCCTTGACAAATTATGTACAACCTTTTTAGGTAAGTGCTTATTTACCAATTACCAAATATTTTGTGATATTTTAGTAACTCACCTGACAGTGTTGTCGAGACCGCCGGTCCAGAGCTTGGTTCCATCTGCCGAGATGTCAATACACGAGGCGCCATCTGTGTGCCCCTGGAATTGGCGCACCAGCGTCTGATTGTGTAAGTCCCATACCGCAATGTGACCGTCCGAGCAACAGCTGAAGCACACCTGAAATTGTAAATTGAAACAGGTTGGTTTAATAACATTTTAATAGTTTAAAAATAAGGACTAAGGGATTTATAATTATTTATATAATATTCAAAACAAATTGGATGGATGATAGGATGATAAATGAGGAGGCCTAATTCCCTCTACCTAGGTTTCATAGAGTATAGTAAACTGTAAGCCTGTCAGGATCCATCCAGGCAGGTACTACTTTAATTTTAATTTTGCCGTTATACAGTAGTAAGCAAACATCACCGCGTTCCTATATGAAGGGCTTTGGAGCTAGTGAAATTAATGGGGTAACGAGACCCAACATTTTATGTGTCTCAAAGTGATGAGCAGTGTCATGCAGTATTTATATGCCAAGACTACATTGTTATGGGCGAATCACAATATGACCAACATCCCCATCGTTTCGTAGATTTAAAAATCAATAAACTTCTTAAATGTTAGCAATTTTATAGAATACAGTCTGTTCGTTTTAAACGTGTGAGGTTAACCACAACCTCTCATGGTGTTAGTTGTGGTTGAAGATTCGGTTTCCTAACCGCACAAACATAAATAGAACCTATTTGCTCAACATTTAAGACAGACGTTATAATCGGGACGGAAGAAATAAAATAAATAAATAATATGCAATACCTTAGAGTCGGGGCTGATAGCTAGCGCGTAACAAGCAGGCGCCGAAGAGGTAAGCTCTGCCTTGATCCTCGGCGTAGGAGACGCCAAGTCCCATATTGAGAGGTTCGACGCCTCGCCACCCACTATCAATGTACGACCGTCTGGTAGCAATTTCACCGACCTTATGTAATTATCTCGTTGCTAAAAAAAACAAAGCCATTGTGATTTTGTACTTCAAGCGTCTATTCTTAACATGAAATACTGCATCAGCAGCTACGTTATTATGTCCAAATCGTCTACTTCATTATTTACTGCTTTCTTCAATATGTCCTTGCATAAGTCTTTCAGTTTCTTGTGTCATTAAATATTTATATAAGAGATGATCTTTTTCGTAAAGTTTTATATTCCCTTGGCAGAAAAATAGACATTTATAGTTTAGTGTAAATTCAAAACGTGATACTACATTTGTATAAATGTGAATAATATTGATCTATCAGACAGTTACCGACTCACCAAACAGTCGAGTTGGCTGACGGGCGCTTTGCTGGGCTGGCTGATATCCCACACCTTGACGCAGCCCTTGCCGCCGGTATAGACGTATTTCGTGGGCGAGGAGACGGTGACCGCGCACACCACCTCGCCGTGCGCCAGAGCGGACACCTGCCGCGCGTGCCGCGGTATGCCGGGGCCCATAAGCGCGTCCGGAGGGAACGGCACCGGCTGCATCTGACCCTCCGCTGATACGTGGAACGAGTACGCTCTGCAAAGTTAATATGAATTTTAAAGTACGACTTGTGTACAACAGACAGACCAGGTTTATTAACGGGTCGCCTACACTTAGGTTTTCAAAATTAATCTAACATTATACTTGAGTGTATCGGATATAGGTTTTTTTTTAGTTACTATAGTAATTATAGTCACATCGCCTTTCATATTGGAACAAACAAACGGCAGAAATAGGATCTGCGGTGATATCAAGATGATCTTCGGCAACAAAGACCTACCACCAATAAAGTGCAATTCTTAGAGATTCCCTTGTTGTAATCGGGGAAAAGTTCTAATATAATATTAAAATTGATTCTGTTTTATGTGCACTTTAATTTGGATTTCTGCGTAGATACATCTTTCAAAGTTTTCTCAACAATAATTAATTAGTAAGCTTTTTGTATTGTTGACGTGGTGGCTTGGATAATATGAACTTACGGTTTGCCGCCTGGTATAGGCGCCAATGCTGAGGGTCCGATGGGCGCACGCAGCGGTTCGTACGCGAGCGCCGCGCGCGCGGAGTACCCGGCGAGCCCGTACGCGTCGTGGGCGCCGTTCCCGAGGTACGGGTACTGCAGCGCGGGCGGCTTCACCGCGCCCTTCAGCGGCGCCGAGTTGGCACCGCTCGCAGACGTCGGCGTCACCGGTTTGGAGATAGGCGTGCTCGGCTTCTCATCAAGTTTCTTAGCAGACGGCGTTGATGCATTACTAGACGTTCCCGATCTGTATAGAGAATATTTTTTGATTAATTATAAACTTTACAAATTTATATGATATATCCAAAGATTCATTGACTCTTCACGAGATTTGCGAAACTATTAAACGTCGTCATCATCATCATCATTAGCCGATAGAAGTCCAAAGCTGGACATAGGCCTCCCCCAAAAATCCCAACATAAATCGGTCCTGCGCTGTCCGCATCCAGCGGCGTCTTGTGGCCTGCCGGGCACCAGGAGTCGTCGTTTGTAGGGATTCATACGGAGGGTGGATTCCAATGCGGATTGGTGGGATACAAAAGTAATATATTTAAGTATAATAATATATATAGGTATTATTAATATATTTGACGAAAGAAAAGGTGCCTAAATATATTAAAAAATGACATGGCTTGTCGCAGTATCAGTTACGTTTATTTTAAAAATATATATTAAAAAAAATGTACTACAAATCATTCAAGTTAATAAAATGTAATAAATAATTAATTATATTTATGTAAAGGTTCTTTGGAGTCTCTATGTCTAGTAGTGGATATCTATCGGCTGATGATGATGAAAGCCTGTTAGATATATTTATATTGTAGTAACTTAATAAATATTGTATCTTCCAAATAAATTTAGTTTATCTATAATTAAAATGTATTGTATACAAAAATTTGCTATATGATTATTTATATTGTAACACATTATTTTTAATTAAACAAATATTTAAATTTAAAGAGCTGCTGGTAGCAAGCGATATTTCTATAGTACTGTGGACCAGTCTATGCAGCAGTGGACACAGGTCCATCTGTTGAAATGATGATGAGTAAATTCAAACTTTTATATTTATAATTGTGATCTGATTGCATATTAAGAAACACATCCTATTAGTGTAGTTTAGCATAATTTAGTAGCGGAGGGATAGCCATTAGTCCGCTTATCCCGCGGTGACCTCAGAGACACATGTAATGTACCAGACCAGTTTGCAGTGTACGGCTTCGGTAAACGGATACGGCGATCGTATTGACGTTTATCGTACTCAACATAATACCCATTAGAAGCCCGGTACGCGTGTTTTTAAAGTATCAGAGCCACTTATATGCGTCACACGAACACCACCTACGAATTGATTAATAAACTGATTAAACACAGGGCGTACTACCTTGCATACTGAGCTACCATCGCTTCGAGGCCTGTCTATGGGTAAATATCTTTATCTCTCTCGTTCTTAGAAGACCCAAGTCCCATGATTGAGAACAGTAAGTGGAATGTTTTTATTATACTATTGATTGTTAATACACGTAACAATTGGAATATGGATAAGGGAGAATTCTTTATGTACAGTAGCCTATTGAAGTGCTAGTCGTGTACAGTTTGAATTCGCTTTATATTTACAGGTTTTTATGGTCATATATGCTACAGTGGCATACTACTCGGATAACTCTTGTAAAGAGAAAAAAGTAGTACTAAGTGATTTTATTTAACGTTTTTACAATGAATAAAAATATTATCGCATCATCATATGTTTTGTCTGGAGATATTCTTGTATGTTGTATTTGTAATGAGAACTTTTATAAAAATTTATTTTTTTTAAAAAAATGGTATATTTTAGATTGTTATTTTTTTACACTGTTCATCATCAGCCTGCTGCTCATAAGCCTCTAAGTAAACGCTTCTGGACACGAGCTTTTGTCACCCTAATCCACTTTCTCCATTCTAACCTCTCCTCAAGAGGAGTGATTAACTCCATTGGTTATCAGTTCAGCAACTACCATGCTGACCTACCTACAACCACTTCAGCTTACTCATTCAGTATACACTGATATTGTTTACCTCGGACTGTGCGGGGGATGTTCTTTCTTGGGCTGCAATTTGTCCAGTCCGTTCTCCCGCGGCGACGGTGCGCCGTTGTGTGGTGATGTGGGCTCCTCGCTCGCGTCGTCTACTACCAGGTCCTGCATTATATGAAAAATAATTTAATGTGAAGATTTATAAAAAAAAAGAACAATTTCATAATGTTTTATAATATTCATGAGTATTTATTATATTTAAATTACCTTAGTATCATTTACTATTATTTGAGCCAACTGATATCCATTGCTGAACAAAAATGTGCAGGAAAGTATTTGAATGACAATAATGTTTAGAAATAAAACTCGTTGTTTTACAAGCAGTATATAAGGTAGTTTGGAACAAATGTTCCGATGTTGATAAAGAATTGTCTGTGTATGAATGGTGGTTTTTGCCTTAGTCGCCTTAAACATGCAATTTGGCATACCCAGCAAGCTCGTTAAAGGTCACAAGGATAGCTTGTCTCTATTCTCTCTTTAGTAGCCAGCAGTTTCACAGTCCGAGGGTAGACTGGTGGTAGAGATATTGTAACATATATCCCACACCGGCCCTCTTTACTTAAATAATAAAAAATTATTGATATAGTCTTTTACTTCGTCATCATTGTGTATCATCGGCAAAATGAAATTGGGCGGTCAGGTAGAGAAAACTTTGATCCTGTGCCTTTAGTTTTAGTGTTGAGTAATTAAACTTTGACTTACATGACCCATATCTTTTTCTTCTTTTTTAAGTTTCTTGTGGTCCGGCTCCGCGGGGCTTCTTGTTCTGTATTTTTCCCGCTCGCCTGGCGATATGGAGTTTCTCTGTAAAATAATAAGTGATTTATGAGCGGAGCCGACGGAGCTTACACATCGCACAATCCTCACTTGTTAGTAGTACAAATAGGAGAGTGCAAACATAATCAAAACGTTTACGGGCTTACGTACGTATGGCAATCAATCGATCATTGTTCGCAAATAAATCGACGCGCAGCCAGGCGGACGGCACAGTCAATATCAATATCAAAACACGCTGAGGCAGAACAAACTGACCGCATGATTAGCTGCGGGCGTGGGCACAACCCTACCCCCGCCTCCCGACCGCTACCTACCCGTCACACTACCACCACCAGCCACCGCCGCAGCCGGCACCGGGTGTGGGATGGGTGGAGTGCAGCTTTTACCCGAGCAGTTACGGCCTAATGAAATAATCATATGTGACGAACCACCGCCACTATTAGTCATTCCATTTCACAATAGCAGGCTGAAACTGCATCACTGTAGCCAGCCGCACCACCTATAATACTTTGTTCCTGTTCAGTTTCAAATATCGAATTTCCTTGCAGCGTTGCTATTTTGATATCAAAAGGTACTTATGCACTAAAGCATTTTGTTATGGACTCTCAAAACGTATTATTCAATTAAGGTTTCAAGCTTCTAACTATATTTAAAGTAGAAAATGTTGTATTAAAATCTTTTTGATGTTTTAAAGAAATTTTTATACTTTAACGATTTCCTAGATTAGACAGTTGCGAATATATATATGTATATGATTTCAAATATACAATGCTCGTTAAATTGCGTGACGGTTGTGGATATCCGTACGTTGAAATTGCTCGCGTCGTTTGTAATCTTGAATGAGAAATGTACGGAGCGTAATCCGGGCTCCTCCGGGAGGGCAATAGGCGTAACGGTGTCCGGAGGGCTCTAACGGGCCTAATTTAACGAGGCACTAAGTTAGAGGCTAGTAGCGAACGGCTGTTAATTTGCTCAGCACGCCGCCGACCTGTCGCCGCCCGCTGTGACTTACAACCCTCTACCCCGGCACTAAGACGTTAAGCTGAGATATCAGAGGGCTTATTGCTACTACGAAAATTACAATTAATATTTCATTAAATTGTATACAGTAAAGTTTAATATTGCTCGATTCAATGGCGATGTTTTAAGGATATTTGATAAATATCTATTCGGAGTCGATGTATATACATGCTTGCTATTCATTGTTTCGACAGCTCATCTGATCTCCTCCTCGGCCTTTTTATTTAAGAAATAAATGTAGCATATATGTATTTGTTTTTTATTAAACGAATCTATGAAACGAGCGAGACGTTCACCTGACTATAAGTGCCTGTTAATAACAACGT
Organism: Ornithoptera alexandrae; assembly: GCA_029030555.1. NCBI lineage: Eukaryota > Metazoa > Arthropoda > Insecta > Lepidoptera > Papilionidae > Ornithoptera > Ornithoptera alexandrae. The sequence goes on along the minus strand of JARDVY010000042.1, from coordinate 5,070,301 downwards.
GGCGTTAGTTATGATGATATGTACTACACTACATTTCACTCGTCTCCTGGGACATAGGATGTGGCGTCTCGTTACCTTAGACTTACCACCACAAGCTACAACGGCCTTAAACCCGGAACACTAGTATTTGCACACTGCTATTTAGCGATAGAAATAATAAGCAGCGGTGGTACCTACCCAGTCGGCCTGCGGCAACAGAGACCTTAGCACCAGTAAATATAACCATTACATACAGTATTATGTTCGATAAAATATAAATAATTTAACTAGTGCAACGCTCTTCAAACCGGAACACATAATTGTTTGCACAATAGTGTTTTTCAGCAGAGATAGGAGCTGCTGTGTTATCTAAACGGTTTCTGGCAACAGAGATGTACAACCAGTAAAAGAGTAAGATAAGTTTTATAATTTGCGCGAAATGTAATATAGCTTTGTATTGCTTAGGGACAATGTTGTTCGAGGTCCAAATTTTACGAGGGTCCGATGTACACAGCAAGGGATATCGAATTTCGTGGTATTTGGAGAGGCGCGATGTCTGTAGCGATTGGATGGATTTTATGTTGCCCGTAGGAGTCGTTCGCTGGAGTTGGTGAGCTGGAGCACCGTTTGCGGTTAATCGCTAATTTAATAGATTGAGTTTGCGGTTCGCTGCAGACGTTAAATGGCCTCGCCCGGATCTTAATAACACATGAATATTTATAGCTTCGTATCGGTAATTGATTATATTTTATTACCATCAAGTCTCTTTCAGTTAGTCAATTACCATTACAGTTCATTATTGTTAAATATTATATATTTTTTTAACTTCACTTAATTATTATTTATATAACTTGTTAATTTGCTGCTTTTAAATTTATAACATTCTTCTAATAAGTATGTTCCGATATTTATAACGACTTAACATAGATGTTATCTTAATAATATCTGTTTGGTAGATACACGTTTGATGTCCGGTGCCCTAGTTGTTGTAATACCTTCTAAATCATGTTATAATGGAGTATTATTCACTATATTCAACCATTGAAATAAATACTCTCTAGTATATCTGTATAAACAGGTAATAGGACTTTCTTCCCGTCCTTATTTAACTGAAGAGGATCAACGCAGCTTAAACCTTTTATTTATTTCTAACATGCGTCAAAGTTAAGGTCAAAAATTACTGTAAGATATTGTGGTAAATTTAAAAAAAAAAAAAATTTCTCTTTTTCGGAAAATTACTTCATATTGATTTAAAAATTCGAGAGAAAGCTCCGTCGATATACAATGTATCGGAAAACCTTTTACATTTTCGAACAGAAAAGCGAATAGAGCTAATCTGTACTTTATCCCATTACGTGGGTCGACCTCAAGAAAAAGGCAATTGAGTCGGTCTCGAGGCGTGCGGGGCGAATAGGGCGAGCGGGTGGGTGGGTGCGAGGCGAGGGGAGTAGTGTGACGCTAAACAAGTACGAGCCGCTACAAGCTCCGACAACACGACTTATCGGCTACCGTGGCGCGGAGGTCGAGCGCACATGTGTCGCGTGTATGCGGGCGGACGGGGGGAGCGAGGCGAGGGGTGGGGGGTGTCGGTTGCGGCTGCGGGTACGCGGCGGCGGTGCGGCGGGGAACACTGACGTAACATATAAAGTGGCAACACACAGGCGCGCTGTTAACGCCGCCCGGGCTTATTGTCTGCGGTCACGCGACGAGCCGTTTAGCCGCGCGCGCCTCGCCGCCGCCCGGTTAACCGGATGGGGGGAGGCGGTTAACCGGACGGCAGAGGGGGCGGAAGCGGTGGAAATAGATAAATAGACCGCCCACCCGCCACTCGGAAATGTACGGATTGAGTTCTGACTATATTTCAGACGTAATAGTTTTAGAAAAGTTCAGCGATTTACACGCGATGTTTTCCTTCGTTTTTATTTCCACGAGTACCGCCGGTTTTTGTCCGGAACCCGTTTATGACACTGCCCGTTAAAAGTTAGCTTGTCGTTTTCTTTTAAACACTTTTGACAACTATTTTATTTTCGCTCTAGCAATAAAACGATATTCTGATTTTCTATTTCCGATCAGTCCTAATATTACTCATTAAAATATAAAATAAAAACTAAAGAGTAGAGGGAAGTTAAATAAGAAAGGCGTGCCGCCCAAAAAAAAAAATTAAGATTAATTTGAATGAGGCGCGTAAACCGGCAGACGTTGAGCGACTTTAAAATTAACTTTACCAGTTCATTCGTATACATAAATAATGAAGGAATTTCTGAATACACATTAAACTCCAATAAAGAATACATTAGCATAAATTTATGGCGGCGGAGTCGGGAGTTCCGAGCGCGTTTTTACGTGCCTCGTAAACTTTACGGTCGCGAGTGCTGGATTGCGTTTACAGCGCCCGCTATCGGTTTACTGCCGACCCCAAATAACCGAATTGCCTGATGCCCGCTGTCGGGCTCACGTGTCCCCTCAGTGTTGCCAACCTTTCAATAAGCTTCACTCTTGCCTACAAATTCCTACTTTTTAAAAAACTCTCTCATTACCCAAGTATGTTTTTCGTGTAAATAATTAATAAATACTAAAAATTTTAACATACATTAAAAAAACTATTTTGTAAAAAAAGTACAGTATAAAATATAATATTTATAACTGAAAGAATATTTATAATTAGAAAATCGTTTAATAATAAGCAGAATGAGAAATGATTAATAAGCGGAAATTGTGTACATAAATGTTTTTAAGTATATTAATTTTTTAAATTAGTTCCAGTTTGTGGATTTTATAAACTATTATTAAAATGCCTCTAGTAAATTTTTAAAAACGTGCTTAGTAAGGAATTCGCTTTTGTGTTAAATTTGTTGAGTTGAATTGTGTTGTCCCTTCGGCTGGCAACATGGTGTGTCCTCGCCAGCGCCCGGGCTACTTGCACCATTACAGCTCCTCCCCCGCGCCGAACACAAATACACCACGCTTGGACTCTTGCCCAACACTATTGTTATGTGAACCACTGATGTCCACATTAAGTTCAAAATGAATGTCTCCATGAAATGCAATTTGATACAGTCATCGCTGCTCTGTACAAATCTAGTACTTTAACACATCGCACAAAAATACTAGAAGTATACACTACTGGTTTTAAGGTTTAAAATGTACACTATTTACAGCAATTAGTCCTCAACAAATATCGTGAAATGTAAATGTGATACAAACGAGACGTGTTTTGACGTCGTGTTAAATGTTACCAAAGTAATTAAACGGTTTTTATGTGTTTGTCGGCTAATGTGTTATACGGTAAAACGGACTAATTTACTTTAATATTCCTTCTCTATTAAATTCTTTGCTAAATATTAAAAAAAAAGTTTGTGGTGAAGTAATGGATATTTGCGACAAACTTTTTTTTAATGTTTAATAAAGAATTTAATAGAGGAAAATATAAATTCGTTTTATATATATATATAAATAAATAAACTAGCTGTACCTAGCCCGCTTTGCTGGCCGTAATATAAAATGAAACTTGAAATTTGTCCGAATTATTCTTCAAGAGCAACCAACCGCAACCGCAAATGACTTTCAATAGCAACCGTTACTATAGTAACCGCATAAATAATAGGACATGAAAATGTTTATAAAAGTTAATTAGAAATAAAATCATGACGGATCTCTGATATTCACGAAAAGAAATAGCCTATCCATCCATCATACCATCTACAAGTCATTTCGCGTCGAATGCTCGTTCCCGTGTCGATTACGTTCACTAGTTTTCACGTGATTGGCGAACAAACAAAACCCATTTTCATTTTGTATATATAGATAGATATATGTGTATGTGTTAATGATAATTTACAATGAAGTACAAAACACTTATAAGTAATGTTTCTAATCGTGTAATAGGTTTATTTGAAACACATACATTAAATAATTGTGTTAATTAATGAGGTGAAATTTGTATCAGATGTTATCAATCGTGTTGCAAGAGATCGCTCGATAGGCAATCTTACCCCACCGTTGCTCAATTACAGGAGTAATTAGCGCAATTAACATGAGGTGGGGGGTGGGGGTAGAGGTGGCGGGGTGAACGCAGCGGTGGTGGGGTCGATCGTTTCCATGCACGCAAACAAATGTCACGTGGCACTACGGCGCCTTAATTAAAACGATAATTGAGTTGACTTGCGAAACTCATCCGACAATTTGCGAGTTCGGGGTGAAATTTCACGGCGCACCCCTCGCAAACTACGAAGCCCTTAAGTGCCGACGGGTTTAATTCTGTGTTAGCTTCTACTTCGCGGTCTCAAAGCGAAATTTTAATGCGGCGGTGCGCGGTCGCACTTTGTTCAATTAATTTAATAAATTAACAGACGCAGGAAATAACGGATCCGAAGTCAAATTTGGTGAACAGCCTTTTTTTTATCTTTTACGCTAGATCTTTTTCAGGTTATTACTTAAAAGAAAAAAATCTTTTACAAATTTTCACTAATGTATAATAAATATAAATATTTAGACAATCAGTGCTGACCGATAACCGAAATCATAAAGAGAAAATAAAAAACATAAATTACAACTAAAACAAATAAAAAAAAAAAACATTTTTTTTACTCTACGAAGCGACGAGACGAGGGGAATGTTGACCTGGTGGTATGTGATACGCCTGTCTAAAACAACGAGGCGTTATTTATATTGGTATACACTGCACAGCATTGCGTTCATCGCCTTGAGACTAAGATGTTAGGTCTCGTTACCTCAGTAACTTCTCTAGCAACAGCGCCCTTCACACCGGAATACAGTAATGTGTGCATAGTACTGTTTGCAGGGGTACTACCTGGAAAGTTCTAGTAGTACTCCCACCCATATCATATTAACCTCATCATATTAATATTTCACGGCGCTTTCATTTCAGAAATATTTATTTATTTGAATGGGAAAAGGGCAGGAGGACGGATTAATAGATTTGTTTTATAAAAAAAAGTTTAATTCTTATTATTTCTTTAAATATATCACGTGGTACAGAAATAGGCTTACAATAAGCCGATTATACAACATATCAAGAGTTGTGAAACAACTCTAACAAGCGCTTCATTTAATTGGATGAACAGTCGGGAGGGTACGTCACTCCTCGCAGATTCCGACTATAAAATGTGCACCGGCACTCCCGCAACGACTTAATACTGAAAATAAACAATTCGTTTCAGCTTTAAGGGTGATCCAGTGTGACGAATTGATTGCTATTGGATTTGTGGAGGTGAATGACTTTTTTTTGTACGAAGCGACGTGACGAGCGTGACGTTAACTAAGCGCTAGTCAGGATAATATAATCCTACACAGGATTGTGATCATTTTGGCACAAAATGTTGGGTAATGTATGTACGTATGTACGTGGGTAAGTGCGGCTGTTCTTATTTCCGCCGCCATACAGTTCCGTGCAAATATCACAGTGATCGGGTTTGAAGATCGTCGTAGCTAGTGAAATTACTGGGATAACGAGATTTAACTTTTTATGTCATAAGGCCATGAGCACAATGTGATGCAGTGTATACACAATCTTAGCTTACACTTCATTGTCTTGCTCGTTCCGTTGTATTGTCAAATAAAAAAAGTGTTTGATCCCCAATGTTCGGTGATAAAAATAACTGCGATGGTACCTATTTAGACGGTTCTCCGGAGATCTATAGTCACGACTGAATTGGCCTATCGATAATGTGATCAGATCAGATAGGCTGATTCTAGATTTCACTAGATACACTTTATCACATTACCACTTAACACAAGGTGATACCGCGGACAAGCACTAACCTATTCTATTTAAAAAAACTTCGCTACTTTATAGGCATTATATTTCTTCGCACTCATACCGGTGTTAAAATGTCAAACATATAAGGTCGCGTTGTAAAGCGGCCGGCTCAATAGAGACGCATCATAAAGCCATTCAGCGGTACAATAAAAGCACGCGGAGAGAGAGGGAAAGAGGGAGAGAGAAAGAGAGAGAGAGTGGAAACGCGAGCGCGACCGCCGCGTGTTTAAACGAGCACTCCCTCGTCGCCCGTCAATAAAACATTAAACACGTAACAAGTTTACGCGCACCGGCAACCCTAGCGGATTCCGCCACTTCGTTAATCCGGAGCGGGGGCAGCCCTAAATTAGGGCCGAGACAAGCCTTAATCCCCCGGCCGGCGCGACGGGGGATTTATATTGTTATTGCTACGTCCGGAATTATACGAGGGTTGAGGGACTAATGAAAGGGGAAATTTAATTCCTAATGATTCTCGTCTTAGCCTGTAACGAGGAAACTCGAAAGTGTAGAGGGGCGAGGAGAGGAGCCGGGGTTGCGAGAGTCCGGGTCGCCAGACCTTTTTATTGTGAATCGTAGGTTGGTGCGAGCCGCGGATTATACGAGCCCATTTTCATTATTCGTTCTTTTATTCAAAGTAGTCGAAATCCATACTAGCGTGGGGAGAGGAAATTGTTTTCGATCAGCATTTACAGGTTATAACAAGGTTTCAATATAACACGACTCCAAACCTGAAAATTGATAGATAAAGTAAATAGACTAGAAATAATATTATTTTGTTTTGTATATATATATATAAGGGGGTGTAAGGGGTCCCGCACAACAACTCAAGGGACCCCAAGCCAACCTGAGCTGCTTGTGGTGCACCCTACTAATCAACAAACGAGGCTCTGGCTCCCACCAATCCGCATTGGGCCAGCGTGGTGGCAAATGGCCCAATTCTCCCCATATAAATCCCTACAGACAACTAGCCTCAATGCCCGGCAGTGCCGGAGTCTATGCCGACTGTAGCATAGGACCGATCAATGTGGAGTTTTTTGAGGGAGGCCTATGTCCAGCAGTGGACATGTATCGGCTGACGATGATGATATATATCTCGTTACTTAAGTAATTTCACTAGCTACAATCGCCTGCAACACGGAACAGTAATGTTTGCACAGTACTGTGCTACGGCAGAAGTAGGTGCTGTGGAACCTAGACGGCCTCCGGCATCAAAGTCGTATCACCAGCAAGATTTATTGTTATAGGAGGGTTACCTGTAACTATTTAATATTCTAGAACGTATAACAAAGTGCGTTAAAGTTATTGTAAATTCATGTTATTCGCGAAGGCGACGTGGTGTGCATATAGCAGCTTGCAGGATGCCGCGGTTGCGTCGCAGCAGCGCAGGATGCATTTTTAAACATGCCGCCATTACCCCGAAAGGACGCATCTCTATATATTATATTAAACCTTCATCTAGTGTTAAAGTTATTAGAAAATAATAAAATATATTATATTTTTCGATTGTAATACTGCATCTTATAGTATACATTGACAACATTTTGAATAAGGCAACAGTGAACAAGGTCAGAATGTTTTACGGACGGACGGTCAGACTCGAGTCATTCGGGCATTAATGCAGCAAAGCGAGGATATCATTGATATAATATTATTTGAAAGGAATTTTGTGAAAAATTATTTCATTGTATATTGTACGAAATTTATGTTTCATATCGCAACAATCTATTTATTTGTCCTATTGGAGTACGGTCCAACACTTGTTAAGTCTAAATAAATAATTCACAGAGTCTCGAATAATATTTCTCAAATGCCTAAAGCGAATCAGCAATCATTTGGATTCAATCGAAAAAGTCCAATTATCAACCGTTAGAGGGGGGATTGTGAGGGATGTATTCGTCAGTCAGAACATAATCTGTACTAACGCAATGTAATCCGATGTTTCCAGGCAACAAGGACGCAGGTAATGCTTCAGGGGTTAGTAGGGGGTATCCGACAGGGGCCGGGGGAGGGTAGGGAGCGGTCTCAGGAGCGAGCGATTCGATCAAGCCTGCATAAATCTACGCGATCCGGATCGGGAACAAAGCCGCAAGCCCGCGGAGCAATACCCCCACTCCCCCCGCCCGCCTGTACCACGCCATTGTGTCACGAAGAACTCCACTTCTTCCTTTGTTACTGCTGTTATGACTGAATCTATATTCGTATTTAGTATTTCTTCATTTCATATTATTTTTATTTTAATAGTTACTGTAACACACCAATATTATAGTTACTTTAAAACCATCAATATTTAACTGTACTTTAATTTTAGGTTTAATATTTATAAGTTTTCATTACTTTTAAGTCCTTTATGTTATTTTTATTTATTTATACAATTGTTGATTGTTATTTACAAGATTATATTTGTTCTGTGAATGCTGTGTATATCTGTAAATGGCATGCATATCAGCCAATTGTTAAATTGAATGTTTTCTAAATGTAAAGACAAGCTGTTGATCTACCTTATTAAATAAATAAAAACACGCAATATTTTTTTAAAACAAATCCATTAATATAATGTGTATGATAAAGTACTTCATGTTTGTATAACGTTCTTGTACAATCTTAAATGGAATGCTGTTAGTAAATATCAAGTGGTGATTAATAAAAGATCAAGCTTCAATGTACACGAGAAATCGGATCGTTTAATCTAAATGCGACGTGATTATATTATACAAGATATCCAAGTGAGAAATAGCAATCAAGCCGTCAGGTACCGTAATGCGAAGATGGATTCGCTAACGTTCAACTCGACCTTATCTGTTCACGGATTTACGGGTACGGTTTGATCGTAACCTCGTATTAACGTTTCAGTTATAATTAATCAAAAAGCGGATGGACAGAAATCATTGATGACGTAATATCGATATATCGGCTGAGTCGATAATAATAAAATTAAATTGTTAACATCATTATGGTCCAGTCATGAACAAAAGCGTTTTTGATCGATTGCCAGCACGACAGAGTTGATGCTGTGCATACGAACTTTACCAGGCCGCTGGTCTATGCGCTTGCTATTATACGTGGTCAAGACAAAGATCTTTCTGCTCCATCAGCTCACTTCTACCACTATCCGCTCCTATAGCGCAGTGACCCAAAATAAGTCTTGGTCTTAGACACAAAAGAATTTCAGCGTTGCCTGTCTCTCCAGCTGACTAATCCAACCTTTCGATATGGTTGTACAATCAGTTCTGTTTATTTTAATAGAAATACATACATACATACATACATAGCTAGCTAATCTGTTAATTTATGTCAGCGACCGGTGTTCTAAGAATCTAAAAAATTGCTGATTAGATCTCGTAACGAAACACCAGGCTTAAGACATATAAAAAACACAAAACATAGCCGTCAAGTAAAAAGGTTTGTTTACTACCTTTGTTCACGAGGAAAAAGCCGGAGCATGTCGAGGGGCGCTATCGTGCAATCTGTTTCACTTTAGGGCGTCTTAATAATTACAAGTGGCCATTTCTTCCAATTAAGAAAAGTCCCGGGCGATAAATTGCGCGGGTGGCGGGGTGCCTCTACCTACCACACGTAAACATGCCGTGCTCAGGTTACCGCCGCTGCAGGAGCAACGTCCGTTGGAATTTTGTTTTAACGGTTTAATAAAGTGGTCCGCAATAAATAGTAGCAAGTAGCATTTACACGCACCGCCGCCACCTTAATTAAAGTCGCAGTGGCAGTACAGCGGCGGCACAGCGGCGGCACAGCGGCGGCGCAGCGGCGGCGCAGCGGCGGCGCAGCGGCGGCACAGCAGCGCGGCCGCTTTCAAACACGAAACGAGCGAGCCGTATCGGGGGAACAAACGCAAATTTATTCCGAGTGGAGTTTTTTCGGCATCTATTAAATAAAGAAGTGGAGGAGAATGCTAAACAAGGTTGAGCGGCCCTCGCCCTGCGAGTTTTCCACTTGAAGTGGTTTGAGAGCGAGCGTGGGGGCGGTGGGGTCGCGGGGGCGCCATTCGCAGCGGCTTAGATAAGGTAAGGAGGATGAAGAGGCGAGACGCGAGTTGTAATGAACCGGCTCCGGCTCCGACTCCGAGCAGTTTTTGTGCGGTGCGGGCGCTAAATTGAATATTAGGCGCGATTTGGGAGCCGAATGAGCGGGCGGCCGGAATAAATCCGCGGTTATTGTGTTACCCAAATGAGATTGCGGGCGCCCCTGCCCCTGCCCTGCTGACGGACGCCCGATGCCGCTGCTCAATTATGTGCCCGTAAAACTGGCCCGGCTTATGCAAACTTTATTGCGAAAACTTTCAATTATTTACCATCTGTTACCCTCTACTACTGTTCTGTTCATATTTGCAATTTTTAATAACTTCAGCATTTTTGATTACATCAATAATAAATAACGATCATTCAACGATCTCTCAACTTTTAAGAAATTCAATCATCTTATTTTGTAACAACTGTCGAAATGATTAATTATTCACAATAACCTTTTGTAAACCTATTATTACATGCACTTTTGTTTTGTTTGTTAAAGAGATAAAGCGACAAATTTCGTTTCTAATTTTATCGTTCGCTAATCGCTCAAACGTACAAGTGAAGAGAAGACTTGTATGTCTTGTATTTTCGTGAAAGTGTATAGACGGAACAAATTGTGCACATGAGTCAAACGAAATTTTGCTCAATTGTAAAATAGAAATCGGCGTTGCAAACACGACGTGCCGTTAAATAAATAATGGCGTTGCAACACTGTACGGACTCCGTGATTCACAACGAAAACATAACGCCGGACAAACGAGCGAGGCGAGGCGAGACGAGCGCTGCGTGTAACTTGACGCCCCCTTCGAGACGGTTTGTGTAAACTTTATTACGGTTCCCTTAAACCCTCCCCCTCCAACCCGCCGCCGCCGCCGCCTCTCGCCACTGTCCCCCTCCCTTCCCTTTCCGTCGAGTTGTAAGTCGTCCGCGCATTTACCCCGGCCACCGGTTCGCACAGATCGACGGCTCCGTGTTCCGACTCCCAACGACTCCGTATCGAGGTCACGCTGCAATCCTAAACATGATACGTTACGAACACACCTTCCTCCTAAAGTTTCGAGTGGAATAACTCTAAACATCTGTACTACATATTAATATCAATGTATCATTTAAAATTGATCGTTATTCACAATCGCATTGTTTAACTAGATAATAAAAAATTATTATTGGTGGAAGCACTTTTAATGCAAAACTTATATATACTCCTGGATATATCCATCCTTACTATTCTAACCTCTATGCAAAAATAAAAATAAACAGCTTCATCTTGAAAAACAGAAACAATACTTATATAACAACGATGTGTTGGTAGTACTATTAATGTTATTTATTTAGACATGCGCAAACCTTAGTAGTGGGTGAGATCTAAGCTTTTTTTAAAACGTGCCAGAGTGGAGCGCGACCTTCACATGGTGGTAAGTGATAGGCTATAACGTGGTGCTAGTTAGAATGATCTACCACGTTGTGTTTCACTTTGAGACCAAGATAGTGAGTGTCGTAACAGAGTACGTAGGAGCTGCGGTGAAACCTAGCTAGACGGTTAAGGGCAATAGAGACCTACGACCAATAAATGTTTGCCATAAACGAACAATCAACATGATATTTGAAAATCAGACACAATCGCGTACGTTAGGAGCGATAAAATGAAATTCTATCCGACATTGTTTTATGAAAAGGGGAATATTCATTGTATGAAACCGAAGTGGGTATTGTCGCAAAGGGCGTTAATTGAACCGGATGCAGATAGCGCTGCGTCACATGCGACGTGTACGTGGTAGGAGGGAGGCAAAGGGGTTGTCTAACGATCGCAATTCAGATATTAAAAGCGCGACGAAGTGACAAAAGCAGACGGCGCGAGTGCTCGCGAAGTAGGTTAGTCAACAAACTGTTAGGAGGTGACGGTGCGCGGTATCGATTCGTATGCATTCCGCTTGCAATAAGCGCCACCGCCGCCGCCACCACTCCGCCATCCTAGGGCTGTTCACACTATCAATCATCAATTATTTTTCATAATCATATACTATATTTACGCGAACACGTTAATTTATTGTATTAACCCGACGACTCGACCGTTTTGCGGCAGCCATAACCGCGGTGGATCCGAGCTGACTAATCACCTGACGTTAAAGTCATCACGGTGTACCTACAACTTTTTAATTACTATTGAAAAAATTTTATAATAAAATAACTAAATAAACTCTATAAAATTTATACAATTTCTTTTTATTAAATAATAATCTTTCATGAATAAACTTTTTAATCATACGGAGAGGTGGAAACGCGGGTTGTCGAGTTGATGAGCTCTTACGCCCCGCCGGTGACCGGAACATAATGCTTGCACACTACTTCTGTTTGACGGCTGATATAAGACTTGGCTATTGTACCTACCTACCTATTCAGACGGTGACCGGCAACAGAGGACCTACCTAATGCTTGTATTTTCTTTATTCAGTTCTATATATCTTACTATGTATATATCCCTTCACGCTGCTGTCGTTAAGTAATATTACATAAATTTTCTAAACGACACTGGTAGTAACATTTGTTTTTGACGTTTTCTAGTATATTAAATGCTATATGTGCTCAGTGTTTTTTTTTAATGGGGTCTTTAAAAAGATTTACCAAGACGCATAGCTCTATAATATATATGTAAATATTTGATCCTGATTTGAAATGTTTTACATCTGTATAAATACACGATGTATATGAATTGCAAATCTAAATACAAGTTTGGTTAAAGTAAGCGAACTCGAAATGCGCGTTACATGTGATCCCCCATTCTGTCCCATGAGATGCGTTCAAAATAAACTTGTCAATATGTATCAACCCTGGCGCGGTACGTTCAGCGGAGCGACAAGGGTGGTGCGACCCCCGCCGCCGAGCACTCCCGTTGCCAACACCTCGCTAACGTATGCCGCTGCACTTCAGCGTAGGGCTGTCGCATATAAATATTGTCCAAGTTTATAATTCTTATTTTGCCAAATAATATTATCATCGCCATCAGCCGATAGATATCCACTTTTGGACATTGGTTTAGTCTTTCGATAATTGCATCCATCAGTTTCTTCCAACTTATACATTATTTTACATATTATGCTCGTCTCCTTGAGACATATCTTAAGTCTTGTTACCCCATTAATTACATTAGCTGCAGCAACATTTAAACCGAAAGAAAATACGTTTGCACGTACACCACTGATTTTATGTTTACATTCTGGAAGACCATGTAATTCAACGTCTATTGGTACCTGGATACTACTCGAGAATCTACTGCGCAATCGTTTCGAACTTCGAGCAATATGCATCGTTCACAGTCACTTAAGTATAGCAACTATTTCGGGCCTGGCCGTCACCTTAATTCTTATTGTGATTGATGATTTGCACAGTGAAATTCTTATTAAAGAATCTTCGTTTACCGTTGGGCGACTGAGCTTTTGCACAGGAAAATATATATAACTACATAATATGAAAAAAAATGACAATAACCATAAGTTAGTCGTCAGACAGTCTTAGTGGTGATCAAACAAATACAAAAAGTTTACGTACGTAATATATAATACAACTGAGCAACAAGTATTTTGATTGTAAAAAATATTTACTGTTTGAGGGCGTTACAAAAGTTTAATTGACTCTGATATCACGACACTGTATTATTCAAGAATTACAGTATGTATGATATACAACATTACACCAGTGGCCATCCATGGGTTAAGATAGATGATCATATGAAACATATATGTGTTACTGTTATGTGCTACCGCGGTTGCAACGTTAATGATATATTTGAATAATAAAAAGTAATATAATATGAATTAGTGACAGCCCTAAACCGCAGGCGCGCTGCTCGAACCTCTCGCAACGCCCTCTTGTTTCAGGCAGCGACCGTGTTATGAAATCAACGTGTTCGAGCGACACTCGGGCTTCGCGTTTTCGAATGGAAATTCTTGCATGTCCTGGATTTTTTTTGAAGTAAAATCCAACCGAACATTTCACTGCATATTAAATTATCTTTATAAATATCTTTCAGTGTATGATATTTCGATTTTAATTGCATATTCGCTCTTCATAGCGTTCATTCAATGCATAAAATAGCAAATTTATTTAACACAGTTTGTGAAGGTTCTATCATCATCAATGAGCTTTAGCTTCCTATGAAGTAAAATATAATCAAGAAACTGACATGTTTCAAATCAGCTTCCGCAGATATGCGACGACCGCACCACCCGCACTTGACCAGCGCGGTCGGTCAATGGCCATGGCATTCCTTACGAGAGAATACTCCGAGCTCCAACAGTGGGAACATTAAGTAGGCTGTTTATTTATGTTAAATAATAAAATATGTCAGCTATATTTCAAAATAATATATAAAAACGTAGTTGAAATAAAGATTCGCATTATTCACGCTGCCTACACGGTTATAGTGATTTATGCTATGAAGTATTAAAGCTTATAAATAATACGTCAACATATAATGACATAGGCTTGGGGACTGCAAAGGTTAACACGACTCTCTGATCGATAGGCATTATTGATAATCTGACTAGACTCATAATCTAGATACCGCAAGCCTTGTGAAAGAGGTAAGTGTAAGTACATCAATTGTGTTATTTATATAATTCCATATAAATCTAAAACAAATCCATTTGGTTTTTGTACTATTATGAGAATATTTCTTTGAAGCTTAAATTTACAATATATTGGTTATTTATGGTTTACTTACATGTCTCTCTTCCGCCGAACTGATACCTGTGAAGAAATGGTTTGAATTTTAGAAAACAGAATAATACGTAAAATCTACATATAATCTTAAACATATAAATATTAATTGAAGATATCAATTGATAAATCGTACAGGGATTTAAAAAACTTGTGGTAGTGAAATGATGTTAATTATATCATTACCATTAATAATTTTTATTATAATGCTACAAGATTAGATTTATTTGGTCATTAAGCCTAAGATACCGGTGAAGAATAATATTGAGACGAAATCGAGCTGCTCTTATAACGGCAGCTTTGAGCATGTGATCTCCAACCCGCACATAGCCAGAAAGGTAGATTTCATATATTTTTTTATACGACAAGACCTTGTTTTGTGTGATATATTAGAAGAAACTTATGTCCAGCAGTGGACGTCCATCGGTTGATATGATGATGGTTTTTCTATGACGAGAACGTTACAGGAGTTGTATCTTATATTTGCTTCTTTCATTTTAATAAGAGAATTTAACGTCCATAGTATTAGTTGTTAATGTATACAGTTGAACGATAAAAAAAGAGGTTGTATAAGCAACCGTAAAGTATCGGCTCAGTGATCTGCGGCAATTTCTATTGCCGGAACCGCAAGTACAGGTTTAATGGAGGTCGGGTCGGGGCTTCAGGTGCGGCTGTAAAGTGCCACATGAATATTGCAAGAGCTGGCAACACCGACGCAGCACTTATTTAGTAACCGATTGGAGAAACGTTTTAATATTATATATAAATGTTTTTAACGTCAACAGTGTTTGATTTTAATATAGTATTTACTAAAATATAAAAAACGATGGAAAATAAATGGTCCAAACGTATGAAGTGTAGTATTGCTAAAAAAATTACCGAATTTTTTAAGTCTATACTTTATTTTATTTAACAAAGCAATTAGATGACCAAGACGTTCATGTGATGATAAATGATACGTCTGCCTGTAACAAAGGGATCTTATTTGGAATGTTACACACTGCACCGCAATTATGCTCGTCGCCTCGATACTTGTAATGTTAAATCTCAATTCCCTAGTAATGTCTCTAACTACAGCTCCCTTCAGTACACACCGGAACACAGTAATATTGGCACACTACTGTTTGTCACCAAAACTAGGACCTACACAGGCATGAGACCTACAACCGGTCCATACATACCACAGTCAAAGACCAAACGTATTTTTTAATAGACACTA
The DNA here is from genome assembly GCA_029030555.1 of Ornithoptera alexandrae. Taxonomy (NCBI): domain Eukaryota; kingdom Metazoa; phylum Arthropoda; class Insecta; order Lepidoptera; family Papilionidae; genus Ornithoptera; species Ornithoptera alexandrae. Next base: position 5,054,583 of record JARDVY010000042.1, on the reverse strand, counting down.
ATCACCAAAGTAAAGAGTAGATTGAGTTTGACATTAACCTTAATTATTTTGTAAGCACTTTAAGCGATAGACTTAATGATTAACTTAACTATGTTATACTCCACGCCGAGTCTAGTGTATGTTTACTTAGAGAAGTTTAATGAAACTATATAACTTGCTAGTTAACTACATTATTAGTTTACTAGTGGTCTACTAGTAGTCTTTATATACTTTCAATACCTCACAAATAATTAGAAAATATTTAGCTTTTCACCTTATATTACCTTAAGCATAGATTAGTAGTAAGTATAACTAAATTTACTTGTATTTATTGTGAGTAGCTTAATAAGCATTTAATTAAACATTTTAAAAATATTTGTCTATAATTTATAAATTTCTACATATATATGTAGAACCTAAACAATTCGTTAAATAATTATTAGATAAAACTTTTGATTACTATTAGGATACTCTTGTACTTCAGTTACCCTTGCGGCGCAAATGCTAAACCGGCTGTCATGTAAGAAAGAACCCCAGTTCGATCCTAGGCCACATGAGACTAGCCGCCATGCTGTCGGAGACCATCCATCTTATTTGTGTCGCCAAATGGTAGTGCGGAAACATTACTGTGCTCCGGTTTGAAGGGCGATGTAGCTAGTGTAATTACTGTAGTTCCGAGATTAGATATCTTATGCCTAAAAATGACGAGCGCAACGTGGTGGAATCATTCTAGTGATAATTATGCTATTAAGCGAAGAGTGCTGCTGTCACGTCTCTTTGTCAGATAAAGAGTTATTAGGCAGATACTGAATGTTAGCTTGTTATGTAGAGGGTCCCAGTTCCATTCCGCAGACACACGCATGATTTTTGAAAATATCTAGACCTTGATATTGTAATAATGGAATGGCTGTTGTGCATACATGAAAGCTGGTATATTATATGCTTTACCATCATTAGTTTTATTGTTGTCTATTAGATATAAATAAAATTATAACACTAATTTAGATACCATAATGTTGGTAATACGCGCATTAATTATGCAGCAATTGTGTGATTACCAGTAATAGGTATGTGCCGGGGTATGCGAGCACCGCCTATCGTACTATCTCAGCGATTAATTTAAGTGCAACAGCATCAATTACAGGCGAACGATAGAGCCGGGAACACTATCCGGACTGAACGCTGCCGACCAATTAAATCTAACGTCTAATATGCATGTTCAGGCTAGAAATGCCGCATTATGCTGATACAGTTTGTTGGAGCGTTTCAGTGAATGTGCTTGCGTGCTTAAGTTATATTAACACATCCCAACTATTTTCACATTCAATTATAAAAATAAATTTTAGTTAATTCTAATCTTCCACTTCATCTTTTAAGTTACAAACCTATTAAACATAAGTTTAATAAAATACAATTTAATTTTTTCTAATCGAGTCGTTCAACCGATAGTAAGTGATATCTCCCATTAACAAAATGGCGCTAGTTAGGATGATATACACTGCACCAAGTTTGCTCGTCGCCTTGAGAGAAGTCTCATTACATCAGTAATTTCACTAGCTATAGCGCCATTCAAACGTAGTGTTTGCGCGGTATTCGTTGGCGGCAGAAATTGGAGATGCGGTGGTGCCCAGACGGCAGCAGGGACTAACAACCAGGAAAAACTAGTTTATAAGCAAATCAAGTACTTTTACTACCAAACTCAATTCCAACTTGTACTTCAATAAGTAATGCAGTTACGTATTCTTAAGGATATACAATCCGTATTATGTTTGTTAGTATTTATTTTATAATAAAAGATAATATTAAGTTAGTGGCCGGATGAAATTATTTTTACTTGGCAGTTAAAAACGGAATGGTCCGTACAGTGGAAAGAGAACGAGCTGGTATAAATGTAACCGGGCAGGGCATTAGGACAATTACTCGTAATAACACACCTATGCCATTATCATTGTAATTACGAGCGCCGCTGGCCCATTAATCATATTAATTCTCGCATGTATAATTTAACGGGCACTAAAACGCTGCGTTTGAGCGGCGGCGTGCCGGCGGGCGAGCGGCGGGCGGACGGCGTGCGGGCGGCGGGCGGGCGGCGCGCACTCAAGTCACCCGCAAAATTACGTTACTAATTGACTAAAACACGCGACTCTCACACCAGCCACGAATAATTAATTGAGCGCGGGCTAGGTGTGGAGTGGGGCGACGGCGGAACGGTAAGGAGAGGGAGGGAACAGGCAGAGAGGAGAGGACTCGGGCATCTGCGCGGTAACTCTTACATCAGTACACCGATAATGGCACAAATTAGCCAGGGAAGTGGCGGGCGAGGCGCCTGACGGTGGGCGGAGGGTCTGTGGGTGAGGAGGGAGTAACTGTTGGTGGAGATGTGGGGCGCGGAAGCGGGGTGAGGAGAGGACGCCGCTAAGCCGGAACATCCCGGAGCGCAGATTACCGCTTGCTTTTGTAATTAACCGGGGCGACGGGCGGCTTCCAAATCCATTTCTGTGTTACATTTTCATTTGCGGCGCTCGGTGCAGCCCGCTCATACCCCGTACAAACCCCCCCCCCCTCACCAACACACCCCGAGCCGCCGCGCGCGGATTACCAGCTCCACGCTCCACGCTCCCACGCGCGAACTCGCTTTCCTGTTGTTTACGCGGATAATATCCACTGCCGCAATCATTGCGGCGAATTATCCACACACAAGTTTGTTTTAATAATTATTCATATAAAAATATATCACCGCTAAACGTTGCGCTAACGTTACGCGCCATTACAGATTTTATTGCGTAATATCTGTAGTATTCCATACGACCTATAGCAAAACCCACATTTATATATGACCAGATGAGCAGAACGTACGTCTGATGGTAGGCAATGCAGCCTTTTCATAACAATGTGGCAGTAGCAATGACACTACCGAAATGAAAATCAAAGACCCACCGCCAATATATATATAGCTATCATTTCTAGTGTTAGATAAACCACATGCTTTATAATAATTTATCTTTCATTAGGATCTATTGAGTTTCTATACTATACGATGATTGTTTACTACGCTATTTAATAAGATCTTGTACTTTAGAAGTAATATTTCGCAATGTAATAAAAAATTAACCCCTTTTGACGAAGTGAGTCACCCTTTACTTATAGTAACATCTTTCGTAACGTAAGCGTCAGCGATCTGAAAACATGCAAACATTAAGTTCGAAAAGCCTCTCGGAGACGGTAAATATTGGTGGAGTGAGGATCGGAGACGGCGCGAAGAGAGAGGGTTCTAATAGTCTCTGTACCTGGCACAACACAAACAGCACCGTCCGTATGTGTGTATACTTGTACGTGACTTATAAAATATTCAATTGGAGGGCGGAGATATCAAATATATTTACGCTTTCTGAACAATAAACAAGAAGCTTACGTACAAACGATATTATCTTATAAATATTTCTGTATAAGAGCCATGAAAGTGAAACGAGTTAGAATAATAAAAAAAATAATAATTTGAATACAAATATTTACACGAGTTTCATATAATTTTACCATTGATAAAAGCTTCATTCAAAAGATCGTCATTGTCATTATCATCATCGGCCCGTGGCAAGCTCTGCTGGACAAAGATCTCTCCCAAGAAACGCCTCTTGACTCGGATTTTATTCATTTCATTTCATCGCATAGATCAGATCAGAAAGAAAGGTAAACTTCTAAAATCGTCTTACCGTTTCCCTTGTCATCGGGTCTGTGTATTTCGGGTGGTTTTGCTAGAACTGATAGAGGGTGGTGGGGCACGCCTAAGCCGAGCAAGCCCGCCGGGGGCAGAGCGCCCTGCCCGAGTAGAGGTAGTGGCGGAGCGCCGTGCGCTGGCAGGTGAGCCGCGTGCATTTGTTGGAGTAACCGTGGCAAGTCTGGTCGTTGTTGCTGTGAACAAATAAAATTGTTTACAATAATGTTTGTAACAACGGAAGCAAGATGTTTAGATGAACTTTTAGGAATACGTATATATGTTTTAAGATTACTACTATTTGGTAGCAGGGATAGGAGTCGCTGTACTGATCTAAATTGCTTTCTGTATAAACTATGAACCACCATTTCAATTGTTTAATAAGTAGAACAGAAATAATAATACCGTGTAAATTTTAAGTCATCTTCAGCCCTTGTTATGCACTACAGTTTTGGTTGTATATATATGTATCCAATTTTATGTATATATATATATATATATATACAACAATCAAAACTTTAATGTATTTTTTTTTTATTAAGTACGGTAAAACATAACTAGAAAAAGTTATATACTCGTAGCGGCGGTCACCAAAGTTTTTGACATCATGGATCATTACAAAAATGATTTAAGTCCCGCGGACCACTAACAGGATTTTTTTAATGCTAAATATATTTAAAATAAAAATTTGATCTAAGATACTAAGTCTTTATAACTTTTCACATGTTGTGATGAATTAAATTATTTTCCGATAAAATGACCGCCGATCTACAATATTTAAGCAAGGTTTCAATAATTTTTTGAAAAATATCAATAAACTTGCACGTGGGGTACTCGTGTGCCACGCCGCATAGCCGGCGAGCACCGAAGTGAATGTGTCGCAAAGCAACGTGCATTTTTAAAGCGGGCAAATGAAAAAGTCCTCCACGGGAGGGCTTCCCTCCGCGCGCCGCTATATTTTAAAATTTAAATGGGGGCCTCACCGCCGGCGACGAGTGGGCGAAATTGATTACTCCATCTGCATTATTCCCCTTTTTCCACACCGCGCTCCCTTCCCTCTCCTATCTCGTCTCGTTTAACTTTATTAATACCCGCGGGCGATCTTTACTTGTTACTTTATCGCTTCCGCTCCAGCGTCCGTGTTCGCTACTTTGTCGCTTTCGCGTCCGCCGGCCTGCCCCACGATTTTTGTCGTTCCGCCGAGCATGATATTTTTTAACCCCCCAGCCGAAAATTAATTGGTTTTTCGCCGAGGGTAGAAACATATTTTTTTTAGTACCCCCGGTCAATGCTTTGATTTATTGTATGTCAAAAAAATGGTGAGCGCCACTTAGTCCAAGTGCGTTTTCACTAAAGGGACGTTTATTTTTTTTTTTTTAATTAAATTATTGCCGGATCGATTTACGTCGGAACAGATTTTAATTTGACCGGAGCGTGTTCGGGTTCGATTCCGGCCGTTGGGCAATTAACGCGTGTCGGGCGTGTGGGTGTCGGTCGGTAATGGTCATGTTTTTACAACGCAACCGCAGCTTTGTTTCATATTTATGTTAGTAACTTAATCCGGTTTTCGAGGTTTCGTAATGCAATTCGTGTATAAACACGTTGAAATAATAATAACATTTTAATGCGGCGTTAACCGCGTTGTTTTATTTATTTTTTGTCCAAAGAGATCAGACAGGCGGTGTGAAATCTAGAGACACGGGTAAATGTGAAACCCCAAGGAGAATCTAAACTAGAGTACGGACACAAAGCCGTGACACGTTGAAACGGCTGGTATGAAACGACCCGCCATCGAGAGCTGTAAGCTCCTTACCCCCGACCCACCCTCTTCCCTACACCCTCGCGCCTGTTATGAATGACAATAACGTGCCGTGTTGATATTTCACCGCGATATTTTTTTTTCCGACTTCCATTTTCTGAAGTGATTAAACGTCGGTAATATTCTCCGGGGTATTAAGACCTCCGCCGCAACTTTTTTTATCCTCTTACTCATCACTAAGTAATCTTTTGTGTTTACATTAGAAGCCCAGCGGGTTTTATTTATTTACTTTAACGCTTAATTTGTTTATAAATTTCCTATGGTTTTAATAGTATACACTGTACCCTATATGTTTATTATATAAATCCTTTGGAAAGTTGAAATTTGTTTATGCGTATATGTAAGATTATTTATCAAAAAAAATGACAATTTATTTTTGGTCTGTATAAAGCTTTACAGTTGCGTACTGGGCGTGAAAGACCGAAGTGAGGGGAAAAAAGACCATAAAAATCCTCAGCTCACGTACTTCGTAATCTTATTACAATGCGAGGGAGTAACAGACGTGCTCTGTCTTGAAAGCTATTGTCATGAGAGAAATGCTTCGGCGAACTTCGGCTTTCACGGCGCGTTTGCTGCCTGAACGTTATCGAAATTATTCTTCACCTATTTGTGGGATACGAGCCATAAAGTTACGTGAACGGGCAAACAGGCGAGGGTTAAATAGTACAGTACACAGCATTTTATTTACAACTAAGCCACGAGAAGAAGGAACACCTGATGGTAATTTATACAACCGCTTATGACTGCAAGGCGTATCTTTGCGCTCGTCGCCTTCAGACAGGAAGTTACATCTCTTTACCGCACTATTAAAAATAAACCTATAATGATATACAAAAAGATGAAATCACAAAGTAAAAATTTTTTTACTCCTAACAAGTCAAGTCCTAAACTAATATAACTTCTTTAGAGTCAGCCCCTGAACAAACAGGAAGTATATTTATCTTTTAAATTTTACTTTATACTAATTTATTGTTTATTAAAATATAGCGGTTATTAAAGACTTTATTAAAATCTTCTTCATATTATTAACTCTTTTTGGTATTATTTATCCTATCCACTTTTTTCTACATCCATACATACATTAGATGTTAAATTGTATATAGTGTCATTATAAACCATAAGCATTAACTTCTAATGATAACAAAACTCGCCAATTTTTATCAAGTGCGAGGACCAATTATATTCTATATATATTTTTTAATACTACGAAGCGACTGGAGACGTTTACGTCATGGTAAGTCGTACGCCCGTTTGTAACATCGTGGCGAAAGTTGTTATGTATAGTACACCACATTGCGCTCGTCGCCTTCCGACAGTAATCACACTAACTACAGCGCCCTTTAAACCGGAACATAATAATATTTGCACAGTTCTATTTGGCGGTAAAAACAGACGTTGCGGTGGTTACCCACCTGGACTGTCTCCGGCAACAGAAACCCACCACCAGAAAATCTTAATTTTTTTTATTATATTTATTGGTGGTGGTATTACCTACTAGCGGAAAATCTCTGTTACCCCACCCTATAAAGGTTATATTAAAAATACCGTGCAGACGAAAATAAAGTGTCGATTTATTAAGAGTAACAGTGTTTTCCTTTATATAAATTAAAATATTATTTTCAGTACCTAAATAAAATGTAAAAATTAATTCAAAGTGCGTCCCACTCTGTATTACACTTTCGCAAGGATCAAGTAATAGAAACGTAAAAAACAAGAGGTGGCGAAACAGTCCCCTGGCAAAGGCTAACCCAAACCGACAGCGCTCGCTATAAAGAGGGCAGTTTATCGAGACGGGGTGTGCGAGGCGGTGTGGGGTGGCTTGTGGGGTTGTCGGCTGGGAGGGTGGAGGTTCAGTCCTCACGCACCATTAGACAGGAAGCCTCCAGGCGGCACGCGACGCCGACACGTGTTACACTTTCAACATAATTGCTTCTAATGATACATCAGCTTTATTGTAAACGTTATCCACAAATATAAACACACACACACACACACACTGACACTCACAAGTACACGTATATGTGTTATCAGTAGATAGAGGCATGCAATGATCTTTATTATTACGTACACATAGTCATACAGAATAGATCATTAATTCTGTAAATTGACTTAACGTTTACTTCATTTACTTTAAGCACTATCGGCACCTGAATCAGACACTTCGTTATAAAGCGGATATGGTCACCGCGATAAGATGTTGCAAATGCGTTAAGTACTTAATATTTTAAAATACACAGAAATTAGGCTAGTAATTAAAAACAACTATCATGTAAAAAACGTATTCATTATACAAGCATATCGGATTACCAGTGCAATTACTCATCGCTGTATATTGTTACAGGCAAAGGAAACCGGAGATCCAATTACTCTTTAAAATCAAATCGTAATAGTAATGTAGAATTTAAAAATCCCCTTAACGAGGACTAAGTGACCTATCGCTTGCAAAGCTATCAACAGGTCTTTATTATTCGCTGGCGATTGGTCTCGAAGACCGTCTGGCTACGTAGATACCACTGCTGTACCTGTCTGCTTCCAAACACTACTGTGCAAACGTTACTGTCTTCTAGTTTGAAGGACGGTGTAGCAAGTGCGATTACTCTAGGAACGAGACGACCATTTTATGTTCTAAAGTGATGAAGAAAATGTGGTGCAGTAAAGTAACTGCGATTGTGATTGTTACTAACACCACTTTTAAGCATAATTGTGTCTAACCTAATATGGATCACATAGTTATCTGAAATAAAGGATTTATTATTATTATATATCATTGTAACTAGGGTATCACCTAACATTAGCTTAACGTTTCGCTCGTATCTCCTCGGTTGGTTGAATAAAATATGATCGCATTAAATAATTTACTACATCTGAAATTTTTCATCGTAAGAGATAACAGTAGATTAATCTTCTATTTCTCTTATGTTATATAGAAATTTTTTTAAGACTAGAAACACCGACAGTTGAGAGAGAGTGTATCGAAACCAGTTGAAATAACTGGGTTTTAAAAAAGATGAAATTGTGTTTTTTTTTTTATATTTATTTACTTATTAATAATTCACAGAGCGATTGCCCTTTACGCCATGGATTGCCATGGACTGAAATCTTAAAAACTACAAATTAACAATGAGTACAATAACAAGGGATTTTTGGAATCAATATCTTCGGTATAAATAATATTAAACATGTACATAAAAAGATTATAATGCAATACAAACCGTTGTCACGACGAGGAAAGGGATATAATATTTACACTACGGCCGCCGCCGTCATATTTGCGTACATGTCGCCGTTGATAATGTACCGTAAACCAATAAACACATAATAAACCACTTGTTTATACTTGTGTACGCTTGCGTCAATTGTGGTATTTCAATTATGATTGTTATTTAACACTATTAATGTATAATAAACAATGAGATATGTCATCGCATTCATACTCCGCTGCCCGCGAGGTCGCGTTTGTTATCGATTTGAGAGATGTTTCGTGAAAATTGTTTCAGTGCTAACATTTGTGTCGTGTGTAGGTGAGACGAGGTATAATACGAGGGGGGAGGGAGTGGGTTCCTATCTGGTTGCTATTACCTCTACGGTCGGGACCACCCCGGGGGTTCTACGACACGGAATAAAATCACACCGAGAATTGATATACCCTCCCGATAGCGTTGCGACGACGTACCGATAAATTTTACGTTATTGGTAGCGAATAGACGTATATTATCATAACGCTATAGACTTACATTATGTACTGTATAGTATTATATTAGTTTTACTGTTCTACAAAAAAAAAAAAACTTGTACGGACGAATTAAAAATGCTTTTCTTATTCCACTAAGTCACGAGTAGAACGAAACGTTCATATAATGGTAAATGATACGCCTGCCTATTCAACGTGGCGCTAGATACCATTACCCCAGCAATTTCACTAACTACAACGCCCTTCATGTTGGAAAACAGAAATGTTTGCACACTACTATTTGGTGGCAGAAATATACGGCGATATCTCTCTGTCTAGAAGGTTACCGGTAACAGAAACCTGTCAATAGTTCATGTAATGCCATTGATATAAGTAATTGTAGTATCCCAATACTCGGATGACTTATACATGTATTAATTAAATTTTCATTATAAAGTATACACCGGACAGTGAGTGATTTTAATAGTCTAGCAAACGGTCCCTTTATCCCGAGACTATTCCCTGTTGACAAATCGACGTGCAGAATCCTCGCAAATCAGACTGCGGAGGGTGCGACGCGGAAACCTCTCTCAGGGGAGAGCCCCTTTGATCCCTAGCTGACCCGGAGATAAAAAAGGTCTGTATTAAAAAAAAGGACCGCCATACGGAAGGTGGCGCCGCGTTTTTTTTTATTTATTTAAATTAGAGTGCTTTATAGGGGAAAAGCGATATTGAGTTTTGCCGTTTTCTCTCCAAATTTATGGATACCTAACGTTGTCTTGTAAAAACTTTTTACAGGTAGCTGGAAAAAAAATATGCGATTACTATATCACAAAGTGCTCAATATGCCCAGTTTTTTTTAACAGTATATTAGAAATTAAATAAATCAAAATACAAGGCTATGTTTTATAGTTCGCTTGTGGATTCTAGATTCACGAGCACTTAATCTCATGGAACTGTAAAAGTTCTCAGAAGACTAACAGCATTAACATAATTTGAAAGAAGAAATTAAAAAAATGAAAAGATGCGAAGTTTGCGGATTTATTATCGAATAACATAAAACAGTTGATTCTTGGTTAAAAATCAATATACAGATGAAGAACTATTTTGCCATTTAATACGAATATATCGCCCATTTAATGTTTTCATTGATGGGACTCGGAGCTTTCTCTCACAAAGGCTTTGCCAACAAGTCGTGGTTTCTCCAAGATATTCTCCTTCACCGGAAGCTCAAGTTCAGTGAGGATCGAACCCGCACCTCTTCGAGACGTTTAGCGTGTACGAGCGCTTTACAAACTGAACTATCACAGCTTCAGCGATTTAACTAGTAACTATAATAGATATTGTTAATGGCTCGACTATCGTAATTGTTTTAATGGCGTGTTGATAAATCAGTGTCAGTTTGCGATTAGAAGTCGGCCATCTATAGATGTGAGTGGCTGGTGAGCTTACTAATCGAGTTGGATGGCTTCCAACATTCGCATACTCGAGCCACTATCGGCCTCAGAGTAACGAGCGACGAGTCCACAACGCTTTATTTTTAAGCTCATTATCTCTCAAGTGATCAATATTAACTGTCGACTATCCATCCTGCCACCAGAGGCGATGAAATGTCCAACTGAGAAATGTTATGCAGTTGAGGCTCGGAGCTGCAGTGCATGCTACTAACAACTGGTGGTAGATCTCTGTTGCAAGAGACTGTCTAGGTGGGAATCACTGCAGCTCCTATTTTTGCCGCTAAGCAGTGTGCAAACGTTACTGTGTTCCGGCTAGTGTTGTAGCCAGTGAAATTACTAGGTTATTGGACTTATCACCTAATGTATCAAAACGAGGAGCATAATGTAGTGCAGTATATGTCATCCCAAGTAGCGTACCATTGTCATGGACAAGGATATTCACTTACGGCAGAGAACAGCTGAAGATCGGATAAGTTTTCTAAATCTGTTCGCCAAACTTCAGTTCGAAAAAGGCATCTCATTGTGATCAATTACCATCAGATGAAGGTCTCGCTCGTCTTGTGGCTTTGTCGAAATAAACATAAATAAATAGAAAACCAGTTATGAAATCCGTATCAATATTGTGTAATGTTTGTCTGTCAGTTATGTTTACGTTACCTTTTTGGAGATAACGGATTACTTGTTGGATAAATAAAAATTCACAAGGATGTAATAAGAGATGAAAATATTTAAACGGATCTTTAAGATACTAAAAAAATATCTTGTTATACCTTAAATAAAAATTTTCGCATGTATTAGTATAAATCTTGAACGTATATATGTCATGCTAAATACACGATGGATTTCCCCGGCGTGGGCCGTGGGATAAACATAATATATACTACCTTGTTATAAATTATCTCGACGACATTCCAGTGAAGTAGTCGCCTCAGTCAGTTATAACAAATATCTATACGTTTAACATTTATATGTGAATTGAACCGAATATTAATACATCGATATGTTTTCATTGTTGTGAACTAATAACACCAGCTTTGTGTGAAATTCAAGTGAATAGCAAATATGATACAATATGTTTCAACTCATTGCAGGAAATCCGTGGGCCGTCGGTGTGATTGAACATAATATTTTCCATTTCTAACTCCGATGTTTACCACTTTGTTGTAATTCTATGAATCGTCCGCGTTGGCTCGCAGCCAGCTCCGAGATAGTTTAATTAACGACCGGGGAACTTTCAGACCTGTTGAAAGCAACGCCTTTGCGGAATGAACTTATTTTACAAGTTACCCATCGTCTCTACTCCTACCGGATATATTGTATGGTCTATCGCGTTCTCATTCTCTATTTTCCAATAGATATCTTCGTCAGACTTTACTCACCTGTTGAGCTTTTATCTATATCAGTTATACAAGTAAACAAATCGCGATAACCGTACAAAGTTTAATTAATTAAATAACTTTCGGACATGTAAGATATTTAACGTAATACGACATTAATTGAAATACGTAATCAGTAACTGGTTTAACTAGTGGCATGTTTACACCAGCCCGCAAAGGGTCCAGCGTGGTGGGACCTAAGAATTGCTACATACCAGGACCGACTGAAGTGGACATCTTTTAGGCCTGCGTGCCGAAGTGGGCATCTATCGGCTGATGGTGATGACTGTTTCTCTTGTTGGAAAGAATGTAAGTAGTTAGTAATTAGGAAGCTATTATTACCGCCATAAATTACTGTGTTTAACTTAGAGTGACTTTGTAGCTATTGCAATTACTGAAGTAACGCGAAATAGCATAAATGAAATTACGAGCTGTCATATCACCTAACATCAGATGCAATATCTACTGGCAGTAATTGCTGGTGCCTCGGGCCATAGCTGCAGCTCCTATATCTGCTATCAAACAGTACTGTGCAAACATTGCAGTATTTGAAGGGCACTGTAGCTAGTGGAATCACTGGCGTAACGAGACTTGACATTTTATCGCAAGGCGACGAGCACGGTGTGGTGCAGAGTGTATCGTCCACCCTAGCGGCACATTATTATGGGCAGGCACATCACTTACCATCAGATGAAAATCTCGATTATCTCAACGTTGCGTCAAAAAAATCTTTCTAGCCTCATCGCTTTAAAAATAAGTTGTATTGAAGTGCATTGAATTTACGTAAAAAGTTATAGAGACATAATAATTTGTGAAATGAATAGTGTATAAAACTAGAATAGTCTGCACAATCTTTGATCTTTGCCCACACTGGATTAGACAAGTTTAATCAAGTATGTTTGAACAGTGGGAAATGTTTTGACATAAACAATCTTAAGTATTTATTGCGAAGATAAGAATGTTGGTAAAGTTATTTGAAATAAATTCAATGCAGAAAACTCTTATAAAAGCAAGAGAATTAGTCTTTTAAAAAGTAAGAAAGTATTGCGAGCACTAGTTGGTAGTAATAACGTGTGACAGGGAGCATCGGATTGTTTGGACAGATGCCACAATGAGCAGGCGGAGGAGCAATAGCATCGGTAAACATTCCATGGCACATTTACAACGTGCGGCTGTACAAACAAAACATATGTTTTAAATCGCCCCGCCGAACCGCCGCCGCCAACAAATTAATAGTTTTCTTCGCAAGAATTTCACATGATTTATTATATGTTATATCCGCTGTATCCTCCTATGTTTACACGTTTCTATCGGCCGGATAAATCGCTTAATTCAGTTTAATCGAAAATTATTAATGTATTTCATGGTGGAACGACGATCTGGTCAGAATCGCGGGAACTCGGAGGCGAGCAACGTGGGACCGATCGAGGTGGAGATCTTTGGGGGGAGGCCTATGTCCAACAGTAGACGTCTATCGGCTGATGACAATGATGATAATTTCATTCAAATTATTGTATTAGTTAATTGATAATTTTACTAAAACTTTTAGTAAACTTAAATATTCAGTTAGATCGCATCTGAACTATTGACGCACCCATAATTTTTGTCCTATATTAACTTATTTATTATTTCTCATACTACTCACTAATTAGTTTTTTTTTTTAAATAAATTTTACATTTGGACAAAATTGATACCTCTAGAAAGAGTAATTTTTCACAGATTATTCATCGAAATATTTATAGTTCCGATATAATGACAGCTCCATAATTTATATATGTAAAACAAGTGTGGTGTTGTCGACAGAATTTATTTTCTTTAATTTATTCTTATCATTTCTGAAGATAATACGTCTAAAATGTTGTAAAATAAAATCGTATGGTTGAACAGAAGAGGATAAATGTACAAGAGTTCCAAGACGGAGACCAATACCTTTGATGAATATAATTGTTTCCGAAGAGCAGGCGTTCTTTATTTAGAGCATACGATGTGGAAGGTTCAAGTTGCCATGATGGTACCCAACCTGCGCGAAGAGGTAGCCACTCAAATAGTCTCCAAATACGTAACAGAATTAAATAAATTCACGGAGCACTAGTAAGACTGTAAGTGAACAGCGAGTTTGTATTGTTTGTTAAAAGAAAAGTCGCATACTGAATTTTCACGAACAATAACAATAATTATTTTTCTGAAGGCACAGTTGTGTAAACCTTCATATTTATACACAACTTATACCTCTTGCTCATTATGTTTTCTTACATCTGAACAAACAGTAAACTTCCAATTACGTACTTGTTGTTTTTTTTTGTTTTAATAATTTATATTAAAGAACGATAAATGGATGTTAATATCGAGACTATAAATGCTAAATAATGTTATTATGATAAATGTCAACAAAATGTAAAGTCATGGTTATTCATTTAAAATATCATGGTCGTGTAACGTGTCATAAAATTATGCTCCTGTGTAAATTTTTTTTTTTTTTTTATTTATGTGTTTTTAGCATTCAAGTTAATAAGTTAACCATTAACAAGCAATGACCTATTGATATTAAATATTAATTGCTATTACTAAACTGATAGTTATGTTAACCTATAGGTCACGGTGTTTCATTTCTGTGTCACAGATTATCAACAAAAGCAATTAATGTGTATTAAATGTAAATGTTTGGTTTTAATGATATTGTTTGTGTCTTGTTCCAGTGTATAATCCTTCAGGCACAGAATAATGTACTAATTTTTGGCATTAATTTATCATATTTTAGTGACACTGTGGTCGAAGACTGAAGTGGTTACAAAGAATTGGAGAAATGCTGCGCTACAGATACAAAGGCCAATTATTAGAATTTTGGTAACATATATATAATGTATATTTATCAGACAATATAGAGTTAATTTTTATATACTTACCCCAATGATTGCGTTGAGTTCCGACATAGTAACCTGTTTCGCCCTTTCCACTGCTGATGCAACCTGCTGCTGGTGCTCTTGCGATAGGAATGGCAGTATCTGTGCTATTATAGCGTTGAGTCTCTTGGCGATCTCCGTCTGGAATAAAACGATATATTGAAACTTTAATATCTTCGATACTACATTCCTTGTAATGTTAAAGGGTAATAAGTATTCGCAATGACAAAGCCTTTTTGGTGACTGACTTTCAAAAATTTTAAGCAGATTTGGAGTTATATTTTTAAGAGTAACATCTTCACCAAGAAACTCCTCCCTTTAATATATATCCCTAAGAATGCTCGAGGATCACTAATGGTCTTATTTAATTTTATTGTATCCTATATTAAACCATTTCAAATCTCCTGTGATTGTAAAATAAAAATAATATACAACAAATTCGCTATCAAATTTGACAATAAACATAAGTGTATTACAAACACGATTATTGGGTCAACAATTGTGAGGTCTCACAAAATGTTTCCACAGTACGATACTGTACAGTATTCAATATTAACGCCGATACATAATTGCCGCCGATAAGCCAACCAACGCGATAAATAAATTAAACTTATACTGGTATAAACAATTTAAATGTGATGAAATCGTAATAAATCTGTTATCATTATGGACGGTACAACTTGTCAACATTTCAACCAGGGTAGATAAATATGTTTTGTAATGAAGGTCCCTAGTTCGAATTTAGGCTAGCTAGATATAGCGATACCACTATCCGCAGCAAACGTTTCAGTCATTATTATGGACAATCACGTATTTTACTGGCGGTAGGTCTCTGTTTCCAGAGACCGTCTAGATAGTTACCACCTCGCAGCTCTCCTTCTCTTACCAAACAGCAGTGGTGCAGTGTGTCATCCTAAATAGCGCCACATTGTTACGGGTAGGCGTATCTCTAACCATCGAGTAAACATCTTACTTGTCTCGTCGCTTTGTGAAAAAAAATCATCATCCACTGCCTCATTGTAATTTAACCACCGTGTGAATTTGAAGCTTTAGTTCATTGCAGATAAAAAAAAATTACAAAAGAATGGTTATACGTTGCGTGTGGGAATAATTTTCACCGTGATCACTACGCGCGTCATGGCTACATACATTGTTGTGTTTGCGTTTGTTTACGCAAGAACTCATGTGACTGTTGTAAGAAATTTCAACCGCTGTCATCGCTCTAGAATATGAAGTAATTGTAACAGTTAACTTTAACTGATTTTGTAATGAAAAGTAGTGTTACGTCCTTTACTAGTAGCTGAAGAGCTGTTCGTATTGTCGTTGCATTGGGTAAAGTTAAGTTACCGTAGACCATCTATGTACCACAGCAGATCCTACGTCTCATGCGAAACAGGAGTGTGCAAACATTACTGTGTTCCAGTTTCAAGCGCGTTTTAGCCAGTGAGCTTATTGCTGTAATGAGACAACATCATATCTCTAAAGGCGACGATCACAATCTGTATACCATCATCCTAACTTGCGCCAATCTATAATAAGCAGGCGCATCACTTACCATCAGATGAACATGTTGCACCTCTCGTTGCTTCGTTGAACAAAAAAGAAACATACAAATTATATTTGCGATTTTTTAAAGTTAAACCGAGTTGGTAATTGTACGGACAATGATGACGTAATGCAGCGGGTGCAAGATGGACGCGACCGCCGGACCGCAGCGCGCCGCCGCATCCCCGCAAATTGCACTTTCATTCCACCCCTAATGAATGCACTGTTTGCCGCCACCCCATCCCATTGAATTACACCGCTATGCTGCTTTGTTTGTTACCGACATACTTGTTTTAATTGCCGTGTGACGACTTTATTTCTACTTTAATTAAGATACCATTTTATTACATTTATAAAAAAATTAAATAGGAACCACGTTTGGATATTGTATCAAAATTGAGAGGGCTTTTAAGTGTATTAATACAAAAAAAATATAATAAATATCTCAAATTTACACTAAGACAATGTTTAATAATGAGCGATAAAATGTATATAAGCGAAACAAGAACGAAGTATGAAATTGTTTCAAGCATTTCCTGTTTTATTATGTAAATAACGAATCCTCCAATTTTACAAGTTAGTTCGTAAGGCAACCAAGAAATATGGAGTTACACTTGGAGTACAGCCTAATTGCCGTAATTATGAAATGCCATGAGTAAAAGTTTTCTTACAATAGAAAATATAAATTTTTTTGACTTTTTCTACAATTTATTCTTTGTCGTAACCTCATGACTGAGGGACGTGACTATGGTGCGTTGCCCTGGCTTTCTACAATTTATTATTCCTTAAAAACAAATTCTATGTTCAAATAAGAACTAACAGGAAAAAACCCTTATTTTGTATAGGAAATGATAAAAGATGCTGGAATTATTACCTTGCTTATAAACACGCATACGATATTCGAACGAACACTTACCACCTATGTACTCTAATACTCTATTATTAATTACTTATGATAAGTGTCTATTGCTAGAGACCGTTTAGGTAGGCACCATAGCAGTTCCTATTTCTGTTGCCAAACAGCAGTGTGCAAACTTTGCTGTGTACCGGTATGAAGGCCGCTGTGGTTAGTGTAATTACTGGGGTAACGCGATTCAATATCTTATGTCTCAAGGCGTCGAGCACAATATGGTGTTGTGTATAACATCCTAACTACCGCCACATTGTTATAGGCGCGCGTATCAGTTACTATGTGAACGTCTCGCACGACTAGTCGCTTTGTAGTATAAAAAAAAATTATGTATCAAGTATCATCATTTCAACCGATGGACGTCCACTAGTATGCCCTATTATTCTTGCACCTGCAGATACTATTACAGAATAAATAAATTTATGAAGAATGTTACTATGACAATTAACTATGACACAAAATAGAATTATATTTAGAAAAATTACCAGGACGACCGACCCCAAGTAAAGATGGAAAAAGGTCTAGTAAGTAGAAGATGAAGAATGTTACTATATTCTCATTTTTTCTATTTAATATATATACTTTATTATGATATTGGTACCTCCCTAGTTGCATTAAAAAAATAATGTATAAAACTGAACCGTATATTACATGGAGGGTCGCATTATGATTTTAATAAATACGTGCCGTTTAAAGTGATACAGGAACAGTGAGGTGTGAGGTGTGAGGTGTGAGGAGTGAGGAGCGAGGAGCGCGAGCCGGTGGCGATTAACCGCAAATTACCGCGCCCGGCCGCCGCTTGTTACGATATCCGCCGCGCTGGAACCGAACCGCTCCACCGTCTCTTAATTATAAACAACTACCGCCCGCCCCCGTACAAAATAATAATTACCATATAACACCAAATGACACATATACACATATCATCTATTTTTGTACATGTAACTTAATACTGAGTTCCTTTGTACACAACTTTACCGATAGCGCAACAATTAACCGAAGTCTTTGGTTTAATTACGAGAGCTTATTTAGAACGGTACTGATAGTAGTTTTTTTTTTATAAATAAACCTGTACAGTTAGAATCATATATTGTGAATCTGTATTGCTGTGTTACGGCTTAATATACATATTCACTTAACTATGTAGAGGCTCATCTCGATATCTCTGGTACCATAAGGACTAGAAACTTGAAATTTGGTACGAATGTTACTTTTGCCGAGTAAAACGCTGACGTCAGCCTACGGATTTTTATAAAATTCCTTCCTCAAACTGAGTTGTGGGGGTGTTACGCTCAGTAAAGCGGGCAGGGAACAGCTAGTATCATATGTAGAGCTTAAATGTTACCTCGGCCTTTAATTAAAAAATTAAATACATAAATATACTATCTTCAAGTATCATACAATCGTTATCATCTCAAACAATAGACGTACATAGATGACATATCAATTATATCACAAAACATAATCTTGCTCTGTTTGATGATAAAGTAATTATATTTATTTGAATTATTTTATTTAATTTTTAAACAATATATTTGCATTAGTACATACGGACATAGTAATTATTATTGCGATAATCATTTACTGTTTCGCTAAGTTTCATATGCAATTACACTAACCCCGCATGCACACTTGACAATCACTTGACAATATACAAATTTTGTTTAAATATTAATATATGCAAATAAGGCTTATGAACAAAGCTAAATCATTTAAAAACAATTATGTTTTATAATTTTAACACATAAATCCTAAATGGATCAAAAATTTTATATTGATGTTCAAGACAAAAAGTCAAAGTCAAAGTCAAGTACGTATGTTATAACTGATCTGTATGTAGAATTTACGTCATATATTATATGTTTTATTTATCGTTACCTCTTACTTTGAATGGTACTAACTACCACAAAACTTGGCTATTTACTATATTTTAGCTATTTCAGTGCAATGAAAAAAAATCTAAAATAATAAAAAGTTTCCTGATATGTTTCTTTTTTGTTTTGGCACTCATAAAAAATAGTAGGACAGAATTTCTTGAAATTCTATTGGATTCATACGTGATTTGCTAAAAAAATATTTTTTTCGTTTTATACAACCCAAAACGGCAGAAAAATTATTTTAAGGGGTACAAAATACTATTCACCATATTTTTTTGCGAATTTCACAACTTTTTATATACCAATCGATAGAACTCTAAAAACTGAGTAAGACTGGATTTAAAATGCTATTCCCGCTATAATGGCGCTTACGCCCTTTGGGACCAGAGATATCTATATAATAGTATGTTTTAAATACAGTATTATGCGATGCAATGGAATTTGTATAAAACTGTGATTTACACATCCGTACATAGAGATGTTACGTTTCTTTATAAATGGTTGAAAAGCGTGCGGAACAAAAAGCGAGCCACAAAAGGGCCGCAAAATACGTACTCCGGCTCGCTCTCCACAAAAGATATAGTAAGGTTTGTCATTAAGGAGTTCATCCCCGCGCGAGAAATAAAAGAGGTACGTCGGGGTTTCGGGGAGGGTTGGGTGGCAGGGGTAGTTGACGGCGAGGGCTGTGCACTAATGGCTCCGACACTCATCCGCTAATGCCGCGGGTGACTCCTCTTTTTGTGCGATTTTCACGTGGTTTAGTCGGTCGAGCTTTTAATCTCGAGCTGCATCTTGTGGTGATGCTCCATTTAGTTGCGACGGATTGAAGTTACGTCACGAAACTCCGAACAAATTACTTTTTTAACGTATGTACATCTCTGTTTGTTAAAAAAAATTTAACTCAGTGTTTAAATCCGAAATGTTTGATGATATTTTATTCAAGAGTCACTGTTTCTGGAAACCGTTTAGGTACCACCGCAGTCCTTATTGCTGCCGCTAAACAGTACTGTGTTCCGGTTTGTAGGGCGCCGTAGCTTTATGAAATTACTGAGATGACATGACTGAACCATCTATTTCTCAAGGAGACAAGAACAATATGGTACAGTATAGTATATATCATCCTAACTTACGCTACGTTTTTTTGAACAGGTGTATCCATCCTATCAGATGAACTGCTCGTCTCATTGCTTCGTAATATATAAAAAATACAGAAAATATTTTTTTTTTATCTAAAATATATGACAACAATGTTATATGGTGTTTAATAACAATGAGACCATCGATAGGAAAGTGATTTCTCATAGAATAGTCCGGCTCTCATATGTCGACAGACGGAATACAGAAATACTGTTATAGCGGTAGATTTATTACATGCGAGTTATAGCGGATAGAAAAAAACGCTATCACAATCCAAACTTCATAATTTGTGACCTCGGTATCGAACTAGGCTCCGCCATTTTACAGTGAAAGTATTAGTTACCCAGGCGGGTTCAAAAAAGCTTCAAAACTTTTGGGTAACCCTGGAATCGAACTAAGGACGTCAATCATCAAACAATCAAGTCTTTCATAATTGAACCTTGGAAGATTTGTTTAAAAGTAAAATGAAAGAAATTTATATATCGTCGATAGGCCGCGTGTGTGAAGCGAAGAACAATAACGCGATTGTGGGTGGTAAAAGCTGAATAAATATAGCAAGGAGTATTTTATCGCGGGTGGCGGGCGTCAGCACCGTGTAGGATGCACGCGGCTGTAGCGGAGTGCGAGTGCGATGGCAAGGGAGAGGGCGAGGGCGAGGGCGCGGCGGTGACCCAGATGCGGGTCGCTCGTGGCTGCGCGCCGCAATTTATTGTCTCCCGCTTCGAATGCTTTCGCTACAACCCGCCTGAGTGCAGCACGCTGCATCCACTGTACGTGCAGCGAGATTATACAATAGTATTTTTTTTTAAAGAAAATTTCTTCAAAAGACTACAATCAATCTTTTTTTTATATATTACGAAGCGACAAGACGAGCGGAACGTTCAACTGATAGTAAATGATACGACGTCCCCTAACAACGTGGAGCTAGTTAGGATGGTATACACTACACATTGCGCGTCACTTTGAGATATAGGATATTAAATCCCGTTTACGCAATAATGTCACTAGTTATAGCGTTCTTCAAACCGAAACAGCAATATTTGCACATGCTGTGTCGCGGTAGAAATAGAAGATGCGTTGATATCATCTACCTAGACAGTCTCCATAAGAAACCCCCCCTCCCCCACCTCTGACTGTAGTACTATCTGAAATTTTTAATTATAATTTGTTAATAAGAGAATATGCTATAATTGAAAACTTAGGTTACAGTTACGTAGTACTAAAATTAGATTTGACTTTTCGTCATTTTCTAAAGAAAAACAGCTAAAGTAGTTTTAGTTTTTCTTAATTTTTTTCTTATTGTATTCCTGTAATGGTTATTTCAAAAGACGAATAAATGAAACAGTATTATGTTATGTACTTTGTTATACTGAAAACATTGTGAAGTAAGGTAAGTTTAAGTTAGAAATTGTAAAAGTTGAAACACTTCGGTTGCAAGTAGGCACTTGGCTACAGTAGGTGGGGCAGCGAGCTGCTCGAAGCACTTCGCAAGATGAACTTTTACCGCGATTGTGTCGAGAGAAATAAACCACTGACGCCGCGCTCCAGCTGCGGTTTCGGCCTTCATTAATGGCCGCCAGCTCTTTTATGAATTATTCATTCACACCATGCCCGGCTTCTCTTACTACTATATTTTCACTTTATTAAATGAATCTGACGATGTTCGCCCAGTAACTTTATTAATTTGCTGCTGGCAAATCTCAGTTGCTGGAGACCGTCTACGTAGGTACCATTTTCGATGACAGAGAGTACTGTGCAAACGATGCAGTTTTCCGGTTGGAAATGTGTTGTAGTTAGTGATATTAATGATATAACGAGACTTAAAATCTTAGGTCTCAAGGCGACGACCATAATGCGGTGCTGTGTATATCCTTACTAGCTCCTCGTTGTTATGGGCGGGTGCATCACTTATCATCAGGTGAACATCCCGCTCTCGCAACTCGCTTCGCAAAATAAAAAAAATTCACTAGCTACAGCACCGTTTAAACTGGAACACTGTATTGTTCGCACTCTACTTTTTGGCGGCTGAAAGAGCTGCGGTGGTTACATATCTAGGCGGTCTCCGGCAACAGACACCTACCATATATAATATTGTTCATATGTTTGTAATTTTTATGTGTATTTCAATGTTTTGTAGTACCTAATAAATATTATCATCAGGGAATATAATGAAAGTTGAAGTGGCTATCTTTGTATTTTGGTTGCAAACAATTGTAATTACTTGTCATGAACAAATTGATTTGAGATTGAGAGTTACGTAGTGCTGGAGTGGTGGAGCGGTGGAGTGGAGGTGGGTAGACATCGTTATCTTGATATCGAATATCGAGTGGCCCACAAGACCGTGTAGGTATATCGTGTATAAGCGGGGGCAATGTCGCATCGTGATCAGATGTGCGGCGCGCTGGAGTGGCCCCGCTCCACTCAACAGCACTTGTTCCCCTAAGCCCCGTAACAACTGAACGCTAAAAGAATACAACTCACTTTGTAACGTAACCTGTACTTCATTGTGTCTCCATTTTTTTTTGTTATGTCGCATAAAACACAAAATTGTTATCATCAATTCAGTCTACCGTCCACTCCTGCACAAACCTCGCCAATTGATTTTCGATGCCATGTATCTAACCTTCTGTTACGGCACAATACGTCTCGGAGAGATGGGAGTTTTGATGCCTACTGAGCTTGAGCTTCCGGTGAAAGAAAACATCGTACGGAAACCTACATATGTTCCAATAATGGCAGCGTTCTTTGGCATGTAACTTTTACAATCTCGCACTTAGCCATCGAGATAAATAAATGGCCTAGAATCTCTACTGGTGAGAGGAGGCCGCGAATTCCAGCAGTGGGAACATTAAACCGGCTGTTTATTATTTATGTATATTTTTTTTCTTGAAGTAAATTTTTATGTGGTAAGAGATGAGGTTATTTTGAATACAGTGATGAAATAAATGTATAAGGACATCAAATCTCATTTGAAATAATTTCTTTGATGGGAAACCTTATGAGGGTGAGGTTTATTGACTCGCGTGTTTCTTGGCAAACAGAGAGCCAGCTTCCTAGCTACCCCCTGTTTGTTTAGGTCTACACCAAACGTTTGCTGCCCTTTGTGTACCCTACCTCCCGCTAAAGCGTTAAGCCTTTTTGACTCGGCACTTTTCGGAGGGCCCTTATTACACGGATGTAAAGTCTATACATACTTTAGAAAGGAAACGCTCGCGCTTGATAAATTCACGTCGCTATTTAAAAATTTTATTGAAGAAAATATTTTTTTTTACACATTTTTTTTTTTTAATTTACCGAATAAAGCATACTATAAAGTAGTTTGATCATTTGTTAAATACATCTTTTCCTGCACAACAGTAGTCTTTCTTTACTTTTACATATTCAAGAAATTAAGTTTAAATCTAAATCTTAAAAGGTAAAAAGTAAGTAATCATAAGGTAGTTCTAAGAAATAAAAATTTCAAAGGTAAGTTAGGAGAACATGACACTCTATTGCTTATTGTTACATAAAGAAAAACTTCTGTTTTTTTTATACCATACAGTACATCCAAATTATTGTGACTAAGAGAGAATTGGGTTTAAATACTATTAGTTGTGAAGAGTAGTTGAGGATCGAATTAGTTTTAACAATCTGATCGCCAAACTTCAAGTTGAAGAGGGCACCTGATGATGATGATGATTATGACAAAAATTTGTTTCAAAAAATGTTTAATATAAATTTTATTATAACTTTAAAACTATTTCTTTAATTTTTGTTATAGTGCTGTCAGTTTCGAGCTAGAATTGAACGTTCTTCCACAATAATGGCATCTGGGCTATTCATACATCGCGCTGATCAACATGGAGTTGGCGAATAATATTTGTTAATGAAAATATCAGTCTTCCAGCACTTAGCTTATAAAAAATTTAAATATTTGGAAATCAAATTCTCATTAGGTTTATGTTTAAGATTTGGTTTAGTTAAGAAATCTAAAAACTATTAGAATAATGTCAACGTATACGTATCCATTGTAACTAAACCTTCCGAGTACAATGTCAATGTTTTTATATGTAAAAAAACATTACTTGAGATGTCCAAGACAAAGAGTATTACGATGGCACATAAACTTCATATCCGGTAGTGTGTACTAACGGTGTTACACAAGAATCTTTCAGGGGTGGTTATCAATTAAAACTTCCTAATAATACTATGTGTAATGTGTAACTCTTGATATAAACCAATCTTTTCAATAGAACTTAACACATTTTAGGACTTTATTGTTACATAGTTTGTAGAATAATTTGTAGGTCTGGTTACGTGAAGAAAACTGAAACCACTTTAAAACTTTATAAGTGTAATAACATTAATGAAAACTTTAGAAGAGCGAATGAAACGGCGTCGGTCGGTGAGTCGGCTGGTGGGTCGGCTGGTGCGTCGGTGGGGGCCTGAAGACTATTTGTTCAGGGAGAACGTTTACCGTGTACTGTTTACAGACTCGTACAAGCCGCGCGGGCAGTGCAAACACCGCCGCTACCGAGCTACTCTGCTCGTGGATGTACGAAGCTCGAATCAACATCAACATTTGCCATACGAATTCTTACATACGTATACATACACTATGTGCCGTATACACATTAACTGTAATACAACCCATTTTATGTTTTGTATTCAACCAACGTTGAAGAAAATATATAAATATCAAAACATGTGATCAATAAGGAATGAGATATATTAAAGAACCTTAAATATCACTGCCTCCGATGTGTAGTTGTTAAAAATCGTATCTAAGTACTGGGATATCCGTAGTTCGATTCTAGAGCCACCACATGAGCAGTTTGGTTAGTAAGGTTTTTTGAACCCGTCTGAATAGCTATTATTGTCATATTGTGTATCTGCCGTATTGACAGCATTGCTGTGTTAAGACTCAACCCATAAGAGCAAGAGTATTCTGAGACAGCCTTACTATCCACGGCTTGTTTATCACTTAACACCAAGTGAATTTATATTCAAGTTTTCCTTCAATAAATGCAAGATTGGAATCTTTAGGTGTAAAGAAACAAATGTTTAAGTTAATACACTCTTAAACTTGTACCCTAAGCTCTTAACAAAAATTTACGTAAATTGTAAGTAAAATTTACTTACTGGTGACAGGTCTGTTACCGGAGATGGTACAGGTAGATACCACACCACGTCTCACATTTCTGTTGCCAAATATTAGTGTGCAAAAACATTACTGTGCTCAGGTTTGAAAGACGTTGTAGCTGGTTAAATTAGTGAGGGAAGAATATTAACATCTTATGTCTCAAGACGACAAGCACAATGTGATGCTGTGTATATCATCCCAACGAACACTAGAACACCGTGTTGTTATGGACAGGGGATCAATTATCATCAGGTAACGATCTCGCTTGTCTAGTCGCTTCGTCGAATAAAGAAAATAAACATCGAATATAGACAATTAAGACTCATTATAGTAATATAGTGTTATCAGATAGACCTGTATTGTTTTTACTGAGCTTTTATTAATGAAGAATAATTACTAGATTTCGTATAATTAATTTTATGTTCACACGAAATGAAGTTA
The DNA here is from genome assembly GCA_029030555.1 of Ornithoptera alexandrae. NCBI lineage: Eukaryota > Metazoa > Arthropoda > Insecta > Lepidoptera > Papilionidae > Ornithoptera > Ornithoptera alexandrae. Next base: position 5,028,637 of record JARDVY010000042.1, on the reverse strand, counting down.
CTACCGCAAAGCGGTTAATTATCATATCTTTGATTCAAAGATTTTGTATGTGTTAGTTAATTTAACACACCTCGAAATTAATTAGGTGCTCGCGCGTACACAAGCCGGTCGATGTGGGCGTGTGTGCCGAGCTGAACTTTGCTGAGGCTGTGTGCCCCCCATCGTTGTATACGCTTATTGCGAGCGGCAGACAACCGTGCTGCTTCATATGTTTGAACAACAGATCAGGAAATGTTAGAATTGTTCACCATATTTACAGTTTTAGGCCGACACAGCACTATATCATGATTAGAAACAAAATGTATATTCAAATCGCTTTTCCTTATAAAATATATTATTGTTTACTTTATTATATTATATAAAAAGTTATAAATTTATCTTTATCGTTACATTTGGATCGATTGGAAACCAGTGGAGTTTAGTATATCATAGATTTGATAGATAACTTCAGGATTGAGTATTAAAGATACACAATTCTTGGTGAGAATTAACTGCTGTTAGTTTCGATTGTTCTACAATATTTTTTAGTTTAGTATAGAAAAAATTATAAAACTGAAGTCTGCAGGACATTTAGATGTGATGTCTTACGATTAATACAATATATTAAAACTAATGTAGTTTTACAACAATACCACAATCGATATTTTAATATCAATAGAAAGATAGAAAGAAAGGAAGGAAGGAAGGAAATTGTGGGACAATGTAAACTTGCTAATGATTGTGTAATCTTTAACTGACTGTACAGATACGCCTCTATAGTTTTCTCAATGTGATCTCCAATATGTATATGCAAATATTTTCAATCGAATCATCTGTTAAAGCTAAAACAGATGATGAATTAAAAAAAAAATTAACAAATCTCTTTTGGAGGTACAGGTCAAGTATAAAACGGTCTAGGTAGAGCGTAGTAAAGCGTTGCGGTCGGTCGCGACAGCGGCGCGAGGCCCGTCCGACGACCGCAACCGCAGGTGCGGTTAGCCGCAGCAGCGGTCCGCCGGCCCCGCTGCCACCACCGCCCCCCGCTCCACCGGCCTCAACCCCACCACTGACCGCAGCGATCCCGTCCCCGCTAAGCCGGACCTGTCCTTGCAATACCCACTTTGTACGATACTACCATTACACTTCTAGTTAAACAGAGAATTTCATATTGTAACATTCAAATACTACGTGTACACATATTACGTACTATCAAGTAGTTATATGTATTAATTATTCGTAACAATTAATCTACGTACGATACGTCATAAACACTCAAAATTTTATAGAGATATTGCTGCTGCCATTTAGAAGTCAACTAATAACGGAGTTTACTAAATTCCTTTCCCCAAAGGGATTTGCGGAGATGTTACGACCAGCGAAGCGCGCGGGGAACAGCTACTGTCAATATAGATCCAATTACATTTTATACGGGTAGAGGTTATAAAAGTGTATATACTCTCATTAAAAATTATACAGATAAACTGTTATTGCATTAAAGCAGAACACACACGTAACTGTATTCCGGTTTGAAGGGCGCTGCATTTAATGAAATTACTATGTAAACGGGATTTAACATCGCATGTCCCAAGGTGACGAGCGTAATGTGATGTAGTGTATACAATTCTATCTAGCACCACGTTGTTATGGGCACGCGTATTATATACCATCAGATGAACATTTCCCTCTAAGTTGGCTCGTCGAATAAAAAAATTCTTTGAATATAACATAATATACTACCTTTAAAGTAGACTTACCATACTAATAGACAATTTATATGTATATGTATGTATGTTACGTGTATTGTTACTATACATATATTCAAAAACAAAACAATAGTGGATATGTTGAAATGCTTAATGATTTGAATTATCTTTAAGTATTTTTGATATTAGCATTTAACTTTAGGTTAGTTACTTCAAATGTTTTTACTGTATGTAAATTATTTAGCTTTTAAATAGGTATTCGATTGCATTGAAAAACATTAGAATAACAATAACGTACCTATATAATAGACTTACAATTACAAAGTTTAAAAACTGTTACAAGATTTATTATGTTAATATTTTTTATTGTCTCAAGAGACATGATCAATTATTTGGTGAAGTATCCTAAGCATTGAGGCTCGTATGGTGTTGGTACTTCGGTAGTATCATCACAATTGTGCAATTAACCTAGTACCATAATATCCGAATAATACTCTTTAAAATGTTCGATTACACTAGTATCAAATTGCAAGGGTCTGAAGCTTTAACAATTTCGAGGGTAAGCCCACCCCTGTATTTATATTTACCCCTTCCGTCATTTAAGTCTTTTCACGTTTGTAGACAGGTCTGCTCTCACACAACAGCTGTAGCACTTTATTACAACCTTACAGTGATTTAATTGCATAATCTAAAGCAGTGGTCGCCAAGCTTTTGCACCCTCACGGACGAGTAGGTAAATTCAAAATTTAAATACAACCGACCATTTATATTATTTCTTTGTGTATTAATAAATAAAAAAAAAATATATGATCTATAAAGACATAAAATGCATTTGATGAAATTATCTAAATTATGAAAGCTAAATTAAACCATAATAAAATACGCTATTAATGCATCTTAAAACATAATGTGATGAGTATAGTATATTCCACATATCTCTTAGGTCCAGCATAGTTTTCATGCCACCACATAGGCAATTATTTAAAGATTTTAAGTATTTTTTTTTATTTGACGAAGCGACAACAAGAGAAAGATTTGGTAGTAAGAGTACGCGTATCCATAACAACGTAGCGTTAGTTAGGATTATGTATACTGCACTACATATACAATGTAAATATGTCGCCCTGAGGTATAAGATGTTACATCTCGTTACTCCGGTGATTACACTAGCTGCAACACCCTTCGAATCGGAACACAATAACATTTGCACGCTATTGTTTGGTGGCAGACATAGGAGCTACGGTGGTACTAACATAGACGGTCCCAGATGCAATCAGTAAAAGTCGATTCAATGATTACCACTTTTAACTATTTGTTATTAATATAGTTTTATAACATAGGTACTTTCACAGCGCATTAACATATAATCGGAAGCTACATTAATGAAAATTAGAAACGGTATACAGTTAAATTGTAAATTAATACATTGGTAGTTAGTTTATGTTTGTGCTCTGTGCTGTGTGTGTGTGTGTGTGTGTTTAATATTGAATAGTTATGCGGGGAAACAATGCTAACGGCGGCTCTTTAACATTCCGTAATGGCGCGGGCTGCATTTTTACTAAGTATTACAGTGAATTTGAAATGAGTGAGTCATAGGCGTGTACTTTACGAGTGGAATAGAAATCGTCCGCTTTGAATGAGGAGTCAAGAAGCGAGGCTCCGTGGTTACATTATTCATGAGGGCCGTTTCACGCCGAACCGCCGCCGACTCGGGCTTGGCCCTGGCGCGAACTCTTACGAAATCAATATCCGTGTCTCAATCAGTGCAATTAAGTCGGACCCATCCGACGGAGGCCGTATTCAATGTAATTAGATCCGCGCCGTCGCCCGCTGCTCCCGCTAAATAAACCTCCAACCACCCCACTATAACAACCAACCGTGCGAGTTAATTCAAACTTTTTTAACTGCACTTGTAAATATTATTAACATAATGCTCATTAAATCAAATACCTCAATCTCATCCGGTGTGTATGATCTTCATCGAATTTTATCTAAACCTCGTGCTACTTTCAACTGCAGACAAAACTCATACATCGTTAGAGTCATTAATTGATTTAACAAAGCATGCATTAACTACAGTAGATTAACTGTTTTACCACCAGCGGTGCCTTTATCTGTAAAATATTAACCTCTGTATTCTGAAATAATGTTACCTACTATTTAATTTGTAGAAATAGACATTCTTAACTATATTTATTATAGCGAAGTGTAAAAACTTGTTTTGGGCGTTTACTTCCTAAATCAGCACCAGATCAAGTGCATTTAAATGTAAGCTATAAATAAATAATGAATAATAAACAGTCGTTACCAGCGTGTATCCGGTGAGCAATAATTCACTTCTTCGGTGTTACCCACATTCCTCGTTACCTAAATGCACAGTTGACACATCAATCACAGATGCTACAAAAATTTGTAGTGAACGGGACCTTATTATACGTACACTATTGTACTATGAAATGTTGCGAGCGCATTGTGCGGACAAAATTAATAATGGCTGGAGGGTGGGGGGCCAGTGAGGCCCTATTTTTTCACATGCCGTCCCTATATCAATGTAGGGACGGGAATTTGAAAACACAATTAGAGTTAATACAGAGGTGATTGTTGCCGGGCGAGGGTCGCAGACGAGGGGTTACCGGTGAATCCTTTAATTTGGCTCCCCGATCAAATAATACTGCGGAGGGGTGTGTGCAGTTGGTGCCGGTTGCGGGGTGCGGGGTGCGGCGGTGAGTGGGGTGTGGTGTTGTGGAACGATATCGCGTTCAGTGGTTTTATTGCAAGCGCCATCTGCCGCGCGGCGCACTCGCTAGATGGAGAGATAATTTCCCTTTTAAAGCGTAGGGGCGACGGAGCGTTCATTGTGAGTTGTTGGGTTCATTTAGACAATTCACAGTGTACGCCTGTAGATGCGAGGAGATAGCGGCGCCCATTATGCGGGCCCCCCGACGATGTGAACACTCAACAGTTATAATTTGATAAGGCACGTCACACGCCGCAGCGGGCATTGAGCGAGTTAAATAATGTTTTCGATTAATGATTGCCGTTTACAACAAACACACACACACACACACACACACACTACGACACACGTCGTGTGTTTTTGTTTAAACGTCTCTTGACCGTCCATTAATTTAGATATGAGGATGATAATTAAACACATTTTAGATACAATACTATGATTTGCCATCGTAAAAAATATGTACTAATATAAATATGGGATATGGGGTACATTTGACAGTAAAACAACATTTTACTAAACTTCTATCCGAATAGTAAATCTTTATTAAGTAAATATATAAATAATCCTCTTATTGTTCTCACTATTGGAACTCGGGGCAACATGGAACAGTCAGGATAATTTATCAACCCACCTGGCCAAGTGAGAGTCGTTCGATTCCATGTCCACGATTTATCAATCTTGGAACATGCCGATTTCCGCAGGACGTTTTCCTTCTTCGGAAACATAATTTCATTGGGAATCGAACCCGCATCTGTTGGAGATGTGTAGCGCTTACGACCACCATCCTTTTGACTTAGATAATGATAAATACAAAATATTTGTTTTACGAAATATTTTTTTTTTAAGAATATAATTACCCTACAACATAATTTTAAACAATAAAGTCTACCGGTGACAGGTCTCTGTTCCTTGAGACCTGATCTTCACGCGGTTAATTACCACCGCAGCTCCTATTTTTGCCTCCAAACAGTAATATAAAAATATTACTAAGTTCCTGTTTGTAGGACGCTGTAATGAGTAAAATTACTGGGGTAACGAAGGTTCACCGGAGGATTCAACGCGACGAGCACAACGTGATGCAAAGTATATCATCCTAATAAACGCTAAATTGTTATGAGTACATGTATCACTTAGCAACAGATGTTCGTCTCGCTCGTCTAATGTATCCATAAATGTTGTTTTAAATGAAAATGTTTAATTACGGTTAATAGTTATCAAGCATAGGGCGGCGATATCCAATTACAATTAGCAGGTACATGCTGCGGAGTAATTTGCCGGTGGCCGAAAGCTCGGTGGAAAACAAACAGGATTAAAACGAGATCCGTTATCCCCCTCAGTTTGTTTCATTATAAATAGTAGGCAAGCGGATCGGGCACGTGCAATGTTTTTATCATCGGAAGCGGGCGGGCGCAGCCCTAATGCGAGGGTAAACAGCCCTCCGCCCCGCGTATGAATAATTCGAACGCATCACGGCAAGGGACAGCCGGCGCTCAGTCGCAATAACCCGTAAATTATTTAATTATACGGGATAGGTCTTCCAGCCGGAATTGTAAGTAGCGTTGAATTTTGTGATAGCTGGTGTAGGTCTCCGGGTCTCCGATGTCGGAAATCGTCTTAGTAGCTACCACGGCAGCACCTTTTTTTGATTTCAAACAATAATATAGTAAAATTACTGCGTCTCGGTTTGAAGACCGCTGTACCTAGAGAAATTAATTGGGCAACGAGACTCGAGCACAATATAGTGTCAGTGTCATCAACATCATAGGCCGATAGACGTCCATTGTTGGACAAAGTCCTTCCCCAAAGATTCCCACACGATCGGGTAAGGATTCATATTGAGAGATTTAGGCTTTAGTGCAGTGTATATCATCCTAACTTCACGCTGTTGTAGGCGAACGCATCACCTACAATTAAACATATTAAACGTGTCACTTGTCTCGTCGCTTGGCGATATAATATAACTTTTAATGTTACAGATTATATCTAACTAAAACTTTGACCTACATATGTGTATTGGTAATGGCGACAATAAACATGGTAGATATTTCATGAACGGATTGTCGTTTTTCAATGCTATAAAAGTTTCATAACTCCGTGGGGGGGGGTTGTGTGTGGGGTGGAGCGCCCCCAAACTGTACGGTCGCTCGTAAAACAACAAAGTATTTCGTTGACAGCCCGCTGGGCTCAATCCGTATTGTGCAGCCCTTTTGTGTCCTCGTAACGCTGCCGACGCTCCGGGAAATGTATTGTAACGGTATTAAATAACTCTTTTGAAAGTGCTGTTGTTACAAATCAATGCGATTGCATTCTCGTAATAAACATCAAGTACCTATTAATGCACTTTAAGAGGTTTACGTTAAGATTTGATGATAATGACGACGAGTATATACCAAATCAACAACATTAATAACATAGCCGTTTAATATAAAACCCTTGCGATTAACCCGGTAATGTTTCATTTTATTAGAATTTCTCTACTAAAATTTCCGAAGATAAAATTTTATCTATTTTTTTTTATAACGCCACACATACGATTTTCTCAAATAAAACTATTTCTATATATTTATTAAAAAAATTGCTTCCATTTGATATACAAATTTACTAGTGATCTCTTTTACTAGAGACTAGTAGACACCACTGCAACTTCTCTTTCTGTTGCTGAATAGTAGTGAATGGCGTAATATATAGTGAAATTACACGGGTACCGAATATAACCTCTTATCTCAAATCGACGAGCACAACGTGATGCTGTGTATATCGTCTTAAATAGCGCCACGTTGTTACGGGTAGGTATATCACTTAAGGCCAACGTGACGCTCGTCTCGTCGTTTCGTCCAATATATACTTATATAAGGATATCCGAAAATTCATTGATTCATTACGAGGTCTTCAAAACTAAGACGTAAACACAAAATTTGTTAGAGATATAGGTTATGGTTACACATAGGTCAGTTAAGAATGGATTTTACAACAGTTCTACCTTAAAAGTAGTTGCAGGGGTGTCACAGCCAACAAAGCGGGCGGGGAACAACTAGCGTATATATTATCATCATCATCAGCCGATAGACATCCACTGCTGGACATAGGCCTTTCTCAAAGATCTCCATGTTGATCGGTCCCGCGTTGCTCGCATCCAGCAACATATATATACTTGTTATTCTCCCATTAAAGAGTTTTTCGTGGTGGACGTCAAATATAGAGTGATGTATGTGCATTGCAACGTTTTGTTAACGATCGCTACAATAATTGTGAGTTGAAAACGTGTAATAGCGTATCGCAGACATAAACACGGGTATCGTGCAATAATCGCGTACGTGAAAGTCCGCCGGAGCGTGTATAATGCGAGCGGGCGGTCCGGCGAGCGGGCGGGCGGGCGGTCGAGCTCGGTCGGTGCGCCGGACAATAACGCGCCGTGTCGATGCGAGCACAAAGACGGCAACAATCAATTCACGGGCGTAAGTAGGTGTAATTCGGCACGGCCCGACTACGCCCGGCCCCGCGACTAACAAAAGGAAATCTTAGCAATTAGTCGTCGTCGGTAAGAGCGGAAAACGCGCGTTGGACGCGGTCACGCGGTCCGATGCGCCGCGGTCACGACTACGCGCTGCACCGCGCCGCGCCAAACTCCACTTTATTGACAAGTGTCGCAATGTATCGCGATACCACTTCTCTGATGTAAAGCGCTTGCCAGTCATTTTGACTTTTATAGCTCATCTGATACAGAGCTCATGGATCCGAGTCTACGGCCTGTAAACCTCGGAAAATACGTTTATTAAATAAAGCCGAAATACGTTTACGTTTCTGGACATCTTATTTTATATTTATATTTATAATTGTTAAAAAAGTTTAGTAGTCGCTGTTCCCCCCTCCCTTTGCTGGCCGTAACTCCCCTGACAACTCCCATTGGGGAAGGAATTTTGTGAAATCCATTCATAACTGACCTCTAAATGTCAGAAGCAACATTTGTACCAAATTCAGAGTGTTCTTATAGTTTCGGAGATGTCGTGATGAGACTAAATATGACAAATATTTACTCTAGCTGTTGCCCATCCTGACCGTAATATTTGGTGGACAAAAGAAATATTACTACCACATTGCAACTCTCTAGACCTAATGGCTGCAGAGATATTGTGGTTAGTCTCTACATAGCTAGAAATCATACATAACATATAGAAGATAGATTTACTAAAAAGCGAAATTAATTTATATTTTATGTCCCAATATCTACAAAAAGAATTATCTTAAGCGACACAAAATAATACTTACAATATTTCTACGAATTCTACAAATTTAAACGTACCCGTTGATAGAGCTCTGAAAACTGAGTGTGGCTATACTTAAGTAATTTTCATAAAAAAAATACGCTTACGTGTCATATAAATATTAATGAAAAACGTCCAGTACAAACGTAAATTTATATTTGGAACAAAAAAAGAAGTTACACTCTTTTAGGCGCATATTAAAGTTAAGAGAAGTAACGCAGGATGTTATAATGTCCATACTATATTTATTTACTTTTACATAAAAATATATCACATACAGCAAATAACTATCGTTTATAGTATATACTTCATTGAAAGTAGGTACTACCGTACCGCAGCGCCTACTGCAGCTGACAGATAATACTGTGCAAACATTACTGTGTTCCGGTTTGAAGGGCGTTTAAGATAGTGAAATTAAATATCTTATGTCTCAAGGCGACGAGCGCAATCTGTTGCAGTGTATATCATCGTAACTAACACCACGTTGGACAAGACATCATCATGAGATTAAAGTTCCTCTGCTCTGATAGCTTCGTTGAATAAAAAAAAAAGTATAAATAATATTAATATCGCATGGTGACGAGCGCTAGGTGCTGTGAATACCATTCTAGCTAGCACTACTTTGTTATGGACGGTCGTATCACTTACCATTAAGTCAACGCCCCCCCCCCCCCGTTTCGTCGCTTCAATAAATAAAAAAAGTCTCAAATATTTTTTTTAAACCTATTGGCGCTCACACGATTTGAATTATAATAAACTTTTTGTTATTTTTTTGCAAGCGATTGTTTTTTTTTTCATTAAACAAAAAATTTACTTTAAGATAATGGCTCGCGGCAATTATGTCCGTCCTTTTGTTTAATTATTTCCATTGTATTTTTTTAATGTTTACTTGCGTGTCATGCTTTTCTAAATCGTTGCTATCTATCAATGTCAAGTCTTACATTATAAACAAGGAGTTTATGTCTAAAGAGAAAATAAACAAATTTAAACAAGGTATTTAAGTTAAGTTTAAGGAAAGTTTAGTCCACTTAGTGACGAATAATACGCAGTCAGTCAAGGGAGTTATTTGTAGTCAATCTAAACATCGATCGCACAAAAAACGCAAATAATTATAAGTTGGAGAGTCACGCAACAGTACAGAAAAAAAAAATCAAGCACATTGTAACGTGAAAACATCCCTTGTTATTCCATTATGTTGCGCGGACTCGGGGCACAACAATGTGTAGGGGGTACGTTTCTGATTCCCGCTCGGCTAAGCGCGTTAAGTGCTAATGTAATAATCCATTACAATGAAGCGCAGCAGTGTACGCTAAATAGCGCATTGGAGCGTTCAGCGGCGTTGCCGCCATCTGTCCGCCGCAATGGCAAACAATGCACCCTTCTAAATCACCCTCGCCCGTCCGCCGGGCCCTATACAAATATTGCGCGGCGATAGCCCCCAAGCCTAGGATAATTTTATGGACGCCGTCATCAATAATACATGAAGACGAGCTTTACTGGTTAGTTTTACGCATTCCAGTTAAACAGATGTACCGAGCTAATGCAATAGGGATTTGAATTTTTGATATTTGGAAATAATATAACTGCCTGAGGCGCTACTACTGACCGACTGTTTTGTAATTAGCATATCGCCAATTAGGCCGTGAACTCCGCATCCACGATCTCAGTGTCAGATGAACTGTCTAAATCGAAAATTACTAGTTGCTACTAGCGGTACACATCAACAGATAACAGGGGATATCCCCGATTCGATTCTGGAGATTCTATACAAATTATGAAATGTTTATCTTAAGATTTTTTTTTTAATTAGACGAAGCGACGAGACTAGCGAGACATTCAGCTTGTGTTAAGTGAGGTGTCGCGATCACGTGCCGCTAGTTAGGATAGTATACATAGTACCAGCTAGTCGCTTTGAGACATAAGATATTAAACTTCCATTACCCCAGTAATTTCACAAATACATTATAGGTATAGAAACTGTAAGATAAAAACGAGGATATTATTGCAAAATTAATTATTTGAGCCGTTTGCAGAATTCAATTCACGCACTGAAACAAATAAAGCAACGAAATTTAAAGAGGGCTAAATTGATTTTGTTTTCGCTTTGAGGACGTGTTAAAGTACGGTTATTATTAAAAGTGGGGTTCTCGCACGGCGAGGAGGCCGAGGAGCGTAAAATCAACAGATTACTGAGGAACCCCCGCGGGTCACCCCTGCAGCGAGAGACCCCCGGCGTATAACAGTCATATCTATTCGTTACGTACCCTATTGTTGCCCTGCGGTTAGGGATGTCGAGTGAATGTAAGGGATTTTGAAGTTTAACGTTGCAGTTAAACTTGCTATTAAGATAAGTTCGCAGTAAAGCAGGTAGTTAAACTGTTTGTTTGTTAAATATTACTAGTGGGTAAGTACAATGTTGTTTGATTTTTGTATTTCATTTTATACTGCCACTGCGACATGCGACGACAAAATTATTTTATATAAAAACCATTAGGATTTGTAATAACAATTGTTTTTAATAATACCAATTATTTTATTTACCAAACTGCGATATGTTTCAACCCTAAGAAACTTTGTGAATACTCTTAAGCGTCCCTAACTAGAAGATGTATGCTATTTGCTTCACTCGCACACCCTAAGGGGAGCTCGTTCAGCGTTTCACCCCCTATTATATTTCCATCATAACTCTGTATATTGAAATAAACGCCATCACAACATTTCTCTCTCCGCCAACGACTGTGATTATATGGTAAATTATTTTTACTTCCTGCCATCTCCGCATAGGAAATCGTAGTCGATATAACATGTATACGCATTGTTTGTAATGATTGGTAATATTATGCTGGAACGGAATTCAATATAGGATTCCATCATCATCATCAGCTAACAGACGTCTATCCACTGATGGACATGGAGACTTTTCTATAGATCCTCAAAGTAATTGATCCTGCCCTGATCTCATGAAACACTTGTGATGAAAAATAATCAATAAAAATCTATATATATTTTTTAAATATCTGCTTGTATGATCTATTCCTTATAAAACAAAACCTAATTTTGGCAGCCCACCTGTTTCGTTTTTTTTTTTTTTTTGTTACATTAACCTTATACGATAGAAGTTTTTAAGAGATTCTTTCTATAGTTAAATCAACGAATTGTCATTTCAATAACAAGAAGAGTGTAATTGGTTCATGCAATAAAGAGTATCCTAAGCGAATACCCCACTTTGATGCCTAGCACTACAAATAAACAATCCACCCAAAACTTCATAACACAGCAATTATGCAAATACCGATAACAAGTCCTTGTAGAATAGTAACCGATAACCGAATACTTACATTAACAATTATACACTACCCTCATTCCCACTATGACCTGCAAAATTATCAAGTATATATCTGAACTTTAGAAGAATTAATTTTTTTATTTAAAATTAAGCTAATTGTTGAATTATTTGTATTTGTTATAATATTTTTGTATATAATTAATAATTGTATTACATTCATAAAATCATCGTAAAGTACAGATAATAAAAGTTTCGCAAAGCCATGAGGTCGTGATGATTAAAGAGTGGTTACATACCTGTTTGTGCATTTCCACATTGAGGCCGTACGACATTTCATAGTACTGAAACACAAATGGCACAAATTAGTCGGTTATGCGTAACGCGAGCATGGAAGCTGTTACAGAGAGCTTTTGGCGGGGATTAGCTTCCTCAAATCGTTGATAGCGGGGAGGACGGGGAGTGTACTAAACATCCGCAGCACTGTTTGGAGACCAGCCAGAAGTGTTTCCGACACATAAAAATGCTCGCGAGAATTTCCTCTGGAGCATATTAAAATAAATAGCAAGCGATTTGGCAGCACTTAATCGTGATTCATATCTGAATGGCGGCAACGTACGGGTACGGCGGCCCGCCAAATGTCTGTACACTTTTTCTAGTTGTTGTTGCCAGTATATATACATATATATATATATATAGTTAGTGTTGCCCATTTACAATACCCCGCGTCCTCACCGCTATGCAGAGTACATGTTTTTTTTGTAATCGTATAAGACAATTATACATTAATTTCTTTATAAAGAACTCGCGGCTATCAGTGAAAACATAGGGTTTATAACTAAGATTAGTAATCGATAAACTGTTTTACTCTCAGACCAATAAATTTACAGTTTTAACTCCGTGGACTAGTACTTAGGATTTTTAAGTTTAGATTATTTGCAAAAAAAATAATTATGACCACACAAACACATAAAATGAACCCTAATTAATAAAACATAATAAAATTAACTATTATATATCAATGCATGTTAAAATATTACTTGATCAGTAAGTATGTTCTATATTTTTCTGCGGACCACCGCTTTGCGACCTCTGACTTACAGCGAAGTCAAGAGCCATTTAAGTATTATCATCGGTAGATAGTGAATGTTAATAAAATGACCACTGCGTGTACACTAACCCAGGACAGTGACACAGATACCAACAACATACAGATTACAATAAAAATTATTATAATATATTATTGATAATAAAAACATGCGAAAATTTAAAAAAAATTACAAAACTAAAAAAAACTATTTTATTTCATACATTCCTCAGAGCAGTTTTGGGGACTAAATACTGACGTTTTGAACTTAAATTTTATAGATTACTGTTTGAAAATATATTGGGTCACTGACCTGATAATTTTAAAAGATTGTCAAGTTGTTTTCAAATGTGTTCCAGTTTAAAGGGCGTTGTAGCTAGTGAAATTATTGGGCCAGAGAGACTTGACATCTATATCTCAAGGCGACCCATCCCAATGTGGTTTTGTGTATGTCATCCTAACTAACTTCACATTGTTATGGGTAGGTGTATCACTTATTACCAGGTAATCGTTTCAGTCGTATCATCACTTCAAAAAAAAATTTTTCATTTGTTTATAAATTTAATACAAAAAATACTTCTATAACATTAGAGTTGTTTTTTTTTACAATCATACAAGAGGAATGTATAAAGGTTAATAACAATAAACGTTTTTATATATTATAACATATACTTTACGAATCATCATCATCAGCCGATAGACGACCACTGTTGGACATAAGCCTCCCCCAAAGGTCTCCCACATCCACTCAGATCCCTACTTTACGAATGATATTAAATAAGTATGAATAAGAAAATTATCTTGCAAACGAATAATTTCATATAGCTAACGTTCATATACGATATTTTTTACAACTTAATGACTTAAGTAGTGTATATTAATTGTGTTAAAAAAAATTACTTACCATAACATAGTGTCTCTGTATTTCAATTTTTTCACTAGCCAGCTTCTCGCATTCTAATTTAAGACTGTAACAACAAATTGATGTTAATACGCAAAATTGAGGGAAGTACATAATAAGACGCGATGATGAACATCTAAATAAATGTTTATAACTTTGTACGATGTTATTTTAAATGGACAGTTAGTATAGTTAGTTTAAAGTAATTAATATTATTTAATTTATTATTAATACGATGTCTTTTAAATATTTCTAATATTTTTTATTTCCAAGTCATTGTAATCGGTCTATTACTCTGACTATATGTATTGCGGATAAATGTATCATAGACAATTTTTACTAGTGGTAGGTGTGCTACTGTCTAAGTAGTATGCCACGGCAGTTTATATTCCTGCTGGCAAACAGTAATATAGACTATACTGTGTTCCAGTTTGAAGGTAGTTGTAGGTAATGAAGTAAAGATTATTAGGTTATCATTAAAGTAGTGTACAAACAATTTAAATTCTTTGATATCGTCGCGTTATAAATGTAAAATTGATGTAAACAGTAGTGAACAGAATGTAAATTTGATGTGAACAGTCCATGAACAAATTAATGGTGATAAACATAAGTGTGCATAATCGATACGAACAAACATATTTAACAATTAAATTCAACAATGCGGTCAGCTGTGATATGGACTTTGTAAGCGAAAACAGCTCATTTTATGTGGTACTTATTATAGTATAAAAAACTTAATGTTCGCCTCCTAATGCCGCATAATTAATACAACAAAAGTAACCATAAAGTAATAATTAACAATGAAGCATATCAACGGCAGTAAAAGGTATACTGTTAGAAGCAATAAAGTTAAGTCGCGGTGTTAAAAATTTAAGAACAATCCAAGTTTCACGGGGGCTCAGAAAGGTCAGGTTTTAAGTTATTATGAGATTTGCTTAGATTTACGATTAAACTTTAAAAAAGTACTTGACGTACAGATAAGCAGTATTCGAAGAATTTGATAGATCCATTGTGATTTACGTATTTCTCTATACTTAAGTATTTTTTCAACAATATTTATATATCACTTCTATTTTTCTGTATAAGTATATATGTATATGTATTTGTGTATATATCCATGTGTCTACACATATACAGAAAAATAGACAAACGTTGTAGCATTACTTTGACATTGCGGCTGTTCATCCATAGACTAATAGATAGAGTCGCATTATCATCTTTTATTGTAATATTTAAATATATATTTTTTAATAACGATATTGATACTCACTTGTGATATTGGGCTTGTAAAAAATTAAATTCCTCCTTTATTCGATCACAGGACTCGCCCACTGTGAATTTTATTGGCTGCCCGGGCTGTGGTGGACCCTGCACAAAGGATAACAAATTCAATGAAAAATCTAACAAAAAATATTACCGAATATTCCATGTATGTTTTATATATGTATCAAACATCTGTCGACACTTAGAGAAGGTGAGTTACAGTAAAAAAACATCAAAGGAAATTTAAGTTATAAAAGGTACTATATATTATGAAAAGAAAGTAATAAATAAATAAAAGTCTTAACGATTAAGATATAAGGAGTAACAATCAAGTGTTTCAGTACGAAGCGACAAGACTATCGAATTGTTCTCCTGATGGTAAATCATACGCCCATAACGTGTCGATATTCAGGATAATATGCATAGCATCACGTCGTCCTCGTCGCCTTAAGACAAGATGTTAAGTCACGTTAGTCCAGTAATTTTGATCTTCAAATAGGGACACAGTAATGTTTGCACACTACTGTTTGTCGGCAGAAATAGGGGTTGCGGACCTACCTGTCCAGATAGTCGCAGACAATAGAGACCTACCGCCACTAGAATCAACAATGCGTTATTGTTGTTTAATACTATTATATAATTATAGTTGCGTGCCGTATGTTATAGTTAATGTACTGAGACAATATAAAATGGGGAAAAGAACGACTTTAAATCTTAAAACTATTTGTTGATTGTTTTCTGAACTTTAGATATATATCATAAGAATATGTTCTAAAAATATAATAGGTAAATCGCTTAAAATTGTGCTCCCTAACTATACTTCTTACATTAAAATAATTTTACTTGATTTCATACAAGATTATACTGAAGACACTGACAACAAAAAATATAATTATATAAAACGCCATCGGCTAATGATGATGATACTGAAACGCGTATAAAATGACAGATCAATCACTGGTCCTTACAAGAAAACATACCTTAACATAAAACAAGAAATCACACGCATACTAAATTATCGTAATACAAATTATCTTTTAATGACCATAATTCGGTGTGAGGCTCGATTAATAAAAAGTGAAAAAAAAAAATTAAATAAAACCACCTCGACGCCAACCGCTCACCTCTTAACATAAAAATGAAGCAACACGAACCACGCGAGCGAGTAATAATAAAATAAAAAACAACAAAAATAAAATACCAAGTCCATAATAAGAAGCGGGGAAATAAAAAATAAAACGAGTAATACAACACACGGCCGCCGGGAGGCCGAGCGGCAAAAAATAAATAACCGCCTGCCGCCGGCGCGCGAGGAACAAACGGACTTTAAAAATAATAAAACAGAGCGTAAATAAAAGCGTAAAAGGAACCTGGCGCGGCGTGTAGACGTTGTAAATGGTGCCGCGGACAATCGTGCCCCGGAGAAATGCGCCCGGGAATTCGGTGAATGTAACCGCCGGGGAGACGGCGGCGAGCGGCGGCCGGCGTAATGGCGGATCGCACTTAATACACCTAATGCGCGGGCACAACCGCACCGCCGGCGCTCCAATCAAATTATTGCTCCACGTAAACCATATTCTCAGGTGATGTACTAGTAACACACCGCCCGCTGCTCATTTTCTCTATTTAGCTCTTTTGACACTGGTTTTGCAGACCCTGGCTCCATGGCCTATTGTAATCTAAATTTGATTTACTGTTTACTTATCCGGCAGCAGAAGATTACTGTTTTGTGTGCCTGGATATGTATTACTGACGAATCTATTTGGTAGTCGAACACGGCCTCGACTCGTTCTCAGACCACATCCGCTCGTGTCAGAATCTTTAGGCAGTCAGGAACCGGCCAGACATCGTCCTGGAACGTAGGTGTAAGTCATGTAAGTAGTGTGTGTCGTCGGAGCACCGTACCCAGGAGCGAAAGCAACGAGGTGACGAATAAGGGGACGATATCGGGAGGAGTTTCACGTGATGGACTTTTTGGAACGACAGGATTTGTGCTTGGCGTGCTCTGCGCCTTCTAGTCTTACGTTTCAGTAGCAGCTCATAGTTGATCGCAATAGATGGGGTGAGAGGAGGCTTTCTCGAAATAAGTCTACGAGCATTCTCTAAAGTACTCGACTATGGTTAGGAATTCGAGGTCATTGTTAAAGTCCATGTTGTGTTGTACCATTAGCGCCGCTAGCAATCTACGTGAATCGGTTTTGGAGTACCAGCAAGGGTGGCGGCGCGCATCGAGAAAGCGAACGAGTACTATGCTATCGTACATTATCGGTCTCATCACGTAAACTGTATAAGCAATTGCGTACGTAACGCGTCGCTTGTAAAGCGCCGTATCATTACAACAAATCTAATAATGCATATCCGTCATAATACTACCACGCAAACTATACGCAGTGAAATCAGTATAGAAATTCTAGAAATGAAAATAATTTTCTTACGCCTTACTTTCAACGATGGTTTTCTTCACCTTAAACTCATGTGGGTTTAAACCTACACCACTTCGTAATATGTAACACGGGCCTCGCCTCGCTGAGCTATCACGGCTTTAACAAATTTGTCTTCTATTACATTAACCTACTTTATGTAGAAAATAAAACTGCAGTACTAATTTTAAATACAGTTAACGTTAAATGTTCTAAAATAACTAGGTAAAGACTAGACGAGATAGTAATAATAAAATACCAAAGGTATAAGACATATTTTTTTTATATTTATTTGGTTTATTTGATTTGTTATAATTGTTTGCCGTAATAAAACAAAATATAGCTTTTTATTCAATGAAACGACGAGACGAACAACGCGGCGCTAGTTGAGATGATGTACACCTCATCAGGTTGTGCTCGTTGCCTTCAGGCAGGCATCCAATATTAAGTTCCATTGGTTCAGAAATTTCACTGGTTACAACACCTTTTAAACCGGAACAGTGATGTTACGACTATTGTTTGGCACCAAAAAACCTATCTCTAGTAGAATTGCTAACATTTATAATTACTAACAGGAGAAGAAAATATCTTAAAAGTGCGTAGATTAAAACAAACAGACATTTATGAAAATTCTATATGTATAAACGGTATTCGGTAACAATAATCTTTTTTATTTCTACAACATTAAAAACTTCTTAATAGTTCAAATTCAAGCGTGGAGCGCAGTAGAAAAAAAAAGTAACAAACGACAATAGAATAAACGTTTGTCAGAGAAAAAAAAACACATCCCCATAAATTATCACCGCAAAAGGTCAAATTAAAATACAATGAGGAGTTTTTCGAGTGGCAGTATTGTGGGGGCCCGGGATGAAATGCCCGCATACATCGGAGACCGTTCGTAAGAACAAAACTTAAACAGAATGCGTTTAAGCGGATATAAAAAGAAATATGTTCCCATTTCCAATTATTGAATACGTCTATCTGCCCACGTCTACCTGTGCGCCGCGCCGGGGACCTGTGCACCTTCTTTTGTTGGGACCTGAATACTAAATTCGGAAAGAATGAATGAACGGAATTCGATAGTTTTTTTTTATAATTCGCTTCTTGTAAGAAGTTGAACGGGAAACTTATAATTTATATGCCTGCCGACGGTTTATCTCTCCGAACGCAGAAAGTTTATTAATGTGTGTTTTCACCGCAAATCAATTTGAAATACCTCCAGGCATTGTATGTCAATGAGTAACATAAATATGAATAGATACAACTCTACAAAGGATATTTGGTTTTGCAAGTTACATGTTAAAGACTTATCGAAGTAACGAAGTTACATTTGATATATATTGGAAAAAAATAAGTAAAAGAATTATTTGTAACTGTGGTTGAAAAATTTGTTAACATCTGACGATTGATTAAGAGATTCCAGATTTTTTTTCTCTGAATCAAAATAAACTGAATTTTTTTTTTTAAACCAAGCGCCGTGACGAGCAGAACGGTCACTCGATGTTAAATGATACGCCTGCCTTTAACAATGTGGGGCTAAGTACATGTTAAACACTGTACCACATTATGCTCGACGCTTTAAGACAAAAGATATTAAATATCCTTACTTCAATAATTTCACTAAGTACAACGCTCATCAAATCAAATTAGAGTAATATTTATACCAATTGGCGGTAGAAATAAGAGCTGCGGTGATACCTAACTAAACAGTCTCCCGCGACAGAGACATGACCAGATTAATGGCTGGGCAGCTCGTAGAACAGAAGTACGTTGGAGACGGAAAAATGCTGGAATAGAAAATCAACAAAACAAGCACAATTGTCAGACTCTCAACTGGTAGTCAAACGACTTCAAAAGAATACTTGGCAGCCGTAAGACTCAACAAGAGACCTTCTACAGTAAAGTACATTATAAGACAAATGTTCAGGAACAAACATCCATCCGGTTGAGATAACCTACACCATGGGTCAGCCACACAAGCTGCGGCTTGTGTGGCTGACCCATCAGGTGTTACATTATTTTAAACCATTTTAAATTTCACGCCGATTAGGAAAGCCGAGTTGCTTAGGATGTTATATATATGTAGCCGATAATACTTTTAAAGTTAAAGAAAACCTTTGAAAGAAATCATTACCCAATGTATTTTTTTTGCGATAGCAAGATTAACTTAGAGTTTATGGCCTCTATGAAAAAAAGGTCGACTATCACTAACTTGGACAGTCTTCGGTAATAGATACGTACCACCAGTCTAGATACAAAAAACTCCGGGATGATCTTTTTATATATTCGATGATATATTGCATTTTGTCCAAATGTTTACGAATTCGTTCTCGGAAGAGACAAGAGATGGATGTCAACTGTTAATTAGCGGCATTAGAGAGGGGCAGGCAAAGCGTACACAGGCTCAGCGGCACCGCAAACAGCTAAACACCATTCGCACTTACAAATCAAACAAGTGTACACAAATATTTGAACAACGAGATTGCCTCCTCAATGCTCGAACCGTAGGTACTATTCAAGCTAATTTATGCCAACTTATCTTAACTTTAAAGTTGATAATGCTTGCTCGTTTGAATTTCATACGTCTCCGCCGTAGGGTAAGTAAGAGATGCCAATAAACTCGTGTAATATATGGACGAATGGAAAACCGATTTTGTTATCCGTAAAACAAACTACTGCTCTTTGTAAAGATATTATGGTTTCGTACATATTTCTATTTAAATGTGATGCAGTTTATTTACAAGTAGTTTAAAGATAAAGATAATTTATTGCATTATTTTACGTCTTCGATACTTGAAACGCCTGGTTCCTGAACTAGGAATTTATCTTGATCTCAAGAAACAGTGCGCCCTCCCAGTTTCGTCGTTACATGAATGCATTCTCTTAAAAATATAGAAATTACAATATTGCCAAAATCTAAACAAAAGAAGAGAAAAAAAAATTATAAAAGTTCTGTGCGTTTATGTTTGTATGTTATATGTATATGTTTCAATGGTTTCCACAATCCACAACAGACCAGACTGTGAGAACCTATTTAGGAGGTATACCATACCGCATAGCCGCTGGGTGAATGAATTGGTGGCATCGTGATTACGGCCAAGTACTGTTAGCATACTCCAAATGCCGTGTTTGTACAAACTGATACGCGTTATCTTCGCTTACAAATGTCGGGAATTATTTTGGGCCAAGCATTGACTCAAGCACTTCACTTATCAGATTAGTTGTGATACGCAAATCCATTTCATCTACAAGATATATTTCCTTAGATAAAGTTTTGAGTAATCACTCGATGTTAATAGCGGGATTTTTTTGTACTCATTTTTTTATGTTCAACTGACTGAATTGTATTCATGAAATTGATGTAAATATATTTATCAATAGCTTTAGCTCTCTCTATTGTTGTGTGCGAAGATTACTATGTTCTGGTTTGAAGAGCTCTGTGGCTAATGCATTACTGGGGCAACGACACTCTCGACATCACGTCTGAAAGCGACGAGCACATTGTGTGGTGCAGTGTATAACACTCAACTAGCGTCACATTGTTATGGGCAGGTGTATCACTTATAAACAACATGAAACTCAAGAATAAGAGTTATAGTCATTGATGGCGTGTTAGTATGTACGCAAATGAATGCGTATGTATAACGCCGGCTATAATGATTTTGTCTTTCGTTTAGGTTTGTATTTTAAATAAAATCTTAAAAATATTTGTGTAAATCGATAGCTGGGTGAGGGGAAACGGTTATTTGAGAAGCGGCAGGGCGGGCGACGTCGCATTTGTTCGCAGCGGTAATTCCGACACTCAAATATTGACTAAGAGCCGAGTGCCTAGGACGCGACACGGATTCTGAGCAAACATGAATAGACATTTACATTAACACCCTCCTCGCCGTCCCAACCCCCTCGCACCCTCGCCACGCACGAGTCACGGAACCATTTTTTTTAATTAGTTATTTGATATTTGTTTTTTTGACAGAGTAATAACCTCAAGAATTCTAGTCATTCAGTATTGAGGATGGTGGCTATCGTAAATCCAACCTTGACACAAAGCTTATATTTGTGTTATCATCAAATTGTAATATTTTTTTTTAATGTGAGGGTATTTTGTTATTGAAACCACATATCCATATTTATTATGGTGAAGCAGAATTTATCTTATTTTACATATGAAAAGTCTAAACGTATGAAACAAATTATAAGTTTCCATTTCTATATATCAAGTAAGAAAAATATAGAAGTGATAAACCACTTCTATATTTTCTCAAGTTAATTTTCACGAAGTAACTTTCCAAGTTCAACAAGTCGTTATACTGCGGAACAATTAATTACATTGTGACTAATTTAAAATTAGATTAACCGTCATTTCAATAGATTTCAGTTACTTGAGAAACG
Organism: Ornithoptera alexandrae; assembly: GCA_029030555.1. Lineage (NCBI taxonomy): Eukaryota > Metazoa > Arthropoda > Insecta > Lepidoptera > Papilionidae > Ornithoptera > Ornithoptera alexandrae. The sequence continues at coordinate 5,006,610 of JARDVY010000042.1, read as the reverse complement.
ATGCCATTTTATTACTAACATTCATTTTAACAGAACTTGTTGAATATTGATTTAATTTACTATTTATAATTAGTGTTTAACATTCCTATAATTAAATGAAAATTTAATGTTATTAAAATTTACATCATTTTATTATTTTCATGCTGTTTAATTTTTTTTCATACTACGAAGCGTCTAGATGTGCGGGACGTTTATCTGATGATAAGTGATGTTATGCACAGCACCACACTGGGCTCGTCACATTAAGACAAGATGGTCGAGTCTCGTTACCTCAGTAATTACACTAGCTACGGCGCTCTTAAAATCGGAACGCAGTAATATTTGCACAGTACTGTTTGTCAGCTGCAATAGGCACTGAGATGGTATCTAGGTAGGTAGACGCTCTCCGCCAATGGAGACATACCACCAGCAGCATTCATTTGACATTTCATGAAAAATAACATTTATAATAAACTTCAATCTAGAGTTATTTGTTTGTATTAATATATAGAAATAACAAAATGTTAGTTTAATTTTGAAATAAAACGGTATTTGTAATGGTTTTATGCTGCGGTTTGTTAGCCGTCGGGGAACGCGACAGATGCGCTGCGGTTTTGCGGTTATTTATATACGGTTAATATAACTCTTATATTTGACGAGTTACAGATTAATTTAGAATTACATATAAATAAACATTTGTAGTTGCAAAATGTGATTATGCAATATTTTCCGTAAATGATTCAAACTGCAACGTCGATTAATAATGCTCCCACGTGTTTTTTTTTCGGCAGCAGACTCCAAATACTCTACTTCAATATCCGATGGCCTAGCTGTGTCAGTATAAAACATCTACCATTAAACATCATCAAAGAATAATCATGATATTACTCACGATGTTAACTACCCATATAACTTTGATCCATTTGGTTAGGTTATATTTTTGTGTACTAATAATTATAACGGATATTCAGTTAGTTATTTTAGACAGGATAAATGTCAATAGCGTGGGATGAGTGCATGTGTTTTGTCGTAGTGTAGTTACGCTCACCGGATGTCTAGCGGCCGCCACGGCAGCAGCGGCTGCGGCGGCGTTCATTGCGCCCGCGCTCGGATACATCCCCGCGTCAGACGCACGCGGTCATCGTCTGTATAACACTGAAATAAACAAAAAAAAAAGAGCACGGCACACACTGCACTGCCACTTATTACACACGAGTATCACTGACGTAATTTAGCGCGGACAGTCACTCGCGTCTTTGTAAATATAAATTCAAACACAACACAAACATCCACCTCGCACGAACGCTGGAAGCAAACTAAGCGCCGGCGGGGGGGTGTCGCCCGCACGCCGCACCCCGCACGCCGCACGCTGCCCCCGTCAACTCCCCAGCTGCCAGCCTCCTCGCCCAACGTCCGCATACCGCTGCCTTACATATTTTCTCCACTCGAATTTTTCGTCGACTATCTTTATGTTTGAAGAATACTTAAGCGAATCGGAAATATCCATCGTCTAATAGAATCTATTTATGTATAATTGTGCTATTTGTTTGGTCCATGCGCGTGTAGTAGTGATTAAATCTACATCGTAACTTCTTCCTTACGTATATCGATTAGTTAATATATTACTAATAGTTTTTTTTAATAACATTTTAAATGATATGTGTAACATTAATTACCACACGTTTAGTCTTCGTGGCGCCGTGATTAAGCTTTGCCTTGTAATACGGAAGTTCCTTGTTCGAATTCAGATCACCTGGTGGAGTACGATTGATACCACCTTCATGTTGTAAATTTGCCACCACATAGGATCGCATTGTTCTTTTACACCATATAAAATTGAGATCAGTATATGAAAAAATATTACCAAATATTGCCTCATTCGTTCCCTCCTCAATGGAAACTTTACCTCTACGCTTATTTTATTTATATTGGTTGAAATATTAAAAAAACAATACAAGATCTCTGAAATATAATAACCGTCTGAAGTACAATAAAATCTCTCAGCTAATGTTTTAGATTTACTTCAAATAAATATAACCTTTACTTTCTTATTATTTCTTCAACTTGAAATTTAGACGATCCATTAGGGAAAAATATATATGTAGAAGAACTTGTTTAAGCCCCCAGTTTTTCATCGATATAGATAGAGAAAGTATTATATATAATTGTCTAATACATACCTTAACAAAATTTTATTGTAACAACTTGTTGCATTGCAACAGTTCAGAGTTTAGTTTGCTTCTTTATAAGTTAAATGCGTTAATAATCTGTAATAATTCAGATTACTTCATAAAAGTATGTTAACTACATGACTCAATATCATACGATAGTGTCTTGTTAAAAAAAAATTGTATAAATCAGTGTCAAGGTGTTAAATTTTTTATCTTTATCATAAAATTTTTACACTACTACAGTTTCTAGATTCGGGCACATCATGCGTTCTCCAAATGGCTGATTGGAGAGGCGAGTCTTTTTGAGGAGGAGGAGGAGGAAGGCAGACGTGCTGAAGGAAGACCTACCATATGGATGGAAACTATTGGAATGCGGTTGGTGGTAGTATACACCGTGTGGTCCACTCTGCATATGACCGCGCTCAATGAAAACTGTTTGTGCGTGATTTCGATTCCCAGCAATGAGGGAACCACGAAGAAGAAGACAGATGCTATTTCATCAGAAGTATGATTTCTTCTATTTTCAGCAGGATCAGTCTTTATTCACCAATCTTTCTTCAATATCCTCTACCAAATGCAGTCGTAAGCTTACCATATTCTATTTACCATGAACTTAATTTTTTTTTTAATACATTGAAACGTCTATTATTTGTCAGTTCATGGCAAAAACTTTTGAATATATAATAAACATTATTAGTTAATAAATTATGAACACAATATGGTGTTGTGTACAGTGTACTAACAGCACGTTCTGGACAGGCGTATCAGTTACCATCAGGTGAATTCACTGGTTCTATCCGTTCGTAGTATAAAAAAAAATTTAACAGAATTTTGTTTATAGGATTCGTTTGATATTTTTTCACAGGTAGTCGCGTCGCGGGTGCATGTGGCCCGACGAACCGTTAATAAAAGGTGTTATAGCTGTAGCTCTTTATCCTCCTTTCAAATGCTGTACGCTAAAAAAAAAAGATCACAAAAAAAATTCACTTTACACACTAATAACATTGAACTGAAATAAAATGTCAGGTATCATGTATGTGTTTTTTTATTCTACGAAGAGCGACGCGCAACGGTCATCTGATGATAACTAATACGCCTGCTCTTAACAACGTGGCGCTAATTAAGATGGTAGGGTAGACACAGCACCACATTGTGCAGTAACTACACTAGATACAGCGCCCTTCAAATCAGAACACAGCACACTGCTTACTGTCGGCAGAAATTGAAGCTGCGGTGGTACCTAGATAGTGGTAGTCAGGTAATAGAGACCTACCACCAGTAAAGGTAAGGGTTGCGGTAGTACCTATAAAATAGAAGCTGCGGTACATGTAGTATACTACAGTAATTTCTTAAGTAACAACGCACTTAAAGCTGGAATTGAACCTCAGGTTACTTTCGGTAGCAACTAATTCTAAACACCATCATCATTGAATGCCATATTCAAACTGGAGTTGGGCGATTAGTTGGAGTCTACTGACGCAAAACTAACAAAACTACGGCGCAAAAATTACAGTGTTCCAGTTTGAAGGATGCTGTAGCTAGTGAAATTACTGCACTAACGTAGCTTAACATCTTAATTCTTAAGGCGACGAGGAAAATGTGATGTATTGTATATCATCCAGAAAACCAGAGACAGAAAGGACTGTACCACGCTGATCGCCAACCTTCACTAGTTGGAGAGGCACTTTAAGAACAAGCATATCATCCTAACCAGCGCCACATTATCGCGGGTATCGTGTAAGCCTGTCTCTCTTACCATCAGGTGAACGTCTTCCACGTCTTATCGTTTCGTCGAATAGAAAAAGAAGGCAACATGTTCGATCCTGTGCCGTTTTAGAGCAACACCAGAGCAATTATTGACTGAACAAACGTTTAAACATTTCACATTATTTTCCTGTACTAATGAAACAGAATTTGATACTTCTCTTAACTTATAAAGTTTAATGTTTAAATTGTAACCCGTTGTTAATTAATCGCGTTTTATTATTCATAAACAATTTAAAAACACCCACTCCGACTAGATAACAGTTTTATTCAACTTGATAACTTACATTAAAAAGCCGCTCCCATTATTTCTTGTAGGAGATAACTTATCGGAAACGATTAGGCGAATCTCGATTAGTAATAATCAGCTACTGATACTTTTAATAAATTATTATTAAATTTTTTTTTCACGTCCAAACAGTATAACAACGCATTGTTACATTCAATAACGTTTATAAAGACAAGTAAAAGTTGTCTAAGAATTTATTGGTAATTTTTTTTAATTGCATGTCGAGACAAGTAATATACTACAGCTGTTAGTAGGTCCCTGTTGCTGGAGACCATCTAGGCAGGTACCATCGCAGCACTTATCCTACCGCCAAACAGCAGTGTGTGTTACTGTGTTCCGGTTAGGCATTGCAGGTATTGTAATGATGTCGAAAAGAAAATAATATTTCTTATGATCTGATGAACATCTCGTTCGCCTTTCGCATAGTCTAATAAAAAAAATCTTTAGTTACAACGCTCTTTAAACAGGAACGCAGCACATATGAACCCCGACAAACGATGGCGGTTGGTGTTCGGCGGTAACGGAAGCCATGCTCATTGATAGATGTTGGCAGGGCGCTGGAACTAGGACAGCACAGGACCGGTATATGTGGAGATTTTTTGGGGAAGACCTACGTCCAACCGTTGATGTCTATCGGCTGAAGATGACAGCAATGTCACAATTTTGGAAAAAGAAGATTAGTATAAACTTCTTTTAATTTTTAACTACTAGATACGAGCTGTGATTATGTGCGTTAAGTTATTTATTCAAACGTTTAGCGTTACACTCAAACCGTAGGTTTAAGGTTTAGATTGAGCGAAGTGTTAGTAAGCGAGTGCAGTGGAACCGCGGCGTGCACTCGTTGCGGGAAGAAGAGAGAAAAAAAAGCGGGATAATTCATCTCTCAAAAGCTCTTACTTTAGCGGCGCGCCACCTCGCTACTGTTCGCACGTATCTCGTAATTTACGTCGCATCTCCGAGCGCGGGGAGTAACGAGTCGCGACAATAAAAAAAAAATAAAAACAACCTCGTCGACGGACGCTCGTTTCGTTTTTGTTATGCGTCGTACGTTTTTTCTTCTTTTTTTTTTCGTTTCATGCGCTTTTTGTTCTTATTCACGGAGCCCGCGGCCGTTTTGCTCGCAGGCCACAATATGTCGTGCGCGGAAGCTACTAATAACCTTCGGCGATGGATGCGGTGTAGTTTTTGTCAAAGAACAAAAGTTATGCCGCATCCATTGTAGATTTTTACATAAAAATGAATTTGAAAATTAAAAAATAAATGGTTTCTTATATTCATGCGATAACAAGAGAGTGGAAGTAGTCACAACCTTCAGACATGAGCAATACGATTTGAGGAGGAGGATATTTATGCGAATGTAATATTGTATAAAAGTAAGTTTTTCGTGTTTTATCGCAATCATTTATTTATTTATTCATAGCCGGAATATACAATTAAATTTGAAATTTGTCTGAAATATTCCTTGAGAGTAATCGCAACCGCAAACGACTTTCTATAGTAAACGTTACTATAGCAACCGCATAAATAATATGAAATGACAATTTCGTATTATTTATCCATACATTTACACTTTGGGATTGAAGGTCTTTCCTAACGAGGAAATAGTTGAGATCATTTTTCCACCACAAATGCCAAGTGCTAATTGTTGAATGGAACGGTAAATAGTAGTTGTTTTCTATTGAAAGTAATTAACTGCATCTCTAAAGGTACCTAGGTACACCTTTACTATACTAGTGAGTTGTATCAGATGAGGTTGCGGTCAAACACTAATATAAAACATTGATTAAATTAATTAATCAACAAATAAATTATCAATTTGTTATAGATTTTTTTTTTGGAACAAAAAAAACAACACTTTTAACTTAACAAAAAAAAAACTTTTAACTTGATCAAAAATTTACTTCACTCACCTGCCATTGTCGTACCCGAAGAAAGCTCATACCCTATTTTAATTTGCGTTCATCATCATGATATCCTTTTTTAGGTTTGATTTGATCTGGCGTCTCCCACTCAGCTGTAACAGCTGTAAAAAAAAAGCCAACTATAACTCTCTCTGCACGCTTTTCCCACATGCCAGATGTGACTAAAATAACTGAGCAGACTATTACATAAAAATATTAAAAACGTTATTTTAAACGACTTCATTTTTTAAAATGTCTGTGAAGTGGAATTTCTATATTAAAAAGCGGCTATTTAAAACAGCCATATTAGCCTCCGAAACTTGTTCGAGTTTAAGTTTCGGAAGCCCGACAAAGCGTATCAGCGAGATAAGCCATGATTAAACAGGCGGGGTATCATGCTCAATCGGCACCCCGTTATAATGCTCCCATTAAAATCACCATTCTCGCTTTATAACGGTCCTCGTGAACCGTGATTCCATATATTAATTTAAATGACCTACAAAGAAAAAATAAATAATTTACTGGTGGCAGATCTCTGTTGCCGGAGACTGTCTAGGTAAGTACCACCGCAGCGTCTATCACAGCCGACAGATATCGTTGTGTTCCGGTTTGAAAGGCGCTGTAGCTAGTGAAATTACTAGGATAACGAGACTCGACATCTTGTATCAAGGCGACGAGCACAATGTGGTGCAGTGTATAACAACTAGCACCACATTGTTATGGGCGGACGTATCACTTACCGTTAGGCGAACAAACATTCCGCTAAAAAAAGTCGATTTTATAATTTTTCATACAAGAAAATTATAAACAAAACTTAATAATTGAAACGAGTTGATTACCGTTTTTTACGATACTCAAAGGTTTTTGCGATTTTCAGAAGTTACAACGTAAATCTGCCGCCATGACACTATCACTGTGTTCCGGCTGTGAGAATGTGATAGAAAGACAGGAAAACCCTTCACCATCCACCGTCTCATTGCCTCTTTACACCGTCCGGTGTAGAGATAATGTGTTATCATGTTGTCGAAGAAAAAATAATAACTGACAACATTAATTTGTTGTATAAAGATGATAATGGTAATAAGCAAGGTCGTCTGCAGCGAGTAGCTGTTTAATTGCAAATGTAGCGGTCAATATAACAAACACATCGTCCGAGCATTATCTCACCCGAAGCCCCGCGCCACTGCCCCGCCGTCGCGCCGATGCACGAAACCGAAGTCCGACTTCGCAAACAAAACACGCTGTATAATTAACCGGCGCGAACAATTAGTTGTGCGGCCCGCCATTGTGTTACGTGCAAAAAGCGATCGTTTGAAAAAGTCAACTCGGTTCCCAGAAGGCCTCGCTCACTCCGGCTCGTATTATTGCAGACTTCGTGTACTTCTTTTTTTTTAAAGAATCAATGCTTAGACCGCTGCAATTCAAATGTTACAGCCAGTATTATTTTTTAAATCGATCTTAATGTTGAACAAAAAAAAAAGGTTTTATTGAAATATTAGAAGTAATTTATTTTTTGTTATTTACTCTAAACCGTTATATGTTATAAAGTATAAGAAAATATTTTTCATACATGTTAAAATTGGTTAATTTGTTTTTTCTTGTTATAATATATTTTGTGATTTATAAGCCACTATTTAATGTTCTATACATTCTATTGTCTGACATAAGTATTTCTTAAAACAGTAAATGGATATTTATTGAAAAATCGTTTTACTTATTTGTGATTCAAATAAATGATAGAAATATAACAGGAATTCTTTTTAAAATTTCATAACTTTTAGATTTTTTTTATTTTAAATCTATAGTTTATGTAGATCTGTGTTAATAATTTAAATATGTTTATGAATTAATTTATATACTTATAATTAGGAGGTTTTGGTAATGTCATGCATATTTCTTAACATTCGTCGTACGCAAAGGTTGTCACAGCAAATATCTTATTATAGAAAGGCAATTAATAAGTCGTTAGAGCGCAGCGGAGCGCGCGCGGCGAACAATAACATGTGCATTATTCATGTTAGAGCAATTAGTTCGGGCTACGGATATTTTGCCGAGAAATTAACTCTGGGGACTGTTCTAGACGAATTCTCCAATATACACTTCAATGTTAACAAATGCTACAAGTGTCTAGTTTCTTTTTTAGTTTAACTAAGCCACAACGAACAAGACGACTGCACAATGACAAGTGATACGCCGTTTACGGTTTAAAACGTAAGATCTTGCAGTGCCCTTTATATCGAAGTACAGTAATGTTTGCACTACTACTTAGCGGTAAGAATTGACGCAGCAGTGGTAATAACGTATTTTCATTCGAATTTTTCTTACGATACTGTTTCACACATAGGAAGCACCAACCACCAAATAGCGAAGCATCTTAAATTTTTATGGCTAATGTTGGCAATAGTTAAAATAAAACTACTTAGTATTTGTAAATTTTGTCATAATTAAAAAAAATTAAAAAATAGAGAAAAGGAGTTTAAATAAAGGGTCGGTAGATCAATGAGGTTTTGAGACATTTTTGTGCAGGTATTTAACAAGTTGAAAATTGTTTTAATACGATTTATGACCGCATGAGTTGTGAATACCTGTGTTGTGAACGTTGTACAGTACATAAGCACGTTACGTACAAACTTATTACCCCGAAAACATCCACGCGACGATTTTCACCGTTAATCAAATATTTGAACAGTCGACCCGTTGCCGGGGATCGCAAAATAAAATGGACGCCTAAAAATGAAAATATTTGTTTCATTTGACACAACGAACTAGATGTGCGACGTAACAGTATACGAAAGGGGATTGGAGCTTTAGGGAAAAAATTAAATTGCTATTGTGAAGTGAAACGTTTGTTGTAAACAAAAGTTATAACCACTTTGTTTGTATTGTTATAAGAAAAGAATTACGATGAAATTTAAATACAATAAGATTTCAGTTAATCAGCACATAAAAAAAAGTTTTTGAATTAGAAGTACTCTCAGTTCAACCACTAGAGTTCAATTCTGCGTAGTGATGACTACGGCTGAGCAGAGGCTGCTTGGTATACAGGTTGCCGGAACACCTACTCTTTCCTTGGGGTTTTTCACTCTCAATCCTTCTTGAGGAGGAGTATGAATAGGCCACACTTGACCTTAATTTATAGGGTGTTATGAAACAATGAAGACATCGATAAAGAAGCGTGTTTGAATAAAGTACTTTCGTATTTAAAACCACTGTGTCACAGAGGCAGATAATAAATTTTTTTATCTTTAGTATAGTATTAAATTTTGAAGTAGATTTATAACGAAATTTATATTGTAGTTTACGTGCGGTAGACATATTTCAATAATTAAGTTTGCTGTTGAAGTAGTTCATTGCGCGCGGTCCGCCGCTCCGGATCATTAATTTTTTTTTCCGAGGCGAGCCTTCGTTCGTAAACGCTACCGGCTCGGCGTACATAGTTTATCGCGTGGCGGTCGACGCAGTACGCCCACCTTGATAAATATCTCCGCTTTGCGTTTCTTCCACATCCCGGAGCCTCCGCGCGCTCCCAAGCGGACGCGTCACATACCTGCCTTTTTATCTCCGCATCAATCTTGTGAATCGTATCGATTTACAAAGCGCGAGTCGCTATGATGATTCATTCCCATAGCATGTTTGCCTTTAGGCCATTATTTATTTATTAACAACTTAGAAGAAAAACACGAACAATCGCTATTCAAAAAAGGACAAATATCTTATAATTCTTTTACTCTATTAAAAAAACTGTGACAAGCACGGCATAGCTTTTTATAACCATTGTGTTTCACAATCCAACAAAGGTAAAATTACTTCTATTATAGTAATATACCATGAAGCCGTGATAGCTCAGTTTGTGAAGCGTGTCGAAGAGACGCGGGTTCGATACCCACTAAAGCTTGAATGAAGTAAAGGAAAACATCGCGTTGAAACTGATATTCCAAGAACAGCTTCGGAGATATCCGCCAACTTGCACATGGTCTGCACGATGGACAAATAGTTTCGACTTTCTCCTCCAATATGAGGATGGCTGTTTATTTACATATTTTTTCCGAAATCAAAATAATTTAGGTGTGTTGTACGAGAAGATAAAAGGAGAACATTTACGCGATACGTACGTGTAGTTGATAATGTGAACATTGGGTCATGTTACCTTTGTGCAGATGGATTATTAATTAATTGAAGGAATGTATTTGCCTGCCATTGTCAAAGCGTTCGTGGAGTAGGTATTGTTTGGAGCAAGTAATTTGACTAGGGCGCGTCGCCGCCACCGGGCGAGCAGGAAGTGCAGCGCGCGGTCGGTGTGCCCGCGCGCCCGCGTGCCCGCGTGCCCGCGACCCGCGACCCGCGACCCGCGACGTGCCATTAGCGCCGCGCATTCAACAATAATGAACGAGCCGCACCGAAATATCCCCTGTTTACACCCACTCGCCCGCTCGGTCCGCGGCCGCACCGACCGACCGCATTTTATTTTTTCGCTGTCGCACATTTCGCCGTCATAGCTATTTCCACTCGAGGCATTATACCCGCCTGCGTGTGTGCGTCGGTCCACGTGGACCGCTTCGCCGTCGTCGAGCGGAACCCGCTGAGTTCTCGCGCTCCATTGGCCCACGCAGCGGGATCGCTTATTAAGGGCGGAGTTACACGTCTTCTAACGCCACTATTGGTTAAAACTTAGCGCGAAAACGCACCGATTGGCCGAGGCGATTTTTATAAGCTCGTCGGTCCACGTGGACTCGTTTATCTATTCAGACGCCGGCGGCGCGGTCGCGGGGGGAGAAAGGGGGGTATACGGGCAATCAGTAAAGGCGGGAGGAATACGGCCATATTTATAAGAGCTGCGGGGATGCAATCACGAAGCGGCGCGGGGGCCGACAGGCGAGGCGCGGGGAGGGTGGCGGCGGCGGCGGAGGGGTCGAGGGCGGCGGCCATTTTGAGGGCAGCTCTTTTTATTCGTTTTTCGCGCGGGGTGCGTCGTGGACGGGAGCGCGGCGTGCGCTAATTGCGGGGGTAATGAGGACGCTCGAGTCGAGTCGACTCGCTCACTCTATTAAACTCACTCGCTATCGCCGCCTTATTGATTTGTCCTTAATCGAACCGCGTCGCGGTGGTGAGACACGGCGCGCTGTAATGTAAACAAAGCGGCTCGTCGCTCGCCGCTCGCCGCTCCCCGCTTGCCGCTCCCCGCTTGCCGCTCGCCGCTCGCCGCTCGCCGCTTACCACTCGCCGCTTGCCGCACCTCCGCGCAAATTGAATTGCAATGATTGGGAGCGCGCTACAACTCGCTTAGCGCTTGCCGTCTGCTTTTAATGTATTCCTTAATAAATTCGAACAACCGGTATCAATGCTCCCGGTTGGCGCATTCCTAGATTGCGATTATCAAACATCGGGTTAGCGACGAGATGTAGCGATCATGTGTAACTACAACATACAAATTAACGAGACTCACTGTTAAAAGCAGATGTAGGTAAATTACATCATAGTAATAAGTTTTTAGTTTTGTGCAAAGATATTGCACAAAACCAGTAAATAAAAATAGATAACCTAAAAACAATAAGTCGTCAAGTAATTTGGTATTGTCTTCGCATATAACTGTAATGCATGTAAGTGATAAGTACGACGCAAATTAAAGTTGACTTTTATAAAGTATAGTATGTATCTGTTGTATTTGATCATAAGAAATTATTAATAGTTATAATTATTCATTGTGTAAACCTAGAGGGTCCATGTGGAGGGAGGGACATCATCAGGGCGGTCGGATGTGGGTGGATGAGAAAAGCGGCGTATCGCATTTTGTGGAAGACATTGGGGAAGGCCATCTAGCAGAGGATTAACAAAGGCTGATGATGATGATGTATAAATGAAAAACTCTGCAATGGCTCATTAAATAAATTCAAATATTCTGAGAATGTCCGTTGGTTTTCCATTAACATTTAATTGAATATCTATCTCCTTCTACATTTATACAGCGAAGCTCATTGCACTCTAACTGATAAGTTCCGTTTAAAGGATATTACAACAAGTCAATGTAAATTCTGCTCCAAGCGCGGAATAGATAATGCACATATTAAATGCCTAGCTACTACATCATCGAATGAAGTCATAATGGTGAAACATATTGCACAGTTTACCGTTATAGCAACTTGTTAAATAGCATCTATATTATTTATCGTCGTGCGTAATTTAACTTCCATTCATGTAGTTGTTAAACTTTAACTATTTACACTTACAATGTCATATTGGAAACAGAAACGTGAACAATGAAGGTTAAAAATGTTAGTTGTTAACATGTTAATGCCGCGTTTAGTACGTACAAGTAGACGGAGACAATGGTATTAACATGCTCGGTTTTTTTTTATTGAAGGCACAACAAAGTACTATACATTTATGACTTGAATTAGTCATTATTTTACTGGTGGTATGTCTCTGTGTTGTGATTTAGAAGGCGATTTAGCAAGGGTAAAGGGTAACGATACCTAACATTTTATGTTTCAAGGCGACGAGCGCAATGTATGTCATCCTAACTAGCGCTACATTGTTATGGATAAGCGTATCACTTACCATTACGTGTTTGGCTCGCCTAGTCGTTTCGTAGAATAAAAAAATATATAAAGACAGTCCTAAGGTTCCTACCGCTGAGACACCTCTACAAAGTCAAGGCTCTTTAACCTTCAATTTAGCTAGCCAAGTGCGAAATGGCACATGGTGCATTTTATCGAATTTTTTTTTTTAACTTCCTTTTCCGTTTTTGAGTTTATCGTCGCGATTGATCCCACTTTAATGCGCTTAAATTTCGTTTGTTTATATTATATTTATAAACTTAATAATATTAACAGTTTATCAATATAACTGCAGTAGGTTTAAGTTAGATTAATTATTTATTGTTATATGTACCGTTACCTTTGATATATTTTGCGGTTAACACTAACTGTACTGTTTAACACATTTGAAGTGAACTTAATCGTGTTATTGTAGCCAAGTGCTCATTTAATCAACGATAGCTTAAATCTATATTTCAGTAACGTGTATAATATCATAGACCATAATATAAATAAAAAAGATTAAATTTTTTATACATAAAAAAATAAATGGCGACAAATAGTAGTTGTCGTTTCAAGGTTTTCCAAAATTAAAAAATCCAAACCTATATGTGAGGTTTGAATTTTTTAATTTTCCAAGAAGTGAGAAAAAACCTTCAAAGTTATACCTTTTATAAATGTGATATGTATAAGAAAATTTACTTAACGAACTTACTTTTGACCCATTTATTTTTATATACAGGTTTGTTGGGAAAAAAACTCCTGTAGTGTTGCTCGCTTATATACTTTGTGCCTTTACTTTATTTGGACGCTAAATAATAAAGATCTTGGAGATAACCTCTGTACTGGAATGGACTGGTGGTAGGTCTCTTTTGCCGAACACAGCCTAGATTCACCGCAGTTCCTATTTATGCCGCGAAACAGTAAAGCAAAAACTTTACTGTTTTCCAGATTGATAACATCTTATATCTCGACGAGCGCAATGTGGTGTAGTACATATCATCTATCGCCACCTTAATATGGGCAGGCGTATCGCTAACCATCAGGTAAACGTTTCGTTGCTTAAAAAAAATCCTCATTGCCATCGGTTAAAGTTGCTGCCATTTAACAGCTAATATTATCATCACATTGTTCAGTGGAGGTTGCCTCCAGACAGACGTTGGAGCTTGGAATACCGCGGCCGAGTGTTGGCGGTAACAAAGAGGCACTCACTAGTGTTTGCCCTCCCTCATTCCTTTTAAAACAAGTTTAACTGATGTAACCGAGGGGTAAGGGCAACGGCATGGGTATATTGGGGCAATGGCTTCGTCTACACAAAACTAATATTGTTTGGTTGGTTGCGGTACTAAAAATCAAATCTCAATGGGATTAATTTTTCTTTGATACGAGCGAGACGTTCATCTGATTACAGATAAGTGATACGTTTGCCCACAAGACTGTGGCGCTAGTTAGGACGATATACACAGCATCACACAGTGCTCGTCGCTTTCAAATCAAACCGGAATACAGTAATATTTGTACACTACGATTTATCGGCAGAAATATGAACTGCGACGTTACCTGCCTAGACCGTCTCCGACAATGGAGACCAGCAACCATTGATTATTTTTAACCGACTATAAAGTGGAGATTCTCAATGTTTTATGGGTTTGCAAAAAAAATTTTATTCATTGCTTTAATCTATTTTTTTATTCATTTAAATACAAAAGTATAGGATCGGCTGTTCTTAAAAAACAAAACATACATAATAATGAACAGACTTTAGTGTTGACAGCAAAAAAACCTCAATTCATTAGATATGTGGATTTTGTTACGTTTGATATCTTTATCAATGATATATACTATCGTTATATCTCTTATCGTCACGATTAAACAACCAGAAGCTGGACCTTTAATCGATTAATCTATTAGATATTCCAAAAGCAGATAATGATTGGTATAAGATTAAATTCTAATGTATTAAATACTTAGATGATGCTCATATCAAAAAGTAGATAATATACCCAGCGATTTGATTAATGGAACTTTCAGCTGGTGATAAGTGATTATTGGCCTTAGTCTTACAGTGATTGTAGAATCGCAGATACTTCCTTTACGTATCATAACTTTGTTAAATGAGGCAGGGAAATTATTCCAAAACCTAGGCCTGGTGAATGGAGTTAACGCCTTTGATTTGCCATTCCGGAGGTCGTTAAAGGAAGCTGTGTTGGATTTTATATAACTATTGTGGATCGAACTAATAACACTCGACTCGCCAGCTGCGATCACTTAACCGCTGATCCAAATGCGCATTCAAGTGGTATTTCATGAAAATTTAAATAGCCTCGTATTTTTTGTCGGGCTGTGAACAGTTTTTGCAAGAAATATATTTGATTTTCAGTATGCTGTTGAAAACGCCTTTCGCATTTTTATTGCGAACTTCTTTTCAGATTTTTTTTGCCTGTAGTATTAATTTCATCAAAATGATACCGTTGTAATGGTTCTTTATATATATAAACAAATAACACTCTTCAGGCTTCTATACTTGGGGCTTTTTTAACAGAGTGGACGGCATTTATCTACCACGTGCGACCAAGTGCTGGTCGGTAGATAACAAATATCCATAACAGCTGTTCTTGTAACATTAAGGTTTTCTCACTGTGTTGGACTTCACTTGATTTTTTTTTAATTTATCCCAAGACCTTTAAGTTATGGACTAAACTTCTTGCTGAGCTGTTCCCAACGAGCTATAGAATAAGATTTTTCAAAAAGAGCGTGATAAGGTGTCTCCGGGATACTGCAACGCGGCTGAGAAGTATGTGGTATTAGTGTATAAGGCATTCATAGGCTGCGGTAACTGCTTCCCATCAGGTGTATGGTGCTTATTAGCCATTTACGTGGTAGAAAAGTTAAAGCTTAGGGATCAAAGCTTTTCAATCATAGTCTGTGTTACCGTCTTAAAAACTAGGCTACAGAAACCTTGTATTTTGATTATTTATATAACATTTTAGCCGTGACGGAAACCATTCGGACTCGTATCATTACGATATACATTTCATAGGAATTTAATTACAAGTTTACCAGCAGCAGGCTACGGGTTCCGGTCACCGGTAATTGATAAAGCCCACCAAGCGGCGGCGGCGCGCCGGTGTGAAAGTGCGCTGCGGTCTCACTTTTAAACGCTATTACCGTCGCATTAAATGTGGAGCAAATTCAAGTTAATTTCAGCATATTTCATTCACCGAAGTTACAACACAGGCAGGATAGTTTACCTGGTGGTAAACGATACGAATGGCCTAGTTAATATGTTTACACAGCACAGGCCTCTACTATAGAATCTTTATTGTTAACAATCACACTAATGACCAATAATTTAACAACTCAATTTTTTACATTGACAAAAAATTAAATATCTGATGCCATTCAAACATGACAACAATGCATCTTTTTCTACTACTGTGATACAAAAGAATATCTGATTGTGATTGGGTACACCGAAGGCAAGAGATCGTGCGGTGGTCCTCCAAATTTTACACGGCCATAAAAGAAGACTATAGAAACCAGATGCAGTAGATCATCAGTACCTATATGCAACACTAATGCTTACCGCGATCCTCAGATATGACATTTAAATAATACTGTAGTGTTTTGTGGTAGCATACGTTAAGGTACTATTAGAGAATATGGTAACCTTGAAGAATCGAAATATAACTTTGTACACACATCGATTACTAGTTTAGCTTATTGAGAATTTGTAAATCTAACTTAAGACAACCTAAGATTAATTAACACAATATACTGAATAAACTTAGACGTTAACATTTACATCTCACGTACAAATATACCGCCAATAGCTGGAAAGAAGTTATTACATATCGAAGAAAACTTCTATATGTAAAGTATGTATTGATATAATTTATCCAAGTATAATTACATTCTGCGATAAGTTCATAGTGCATCTAACTAAGAACATCGGAACTGCCTACACGCGTGTTAACAGCATTATTCATCAGCTTAGTTAAGTGCTATTCTGGCGAGCCGGCAGGAGCCCAATCTATATAAAGTTTATAAAACGTTCTCTATCATAGATGGAGAGTATTCTGTTTTATGGAATCTGTATTATTGAACTTCTACCCCTAAATAACTTATCCAACCCATCATACTAATACTTGTAATTAACAAAAAATTATGCTATCTAAAATAATAAAAAAGTAAATTAAACACCTATTTAGGGTTGGCTCGTGCATATGGATCAGACGAAGATCAAAGAAATCGAAGAAAAAAATAGTACTCTGAGACAAAATTTTTTTTTTTTTACATTTTGAACTATTAACAACTGCAGAGCTCTTAAGCCTACCCGAAGAAGAGTGAATTGCTATAATCAAAACTTTGCATGTGTGTTGGAAAACAATATGTTCGTAGATAAAAGGGATAGCTCTTTTTCTAGAACTGTTTCTTCTCCGTCGCCTTTAAATCTGATGGCTTCAATATTTATTTATAACATAATGATAAATACTGGCCGTATCTCTAAATCCATAACAGTACCTACTATGGCGGTATACCTACCTTTAAATTGACTCGGGCTATTAAATTTGGCCTTTATCAGATCTCCGTTACCGACTCACTTCATGGCCCGCGTCTGCTCTGATGTTACAACTGACAGTAATTGGCAGCGCCCGCCCAAACGTGGTATGTTTTCAAGAACATTGTTTAACTCCTTGAAAATATTTCGATCACTTATCACTTAAAGTATTTTTGCCCTAAAGAATTTATCTGTAGAGAACGATAACGTTCTTTTCCATTAACGATTTTGAGTCCATTCCGAAGAATACACAAAATACCCGGAAATGATTAGTAAGGAAATAGTAAGTTTTTGAAGTTTACTAACAAGGTAACGTGAAGACGAGGCAGTGGATTTAATAATGCATAAAAATACCAGAATTGTTAATTTTTGCAATACTTTCAATAACAAAGGAATTTGAAAATAATGTTATAGTTAAAATACGGCAATGATTTAATTAGAATATTTTTCATGTAAACTTCACGTATAGGGCGGCACTTGTGGCATTTACAAATTGATTATGATCATAATTTAATAATAAAGTGGTAAGGAACATACATTTACTAACTCACTGGTTCACTGGTGGTAGAACTGCTGTCGGAGACCGTCTAAGTGGGTACTACTACAGCGCCTATTGGAGCCGACAAAAAGTAGTGAGAAAACATTACTGTGTTCCGGATTAAAGAGTGCTGCAGCTAGTGTAATACTGGGGTAACGAGACTCAACATCTTGTCTTGGCCTACGTGCGCAATGTGGTGCAGTGTAGCAGATGAATGTCCTGTTCGTTTCATCGCTTTGTATATATACTCCGATTAATGAACGAGAGTGTTATAGTCGCTTCGTTTGACTTAACTAATATTATAAAGTATTTACAGAACAGACGTCGGGATATAGTTATATTCGTATATTAAATCGTAAACAAACACGATTTATGAAGGCGAATGGATAAATGTGTCAAAGGCACTTTGTGTGTCAAATGTTATACTCGTTATCTGTTTTCTATACATATAATTAAGAACAAAAGGATCTACAGTTCAATGATTAACCCTCTACCTACATTTATATCAAAGATTCGAAACCTATTGTTATTGTCGAATTCTTTGTCTTAAATTGGATCAAAGAAATTAAAAAAATCGTCTTGATTCTGAACTAAAATTTACAAAACTTTGAGTATATAAAAAAGTGAATAAAATTAATGCAAAGTATATAATAGTTTTTATTCTAGTAGGTGCTCATTTAAAACTATCAGGGAAGGCGTTTCAGCGTATTGTCTGTGCTTTAAGATATGAGTTGAAGAACTCCGTGGTGTACTGGTGAATGTTTAATTAAAAAAAAGTGCGAGATACGTAAACAAATAATAATACTGAATGGTCAACTTAATTATTATTTCTATTATAAGACAGTTACAGTTAATTGATGTGACATAAAGCTGTTTTATAAAGGAAGTAAAGCAAGGCTTTCAACAGTTAGACTCTGTGATATGATTTCATCGAATAGCACGCATTTTTTTTTATTTAACGTTATACTCTACATATGTATGTTTAGTGATCTGTTTATGTTACTTCTATCACATTTTTACGTATTTGTTTGTTTACATAACTATAATGTTTACTTTTACGTTATTTATTTCGAAAATAATTTCTTCTCCACATTACTAGAGATGTTTTTCCTAAAATGTTATTATATGATATTTGTAAAGTTGTTTGTGAGTAAATAAAGTTATTAGTTAACGCTTAACTCATAACAGGCGTGCACAGGACAAGGTAGGAGGCCGAATGTGGAGAATTCGGAATCTCACATTGTACTGTGTTTTAGTTTGCAATAAATAACAAATGCTTGCAGGAGACCAATTTAGGTGGCAAGTGAGCAAATATAATAGTACGGTCGAGGCTCAAGTGTAACAATTGGGCGTATTGAATAGAGGGCCGGCGCGGTAGGACGCGGGCGAGCGATATGAAATTTCATTAACAAGGGTCGTCGCCGCACTCCGCAGGGCGGCGGGCAAACAGCGCGCGTGAACCCACGAATAATTCACACGCGAGCCCTACAAATAACGCTCTCGCTCGCCCCCAAACTGAGTTATTTATCGTCCCCACCGCCCCACTACCCCACGGCCCCGGCGGACCCGCCGCGGGGACAGGAAATACCCGCACGTATTTTTACCGCTGACTGAACGCCGAACGCGAAACTCGGCGACATCTCTCGGGGGGAGGCGGCATTGTTAAAGCGGCGATGCGGCTCCGGGTACTTTTTTTTCGTTTAATATGAAACGGGTATGTGATTTTAACTTTCTGCTGCACTACTTTCAACAAAAAAAACGAACATCCTTTGCGGCGTATATTTATGAGTAATATGATATTACAGTAATGCTCTAATTATAGAAAATAATATTCAATCTATAAAATAGTAAAGTTCAATGATGGCATATTTCCATTGCCGGATACTGTATATATAGCTAAAATACTAGGTCCTATTTGTACCGCCAAATAGTAGTGCGCAAACTCTACAGCGTTACAGTTTAAAATACGCTGTAGTCTGTTTTTGATAAGTAATGCGCGTGCCCATAATAGCGTAGTGCTACTTACGATGTTATACACAGCACCGTATTGTCCATTAGCTACAGCGTCCTTTAAACTAGAACACGGCAATGTTTGCACAATATTGTTTGACGGCAGAAATAGAAGCTGCGGTGGCACTGACCCGGACGGTATCTGGCTGTAGAAACCTACCAACTTATGAAATTACCAGTATTTATAATATTTTTATTATTTTTCATGGGAACTAGCGCTACATAGTTATAGGCGAACCTATCATGAGGTGCAGTCCTATTCATTATGTCATTTACGAATATAAAGAAAAAAAGTACAATTTGAAGGCATATTAAATAATTATTTAAACTACTTATTATGGTAAAATAGAATTCATATAACGCTACCTTTACATTATGTGTAGAATGAGGTCAAAAAAGACTAACTAATTGGTAAGTGATCGTTGAGACTTTTAGATGATTACACAAATCAAAGATAAAATCCCTTTTTAAAGATGTTAGCAATAATTTTAAAATAAAACATATGAATTGGGATGTAAGAGTTCCCGCATAACAACTCACGGGATCTAAGCCAACCTCACCTGCGCGTGGTGCATCCTGCTAGTTAATAAATGAGACTTTGGCTTCCACTAACCCGCATTGGGCCAGCGTGGTGGGAAATAGCCCAAATCTACCCATATGAATCTATACCCGATCGATGTGGGAATTTTTGGGGAATGCCTATATCCAGCAGTGGGCGTCTACAGCTGATAATGAAGATGGTGATATATTGATTATTCATTTATGCAACGACGGCGACGAAAAATTAATAATTTGTAATAACAGTGGTAATCTGTGTAAATGGCAACAAAAGCAGGCGACGCGGTACCTACCTATAGGCAAGAAGATGATTCTATCTTTTTAGTATAATTTATCAAAGATATTGTGTATTGTACCAAAAATCAAGTGTTTTGAAATTTACAATGTTTTCTACAGAATGCAATTGTACGGATGTTTGATTTAATTATTTGCATGTTATAATGAAATATATCAATTGTTACCTAGATATGAATTTATTTTGTCAATTACTTTGCACAATTTCTTTACAGATGGAAACATAACAGAGGACGATTCGTATTCAATTCGAGATCGGTTTTATTTTTAACGAACTACTCGAGTTGGAATAATACATGTACTGATATAAAATAAAAAAAATATCATCAAAACTTTTAATGTTCTTGCTAATGGGTCTCGAAGCCTTCTTTCACGAAGAAGAGTCAAGTTATTTGGTCATCTAAACACTATATCAAAATAATTTAAAATAAATTGTTACCTTAAATACCTAAAATACCTTAACGTTATCTTTAAAGGACTACAGGTAGGTTCTAGTCTATCTACCTACAATTTTACTAAATTCTTTACTATTTTTATTATTTATAAGACTAATAACATATTAAAAAAACGAAGAGAGTTCTACGTTACCGGAAACTGGAATAGTTGTACAAAACTGTAGAGGCTTCGATATGGAAATAAATTAAGGACAAGCTTGGCTAATTAAAAATATCTTTCCACATATTAGAAACGTCGGTCGACTAGTCAAAAGGTTGAAGATTTTGTCCTGAAGCTTTGCGTAGAATCAAATATATAGTATAACTATGCTCTAATAATCGCAGGGGACTCTCCTTAACAATTTCCGTAGAAAATGTAACAAAATAAGCGGTAAAGTAAAATGAGTAGTGTAAGTCGACAGTAGCATAGTAAATTTAATAAAAAAAAAACAGACAAGTTCAAGGAGCAAGTCATAGAAAAATATAAAAGAATATTAGTGATGATAGTAATAGTAGAGCCAGTAGTGCTAGTAATGTCAAAGTAGAAATAAATGATGAAACGAACAAGTAGATGTAATAATATAAAGCACGAAAAGGACTAATAACATTAAAAATAAAGGGAAATATGTACTTTGTTTCATTATAATGATGTTTGGAAAAGAAAAACAGAGGAATTACAAAAATAACAACCTTTATTCTTCTTTCTATTTCTTTCTTGTTTATAAACGTATGAGGTATTAGTTATAGCTACATTATCTATGTCCATCAGTAGGCGTCCGTCATTTGAGATGATAATGGTAATGATAAATGTTCAATGAGTCAACTATATTCATGCACGTATACCACATAGTTTCTGGAGCCGATGATTAGAGGATTTAAATTTAGTTTTATAGAAAAAATAAATTGAATACATAATTAATACAAATTGACTCATTCCAGAAGTCTAGTGTTAACATATCCGGTTTATATAATACACACAATAATTTTTTATTCTACGAAGCGATGAGATGAGCAATACATTTATCTGATGTAAAGTTACCTGCCTATATAACAATGTGGCACGCACTAGTTACGATGATATACAGATCACCTCTCTGTGCCTGTCTCTTTGAGATACAAGATACTAAATCTTATTACTCCAGTAATTTGACTAACTACAACACTATTCAAACCAGAGCAGCGATGTTCTTACACTGCTGCTAGCAGCCGCAGCAGTTGCCGGAAACAGAGAACTACCTACTAGAGATAAAGTAAGCAATCAATTATAATTGATTGGTTAGAAGAAACTTCGCGATAGTAAATGCCTGAGTAGGTTTCCGGTGTCCGTTCTAACAAACTTTGTGCTCCAGATTTCGAGCATTAATAGAATTGTAGAACTTGAACGAACGCTTCAACTTCGATTTCCGATCGATCAAATATAAGTCTGATTAACATAGTTGCCATCTTCTACTGCCTCTGTGCCGTGGCTGACCTCTTGCTTTCTAACATGGAGGTATCTGGTTTAAGTTCGTGGTTACATGCAAGTTTTTTTAAACCCGCCTATCTATCTACCATCCACATATTGTGAATCTGACGCCATAACAGCATCGCTGTGTTCCAGCTGTCGATATATGAGAGCTGGAGTATTCTGCATAAGCACGCTTCACGATTCACAGGATTATCATCAGCCGATAGACATCCATTGCTGGACATAGGTCTCCCTCAAAGATCTCCGCATCGATCGGTCCCGTGTAGTGGGTTTTCGCGATTCTCACCAAATCGTCGGTTCAACGGCCTTCCAACACTACCTCTACCGGTATACGGATGCCACACGAGGACCTTACTGACTCATCGCCGTCGGTCCTTCGAGCAATGTGCCTTGCCGACTGCCAATTAAGTCTAACAATCTTTTGGGCTATGTCGGTGACTTAGTTCTTCTGCGGATCTCCACATTACTGATTCGATCGCGCCGAGAAACTCCGAGCTTAGCTCTCTATATTGCCTTTTACAGGAACATTGTCACTTAATACAATGTTAAATTGAATCAAGTTGTAGATAAAAAATTAGGGAAATAAAGATTAACAAGTGTATATTTTTTATAATCTGTTTGTAGCATTGGTGTGCCTAATCGATCATTACTCCGTTGTTAATCTTGTATCTGTTCGATGATCGATGTGATCGTGCGAGCGATGTATCAGTTTCTTATATTTTATATGATATAATAATCTCAAAGATACTTAAAGTAAGCAAAGCACGGAAGCCTTTACAAAACATTTGTTATTTCAAGTACGTGAAGTCATTCAAGCACAATGCACACATGAGATTGCTGTTTATTCAACGGTACTATAAAAAATACCTCTTAGCGGAAACGGATAATGAATAATAATTAATAACTTTAAAAAAGTATGTTCTGAACAACTTTTCCTTATTTGTAATCGATTTACACAATGGTGTGCTAATGTATATATCCATTCATAAATATTTACACTATTAGAAGAACACCAGAACAGCTTTCCTTGTGCGAACCCTCCTTTGACCTGCGAGAATGTTTTTGCCTTTGAGTTGTTCCCATCACTTAGACCTAATACTTAGCAAGTCATGCTCATTACTTTATAATAACTCTGCGTACTTTTCTAAAAGCACATTCATAGTTATAAATTTAATTAATCATAATTGTGCAAGTTTCGCATCACTGAGATCCAAATGGGCTATAACTTTTAGTCAGTTGACTCCTGCAGCAGTTTCCTAGACAGAGCTCGTTCAAGAAGACCCCTGTGGACTGCCATAGATTGATTATAATTTTGATAATTTAGGGGAGGTAAATTCCGTTGGTATCTAGGCAGGTATCGAGTAAATTTTGTTCTTGTTTGATAATGGTAGTTAAATCTAGATATTCTGTTAAGTTCGTTCCCATGGCAAAGTTGTAGCATGTGCGATGATTATTTAAGCGCCGAGAATTCAATCAGCAGTAACAGTATAGCTGTTCGTTAGTAAAATAAAGCTATATAAATAGTTCCATATTTTTTAAACAAGATTTTCATTAGTTGAAAATATACACGTGTAATAAAGTTTTTAGTAAAATTTTCTACAAACTGCGAGTTTTAACTCCAAATGCAAACATTTTCACACCCAACAGGAGAACAAATTGTTTTTGCAGTTTTTAAATATACTACTACGTATACTGAATAAAAATATTCTTTTACATTTACCTAAAACTGTTTCGTACCAGCTAACTTTAGAATATTTTGGCTTTTATTTGTTAACAGCTGGAACACAGAATAGCTGTTAGCGCTTGAGATGAGTAGTAGCAAGGTGGATTTTGAAAATACCCTACCAACAAATAAACGCCACAACGTGAGACCTCGAATCCGAACCAGGGACCTCCATGTTAACTGCTAAGAAAGCAGTTTGTTACTGTTAGTATGCTACTATGCCGCGGAGGCAGTTGAATGAAATATAATAACTGAATGATGAGAATCACCAATCGCACGATCTGAAGTATTTCTGAAACGTAATTGTTAATAATGAAAATGGTGAAATGAAAATGGGGAGGCCAGGCTAAATGATAATAAATGGATAAAAATAGTTACAGAATGGATACCAAGAGAGAATAAAATAAGGTAAAGAGTATAAGAAGAAATCATGGAGAGGCCTATTTGGAGGATAACACTGAGGCCAAAGGATATACAAAAAACAATAAGATAATATAAACATTTATATGAAAAAAATAAAATATTATTGATGCTACAAATTAAAGTGAACTTGTAATTATTATTTTAACAAAAACTTCACTGGTAGGTCTCCTTTGCCAGAAACCGTCTAGGTAGGCATCACTGCAGTGCCTATTGCAGCCGACAAACAGTACTATGCACACATTACTGTGTTCCAGTTTGAAGGGCGTTGTAGCTAGTATAATTACTGAGGTAACGAAAATCGACATCTAATGTCTCAGTCGACGATCGCAATGCAGTGTACTGTATATTACACATTGTTATCGGTGAGCGTATCACTTAGCATCATGTGTACGTCGCACTCGTCGCGCCGCTTCGTAATATTAAAAAACAAGAATTAATTAAATATTTATAGTTAATTTGTTGTTGTAATAAAGGCTTTCTTATTTATATAATTTTTAATAAAATACATGTCTCTCCGCAAGTAGTATTACGCTTTTTATTAACGTGAACACTCTCCGGGTCAAACGGGAAGGTCGTTCAAAAAAAGATTATCGAAACAATCGCAATAAATTAAAAGGGAAATCCGCGCGTCTCCCTCAGTCGGGCACTGCGGTGCGGCGCGCCGTCACTCCCCCTATTTTTTTTTTTTTTGCGGGGTCCTAACGTGCTCAGTGACACCTCGGCGGCGGGTCAAGTGTGGGACGCGCGGGGAGGCCGCGCTAGGGATGAGACGTATTTACGCTACCAGGTATTAAAACCAGGTATTCGTATCCAAAGCACGCGGAACTTATGACTGAGCAAGAACTATTTTGAATTATTTAATACTTCATACTTTTTAATACTATTTGTAAATATTATCTATGTTATAAATTACGTTTTAAACTCTCACTGGTGGTAGGTCTGTGTTGCCGGAGACCGTCAAGTTAGGTACCACCGCAGCTTCAATTACTGCTGCCAAACTGTAGTGTGTAAAATTTACTTTGTTCCGGTTTGAAGGGCATTGAAGGTAGTGACATTACTGCGTAAATATCTTGTGTCATTCGATGAGCAAAATATGGTGCAATGTATGTCATGATTTACTATCAGGCGAACGTCTGGCTTGTCTGGTCAGGTCGTCAAATAATAATAAAATACTAGGCCCGTACTCTTTACTGTTACCGTTTAAAGCAACGTACGCTAACGAGTTATATTTACATAATAAATCAATTAAAACAGAGAAAATCAAAGTAAAATTTCCAAGAAGTATTGCCGTTTTTTACGGTTCATTTGACTTTTTGCTATATTTAAATAAAGTTCAATTTTCCAGTTTTATATTGTAGTTATTGAAAATACTTTAAGTATTTTGACATTTGCTTTGTTGTGCTGGGGTAAAAAAAAATCATAGCATGCCGTCCTTTGGTGGGTTTTGCAACTAGGACTCATGCCTAGGGCGCACTAATTCCGGACGCGTGACCGCACCCCTCCCTGCTTCCCTGTGCCCTCGCCCCTTCGTTTTCCCGCCGGATTTGCGTTCATAGAGCAAAATAAAAAGGGCGATTTGGCGCCCTCCGTCGCCATCGCCCGATTAGCGGCGTCCGGGGAAATTAAAAGTATTTTATTTGAGCATTTATTCCCCTTTTTTTTGTTTGCGTTAAATAATGAGAGTGTGCGTGCGGCTTGTCGAGGGCCCCCGCCTGCCCCGCTGATGCAGCATATGGATCATTCGTGCATTATGCTCATGTCGAATCCGATGTTCTTTACGAGACAATCAATATGTTGACATTTTTATTTGTCTCTACTTTATGATAACCGGATAACTCGATCCGCTTGGTTTATTTACGTCTATACACTGAGGGTCTATAGTCTAACTTTTGTTATCAAATAAACTGCTTGTTCTAATTTAATTAGTTTCTTCTTTTTTTTTCTTCTTATCATTCTTAGCATTTGTTCCGCCTTATGATATGGTCTGCTTTCTTACTTCTTTCATTCCGCTTCGTTCTATTTAGGACATCGCTTTCTTAAAGATTACGGCTTATCTTATATATATCTCTTGTCATTACACTCGGCCATCACAACTGCGGTCTTCCCTTTCGCCGTTTGTCGGGTATATTGAAGCTGAGAGTTTTACTATGTATTCAGGTGGTCTCTAATTTAATAAATGTTTACGAATTATATTGGTGTATAAGGGATCCGCCCAACATCTTACGGAGCCTAAGTCAACCTTACCTGTACGCGGTGCGCCCTGCTAAACAACAGACGAGGCTCTGGCCACTCACCAACCCGCACTGGGCCAGCATGATAGGGCGAAGGCCCATTTCCTCTTAATGAGAATCTTTGAGGGAGGCTTATGCTCAGCATGGGGTATTATCCGGCTGATAAGAAGAAGAAGAACTATAATGTTTATATTAATACACACATTAATGTCTCTACTGGTTTTTGTGAACGAAACACTTTAACCTGTTTTAATTATTTTTGAACTTTAATGTAAATTATAACGTGTGCAGGATCCTTGGAAGAAATTGTAAACATTTGTACTAACTTTAACAATACTTTAACAAAAAATTTTATTTTTTGTTCAACTTGGAAAACTTATAACTCGATATCATTGCAACAAGGTTAGTGCGATAAAACCATCTTGCTGTAATGAAACACGCTGCAGCTATATCATCAAAGCGCTTTAAGCTAACGTACGAATAATAGATGGAGACTAGACACGAAATAATTGACTGCGGTCTCTCGGTTGGTTCTCCAAAAAGTTTTTTTTTTAAATAATCCATTAAAACATTGTCGGAGCAGAACTTCACTGGGTGCTCCCCATAAAACTCTAAATTTCTTTATTACGTTGCAGTGGTTTATGCAAACATTTTATATGTTTAACTATTTTTGATTATACAAGCACATAGTATGTCTTTAAATACATAAACTAATTTAAAAAGAATCATTTTTGTCCAATATCGTAAATTTCCTCCACAACTTTTATTGAAATTTTTATATTTTAATCACGTTTAATAAGTTACTCAATCATGTAATATAAGTTGATTCACAAAGTTCGCCACTTGTTCTTGTTCCCACATATATATATATACAATCCATAATGATGGCCACATGCCGATTATTACATGTCCTCGAAGACTGTTGTTCTAGATAGATAAATGATGGTTTACTTACGAAGTTTTGCTTCATCGCAAACCGAAGCTCGACAGTGTCAGAACCCTCGCCCACGACATAACCTTCCTGCTTACAATTGACCAATCAACCCACGGTATTACATAGATATTGTCATCTTAATTATATTTATAATTGCTATGATAATTACGTTCCTACCAATAGAATTAAAAACAAAATTAATGAAGTGCACTTAACACTACACTTAATTGCTGTTGAAGTAATAAAGACACATGAAGTTGATAAAACAAAGAAAACGCTTGAGCGATTGGCCCAATAATATTGATTGCATATTTTAAAACCTTCAGATTGAAATCGACATCATACTGGTCAAACATATTCTGGGCGAACAAAACAAGCTTCAAAATTCACAGCTTCAGTGTCCATCATCTTGTGAAATTTAAGTCAATTGTTATAGTATCTGTTACCAATAAATATATCCAGCGATTCATTGACTCATTAGGAGATCTCCGGAACTATTAAACGTAGAGACTTCAAAGTTGTTTCTGCCATTTAGAGGTCAGCTAAGGGTTTTACAAAATTCTTTCCCCAAAGGGTGTTGCGGTGGGATTTATGGCCAGCAAACCGGGTGGGAAACACCTGGTTTTTAATATACAACAAACAACGTCAAGGCGACAATATAATTGAATGATATGTGAACCGGCCATTATCTATATGTTATTCACCTCCTAACTTGGCGTCTACATATATTTACATTTTTATAAGGAAAAATTGCCCAATACAAACACACCATAGTAAGTAAAATAACGGCAAATCAACGAATGACAAGGGTATCGAGACGCAACCTTAAATATAGAAGTTCTGGTGGTACACCGCCCTGCATTTTGCAGCCGACAAACAGTACAGTAAAAACATTACTATGTTCCGGGTTGAAGGGAACTAAAGCTAGTGAAATTGCTGGAGTAACGCGACTCAATATATGTCTCATTGCGAGAAGCGCAATGTGGTGTTGTGTATACCATCCTAACTAGTGCCACGTTGATATGGGCGAGTGTAACTCTTACCATTAGATGAACGTCCCTCTTAAACCGTGGTTTCGTAGTAAAAAAAAATCATAAAATCAAAGAGATACTTTCTCAAAATTCCTGCACCATCATAAAGCATCATTGAGGAAAACATAGATTTTATTAGAATAATTAATAATAGCATTATAATATTTGAATAACCTGTTCAATATATAATTTTAGACAAAAATTAAAAAACCGGATACTAAAGGAATTTCGGTGATAGTGAAGAAAGTATTTTTGGTTAAAATTGTTATTTTATGTATTCATTTATACCGAATATATATTAAAAATTAACTAAAAAGCGAATAGATTTTAAATTTCACTGTTAAGTGTGAGCGTTATATGTTAAGTGTAAAGCTAATTTTATTATGAAGAGATAAATATTTCATGATTTGAGATGATAGGAAATTTATCTTAATAGTGTTACAACGTAAATCATGATTAGCATGATCACTATACAAGGAAATGTGTATGCTGATTTTTAAAAAGTTGAAAGTTGATTCATCATCGTGATCAGCCGATAGACGTCCACAGCTGGACATAGATGATGGATAGAGACAAGAAGGATAGTTAAGATTTTATGACTTTATGATCTAGTTGTTAGTGGTTGCCAGTTGCTAGATTCTTTTTGGATTACAAGAAATCAGTCTTTGCACTTTTTCTTAAAATTTTTAAAAGAAATATCAATTTTTAATGGCGGAGGCAGATCATTCCAACACTTGGAAGCAGCAAATCGGAAACTACCCTTAAAAAGTGTTAACGGCGGCATTGGCAACTCAAGATTATTTATTCGTATTGGTTTAGAAACAGTTTCTCTTTTATTCCTCCGAGCGAGATTTTGTGCAAGATGCGGTGGTTATCTAAAACATCTTATTTTAAATATCCGAGAGCAGTTTTAAGTTGCGTCTGTTCGTCATGTAGAGGATGTTGTGCGAATTTAAAACTGGTGTAATGTGACTTCTTGTTGGTATATTAGAACATGGGCAGGCGTATTAATTACCATCAGATTAACGTCCCGTTCGTCTCATTGTTTAACTGAAAAAAAAAACGGTGAACAATATTTTTGTTCTGGTCTTTTTAGCGCACCGTTACTGAAAGCAGTTACCGTACAAAATGTAAAATATTGTATAAACCGAGTCGCTGATCAGCTGGTATCAATTTTTATTTTTAAACCGACCAAAATTTTTTAAGCTTCTTACCTGTTTTTTTTTTAATTTATTCGTTATCTAAATACAATAATATTTAAATAAATAACCTTTTACTTACAAATGACCTAAATTCTACTGGTGGTAGGTCTCCGTTGCCGGCGATTGTCCATGTAGGTACCACCTAAGCGCCTGTTGCACGTTGTAGCTAGTGTAATTACTGGGGTAACGAAAAAACATCTCGCAGGCGACCAGAGTGTGGTGGCAATGTGGTGTTGTGTATAACATCCTAACTAGCGCCAAGTTATGGGAATGCGTATTACTTACCTTAATGTTTGACGAATTTTTGTTTTATTCGTACTAGATATTTATAAAGCTATAGGATGCAAAAATATAGGCTAAGACATGAAACGTTGTAGAGTAAGCAGGTTATTTTACTGTTACGCTGGCCAGTGCAACATATGCAATACAACAGAAAAATATCGCGCGCCATTGAAGAGCTCGGTGCGGCGAGCAGCGCAAACCTCCACGAGTGCTGCGAAAATCTCGTGCCTCCGCACAACAGTTGACTTACAACACACACAGACGCGCACGCTGTACTACAACAACAGCGGGAGGCGAAGGCGAGGGTGAGGTGGGGTGTCGGCGTTGTGACGAGATGCAGGTTGCACCGCGGCCTCCTCCAACCTTCACCAACTTGCGCTCATGTTCTTGAGAATCGTTTTAAATTCAAGAGCAGTAGGACACTTTGCTCGCAATAATGCACCTTACTATACAGCAGTAACACCTAAATTACAATGAACTACACTCTTTAAGTCATTCCGAGAACAGACATCGCATCACCATAGCGAGCGATTTTGAAGCTTACTGGATAGGGTTATGATTGAAAATTGTATATGTGATATAAAATGTTGCAGCTGGTGCTGTGTGAGTGCGGAGGTGAGAAATACATTAGTGGTACCGTTTTCCATTGGCCGCTGCTGCTGTGTTGATATTAAGCAGTCCACGTGGACTGCTCAGCGGTTGCTTGTCCCGTTTTTTTCGGCGGGCGGCTCGCTATCCGTCTCATTCTAATCTACAACGAAACGTGGAATGTCATGTCCGGAGTTGTTCAGAAAGTCGTGAGCGTGCATCGTGCTTTGAGCTTTGTATGTCAACGACGAAAGGAAACACGTTTTAGAGTACGTCTTATAAAATAAAGTTGAATTGCTTAGTCGTATGGTTTATATTCAAATGCAACACGGAAGCGTGTTAGGCGAGAGTAAGTAAGGTATTGATAAGCATTTTTAAGTCAATTAAGGTTGTAAGCTAAAAGCGGTTGTTGCTACATTTAAATTATCGGTCGGCATTCAAATAACGCCATTTTTTCGTGTCGGCACGATTTTATTTATAGCTATGTATGTGTTATGGCTAGATTAATAACGTAACGTGGGCGATATTATAATGCGTGTCGAATATGGCTATACGTTAAATTAGTTACTTCAGCATCGAACTAGTATGATTAAAACCATAGACATGCTTTAATCTAAAATTATTTATGCAACTATTTAAGAATTTTTATATGGGCATTTAGAATATCATATGTACACAGTGAATAGGCTGTGGACCCGGGTTCACGTGCCCAATATTATTTGAGTTGTAAGAGTCAAAATGACCTCCAAACCCTACACTTCATCAGAGAATATATGATTGTTGAGATAGTTGCATAATTTAGAATAAATGTACTAGTAAGGAAATAATGTATAATTATAACCAAAACATAAAAGAATATTTATCTATTAAGCTATTCAAATCTAGTTTTAATAAAGTTGTAAAGAAATTATCTGATATCAAACTTAATAATATTAAAATTTTTTAGTTTTCGCGAATATGCTGCCATCTTTCGTATTATTTAAATTTTTTATAGCAGTTTAGTTCAAAGGTGCTGCTTGAGTTATTTTATAAAAGATGTCACTATCATTAATTATTAAGCATAGACATATTTACGTAAAAAAATATTTTAACGCCAAAATTTTGTTTCGATAGTTATCCTATTATCAACTTTGTAAGTAATTTTGTGCTTATATTGTAGAGAACAAAAGCAAAATACATTTTCCTTGGCCTAAAGTATATTATACAAGCTGTAGTATTACTGATGACATATGTTGTTAGTTATCTACGTCAGTCAGATAGCATGATCACTTAGAACACTGTTGAATTATGACACGACTAATTTCAGTAAGTATTCACAATATTACTGCACATATAGGTGCACAAATTTTTATAAAAAATTGCGAGACTGCTTAATTTCTTTTAGGTATTTTAGAAGGAACATCTATTTCATTCACAATATCTATTATATTATGCTATCAAAAATTATCAATAAAAATGCTGTAAAATATGTTTTAATTACACAAATAAAAAGTCAAACGTATAAGAGGATCTATGAAAGATTTTAGAAAACTTGAATGCACCTACTATATACGAAGCAAAGATCCATGTGTAGGAACTAATGCTTTGCATATTGGAATACAGTTTCAGTAACAAAATACCAGATGTCGCTAACTTCAATACTCGAATGACTATTCTATATCAGTATATACAAAATACTCTGTGTGTGACAGCTTATTTACTTTTTTGTTTGTCTATGTTGGACACTTAATACATTTTTATTATTTTATTAAAAATTTATTTAGAGGTTTAAGTTGGTCGAAGAACATATAATTCTATTTATAACTTTTCCCTTACCTACATATTAATAAATTATTAACTGTTTGAATGTTTTGTTGGATATATTTAACTGCTAACACTATTTTAACTTAAGTGGAAGTCCATTAAAATTGTTCTATATTGCATTATATATATTATAACGCTCTAAACTTCATAATTCGTAAATAAAATGCCCAAAGCCATTTTATTATTCAGTGGAAAAAGGAAATCTGGAAAGGATTTTTTGACAGACCATTTACAAAATGTGTAAGTAAATTGTTTTAAATTTAATGATTAATGATATGAAAAGTTTGCTTTGTATTTCTTTGATAAGGGTTTTATTTTATTTTAATTAATATTTTAAATAAGCATGATGATTACTAGCATGTAGTTTATTTACTGGTGAATATTTTTAGTTTCTTTTCTTTGGGTTTAATATTTGATTTTCATCTGGGCTTAGTTAACAAGTATTAAAATACAGTAGACAGCTTTCTTTTCTTTATAATTTCTAAAATATAGTTATCTTTAATTCTCATTTTTATTGAAAGAGTACATTATTGTGTTATTGAATTATGTAACTTACATTACTGTTATGTAAGTGTATGGTTAGCAATTACAACAGAACTATTATGTTTAAGTGTTGATATTATATTATATTGATTTTATATTGATTTAACAATATAATTTTTTTATCAATTTTTAGTCTTTTGGATAAATGTGAAATCATTAAAATATCCCAACCAATTAAACACCATTGGGCTAAAGAAAAGAATTTAAATCTAGACGAATTGCTAAGTGATAGCAAATATAAGGAGCAGTACAGGTTGGATATGGTCAGATGGAGTGATGAGATAAGGGCTAAAGACTATGGATATTTTTGTCGCTCTGCATGTCACAATGGTAAAAATAAATTAAAATTCTTATGTATTATTACCACTGTTAATTATTTACATTAGTGGGCATTGAATGTCTAATTATCTTTTAATTAAATTTATTCAAAAATTTATGTGCAAAATTTAACATATATGGCATATTTATTATCAAATAATGGTATTCTCTAGTAATTCAGCTTAGTGCAAAAATACAAGTAAGGGTACATAAAAAATATACTAATCACTTAATTCAGTCTTTAAAATAAATTTTAACAGACGACATATTACTATTTGTTTTTAGTTGCAGAGAAACCTATATGGATTGTTAGTGACATTAGAAGAAAAACAGATATTAAATGGTTTAGAGAAAATTATGGTAATCTATTAAAAATAATAAGAATTACAGCAGATAAAGAAACAAGAATGAACAGAGGATTTATATTTCAACAAGGTGTAGATGATGTGATGTCAGAATGTGATTTAGATGACTTTACTGAATGGGATATAGTTATCAATAATGATAAAGATGGACAAAGCTTGGAGGATCAAACTAATTCTGTGTTAGCACTCATAACACATGTTTTGTAGTTAATGTTGTTTTTGATATATCCTATAGATATATGTCCTACATATGATATATGATATATGTCCTACAGTGTGGTGGTATGGTGATATGTTCTCAATATTGATCTGTCAATGTGTTGGTATTAAATAACAAGTGGTTAATATTGAAATTTATAAAATGTATTTAATAACACTGAAATAATTAGGAATATTTCAGTATTACTGAAGACATGGTTTTTATATGAGCATTTATTGCAATTACATGGTTTAGTCTATTAGACAAGTTCCAGTAACCTGCTTATCTGTCTAAAGTGAAGGTGTGAGAAAAAATTATTATGTTAGTATTTATTTGATAGTATTAAATAGTAATTTTTGAACCTGTAACAATTTTTATTACATAATTGTTATTTCAACTATGTTTTTTTGAACAAATATCTGTTAAATCTGAAGTAAAATACATTATCATCATCTTTCCATAAAGCAAACAGTGCAGGATTGGAAGAGCCAGCCATTGTGTGTTGCTATTCAGCTATGATATGAGTCTTTAGAAGAGTGAATAAGCTTTTTCCACACTGGT
Source organism: Ornithoptera alexandrae (assembly GCA_029030555.1). NCBI lineage: Eukaryota > Metazoa > Arthropoda > Insecta > Lepidoptera > Papilionidae > Ornithoptera > Ornithoptera alexandrae. The sequence continues at coordinate 4,971,907 of JARDVY010000042.1, read as the reverse complement.
GCTCTTTACCATGTAGACAACATATCCCCTATAATCAAGTGTGTTTGTGGGCAATACATTTCTTTGTAATAACAAAGAAAATAACCTCACTACGAACTTACAATCTTACTAGTACTTATTACAAACTACTGTGGCAACCCGTCTCTTATGCTGAAAGTAACTTAGCTATGTCTCACTTAGCACCTATTCCCACCATCAAGAAGTAATATGATGCTTCGAACTGCCTCATGAAGCTGCTAACAGTATATGTTCTTGCTTTGGTTTTTCAAATCTGTATAACAACCAACCTGATGTTGCAAATGTTATCAATGTGTTCCAATAGCCTCTCAGAGAAAGTTCTATTGCCTCTCCTGCTATAACTTGATTCCTGAGCTATTTGGGCTTTCAGTATAATCCTAGAAGACAAAAAAAAATTAATGAGTTATCAGATAAGTTTTTTCTTCAGAGGAATTAAATCTCTGTACCATGTTAGACAGAATAAATTTACATTAAAGAATAGTATTTATGATGAGATCATATGTCCTTAAACCCTCATTAATAAGGTGTTTGCTAAAATTTGATGAAATTCCTTCAGTTGTTCAAATATCAATTATAGAGAATTTCTTATTCATAAAGATTTTATAATTTTATTAATTTCCGTTAGGTTATAAAATTATGCTTTTTGAAAGTTGGTATGGTGACGGAAAGAAATAAAAATAAAGTAAAAATTCACTATAAAAGGGAAAAGATCTGTTTCTCTCGTAAGGAATTATATTCTTTGAGTTTATTTATTCTATAAGTACTAAGCTGATATTTATAAAATGGATTTTAAATAGATATATCTTCGAAAAGGTTTTAAGTGACGAAGCAGTCTGTTGTAGTTTTATTATCTGTATAGTTTTGTTTTTAATTAATTGCTAGTGAGGGTACGACATGATTAATGCTGTAATTACTATTGCATTTTCTATTTCATAAGTAAATATAAAACTAAACATAATAATGATCCCTAGGTCGTAAGTATTAATTAAGACAATTATAGACGTGAAAAGAATAGGCAGAGGATATTCACCCGGCGTCCTGGATTCATTAGTATCATAACAACGTATATATGAACATACATACTATGTATTGAATTGGAAGAGACGTTGAGTTCAGACAATATGACGCCGCCGCGTTAGCGGGAAAGACGCAATACAGGGGGATCAGTAGGTTCGTTTCGGTAGACTTCTGAGATAAGGTAGCGTTAAAAGGTTTTTATGATATGGATTTGCTATACTTATTAAAGTAATAAATACAGTGTACTGGGTGTTAGGAGACTGCTTCCGAAAACAATGACACGATTTTTTTTCCGTCCCATCATCAAAGGTGTCATTAGTACTATCGTCTGTCTTCGTTTTCGGAAGCGGTCTCCTAACACACAGTATGCACCTAGCAGAGAAACTTGTTTAATGTCTTTTTTAACGCTGTTTTATGGGAAGAATACGGGTATATATCTTTATAATATTATAATATAGCCAAAACATTAAAAAACCAAAAGTAACGATTCAAATTAATTACAATTATTATTTCGTGTATTTTTGTTGTGTTAATTGGATTTAAGTTTCTTTGAGACGTGTATAGAGAGTTATTCTAATATAAATGAGGTGCTCCCTCTAATTAAATAAAAACATATCTGTTGGTATGAATCTGTTGCCGGAGACTGCCTAGGTACGCAGTCCTGCAGCTTCTATTTCTACCGTTAAGCACTAGTGTGGTATCATTGCTGTGCTCCCAATGGTGGTAGAAAGCTAATGAAGTTACTGGTGTCACGAGACTAACATCTAATGCCTCAAAGAGACAAGTATAATGTGGTGCTGTGTATATTGTTAAGGGCAGGCGTATCACTTACTATCAGGTGAACGTTTCGCTCGTCTTGTTCCTTCGTCCGAATCTAAATTACTAAGTTCTGAACTGCACCGCGTTTGTGGGGCGTAAACTTGAGACGAGACGCTGCGTACCTTTTAATTGGAACAATGCTTGCACACTGCTCGGCAGTAACTCCACTGAAGCTGGATGATTTTGTAATTGAATAAAAATCTGAGCTAAATAGTAGTAAGGAAAATAAAAAAAAAAGTGATACAGTAATACAAAAATTAATATAGTACTATGTTATGTGTTTAAATATGATAGGTGTGAATGTATGTATGTCATTTTCGCTTTTGTACTTATGCTAATCTATATAGGGTTACTTTCATTGAGGATAGCTGGTAGAAAACTATGTCAGTAAGCTCGTCTACACTATTCCGTTTCCATAGTAGTTTCTTTGTACAAAAATATGAAATTAATAAAAACCAAAAAAGATTTTAGTTCTGCAAAGTGGATTGTTAAGGACTATTAGCAATCACTTGTAAAATATAACTTATGTAAGGAGTAAAAAGGATAATAGTTATCTTGCATAGATTGATGTTCATATTACCAAGTGAATCTTATATTTACATCAACTTTATTTATAAAGTATGTTTTTGACGATAATGGGCTATCCCTTTATCTGAATTTCTCATGATGTTAAGTGACAATGAGACCGAAGAACGGATAGGCGCGAAATGCTTTAGTTCCTATAAGTTAAAAGTCAAAATGCAGTACTTATATTAAATTAAATATTAAGACGCGTAAGACTACTGACCTGGTACTAACAATGTGCTAAGAAATTTGCAGCGCGTTGTATATCTTTGTGACAAGATCTTGTCTCGTTAATCTATTAATTTTTTCGTCTATGTCTCCCTTGTATTGTGTAACAGGAATTTTTACATATTTATGTTTCAACTATTGTCAACGGAAATAAATTATGGGGAGGACGTTGATGGCTCTAGTAACAGATCTATAAACCTATAATGTAAAAACATTGAGATCTGTAAAGCGATTTTCTAATTAATTGTATAAGGTATCTCAAAAGATACACGTGTTTTAACAACACTGTGGGTTTGTGGGAAAAATTAGGCAGAAGTACAATTTTTTTAATTTTAATACACTAAGAGTTTTCTTTATAAAGTTGCGAAATTTAGTAGAATTTTTATTTTCGATTTGTTCTCACATTATCACCTTTGCAATAATTTACAATATAAAAACAATACATTGTCATATACTGGGTGTTAGGATGTAATGATACCTTTGATGATAGGGCGGAAAAAAATTGATCCTAAATAAAAAAAAAAAAATCATATTTTATAACGTTTTATAAGCATTATTTACGCTCCATCATATTAGTACAGCTAAATAAAACGATAATTTCATAAAAAATACATTACCTTACTAAAAACCCGCAATGAAACAGAATGATAACAGCTGATGCTCGGATCAGTGAACGCACGGGCGCGGCGGGAGCTCGAGATGTATTTGGTTTCAATTTGAACCTTATTCCATAGGGCCACGGAGCATTTATATCGCGCGCCTGGGTGTTCGTTGATCCGAGCATCGACTGTTTTTGATTTTGTGTTTCATTGCTGGTTTTTTAGTAATGTACTTTTTATGAAACTATCGTCCCATTTAGCTGTACTAACATGATGGAGCGTAAATGATCCTAATAAAACGTTTTAAAAATATGATTTTTTTTTAATCAGTAACAATTTTTTTTCCGTCCCATCATCAAAGAAGTCATTAGCACTATCGTCTGTCTTCGTTTTCGGAAGCGGTCTCCTAACACCCAGTATGCAAAGGCAATTTATATGTACATGTATTTATAAATGTTTGTATTAAATAAAATAACTAAATACCGGAATTGTATGAAATACATCAAGTTAACAAATATTACTAAATAAATCCATTTTGTATTTTATTAAAACTACTGAATTTAAAACATAACAAATGATATCGATGGGAGAAAAGTTAGTAAGTAAAAAAGATAGAATGCTCAGTACGCAAAGTCATAACAGCAAGGACATCGAGGCGCACTTTTTTTTTATAAAGCCGGAGTTTTCGTGTTTCCGAGATGTCTGGAAGCTTTAGCGCTGCCGGTGTAATGTCAATTGCGGGTGGTTTTGGGCGCGAGGACAGGCGCTGCGGCGCCGGGCGGGGCGCCATGCACCTACGAATCTGTAGTACTGTTCTTGACACCGTTCCTCTGCGGACGAAGCGAGATGCCCTGACACGTCCACACGCGCGTCGGTACGCTCGTCCCGTTCCCGCCGGCGATGCGGACGGCGCTTCGGCGATGTGCCCGTCGCTCGGCGCCCGTCGCCCGCCGTTCGCCGCCCGCCGCCCGCCGCGGTTTTTATGTGTTCGCGGAACGGCGGGTTGCGAGGTCGGCTACCCGCGACGCGTCCTAGTATTCGTGGGTCTATGGGCGGAGGTATCGATGCGGTTGCGCGCGCAGCCCTCGCGCCTCTCGTATTCGATTTTCCCGTCCGGGCGACGGTGGCGGCGCGTTGCATAACTTCGCGGCGGCACTCCGCGCGCGTCCTCACAACGAGCGCCCGTCGCGAGCGCGCCCCGACGCGCAAACACGCGCAACGTCGCGCCCTTTACGTAACGCGCGACCAGCGCACCCAGCGCGCCCAGCGTATCCAGCGCGCGGCACCCTGTTCCACCAACGCCCGCCCTAACAGTTAAGGTTTGGAGTGATACGTTATAAGTGCTTCGTTTTGGCTTTCGTCGCTTCTGGCTTTCCACGGAGACGGTGCGTCCGGCGGTGGGCTGGTAGGTGTCGCCGCAGTGCGCGCGCTCGTCCTTTGTCTCGGCGGCGGTGACGGCGGTGACGGCATCGTATGCTGAATAATTGACGGAGGCAGGCCGCTGGCCGCTATCGACCTCCTCGCGTGACTCGCGCGTATTACCCGTGGCAGAGACGCCGCGCTGGCTGCGGGGCTGCGCCACTACGCCGCCGCCGACACCGCCGTCACCCCAGTCGCCGTCGCAGTCACCGTAAGAATTTCACGCGCCTTTCTACACATTTGTTTTACTTTTGTTAATTTGTATTTCGTTAACGGTACGGTGCTGATTCGCATTAAATACACCTTAGGAGGATTTGGTACTTTAGTGGTATTTGAACGAAGGTAAGCTAAAATGATCTATAAGCTTAACTTTTTAAATTCTATGCAATATTCCTCAACTTTTGTTAGATACACCATTTTTCTAAAATATTAAGTGAATAGATACGAGATACAAACTAAATGCTCAAGGGTTATACAGTAGGTACTGGAGCATTAATACCGTTGGACAAACTATGCGAGTTTAATATATTACATTTTACGTCTACTACACGAAAGTACTTATAAATACTTTTTGTTTCGTTTTTTTCATTGTTACGTAATATAGGTCATAAGGGTTAAAGACTTAGAAGTTTTATATATCTATTTAATATATCTTTTGTTAGACTTTTATTGATTTACTAAGAAAGTAAAGAGGAAACGTCAAATATTTAAAGTTTTTGGATCGTAATCTCCCAGCGGTTAACCAAGGTAGCTCTTACTCAGCATATGCATAACTTTAGTTATGCGTAAGTTAGTTTTTAATTGCTTATTGATTTTTAATATTTTAATTTTTCATGAGGCGCGTATTTAGTTCTCTCTGTTTTTAAGATTTTGGGTGAAACATCGTGAGGAAACTGATATATACCAAGAATAACCTTCGTAGGCATATGAGACCTTTTTTTTGTTATCAGGAAGATTTTCAAAAAAGATACTCTGCTTCTAGGGAGGAATACAAGGTTATGTGGGATTTTTACCCACTAATATCTCTTCGGTGGTCATCCCCAGTGCATTTGACATCTACTAAACCGCATTTGGTTGTTTGTAAGAAGCACCCGAGTCCCAATTGTGGGAATAGTGAAAGCGTTCTTTATTTATTTAATTAAAGTTACGTTCTGTAATATGTTGAAGTAAATAAATATGTAATGATAAAGTATAATGTTGCAAATTATTACAGGTATAATTGCAATCATTTGCAGGTAATAATTAGTTCCAGGTACGAAAGCAAGTAAACGCGAGATATATATATATATATATATATATATATAGTTAGGAATAAAATATAAGTTAATATTTTAATCCAAATACAAGTATATCAAATTTTTTTCAAAATGAGATTTTATAATTTAATATGGTGGAAAGAGCTTTTGTTATTCAATCCATTGGATGAGATTAGTAGAAGTCTAAGTAATATTTTCTAAAGTTTGGACAAGCATTAGTCTTTCAGCAAATAGTTCACCCCCCAGTAAAACCGAACTGTTTTTATAGGGTAATAAATATAGACATAATAATATTTAACCAATATTACAGAAGCATGTTATTTAGCAAATGTTTATTGATGATAATAATGACGATGACGGTACTACTTAGTTATTATAAGTATTATACACTTATTAATTGTATCTAGTCATTTCTCCACTAACATGTGGTTCATCACCCATTAAACTTCTTACCACCATAGTTATAGCATAGTTGATGTGTTCGTGTGATTTAGGTTCGCAAATAACTATAACGTTTAGATTAAGAGCGAGAGAAATTAATATAAGGGTAAATATATTTAAATGAACTGTAATAGAATAGGGGGTATAAGGGTTCTCGCACAACAACTCACGGGAGCCAAGCAAACTTCACCTGTTCGTGGTGCACCCTGCTAATCAACAAACGAGGTTCTGGCTCCTGCCGAACCGCATTGGGCCAGCGTAGTGGAATTGGTCCAAATCCTCCTATATGAATCCTTATTCGATCGGTGTAGGAATCTTTAGAGGTCTATGTCCAGCAGTGGACGTCATTGGCTGATGATGATGATGAATAGAATACAAAATCGATAACGTAAATTTCGATGTAACACTGTCTGCTTCACGAACATGTGATAAACTATATTCATGGCTACATTTATAATCGGTGACAGGTTTAAATTGGTAAATATGTAACCCCCCACTTTCCAGTTATTTTTACCGCCGAGCGACAACGTAACCTAACTATACTGTGTCTGGTGACGTAAGCTATGTGGTGCTTTGCAGACAAATACCGAGTAACCACATTGTTGTGGGTGTGGCACGTCATTTAGTGGGAAAGGTAAACCAACGTCTCGTCGCTATAAGCTATAAAAAAGCTCTTAGCTTTTTGTTTCATTTGTATAAACTTTCAATTGAAATACGACTACAATTTTCAAATTTATGCAACAGACATTTGTAAATGTTGGGTTAAGAGATATTGGGAGTGCTACTTAATATAATTTATTTGTATCCAAAGAACAGAAAACTGCAGAATATCTAACAACATAGTGAAAAGACCGATCTCTTTCTGGTGGTAGGTCTCCGTTGCCGTAGACCGTCTAGTTGGGTACCATTGCAGCTCCTACTTCTGTCGCCAAATAGTATGGTGCAAACATGGAGTAACGAGACTCAACGTCTTATGTCTGAAGGCAACGAGTACAATGTGCTTTGTAATTTATCATAAGTAGCGCCACATTATTATGGATAGGTGTATCACTTATCATTAGGTAAAGGTCATACTTATATCGTCGCTTCGTCGAACAAAAAACTGTCCATAAGAACCATTTGTACCGTCTTTTCAAGTTCTTCGTTCACCATTATCTTCAGTCCGTGGTAATGCTTTATTTGACATAGACCTTTCCCTAGGACTGCCACTGAGCCTGATCTAAGGCAATTTGGTTCCGTATCCAATTCCATTTACATTGGTAATTACTACATTCTTCTAGATTTCAAAATTTTCTATATCGTCTATACACAAGGCGATTGTTACCAAAATTTTAATCTTTACAGTAAAAAAAGCAGTGCTTTGTATTTCATCATCTTCTATAAAGACTGATCTTAAAAGTTTACTTATAAAATGGTCTCAAGCAAAGTATCAACACGATACTTGACTACAAAATAAGCATGACGATTTTGGTGGTATATTTTTAAATCGCTAATATTATTACCTAATGAAACGATAGTGAATATAACCCCTCTTTATTTCAGCCATTCAAACTACATTTCCCTTATCAGAACGCGTTTTACACAGCATCGCATTATTCTCATTGCCTTGCGATATAACATATTATATAAGATTAATCCGGTAATTTCTTTGACTACAGAGGCATACAAATTGAAACACAGTAGTCTACCTACCTTCAGCAAAAGTTACGAACGGAAAGACAGGTTATATGAAAATGTGTGTGTACTTCTTATAAACTACACATAGATTTATTATTTCTATAATATTTTTAGAGCTTCTCATATTTTACATAATTTTAGTTGAGTCGAGTTTTAGATGATAATATTTTAAAAACCCAGATTTCCTGTAAGACAATAGTACTAAATATTTCAAAATTTTATAAACTAACTTTATGCCTTGCCTGTTTTGCTCGCCGTAAAACGAGCAACTCCTTTTGGGGAAGGAATTTTATAAACCCATTCTTAACTGATCTCTAAATAACCGAATCAATATCTCTACCAAATTTTGAGTTTACGTTTAATAGTTTCGGATATCTTGTGATGAGTCAAAGAATCTCTGGATATCTCGTATTCATGCAGAAACAGGGGCTCGAAAATTTTAGATTTATGTTCCTAGCCTGTCACAATAATGTTTGCTTTCATTGAATTAATAAAGCAAGCAGTTTATGGTCTTTGATAAGGAAGTATCTTGTTGGAAGCGAAACTTCCTCGAATGATGCTTAATTGGTAAATTATGCTACTTTTTGCATACTCCAAAGTATCATGTCGAAGGTATTCGTTTACATTGTACGAATTTTCCTTAGTGTCAACATAAATTTTATAAATAATCAATTAGTATTATTACAAAAATTCAAAATTAATAGACTTTTTAACAATGAAGCACCGAGAGGAAGACATCCACCTGATGGTAAATAATAATGCCCATAACAATGTCATTAGTAAGAAATTTATAGCATATTGTGTCAATAACATTAAAATAAAAGTTAGCTTGTTATCAGCAAACAATAAGTAATGGAAATATAGCTTGAAATGTATGTTTGCTTTCATCCCCTTAAACTTGAAAAAACTTTGTAGTATTATATTGGAAAGTAAAGGTACATAATTACAGGTTTTCAGTTACGAAAATATAGAAAAAGTTTTTTTTAACGCTTTTATGAAGAACGAATTTAATCTAAAAGTGCCTGCCTTATGACCTTTACTTATAAAAGTTAAGATATTAAGTTAAACTGTTATATTATACAAAAAGATAGTCTTGTGTTAGCGATTTCCACCTATGTAGAGACTCATCACGATTTTTCTTCAACCAGGCGACCTAGGGACTTGAAATTTGATAAGAATATTCCTTTAACTGAGTTTAAGTCAGATAAGAATGGATTTTATAAAATTTCTTCCCCAAAGGAGATGCAGGGGTATTACGACCAGCAAAGCGGGTGGAGAACAGCTTATTAAAGCTTTCCATTTGCAATTAGCTAGTAAAGTCTTCTTTTACTTTAAAATTTACTAAATTCTTTGTTACAACAAAGTTCCTTAAATATTTTTAAAATAATAATTTATGATAAACACTAACTTTACTCGTGGTAGGTTTCTTTTGCCGGAGATCGTCTAAGTAGGTGCCACTGCAGCTCCTATTTCTGTCACCAAATAGTACTGTGCAAAGATAATTATTGTGTTCCGGTTTGAAGTTCGCTGTAGCTAATGAAATTACTGTGGTACTGGATTAACATCTTATTTCTCAAGGCGACGAGCACAATGTGATGCTCTGTATATTATCCTAACTAGCACTACGTTATTTGCAGGCGTTTGGACGAATAAAAGAAATAACGTTATAATGAAATAAGCCTGAATATTTATTATTTCAGTATCTATAACGCTTTATTTTATTCGTTAATTGTGAACTATAATGTCTGTATTCAATTGGTATGCTCTCGTCTAAATCTGGTTTGAAGGTAGAGAGCCTTGCAGCGACTAAAATCACCACGCGATTCCACTTTCATCGCTTAATATTTTCACGTTACTGCCGGCTTGCGTCCACGTCTCGAATGAGGGATACCTCCGCTTTTCTCATTACGAATGCGTCCACCAGAGGCTAAAAAAGCAAATCTTTCTTGTCTAGCCGTAGATCTGGTATAGGGTTATGTCACTAACCATTATTTGTCCGCAGAATAAGAACAATAACATAATCCTCCATTTCCAATACGCTCTTGCTGCCTGCTTCCGAGTCGTGTAATACCGCTTAGCCACAGAGATGAGAAAAAATGATTCTTCTTCTACTGTGCCTTAAACACGACTATGAAAGGGAGTAAAATTAGTGCTTTCCTCTCCATACTTTGTTCCTGCAGCACCCAATACTTATCCAATAACATTATTAAACCCGCATTGGAGTGGTCACCCCGAGTCAGCCTCTACGGGTACACAGCCACAAAAACAATGTTTGGACTATTTCGGATACTTTTACCATATATTTATTATCCTCGAGTTTTCCATTTATTTATGTGGCTAATAAAAACTGTATAACTATGCTATGTGCACGTCAGTACTGTATTTATTATTTAAACTGCCGTCACATAAGACGTCGCGTGTCAATATTAATTTTGTTACACTACGACCTAGCTATATAAAATCCTAATGACGTATTTATAAAAAAAGTTCACATTAATGTTAATCGTCATTACGTTTTGTTGTAAAAATTTAAATAAAACAATACTTTCCTACAAATATTTCTTTAATTCTATTAAGCGATGAGACGAGCCGGACGTTTACCAGATGGTATGTGATACGCCTACCCATAACAACTTGGCGCTAGTTACAATGTTATACACTGCACCACTTTGTGCTCGTCGCCTTAGATTTAAGATGTTTAGTCTCGTTACTCCAGTACACACTAGCTACAACTCCCTAGAAACTGTAATGTTAGCACACTACTGTTTGACGGTAGAAATAGGCACGGCGGTGGTACCCACCTAGACGGTATCCGGCAGAGCCCTACCACCATAATGTAAGTAAGACATCCCCTTCCTATTTACTTTTTTTTTAGTTTACTTTATTACTCGGTGGTTCCTGGCTCGATTGCGGAGCCACAAGTTGTGTAGTTTGGTTGTATGATTATCACCAACTACAAAGCCGTCTAAACCGGAACACAGTGATCTTTAAACATTACTGTTTGGCGGTTGCAACAAGCGCTGCAGTGGTATCTGCCTAAACGGCCCTTAGCAACAAAAAGTAATAGCCAGTGAAATGTCTAAGACATTATTATTTGACCGTGTACTAGCTACACCGAGAACCTTGATGTGGTACATATGAGACGGTTTTACCCTTGATCGGCCCTCAACAACATGTAATCCTCGGGCATTACACAGATTAAATAGAAAATATTACACGTAATCATTTGCTGTCAGTGGTAACGATTTTAACTTTATTATGCAATATACTTAGATTGTAAAAATAAACCATTAGGTCTTTTAACAAACCCGCCTTGCTACTACTGTAGATAGTGTAGCTCTGCCACTAAAACAGCATCGCTGTGTTCTGGTTGTCAATATATGAATGAGAGAGAATATTCTGGACGACCACGCTTCACCATTCGCGGCTCCATTGTCACTTAACACTATGTGAAAGTCAAGGTGTTTTTTTAACTTGACAAAGCGGGAAAACGAGCGAGACATTCACTTGATAAAAAGTGAAAAAACAAAAACTATTTATAACAACCACATCGTGCTAGTGCCTTAGTAGCCTTGAGATATAAGATATTAGAGGAAGATATCCCGTTACCCCAGTAATTTCACTAGGTACCGTTGTAGCTACCATTCAAACCAGAATGCAGTACTGTTTCACACCAGTGTTTGGCAGCAGAAATAGCAGCTGCAGTGGTATCTGCTGTCTCCCGTATTAAATACCTACCGCCAGTAAAAATTTATCGATAAAAGAAGTTTGGTAGGGTGTAAACGATTATAAATATATTCATAATATATTAATAATATTCAACAAAGGAATAATGATTTATTATTCAATAAGTACATGGATTATAAGCTCATCGTCTATAAAAATTTATATGCTTTTCATATAATTACAATATATTTATAAAAAGATTGAAATCGTTTGGTAGCATGTTGTGAAAAGTTAAACACATGTATTATAAAATCGATTTAATTAGTGGCATTCATAAAGAGCGAGCTCGATATTGTTTTTTTTTTTAATTCGGCCGCGTTAGTACGCAAAGTCCGCAGTGCCGGTAAACATATCCAAACGGGAAACCTTGAGCCCTCCCCGTCCCCCTGCCTCACCACTTCTCTTCTGACAAGCTCCGCCCAACGCAATACTTTTCCTTTCGTGTAATTTTTCTTTCGGGCAATATATTTACATAGTTTCATTTATATTATTCAAACTTAGTCTTGTTATATCAGTATTAAAGTATATAAGTATATAACTATTTGGGATGTATACAACGTTATTGCCCATTACAATGTTAAGGTAGTAAGGATGATATACGCAGCACCACGTTGTGTCTATATAATATATTAATATCAATATTTCATATAGATTTAAATGATTGTACATAAAGTTCTTTCGTGATATTTTATATACTTTTGTGTTCTTAGAATCAGATCTGTACGAAAGATAATTTAAAATAAGATAATCGGCCAACAAATGCGAATGTGATTTTGATAGATAGATAAATCCGTTTTTTATCCACGCAGTATAAATACATATAAGCAAACAAATATTACATAAACAAAAATACCTTAAAAAATATATACAATATATTTTTTTTTGCTATATATACAGCTATGATACAAAATGGCCGTGATGGTTTTATATATTAGACGAAGTGAAGAAATGAGTGAGATGTTCACCCGACGGTCGGTGATGTCCGCCCATACAATATGGTTAGGATTATATACATTGGACTTGTTATTTTTTTGAAAATCTCCGTATAACATTAAGTTTGAATACCACGGTGTCACATTTTCATAACGATAGCAACATAGGCACATAAGGCGAAAATAAATGTAATGCTTCACTGTCTGCAGTATTAGTTAAAGATCCTTTACCGGAATACAGTAATATCACCACACTACTGCATTTCGACTACAATTGGAAGTGTGATAAGTTAGATTTTTTGGATTTAACAAAGCGTCAAAACATGCTGGACGTTTAGTTGACGTTTTACACACCAATATATTGTTTTCCTCGTCTTTAGACGAGATGTTTAATCTCGTTACCACAATAATTTAATTATTAACAGTGTCCTCTAAACCGGAAAACAGTAGTAATATCTGGTATTTTAATCGGTTATCGTCGAGAGTTACTTACTCTCAGCGATTCATAAGTAATTTGAATCCATGCGAAGTCGGAGTCTATCACTAGTGAATATTAAATACCACTCGAATAAAATTATTAATGCATAACTTTATATTTTATAAATACACCACATACAGTACTCATAAATGAGATTAATGTTTACTATAAAGTAACAAGTTCATTAAATTAATTGCTTTGAAAATGAAACAAAGAGGGTATGTATGATTGATATCGTATATTATTAAGTCAAGACTAACTGGCGGAGATTGAATTAAACTTCATATTTAAACTTTAATTTTACTGAGCTTTTATAAATATAGATAAGCCTGAGTATATTTAAGTTATTACAAATATTACCTCAGAATTATAATTATTTCTAGTTATCAATATATCAATCGGATTATGTGATGCATCTCACCTGTGGGTTAACATAATTAAGATATTTATGTCGTAAAAAATTATTTCCTCTACTTTCTGTTTAAAAGAATATTTGCAGTGATTTTCATAGGTGCAATTTACCGTGTATATCATTACAATACTATGTTCTCCCACAGGGGCCTACACAGATATATTGCGATTGTTGCGCAAAACACACGAAATCTCTGTTTTTATCTATACTTTAAAAATAAACTTACCAATTTAGCATTAGTAATACAATAGTTGTGTAACATCTGCGTAACTTGGTCAATTGCTGTTTAGATAGGTTTAGGGACCAGGGTATACAGTGCTTATTTGCTTGTATGGAGCGCATGCCCCTGCGCACCGAGCTTGAGTTTCTTATAAAGGAGAAACGAGAATCCAACATGTCCACAGAAAATATTTCGTGGACATATTACATTAGCTACCCGGCATTTGGCCAGCGTTTAGGGTACATTATTAAGGTTGGTAACGCTACTATACCTTTGGTGTTACTGACGTTTGGCGGCAGTGGTCACCACTCTACACGAGGCGGGCTATGGACACGTGACTTTAGTTGTAAAAAAATTGCATGGCTCTGTTTAGGAAAACGCCCACGAGTTTTAGCAGTGGGAATATTAAGAAGATTATTATTATTATAAGCTATGTTATTTTTATTCCTCTTTAAAACTACCTAAATCTACTTTCTACTAACACAAATATAAATGTACTAATAATCCGGGCCCATGTTGCTAAGCGCTAACTAATGTAAAGAAATAATAAATACAAAATGGAATTTACATTGTCATTGATTGTATATTATTTTTTTTATAATTTTTGTCTCTTGTTTTTGATTTTTGAATATTAATAAATATATGTATGAATGTTGTTAACTTTGTCTTTGTTACTGATTTTTACAGACTTGCTATCGCCATCTTTGTTTAAAATACCAAAACCAAATTAACTTATTCGTGCGCAAACTTTCTACATTTACGAGTATATATATTATATATATAGGAGACATCCACAAATTTATTGACTCATCATGAGATCTTCAACACTAAAAGACGTAAATACTTAAAGTTTGGTAGAGATATTGCTTCTGCTTGTTAGAGGTCAGCTAAGCATGGATTTTACAAATTTCTTTCCCTAAAGGCATTTTAGGGAAGGGGGGAGTTATAGGCAACAAAGCGAGAGGGGACCTGCTATTTTAAATATATATATATATGAAAAGCTTTTATTACCTTTATATGTTTTAAATATTAGTAGCATAAGCCATATATTGTAACACCGTAGGTTTCTAAATAAATCAAATATAAAATAACCTTGAAAATCGTTTAAAAGTTGTAAATGTGTGTAGCGGTTTGTGGATGTAGGTAGGCTTCGTGTTTCCATTCGTTTCTGTAGCGAATTAGATCGCGTAGCGGTTGGCACGCTTCGAAACTAGGTCGCTCCAATGTCGCTCGCATTACCAGGTGTGCTTACAGGTATGGGGAACACTGCCGGCAGACATGTTGGCGTGAATAGAACCGTTCTTTATTGATCCACTGTCCATCTCGGTTGCGAGCAAAATAACACTTCACACACATTTATATGTATATATATATAAAAACGAAGACACAATAGTACTAAGGACACCTTTGATGATGGGACGGAAAAGAAATAGAAAAAAAATATATTATTAAAACATTTTATTAGCATTATTTACGCTTCGTCATGTTAGTACAGCTAAATAAAAATAAAAATTAAAATATTTTATTTCTATTCAATTAAGTTTTTACATAATAGATCGTATTTGAGGCATCCTTTTAAGTAAATCTATGCCTATGTCAGGATGCCCCGCTCTTCCGTATCATACAGATGTTCTTATAATATATGTATATAAACGCAAAATTTACTTGTAGAGTGTGTGCGTGTGTTCGTGTGTTGTGTCACGGGAATTTATATGTATTTTATTGATAAACAAATGTTAAGTACTATTTAATTACATTCCGCAAAGCCTCAACTTCGTCATAATTTAACTTATTAAGCCAGTCAGTCACTAACTTTTTAAAATTGTACGTTCATTAATTGTATAATGCGTTAATACTAATTTGTGTTTCGCTTTTAATAGATGTAATAGATATAACTTCCTAATGCTCAACAACTTACTAATATGATATAAATCTTTAGTAGGAAACCTGTAAGGTTTCTTATACATTACCTTTATTAGTGATCTTTGACCTTGTTCTAACTCTTTCTTTTTTTTCAAAACAATTATCTTTTTAAAACTCCACTCCAAACTGGAATGCAGTATGTTAAAACTGATTGAGCAAGGGCCGTGTCAACTATATTTAAGATTTTATTTGATGCAACATTTCTAAGGGTCTATGGGTCTATGGTCTATGGGGATGTAAATTAGTTTTCGAATTTTTACAGTTGTGATTTTTATGTGACGGTGCCACGAATCGTTAAAGATAAATGAAACAATAATTTCATAAAAAATACACTACATAAAAATTAAATTATAACAAATGTGGTATGACACATCTTACCGATCTATATGATCCGTGGCCCTATGAAATAAGCTGCAAATTGAAACCAAATACATCTTGTAGTGTAAATAATGCTAATAAAACGATTTAACAAATATGTTTTTTTTTTATTAAACCGGGATCGATTTTATTTCCGTCCCATGATCAATGGTGTCATTAGTACTATCGTCTGTCTTCATTTTCGGAAGCGGTCTTCTAATACACAATATATATATATTTAAATATATATATCAAAGTGCTTAAGAACGTGTACAACTTAAAGTAACCGACAAAAGCAGCAAATATTGGTCATTGCTCATTGATCCTGATGATTATATTATCCTAATATATTATTATTTTATTAGGTTCAATGCCACAAATTTCAAAAAGTCACTAACTACTTAAAAATTGGTATTTCTTACCTAAAATGCATAATTGAACAGAGTTCATTTATTATAAAATACGAAAATGCCTAAGGCCTCTAAAAAGCTTTACTATTACTGGGATACGATTGCTTATGTTAATAATGTTATACAAAATCTGTGTATCACTTATGTAAAGCATGTTTGATTGTTCATATGATAAAATATTACGGATGTAATGTCTATTACTTATAATAAATTAAATGTACTTGTTGATGTTATCAACCTGACAGTTTTCAATGTAATTAAGTAATGCAGAGAGAATTGTTGCTATTATTTTCTGACAGGCACTTTCGTTGATCAGTAGTAGTTTGTTTAAAATAAATGTTAAAATTATAAATAAGTTTATAAACATGATAAAATTTACACACATTGACATAATGAAGGATAGTTACCTGTTACTTATTTTACAGTGATATATCTTTAAGGCAGTGGCTAATGTTAAAAAAAATATACTTTGTTAACTTTTGGTCATTTCTGAAATGTAATATTTAAGATTGCTGATTAGAATTCATTGCTCGAATATTACTGATAACCCGTTCGTTTTAGACTAGGCTAAGAATCGTTAAGGAATGTTAATTATAATCTTTGATAATTTTCCATAAATGTATTAAGAATTTAAACTTAAAAACAAATGAATTATTACAAAGACAAGGATCTTTTTTAAAAAATTAAAAGCTAATATAAAAGATAAACGCTTATCTTCTGTATTAGCTTTTAATTTTTTAAAATGTCTTTCTCTCTTTTTTTAAAATCTTTGTGTTATCTCTGTTAATAAATTGAGTTTGAATAATTATATATTTGAAATGAAGTCAATTGCTTTGTGAATACGAGAGGTAGTTTTAAACTGTTAAGTTATTTTTATATAATATGGATCACATAATCAAATTAAACATTGGCTAATCTCGGAGACAAATAGCGTCAAGTTTATTCGATAGATATCCGAGATAAAGAAGATTTAATGAAAGTCTCTTTAACAAATATTTTATTTAAATGTTGTTGGTTTTTAGCAGAATTTATAAGCCGATCTTTATATAACACAATCGAATAGCAAAAAATCTATTTGCTGCTTGTCTATTAAATATAAAAATATATTGACTATTCTCAGTTACTATTAACTGATCTAAAAATCTAAAGTTTACTAAATATGCTTAGAACTCATTCAATGAATTTAAAATGTAAGAAATATACAAATTTTAATAAATATATTGATAAGCAGTATGTTGTGTATTTAATAATAACACTATATTGTTTTAATACGTTAATAATCTTTTAGTAGGTTATTGAAAATATTAATTATTCGCAATAGTTAAACAGAAAATTACCTATTTTGTTTATACGGAATATCAGTAAATATTTACTAAGGCCTTATTATTATAAAAATTTATCTATGAAAAAACGCGTTAATAGACCTGCTTTAAATATGATAATGGATTATATTGAACAATACAGAAGTTGAGCTATCCAGGTATGTTTATTATTTATATCGAATTGCTTTTCGTCTATTTCATCAAGTGTATTAGTAAATAAACTAATATAGGATATTAATATCACCTAGTAAGCAAACATTACTTTGTTCTGGTTTGAAGAGCGCTACAGCCAGTGAAATTATTGGGGTAACGAGATTTAACATCTTATGTCTTAAGGCTACGAGCGCAATGTGGTGCTGTGTACACCATTCTAGCTAGCGACACATTCTGTTTCCGTTTAAAAAAATTTCTTGTTTACCTATTTGTTAGAAGGCAGATATATATATATATTATACATAGCTACAATATCATTTCGGTAACTTATCTGTTTATATTTATATACTACTGATACTGCTAATGCCCAGCAGTTGTTAACCAAGAGTTTGAGTCAAGAGAGAAAACTCTCGCGGCTCTCTGCGGCGGATCTGGTCTTGGGCTCCACCGCCCACTGTTATACAGTCGCGAATGATAGAGAGATCGGTGAATCGCAATACCGATACTCCTCTCTCTGCGATTCCACCACGGTTGCGAAGCGCAGTGTCAGCCGGGCCTCGTAGCTCACCGGCACATCCGAGGTGAGCTCACACAGCTCATCTAGAGCGGCTACTTCGGGTCGGCTGTATCCTTCGGGCCGGCCGGGTAAGTCCCTGTTAGCATAACGGTGGGTGACCATGCCACGGCTATTGAGTCCCACCATCACAACATTGGGGAAGTTCGGGGAGTTTTTAATAATCTTCAGTTAAGGGATTTCAACTGACATACTATTGATTCATCGATACAATTAACATAATTCTTAAATAACATAGTATTTAGCACTGCGAATAATAAAGTATAGGGATATATAATATTTATATTTAAATAATTAACAGTAGTTATACAAATCTTTTACTTTGTTAATATTAAATATTTGTGCAACAATTTTTAGGTAGTTTTTACTAATTAGTATAAGTAGTTTTTAAATATCTTTATGGCCTAAAAGCTAAGTGTTTATTTTGTAATACGGGGATTCCTGTTCGATTAGAAGAGGATTTTGATAGGTATGTTTATATCGAACTTGGATAACATGAGAGCTAGAGTATCCTCGGCGAGCACAGTATTCACGGCTTCATTATAGCTTCGTCATCAGCCGATAGACGTCCACTGCTGGATATTGGGCTCCCCCAAAGGTCCCCACAACGATCGGTCTTGCGCGGCACGCATCAAGCGGCTTCCCGCAAACTTCAGTCGTTTGTAGGGGTTCATATGGGAGCATTTGGTCCATTTCCCACCAAGCTACTCCAAAACGGGTTGGTGGGAACCAAAGCCTTGTTTGTTGATTAGCAGGGTGTATCACAAGCAGGTAAGATTGGCACGGGTTGTTTTGCGGGACCCCTTACACCTATTTGCCTCCCTTACCATTATAACTTGTAATCATGCTATTTTTTTAAATTGATGTAATAATTTTATTTAATATTTTAAAATGTTTAAATACAATGCACTCAATAATTTCTCATAAAACAATAATAAGGATTTCATAAGAGATTACAAGGTGCTCTACGTTCTACAATAGGATTCCAAGCGTCGTGGGGTTTAGTCGCTTCCGTTTCATGTGAGAATAAGGTCAAGAGTTAATACATTTTAAAATAAAAAGTAAGTAGTTAAATATTAATTTACTTTTATTAAAAGGTGCGCCTAATTAACCTAGTTACATATAAAAAAATAAGTATCATTGACCGCGTAACCGACGTGTACTATATTCTATCTACCGGCAGACGTTGACCCGGCCGCTGTTAGCAATCGATCGGCCGACCTGCCGCTCGCTACACTATGACCGCACCATTTTAAAAGTGTTCAACACGAGCTGGATATTTACATTTAGGTAATAGCTGCCTCCGTGGCTAACCGCCTGTCGGATAACACGGAAGTCTCTGGTTCGATTTTCTACGGTGACAGTGACGTGCTTTTGTGCCGGGAGACACTGGTGCTTTCCGTAGGAGATCCCACAGCCTCCCGCAATCCACGATGACTACCGAGGAGGTTTTAATGGGTAAAAATCCAACATCTCACCCCCACTAACAACAAATCTCGTATTGTAAATATGCCGCCGTAACATCATTATTGTTTTAATGTAACAACTAGATTGTTTCAGCGAACAAGTCTTTCTATCCACGTCCTCATTGTCACAACACCTGAAATTGAGGTTAAGTTATAGTCCATAGTAGGTTAAAAATGACTTACTAATTAGCAATTTAACTAACCTAAAAACTTCCACGTTGCACATATCGACTACTGTTGACAATTTTTTTTAAACAGTTTTATTGCGACTGCTCATGTATATATATACATTAAAAAGCTATATGATAAACTTATGTACATTCGACATTCAACAGGGTTGAGTTGTGACTAAGTAACCCATTCCTGTCATAAAAGACGATTAATAGAGTCTTAGGTTCGCGGGCTTTGAGTATACTTGAATGAAAATCCACCCAAATGGAATGAAAAGCTTCTACTCATGTGATCTTAATCTACGGTTTAATTCAGTATTTCTCGATATTTCTACTGGGTATTTGGCTTTATTATACTTTTTATTTAGTAAACCGCGTTCCTGTTACAAAATTAATAATTCCTCTCTTTTACAGCAAGAAAGCACTTGAGATTAGTCATACCTAAATCTTTTTCTAAGTATTTTAATAATCTTTTGTCTATCTACACATATATTAGAGATTTCCACCTATGTAGACTCGCCACGATATATCTAGAAGCTTAAGGCCTAGAGACAGTAGAAATATTCCCTTTGCCGAGTGTAGGTCAGCTAAGTATGGACTTTACAAAATGTCTTCCCCAAAGGAAGTTACGGCCAGCAAAGCGGGCTGTTCTTTTTCTTATGTAGTTGTACTCATTAAAAGATAGAGTACTTGTTATAGTAGTTATAGTTATAGTAGAAGCAAAAAAATATAGAATTAACTTAATTCTTCTACAAGGATTAAAGGTCATTATCCAGCACCCTGGCCAAGTGCGAGTTGGCCGAAGTCACATATCCATGAAAACGAAAAACGTTGTTTTTGGTACATGTCGATTTTCAAGTACTTGTTATTGTAATATTTATTGACGTTTAATTATCAACAACGAATAATTATATTTTACTAAAATGAGAACAAAGTATAACATTTGATGATTTAGCATTACTGCTGCTGTTATCACGATTATTTATCATTATCGACCCAACTTGCTCCGTCATCGGCAATTAGTAATGACGAATGGATAGTCATTTTGGTCAGTCATCTTCATTAGTTGAGATTTTTACTTTCCTTTTTATAATTGATATTGTTCATACCCACCAACCCGCACTGGGTCAGCGTGGTGGGCTAAGACCCCTCAATGAACTCTGTGGAGATATCTGGGGGAGGCCTATGGTCAGCTGTGGAGTCTATCGACTGATGATGTTAATGATTGTTTTCATCGGGGACCGTAGAGATAGGTAAAATACTAAGCATTATATTAAACATTGTAGCTTGTATCATAACTCGGATAATGAACTGAATCACTGTAGCGCAGAAAGTGAAAAGTGCAATTGTGATAATGGTTAAACAATCCTACTAGAATACCTACTACTACACACTACCATCCTACTAGGCACAATCACTAGAAGAGATTCTGCTCTTAATGAGCGGCGTTCATCTCCTAACAATTTAACGTGGAAAAAAGCACTCGGCTTTCTCTAAGATTATTAGTCACTTAAAAATTTATTTGGCATTTGAAATTAATGCAAATAAATATAAATTTACGTAAACATACTTACAGCAATGGAAATTTGTTGTAAGTATATTTACAGCACTTCATTATTAAATATTTAATATTCAATGGCCAAAAACTAATCTCTTCATTTGTGTTTAGTTTAGCAGTATGTCCTGTTCGCGATAAAATTTATCAGTTCGCAATATCATTTGGCTCGACGGTGTAATAAGTAATTAAGTAATAGTATTTAAGTAATCAGGTAGAAGGTTAACTGGTCGAAGATCTCTGTGGCCGGTGACCATGTAGTTAGGTACCATCGCAGCTCCTATCTCTGCCCCCAAACAGTAGTATGCAAACATTACCGTGGTCCGGTTTGAAGGTCGCTGTAGCTTAGCTACTGTAACTACTGGGATAACGAGACTCAACATCTTATTTCTCAGGCGACGAGTGTAATGCGATACAGTGTTTATCATCCTAACTAGCGTCAAGTTAGATTTGCAAATAACTATAACGTTTAGATTAAGAGCTGAAGAAATTAATAAAAGAGTAAATATATTTAAATGAAAATAATAGAATAGGAGGTGTAAGGGATCCCCCACAACAACTTACGAGATGTAAGCCAACCTCACTTGTTCGTCGTGCACCCTGCTAATACAATAACATACTCAGAAATAAATAATCAACGAGGCTCCAGTTCCCACTAACCTGCATTGACCAGCGTAGTGAGAAATGGCTTGGGTCGCCCCGTATGAATCCCTACAAAGGTGGAGATTTTAGAGGGAGCCTATGTCCAGCAGTGGACGTCTATCGGCTGATGATGATGATGAACGTCTGGCTCGTCTCGTCGCTTAATTGAATAAAAAAAGTTCTGTATACCAGCATGGATTGAATACTTAACAAGCACACATAAACAATTTTTTTAAATAATTTCTCGAGTAACTACGGTTTCGTTATTTTTCGATATTAAGAATTGTTGTGAAATTTGATACCTTGTGTATATTTATTGAATAATACATTTATCGGATCGACTTGCAAATTTACTATGTTCAATAATGTATAAAATATCTATAGGATTATCTTTGTATAATATTATCTCATGGGATTGTATTCCAAGTTTAATTGACTATTTTTCGAAGGTTCCAGTCGGACAGCAATTTCACCATGCCCACCCGTAACTGCAGTTTAGCGAATCGCATCCCTGAAACAAACGAGACTATTTGTATAAAGATAAAGATAATTTATTGCATTAATTTACAAGTCTTCGATACTCGAAGCACCTGGTTCCCGAACTAAGAATTTAACCCGTATTTCAGGAAACAGTTCAAAACAGCTCTCTACACAGTTTCTTCGTTACGCAATTGCAATCTTTTAATAATAAAGAAATTACAATATTGACAAAATTTAAACAAAAAAAAAAATTTGAAAAGTTTTATGCGTTTGTCTGTATGTGTGTCGTATATATATATATATGTTTCAGTGGTTTTTGATGACGCGTAATGTGTATTATGTATACGTGTGGGTGTGCGTGTGTGACCGTGTGTGTGTGTGCGTAGATGTACGTATACAGATTGAAAAGAGGAGTATAAGAGGTAAAAAGGAATAAGATAAAAAAACTCAAATTAAATTATACAAGGGGTTTGTTTATAGTCCAAGCACATAGCCAGTTCTTGATGTTTGCCCTACGTATGTCAGTATTTTTTGACTACGTAATTATTATATTAGGTTTAAAAGAAGACAAGCATCTCTCCCAATTTTTACCATCGACAGAAAAGTTAAGGTTATAGGTTTCAAATAATTCTTTATGTGAGTACGAGTGACAAATGATGAATAATATGCATAGCATGTATCAATAAACTTGTTAAAGACTTTTGCGCCTGCAACTTTTTGTACAGCAATGTTTTACCTACAATAAAACTGCTCTACGTTCAAAATTTTAAAAAAGCTCTTTGTAATAAGTTAATTAAGAAAGTTGAAAGTGGTAATAAACATCTTTTTACATCTCGCTCATGCAGAGAGAATAAATTTTGTATAATTTACTTACCTATGCAATTTCTAGGGCCCATGCCGAAAGGTAAAAACGCACAGGAGTGACTGTTTATTTCATTTTCAGCATTTAAAGGTTCAGGATCAAATTTGTCTGGGTTAGGGTAAATTTTTGAATTACTATGAATACCTAGGCATGATACAAGAACTAAGTGTCCTTTTTTGATAGAAATGTTTCGGGATTGTATAATTTCTTGGTGCACGACGTTGTAGACGGTGTGCGATAGGATACTTTCGTAACGTTTCATTAAATACGCAATTAAAATAATTAATTTATTTTAAGACATCATAGGTTATTGCGCCGTTATGGCGAGTTAGAACTGTATCAATTTCTGCAATGAGCTTATCTTGTATCTCTGGGTTCTTTGCTAATTCGTAAAGCATAAATGACATTGCCGAGGCACTGGTTTCGCAGCCGAAAAAACAAAACATATTGTTAGTTAATTGAAACGTCTTACCTTTTTCTTCCTGTGCCTTCTAGTACCTTCGATTTTTCTGTTCTAAAATCAAGTCGATAAAGTCTTTTCTGTTGGTTGGGATTTCACCATTTTGTTTAATAACGCTCTGAGCGAGATTGTCGAAAAAGGTTTTTACCATAGCAGGAATAAGAGAACCATTAAATCATTTAAAAATGCCAGGAAACATCATACCTACCTCGTGGGTACAGTTTGTAGTAAACACCAATTTTTCTATTTTTGTCAATATTTCTTGGATATTTTCATTCAGATCGACACCGAAGGCACAGGTTGTGATAGTAGACATTGTGTGTTTTTGAAGAAGAAGATGCACAGTTTTTTCTAATTGTTTTTCGCAAATACCCCCAACGTAGTCGATAAATTTTCATCACGCTCTGTAATCAAATATAACATTTTCTTTAGTTTTCCTGAAGTAAAAAGTGCCGTGAAACGGTTTCGTAATATTCTCCATCTTTCTCCATTAGTGGAAATATATTAGCACCGAGATCCTTGTCACTAAATTCTACTCCTCTGTCGACGAATAGGTCAGTCTTTTATCATTTTCTTAATAATATCTAAATCGCGAATCATCAAACACGGTGTGGTTAATCTGTAAACTCCAACTACTTTTTCATTGGGATATTGATCATATATATATTTCATTACTATGTGCACTGGTTTCAAGGTATACTATCCTTTAAATTTGCGAATATGCGCTAATGGTTAAGAGCCGACGATATTTCTTTTCTTCCAATGATTAAAACTCCTGGTTACATAATAATACAGAAGTCCAAGTAAAGTTGTCACAAGGATTGTCAATTCCTGTAAAAATTTTTTTAGCAATTTGTCGGGACTCATTGTAACTCTAATTTACTGTGAATTTCTATCATCCCATTAAATCTTGTTTGCTGAAATATTTCGAGTTGATTTAGTAGTTAGTGGCCTGAGTTTATTTAGATTAAATTTGAGTATTAGTGGGTACGGATCAAGTCGACACTTGTCATATGTTATCATGACGCCAATAACTATTTCCCGCATCTATTTAATAACTATGCATTACAATATATATATATATATATATATATATATATATAGTAGTATACCAAGACGTACATGTGTAAAGTTATGGTGTTAATAAAACTCAAGTAAGCATTAAAATTTCCTAATATGCAATAAGCTTCCATCCCATTCACTCTTTACTATTTTCCAATGACGTTTATTTTGTGGCTTCCCGCCTACGTAATTATTGGTGACAACACTCAAGGGACATGTCAAGAGTAGCGTCTCTCTGGCACGGCGTTAGAGGTAAAACGACGTCTTGTATAAATGTATCATCAAACATAAATGGAGGCGTTCAATTACACCAAGTATATCCCGTAACTTTATTTATACAGCGCGTAATGTCAAGTAAATATTCATCAACATTGGTCAACAAGACTATGAATACAGTAATAATTTTGCTATATACAGTTGTTTTCATCCCGCATACCCTGCCGTTGTTGCCTTTATTACAATTACTGAGTCAATGGCCTATTGCTGTGGACCCTGCTTTCAAAGTTCTCATCTATAGTAGTACTAAGCAGGGCGAGGTCATACGTCAGTAGCCATGTTTCGTGAAAAGCGACTACATCTACCATTTTTTACAACAGTTATCAGTCATAATGTCCTAACTAATTAATAAGTAAACTAATTTCATTATTGTTGTTATTATTCATAAATGGCACTCTTTATAAATCTTGCCCAAGCGTTACAGATACTTAATTCGTATTTCCTCTACATTTATTCTTTATAAATTCACGAAACGTCGTAAAGTTGTGCCATCTACTCGTAGTATCAGGTTGTTGTCAAGTCACCGTTATAACTGTTTCGGTCAAAGCAGTTTAAAATCATTATATTATAATACATTTCCCTTCTTGTCTTAGTTTTGTTAAGAATGTAGTAGTTCATAACATCCCGTTCGGCCACGTCTTTGAGAACATTTGAAATAGAAAGTGAATCTTGTTTGCCAGTGGCCATAATATATGAATATTACATTATATCTATCAAACTAACCTTACTTCTTCTTATAAGTACTTAATGTACTTACTGCACTGTGTATGTTCTACGAGTACATATTGTTTCTTCTGATTATTGTATATACATATATGTATATATATATATATATATTAAATATTTATATATACATTTGATTTTAAGTATTTTTCTTGCTCGTGTTCAGTGTAAACATACATATAATAATATGCGGTATGAATTTTAAATGAATCTATTTGTATGCGAATTGAATTTATTTTATATAGTCCTTTTAATTGCGAATAATATAGAGTTTATTATGCTTCAATATTTATAATAATTTTTAATATTTATAATATTTATTATAATAAAGTCCCATTATTTTTTTTATTTATCTACCACCCGTTCGCAAAAGTAATGCATCGAACCTGAGAAGAACGTGCAAAAGAATCTCAACGGGGAATAATTTTTGTACATTTATAAATGATCATCCCAGTGTTCAATATTGTTTAGGCGGTATGAAATTAACATATATTCCTCCAGCAGGAGAAAGGACTAGCCTCATGGGATCATACTCAAGGTTTAATTTAGTATTTTTCGAGGGCTCCACACTGAATTTGGACAGCAGCTTGATGATGGCTACACGAGAATGTATTGCAGCGAAACGCGTTCCAGAAACAATCGAATTAATTTATTTTTATAAAACAAAATTTATATTAATTTTATCTTCATCATTATTAAATTTCGCACCAAAAAAAAAAACGTTAAATCTTTATCAACTTTTCAAACAATCGTTAGTATCGGTACAATGTCGAACTTTTTAAGACTTCATTAGTTTTTTTAATTTGCAAAGAACTTAAGATATTGTAAAAAATATATTAAATTATACTTCCTCTGATTTTGCTTTCGAAATTTAAAACGTTATTTTTAATTCCACATATTTAATAATAAATCTTTACATGAACAAATAAATATATTACTTTTGCCACTGTTTAGAATTTTTAAACGATTTCTTATCACGTTTAGTCTTTATTAGACCCGGACATTGACACATGGTTTTAAAATTTGTACTGTTTACTTACCTATACAATTTCTAGGACCCGTGCCGAATGGCAAAAACGCACATGAGTGCCTGTTTTTGTCATTTTTCACACTGAATCTTTCAGGATGAAATTTATCTGGGTTAGGGTAAAATTTAGGATCCTTGTGAATCCCAGCATGATGGTAGTATTAATTACCCTTTTTTGATAGTAATATCGGTTCCTGGGATTGTGTAATCACTTCGAGCTCTCCTTTATAGCGGGTCTATGATGGAATACTTTCGTAAAGTATCATTAAAAACACAATCAAAATAGTTTCATTTAACACGTCAATAGTTATTTCACCATTATGACGATTTAGAATTTCATCAATTTCTTTGATAAGCTTGTCTTGTATATCTAGATTCTTTGCCAATTCACTTTCAACCTTGGCAACACTTTCAACGTAATTGATAAACTTGTCACCACGTTTCGTAATTAGATATAATATGTTCTTTAATTTTCCTGAAGTGAAAATTGGTGTGAAACGGTTTCTTAATAGTCGCCATCTATCTCCATCGGCGTGAAATATATTTGCACATAGACCGGTGTCATTAAATTCCACTCCTCTGTCAACGAACAAGTCAAAATCTTTTTATCATTACTTGTTTTATAATATCCAAATCGCGAATCAACAAAAATGTTGTAGTCAATCTACTAATGCCAACAACTTTTCATTAGGATATTCATCGTATAGTATTTTTTTCACCTTTTCTATATAGGTTGTCGTCGAAGCACACTTTCTTTTAAATTTCCGAACGAGGCTAATGGTTTTGGACCCTCAGCATAATATGTGTTCCACATGCCCTTTATTGATAGTAATATTAGTTTCCGGGATTGTATAATCTCTTTCTTTATAGACATTATTAGTTATTCACCGTTATAGCGTTTAGTAACTTCATCAATATCTGCAGTAGGCTTTTATTGTATCTCTGGTCATTGTCGATGCAATGGTTTCGTAGCCGGCTAGGTTAGTTAATTCGGGCGATTTAACGTTTTCTTCATTCGTACCTTCCTTCTAGTAGGTTCGACTATTTTTTGTCACATTTCTAGAATTAAATCCATAATATTTTTCTGGTTGATAAGACTAGAACGTTTAAAATAATGCAGAATATTTGCTATTTATGTTTTCGTTAATTTTGATTTTTTTTAAGTTATTATGGGATTAACTTTGAGGTAGACTGAAATTTTTTTTAACGTAATTTGTCGATAATATACTTATTCAGTTAGCAATAGATTTTTAAATATTATAAATTTATGAGGATCTTTTAAAATATGTAAGCTAAGGATATCCTTTCAGAATTTCTTTTTGTTTATGTTAGGATTTATTATTCTCGTAGAGAAAAGGACTTTTCTCTACTTGAGTATTTTTAAAGGCTTCACATGGAATTCGGGCAACAGTTTTAAAATGAACACTCGAAATTGTATTCTAGCGAATCACATTTCTGAAACAGACGAAGCAATTTATCTTTGTTAAACAAATTAAATTTTCACTATATACATAACCTTACACAAAAATAACAACCAATTATACTAGGAAAAAAAAACTATTGGCAACACCTATAAATAAAAGAAGTGCCTAAGGACATCCTCGTCCAGCAGAATACCAAGCAAACTAGTGGGATTGCCCCGCCGAATGGCGAGGCTTATTCTACTATAGCGTATTATTATTATATCTTACTATAGCTTAGTTCAGATTTTATTTTATAATATAAAATATAAATAAATGATTCTATGTATTTTTACTTAATATATATTATTATCACATTCAGTTCCAAAGAAAATCATTTTTTTTTAAGTTTCATTATACAATTTATAATATAATTAAACGGTAATGTCACATAAAAAGTTTAAATTTTGTATTAATTACATCTATTATCATGAATAAGCTTTACTAGAACAGGCCTCGCTATCCAGTGGGTCAGTGCCATTAGATTGCCCGGTACTTTGTTGGACGAAAGACTGCTGGAAGACTATTACTAGGTGATTAGCAATTAAATTCAATGACTTATATATACTATTGCTTTGTAAATTTAGTGTGATTTCTCAATGATACGCACTATAATTATTTGCTCCCAAACACCTTTTCCTGTTGAAAAGCTCGCTCGTTCCGGAGCTACTCTTTTGTAAGTCGATGTACTTGGTGACCACACCATAACTCTTGAAACCTAATTAAATAATAATTTAATAACGCATGAATAAAATGTAAATCCATAAGACATAATAAAAATTACGCCTATTATATTCGGCTACGCCATCTATTGTTGCCAATGCAAACTACTTCCATCTCTAGCGGCTAGCGACCGCAAGGCGCCGCGAACGCCACGCGCTCTGCCTTCCTGGCGGGCACGAAACATAACTATTTCGTGCATTTTCTAGCACATCTGATAGATGTGCCTTATAGAGTTAAAAACAAGTATAAAAACGACTATAAAGCTATTTAAGTATTGCAAGTTGTTGAAGGTACATGATAAAATGAAATTAATAGTGAATAACTATACTTGCTCAGACTTACAAAGTACAAACGCGAATGTAATTTAAGAGAGCTCGAAGCAAATAAAATATTTGTACTCCTGAAATACAACAATGCTTATGGTATCAGAACTTTTGATTATATAATATCCAATCCTATATATAGCCTACCACCAGAAATTCAAAACACTCATTCCCTCGGGATCACACCGACCGAGGCTAAAGAAATGGTTCATTGTAAATAAGGGTGGATGTTTTTTTTGTTATTAACGCGGAGGAAATGCCTGCGCATACCCGTCCTCGCGGGGGCAAGGAGGACAGGTTACGTCGGACTAGCACCGACTAAAACTCCCACGATGTTCCCCCTCGTCGCCTCATGGTGGGGTTACGGGAACACTTTCGTACCATCCGCGATTACTATTAACAGTAACTCGCGCGATTCATGACGATGTTAGCGCTGCAAGCCATTCGACTGTTACAGCTTATCTAACATTGGGCGCGTGGACCTGGATCCACGGCCTGTTAACATTAACTATTAACAGTAAATGCACTAGTCCGCTTGGATCATAGTCAAGTTTTGATGTAGTATTTTTCGAAGGCTCCACACGGAATTTAGACAGCAACTTCACAATGTCTATTTGTGACTGCAATTTAGCGAATCGCGTCCCTGTAATAAACGGATTTATGTATGAGTATATCAGTATTTTTTAAGTTATTATTACTTTAAATTTAAAGAAAATTGAAATACCTTTTCTAAGCCTTTGACAGTAAAAATTGTGGGTATAGGCTTAAAGAAAGTATTTGCATGAAAACGAGTGATATCTGCGCCTGCAACTTTTTCTATAGCAATTATTTACGCACTGTTAGCAAAACTGTGCTTAGTGTAAAAATATTAAAAAAAAAAGCTCGTAGTAGGTAAAGGTGTAGTTGTTTAAAATTAGTTAAGACAATTGAAAGTGGCAATGTACACACCACCACGCTATCGATACAGAAAGTTTAAATTTTGTATTGTTTACTTACCTATGCGGTTTCTAGGGCCAAAAGGGCACAGAAACGCACAGAAGTAGTACGCACAGTACGTGCGAATGTAAATAAAAAGACCAGTGGTCGCTAACCCAAGACAGTGGCAATGGCATGCATACATCTACATTTTATGCACTTCACCAAATAATTTTACGTAGTTGTGTAGTTGCGTACGTCCGCTAGTCGTTAGAGAGCGAAGTAGTTTCCGCAACCAAGCATAGATGGCGTTTTTAATAAGTAAAATAAATTGGAATATGTAGGTGTTGCGGCTTTCGTTCTGAAATGTTGAATTCTGGGGTGTCACGACTTGTAAAGTGGGCGGGTGAACAGCTAGTACATTATATAGGAACCTATAATCGAATTTTAAGTACTCGGTGATAGTGTTTTCATATAAAATCTATTACTGATTATAATACCTACCCTGAGATAACATCATCAGAATTTTTACCCAGGTTTACGTTATTGAACACATAATTTTTCTGAATTAAATAATTGTATGGAAATAACATCGACAAAGGTTCGAAAGGATTTTTCCATTTAACCCAGAAAAATTAAACTATGACAAACTTTTAACGTAAATTACAAGACAAACGGATAACTACCTTGCATCTGATAACAGTTACTAGACACAAATTTCAGTTTTTGAAATAAAAAAATTTTTAAAAAATATTTTGATTTAAAGAAAAACATAAGGGAACTGTAAAATATAGTCTAAATAATGTTAAAAACTCTAAAGCTGCCAAGGATAATCATTATTATGTATTATTTAACCCTAATGCCAGAATACTGTTAAATCGCCTCCTACGGGGTTAACCGTCGACATTGTCAAAATTACATTAAATCATTGGATGCAGGTGATACTGGATTGGTTCCACTGAATATCTAACGGGGAAGCCTACAGTTTATGTTCAGCATTGGACGACAATAGCTTGAAATGATAACGATGATTGAGGAAAGGTCTCACTATTTCTAACTGTGAGATTTTTGAAAAAGTTAAGAATTAGATTCGTTCCAGATTAAGTGGTTTTAGTAAAATTCGTTCACACGTGATATAAATATACAGTAGTTGATAAATATAATCTATTACTTGATTAGATGGATGAGTCGCTTAATTTTTTAGATTATTAGTAATTGTGATAAAATATTCCACTTTAAAAAATGCAGCTTCATTGTAAATGACATCAAAATACACAGATATGATAATAATAATAATACGTCGTGACTACATTGTAATTTTTATATAGATAGATAGATAAATCGTTTATTGTAGCCAAAATGGAACACACCCATTCATACACATTAACGAAGATAAGAGCTTTCTTTATATAATTGCATGAACTCCTTTTTCACACTGTACAATATAGAGATGAAAGTGTGTGTGCTGCAATGGTATAGGGTGTCCCGTGGCAGATTTAGGATTTGAAATTCGAATATTTTTCTAACGGTTGCGCAGGGGACCGGGGAGGCGTTACAGTTTGGCGCGGGATTTGTGCGGATTGCTTAGTCACGATGTCGCAGTGGACTGGTGTTCTTTCTGTCAATGGAATAATTGGACCGTTTTTCTTTGAAAATTCTCGTGGAGCAACCGTAACTGTTGATGGTGATGTCTATCGCCGCATTTTTATACCGAAACTAAGAGAACATCCATCGAACAGCTCTCACACGTGTTTTCAACAAGATGGCGCCACGCCTCACACAGCAAGAGCCACCATGAGCCTCCTTCGCGAGATACACTCACAATACTCTCGAAAGATTCCGCGAGTGCATACATCGCGATGGAAAACATTTGGACGGAGTGATCTTCAAAATATAAAATCCGCATTACTCGTCTTTCTTTTTATGACAAATATATGTATATTCTAAAATAATAACATCTTTTAATTTAACTAAGAAATCCTAAATCTGCCACGGGACACGCTATACTACTGCGGTGTCGTTGAATCTCGATAAGGAGAATTCAGTAAATTTTGTCTCTAGAGAATCCATGCGCACTGTCATTTGATTGATAGGACCTTCGCAATTGTCCATCCTTATTTTCAGGTTGTTAATAGTTTCGTTCAATGAACTTAATTGCCGTCATGTAGCTGACATTTCATCTCTAAATTGTCACATTTCCTTAACAAGGAGATGGATACCAGAGAGTTGAAATGATTCCGATGAATATGTGTCCTCGGTACCGGCGGGCTTACCATTGCTGCTCCACGTCGGATTGTAACTCCCTCGGCGGGGCGTACCGGTATATATATAAATGAA
This sequence comes from Ornithoptera alexandrae, assembly GCA_029030555.1. NCBI lineage: Eukaryota > Metazoa > Arthropoda > Insecta > Lepidoptera > Papilionidae > Ornithoptera > Ornithoptera alexandrae. Next base: position 4,938,881 of record JARDVY010000042.1, on the reverse strand, counting down.
ATTAATGGAAATCAGATAAAAAACGTAAATATTATACGTGACTTAGGTGTTTTTATAGACAATAATAGGCTAACCTTTTTTGGATATATGGATCAGATTATTAAAAATACCTTAAACCTGTTGGTATAAATAAAAAGAGTAACCATACCCTTTTAAAACACAAAAACTAAACAAATTCTTTTTAATGCGTTAATTATTAGTAAAGTGGAATATTTTTCTAGCATTTGGAATCCAAACTATCAGGTACACATAAATAGGGTTGAAAGAATCTAAAAGAAGCTCATAAGACATATCTGTTTCAACGACAAAATACCTAAAAAATTATCAACCTACAAATATAGATACTCATTACAGAATGATATCGTTAGCTGACCGAAGAAAACTTTTGGATTTGTGCTTATTACATAGAACTGTAAACTG